>CM039673.1:74579835-75192932 GCA_022496015.1 Hordeum marinum
CTCCCCCACAGCCCATGGTCCCTCTAGGGTCGAAATACCCCTCCCGGAGGTCTCCCGGTACACTACCGGCACTCCTGGTAAACTACCGATGAGCCCGAAACTTTTCCGGCGACCAAACTGGGACATCCTATATATGAATCTTTACCTCCGGAACATTCCGTAGATCCTCATGACGTCCGGGATCTCATCTGGGACTCCAAACAACCTTCGGTCACCACCATACATAACTCAATACTACCGAAAGGTCACCAAACCTTAAGTGTGCAGACCCTGCGGGTTCGAGAATTATGTAGACATGACCGAGAAACCTCTACGGTCAATAACCAATGGCGGGACCTGGACGTCCACATTGGTTCCTACATATTCTACGAAGATCTTTATCGGTCGAACCTCTATGTCAAGGATTCAGTTAATCCCGTATAATGTTCCCTTTGTTCTTCGGTATGTTACTTGCCCGATATTCGATCGTCGGTATCCCAATACCTAGTTCAACCTCGTTGCCGGCAAGTCTCTTTACTCGTTCCATAATGCAAGATCCTGTGGCTAACATATTAGTCACATTGCTTGCAAGGCTTGTTGTGATGTTGCATTACCGAGTGGGCCCAGAGATACCTCTCCGTCACACGGAGTAACAAATCCCAGTCTTGATCCATGCCAACTCAACAGACACCCTCGGAGATACCTGTAGAGCACCTTTATAGTCACCCAGTTACGTTGTGACGTTTGATACACACAAAGCATTCCTCCGGTGTCAGTGAGTTGCATGATCTCATGGTCATAGGAACATATACTTGACATGCGGAAAACAACAGCAATAAACTTACAGGATCATATGCTATGTTTGTAGTTTGGGTCTTGTCCATCACATCATTCTCCCAATGATGTGATCCCGTTATCAAATGACATCTCATGTCCATGGCTAGGAAAACTTAACCATCTTTTGATCAACGAGCTAGTTCACTAGAGGCATACTAGGGACATTGTGTTTGTCTATGTATCCACACATGTATCCATGTTTCCAATTAATACAATTCTAGCATGGACAATAAACAATTATCATGAACAAGGAAATATAATAATAAACACTATTATTTATTGCCTCTAGGGCATATTTCCAACAGTCTCCCACTTGCACTAGAGTCAATAATGTAGCTCACATCACTATGTGATTTACATTGTAATGAATCGAACACCCATGCAGTTCTGGTGTTGATCATGTTTAGCTCTTGGAAGAGGTTTAGTCAACGGGTCTGCAACATTCAGATCCGTGTGCACTTTGGAAATATTTATGTCCTTCTCCTCGATGTAATATCGGATGGAGTTGAAGCGTCGCTTTATATGTCTGGTCCTCTTGTGAAACCTTGGTTCCTTGGCTAGAGAAATGGCACCAATGTTGTCACAGAACAGGTTCATTGGATTCAGTGCACTAGGCACTACTCCAAGATCTGTCATGAACTGCTTCATCCAGACACCTTCCTTCGCCGCCTCCGAGGCTGCGATGTATTCCGCTTCGCACGTAGAATCAGCTACCACGCTTTGCTTGGAATTGCATACATGATAGAGCCTATGGCTGAAGCATAGGGGATGACACTCATCTTTTATTTATCTTTTGCAGTCACTGGGCATTGAGTCTTAGTCAACTTCACACATTGTAACACAGGCAAGAACCCCTTCTTGGACTGTTCCATTTTGAACTTCTTCAAAACTTTATCAAGGTATGTGCTCTATGAAAGTGCTATTAAGCGTCTCGATCTATCTCTATAGATCTTAATGCCTAATATGAAAGCTGCTTCTCCTAGGTCCTTCATTGAAAAACTCTTATTCAAATATTCCTTCACGCTTTCCAGCATTTCTATATTGTTTCCAACCAGCAATATGTCATCCACATATAATACTAGAAACGCTACAGAGCTCCCACTCACTTTCTTGTAAATACAAGCTTCTCCGTAAACTTGTATAAACTCAAACGCTTTGATCACCTCATCAAAGCGCTTATTCCAACTTCGAGATGCTTGCACCAGCCCATAAATGGATCGCTGGAGTTTGCAAACTTTGTCAGCATTTTCTGGATCGACAAAACCTTCTGGTTGCATCATATACAACTCTTCCTCAAGGAAACCGTTGAGGAACGCTGTTTTGACATCCATCTGGCAAATTTCATAGTCAAAATAGGCAGCTATTGCCAACATGATTCTGACAGACTTAAGCATCGCTACGGGTGAGAAAGTCTCATCGTAGTCAACTCCTTGAACTTGTGAAAAAACCTTTGCCACAAGTCGAGCTTTATAGACGGTGACATTACCGTCCGCGCCCGTCTTCTTCTTAAAGATCCATTTGTTCTAAATGGCCTTTCGCCCTTCAAGTAATACTTCCAATGTCCATACTTCGTTTTCATACATGGATGCCATCTAGGATTTCGTGGCCTCTAACCATTTCTCGGAATCCGGGCCCATCACTGCTCCTCCATAGCTCGTAGGTTCATTGTTGTCAAACAACATGACCTCCAAGACAGGGTTGGCGTACCACTCAGGGGTAGTATGCGGCCTTGTCGACCTACGAGGTTCAATAGCCGCTTGATCCGAAGCTTCATGATCATCATCATTAACTTCCTCTTCTACCGTCGTAGGTTCCACAGAAACATCTTTTTGCGCTGCGCTACTTTCTGGTTGAAGTAAAGGTTCAATAACCTCATCAAGCTCTATTTTCCTCCCACTCAATTCTTTCGAGAGAAACTCTTTCTCAAGAAATGTTTCGTTTTTGCGACAAACACTTTGCCTTCAGATCTGAGATAGAAGATATACCCGACTGTCTCTTTCAGGTATCCTATGAAGACGCATTTCTTCGCTTTGGGTTCCAGCTTTTCAGGCTGAAGCTTTTTGACATAAGCATCATATCCCCAAATTTTAAGAAACGACAACTTTGGATTCTTGACAAACCACAGTTCATATGGCGTCGTCTCAACAGATTTTGATGGTGCCCTATTTTAAGTGAATGCAGCTGTCTCTAATGCATAACCCCAAAATGATAGTGGCAAATCAGCAAGAGACATTATAGAACGCACCATATCTAATAAGGTTCGATTACGACGTTCGGACACACCATTACGCTGTGGTGTTCCGGGCGGTGTCAACTGTGAAACAATTCCACATTGTCTTAAGTGACTGCCAAACTCATAACTCAGATATTCACCTCCTCGATCAGATCGCAGGAACTTAATCTTCTTGTTACGATGATTCTCAACTTCACTCTGAAATTGCTTGAACTTTTCAAACGTTTCAGACTTGTGTTTCATTAAGTAAATATACCCATATCTACTTAAGTCATCAGTGAAGGTGAGAAAATAACGATATCCACCATGCGCTGTAACATTCATTGGACCGCACACATCAGTGTGTATGATTTCCAATAAGTCACTCGCCCGTTCCACTGTTCCAGAGAACGGCGTTTTAGTCATCTTGCCCATGAGGCATGGTTCACATGTGTCAAGTGATTCAAAATCAAGTGACTCCAAAAGTCCATCAGCATGGAGCTTCCTCATGCGTTTTACACCAATATGACCTAAACGGCAGTGCCACAAGAAAGTGGTACTATCATTATCAATTCTACATCTTTTGGCATCAATGTTATGAACATGTGTATCATTAATATCAAGATTCAATATGAATAAACCCCTAATGTTGGGTGCATGACCATAAAAGATATTACTCATATAAATAGAACAACCTTTATTCTCTGATTTAAATGAGTAACGTCTCGCAATAAACAAGATCCAGATATAATGTTCATGCTTAACGGAGGCACTAAATAACAATTATTCAGATTCATCACTAATCCCGATGGTAATCGAAGAGAGAGCATACCGACGGCGATCACATCAACCTTGGAACCATTTCCCACGCGCATCATCACTTCGTCCTTTGCCAGCCTTTGTTTATTCCGTAGTTCCTGCTTTGAGTTGCAAATGTGAGCAACCAAACCGGTATCAAATACCCAAGCACTACTACGAGAGCCAGCAAGGTACACATCAATAACATGTATATCATATATACCTTGTTTGTCGTTGGCCGCCTTCTTGTCGCCCAGGTACTTGGGGCAGTTCCGCTTCCAGTGACCAGTTCCTTTGCAATGAAAGCACTCTGTTTCTGGCTTGGGTCCATGCTTGGGCTTCTTTGCAGGAGTAGCAACTACTTTGCCATCCTTCTTGGTTTTACCCTTCTTGCCCTTACCCTTGACTTTGCCATTTTTCTTGAAACTAGTGGTTTTATTGACCATCAACACTTGATGTTCTTTCTGGATTTCAGACTCAACGTCTTTTAGCATCGCAAACAGCTCGGCGACTGACTTGTTCATCCCGTGCATGTTATAGTTCATCACATAGCTCTTGTAACTAGGTGGCAGTGATTGAAGAACTCTGTCAGTGATCGCCTCTGGCGGAAGGGCAATTCCCAACTCCGCTAGACGAGTTGAATACCCAGACATTCTGAGTATATGTTCACTGATAGACCCGTTCTCTTCCATCTTGCAAGCATAGAACTTATCGGAGGTTTCATACCTCTCGATCCGGGCGTTCTTCTGAAAGATAAACTTCAACTCCTGGAACATCTCATATGCTCCATGACATTCAAAACGTCTTTGAAGTCCCGGTTCTAAGCCATACAATATTGCACACTGAACTATTGAGTAATCTCCAGTACGTGCTGTTGGGAGACGTAGTAGTAAATCAAAATTTTCCTACGTTCACCAAGATCTATCTATGGAGAAACCAGCAACGAGAGGGGAGAGATTGCATCTTCATACCTTTGAAGATCGCTAAGCGGAAGCGTTACAAGAACGCGGTTGATGGAGTCGTACTCGCAGCGATTCAGATCGCGGTAGATCCGATCAAGTGCCGAACGGACGGCACCTCCGCGTTCAACACACGTGCAACCCGGTGACGTCTCCAACACCTTGATCCAGCAAGGAGGCAGGAGAGGTTGGGGAAGGGCTCCAACAGCAGCACGACGGCGTGGTGGTGGTGGAGTAGCAAGGTATTCCGACAGGGCTTCGCCTAAGCGCTGCGGAGGAGGAAGAAGAGAGGTAGGGCTTCGCCGTGAGAGAGAGAGATCAAATCTTGTCTCAAAACATCCAAAACCTCAAGTATATATAGGAGGAGGGACGTGGAGGGCTGGCTTGGCCTCTACTCCAAAGAGGAGATGGCCGGCCGAATTAAAGGGAGAGTCCACCTCCCACAAGGGAGGTGGATCTCCTCCTTTTAAATCCTTTTTGCCTTATCTCCTTATCTCCAGCCACATGGGCCTTTAGCAAAAGTCTTGCCCAGCCCAATAAGGGCTGGCACACTTTATCTAACAGCCCATGTGGTCCTTTGGTCGTCACACCCCTCCCGGGGGTCCTCCGGCACCCTCCCGGCACTCCCGGTACACTACCGATGAGCCCCAAAACTTTCCGGTGACCAAAACTGGACTTCCTATATATCAATCTTTACCTCCGGACCATTCCGGAGCTCCTCGTGACGTCCGGGATCTCATCCGGGACTCCGAACAACCTTTGGTAATCACGTATACCTTTTCCCTATAACCCTAGCGTCATCGAACCTTAAGTGTGTAGACCCTACGGGTTCGGGAGACACGTAGACATGACCGAGACACCTCTCCGGTCAATAACCAACAGCGGGATCTGGATACCCATGTTGGCTCCCACGTACTCCACGATGATCTCATCGGATGAACCACAATGTCAAGGATTCAATCAATCCCGTATACAATTCCCTTTGTCTATCGGTATGATACTTGCCCGAGATTCGATCGTCGGTATCCCCATACCTTGTTCAATCTCGTTACCGGCAAGTCTCTTTACTCGTTCCGTAATACATCATCCCGTGACTAACTCCTTAGTCACATCGAGATCATAATGATGATGTCTTACCGAGTGGGCCCAGAGATACCTCTCCGTCACACGGAGTGACAAATCCCAGTCTCGATTCATGCCAACCCAACAGATACTTTCGGAGATACCCGTAGTGCACCTTTATAGCCACCCAGTTACGTTGTGACGTTTGGCACACCCAAAGCATTCCTACGGTATCCGGGAGTTGCACAATCTCATGGTCTAAGGAAACGATACTTGACATTGAAAAGCTTTAGCAAACGAACTACACGATCTTGTGCTATGCTTAGAATTGGGTCTTGTCCATCACATCATTCTCCTAATGATGTGATACCGTTATCAATGACATCCAATGTCCATGGCCATGAAACCGTGACCATCTATTGATCAACGAGCTAGTCAACTAGAGTCTCACTAGGGACATGTTGTGGTCTATGTATTCACACATGTATTATGGTTTCCGGTTAACACAATTATAGCATGAACAATAGACAATTATCATGAACAAGGAAATACAATAATAACCATTTTATTATTGCCTCTAGGGCATATTTCCAACAGTCTCCCACTTGCACTAGAGTCAATAATCTAGTTCACATCACCATGTGATTAACACTTACATCACCATGTGATCATATCATCATGTGATTAACACCCAATAAGTTCTGGGGTTTGTTCATGTCCTGCTCGTGAAAGAGGTTTTAGTCAACGGGTCTGCGACATTCAGATCCGTGTGTACCTTACAAACTTTCCATGTCATATTTGTAGATACTACTCCCATGCTCCACTTGGAGCTATTCCAAATGGCTGCTCCACTATACGTAGCTGGATTTCTACTAAGAGTCATCCGGATTGGTTTTAAAGCTTGCATCATCGTAACACTTTACGATGAACTCTTTATCACCTCCATAATCGAGAAATATTTCCTTAGTTCTCAAGTTACTAAGGCTAACTTTGACCGCTGTCTAGTGATCCACTCTTGGATTACTCTTGTACCCCTTGACAGACTCATGGCAAGGCACACACAGGTGCGGTACACAGCATGGCATACTATATAGAGCCTATGGCTAAAGCATAGGAGATGACACTCATCTCTTCTTTATCTTCTGCCGTGGTCGGGTATTGAGTCTTACTCAATTTCACACCTTACAATACAGTCAAGAACTCCTTCTTTGACCCATCTATTTTGAACTCCTTCAAAAACTTGTCAAGGTATGTCTTCGTCGAAAAAACTTATCAAGCGAATAGATCTATCCCTATAGATCTTGATGCTCAATAAAATAGTAGCTTTATCTGGGTCTTCCTTTGAAAAAAAAACTTTTCAAACAACCCTTCATGCTCTTCCAGAAATTCTACATCATTTCCGATCAATAATATGTCAACTACATATTCTTATAAGAAATTCCATAGTGCTCCCACTCACTTTCTTGCAAATACAAGTTTCTCATAAACTTTGTATAAACTTAAACACTTTGATCACCTCATCAAAGCATATATTCCAACTCCGAGATGCTTGCTCCAGTCCATAGAAGGATCGCTGGAGTTTGCATATTATTAGCATCCTTAGGATTGACAAAACCTTCTGGTTGTATCACATACAACTCTTCCTCACAGAAACCATTACGGAAACCTTGTTTTGTCATCCATCTGCCAGATTTCATAATCGAAAAATGCAGCAACTGCTAACAAAATTTTAATAGACTTTTAGCATCGCTACAGATGAGACAATCTCATTGTAGTCAACTCCTTGAACTTGGCGGAAACTTCTTTGCGACAAGTCGAGCTTTATAAACGGTGACATTTCACCATTAGCGTCTATGTTTATCTCAAAGGTCCATTTGTACTCAATGACCCGCCATTCAACAGGCAAGTCTACCAAAGTCCATACTTGGTTTTCATACATGGATCCTTTCTCGGATTTCATGGCTCCTAGCCATTTGTTGGAATCCGGGCCCACCATCGCTTCTCCATAGTTCGTAGGTTCATCGTTGTCCAACAACATGATGTCCAAGACAGGGTTGTCGTACTACTCAGGAGCAGTACGCGTCCTTGTCGACCTACGAGGTTCGATAGTGACTTGATCCGAAGCTTCATGATCATCATCATTAACTTCCTTTTCAACTAAGTAGGCTCTACAGAAACATCTTTCTGTGTTGCGCTATTCTCTGGTTGAAACAAAGGTTCAACAACCTTATCAAGTTCTATCTTCCTCCCACTCAATTCTTTCGAGAGAAACTCTTTCTCAAAAAGGACCCGTTCTTAGCAACAAACACCTTTTGCGCTTGGATCTGAGATAGAAGGTATACCCAATGTCTCATTAGGGTATTCTATGAAGATGCATTTGTCTGCTTTGAGTTCGAGCTCGCTAGGTGAAAAACCCATTTTCACATAAGCGTCGCAGCCCCAAACATTAAGAAATGACAGCTTAGGCTTCTGTCAAACCATAATTCTCACGGTGTCATCTCAACAGACTTAGATGGTGCCCTGTTAAAGTGAATGGATTTGTCTTTAATGCATAACCCCATAACGATAGTGGTAAAACGATAAGAGACATCATAGTACTCACTATATCCAATAGAGCACGACTACGACGTTCGAACACACCATCACACTATGGTGTTCCAGGAGGCGTGAGCTGTGAAACAATTTCCACATTGTCTAAAATTGCATACCAAACTCGTAACTTAGATATTCACCTCCATGATCATATCATAGACATTTATCTTCTTGTCACGATGATCTTTAACTTCACTCTGAAACTCCTTGAACCTTTCAAACATTTCAGATTCGTGTTTCATTAAGTAAATATCCCCATATTTACTCAAATCATCAGTGAAGGTAAAGAAAAACAACGATATCCACTGTGTGTTTCAACACTCATTGGACCACATACATCAACATGTATTAATTCCAATAAGCCACTTGCCCGCTCCATCATATTGGATGACGGGGTCTCAGTCATCTTGCCCAAGAGGCATGGCTCGCATGTCTCAACCGATTCGAAATCGAGTGAGTCAAAAAAACATCCATCATCATGGAGTTTCTTCATGCGATTTATACCAATATGACATTACGTGGCAGTGCCACAAGCATGTGGTACTATCATTATTAACTTTGTATCTTTTGGTACCAATGTTATGAATATGTGTACTACTACGATCATGATTCGATAAACCATTTCGAGTGGGTGCATGACCATTGAAGGCATTATCCATGTAAACAGAATAACCATTATTCTCTAACTTATATGAATAACCGTATCGCACTAATCATGATCTAATCACGTTTATGCTCAACGCAAACACCAAATAACATTTATTTAGGTTTATCACAAATCCTGAAGGTAGAGAGAGCGTGCGATGGTGATCACATCAATCTTGGAAATACTTCCAACACACATCGTCACCTTTCACCTAGCTAGTCTCCATTTACTCCGTAGCTTTTATTTCGAGTTGCTAACACTTAGCAACCGAACCGGTATCTAATACCCAGGTGCTACTAGGAGTACCAGCAAGGTACACATCACTAACACGTATATCAAATATACTTCCATTGACATTACCAGCCTTCTTATCTACCAATCATCTAGGGTTTTTCCGCTTCAGCGAACATTCTCCTCATAACAGAAGCACTTAGTCTCGGGTTCGGGCTCAACCTTGGGTTTCTTCACTAGAGCAACAACTGGCTTGCCATTCCTGAAGTTTTTCCCTTCTTGCCCTTGCCCCTTTTGAAACTAGTGGTTTTCACTTAACCATCAACACTTGATGCTCCTTATTGATTTCTACCTTCGTGGTGTCAAACATCACGAACAACTCAGGGATCATCTTATCCATCCCTGGCATGTTATAGTTCATCACGAAGCTCTAGTAGCTTGGTGGCAGTGACTTGGAGAACTGCATTAATCACTATCTCATCTGGAAGATTAACTCCCACTTGATTCAAGTGATTGTAGCACCCAGACAATCTGAGAACACGCTCACCGATTAAGCTATTCTCCTTTATCTTGCAGGCAAAGAATCTTGTTGGAGGTCTCATACCTCTCAACATAGGCACGAGTTTGAGATCACAATCTCAGCTCCTAGAACATCTCATATGTTCTGTGACGTTCAAAACATTTTGAAGCCTTAATTCTAAGCCGTAATGCATGACGCACTGAACTATCACGTAGTCATCAAAAAGTGCCTGTCATATGTTCACAACATCTACAGACAACGCTTGAGGGAGTGATGCAGTTAGCGGTACATCAAAAACATAAGCTTTCTGTGCAGCAATGAGGACAATCCTCAGATCACGGACCCAGTCCGCATTATTGCTACCATCAACTTTCAACTTACTTTTCTCTAGGATTGTATCAATAAAACTGGGGAGCTACAGCGCGAGCTATCTACGACATAATTTGCAAGGACATTTTTAGACTAAGTTCATGATAATTAAGTTCATTTAATCAAATTATTAATGAACTCCCACTTAGATAGACATCTCTCTAGTCTTCCAAGTGATACATGATCCATGTCAACTAGCCCGTGTCCGATCATCACGTGAGACGGACTAGTCATCCATGGTGAACATCTCTATGTTGATCGTATCTTCTATACGACTCATGTTCGACCTTTTGGTCTTCCGTGTTCCGAGGCCATGTCTGTACATGCTAGGCTCGTCAAGTCAACCTAAGTGTTTCGCATGTGTAAATCTGGCTTACACCCGTTGTATGCGAACGTTAGAACCTATCACACCCGATCATCACGTGGTGCTTCGGAACGACGATCCTTAGCAACGGTGCACAGTTAGGGTGAACACCTTTCTTGAAATTTTATTGAGAGATCATCTTATTTACTACCGTCGTTCTATGCAAATAAGATGTAAACATGATAAACATCACATGCAATCAATATAGTGACATGATATGGCCAATATCATTTTGCTCCTATGATCTCCATCTTCGGGGCACCATGATCATCACTGTCACCGGCACGACACCATGATCTCCATCATCATGATCTCCATCATTGTGTCTTCATGAAGTTGTCTCGCCAACTATTACTTATACTACTATGGCTAACGCTTAGCAATAAAGTAAAGTAATTACATGGCGTTTATGATTGACACGCAGGTCATACAATAAATAAGACAACTCCTATGGCTCCTGCCGGTTGTCATAATCATCGACATGCAAGTCGTGAATCCTATTACAAGAACATGATCAATTCATACATCACAATGCATCACATCACATCCTTTGGCCATATCACATCACAAGGCACATGCTGCAAAAACAAGTTAGACGTCCTCTAATTTGTAGTTGCAAGTTTTTACGTGGCTGCTATAGGTTACTAGCAAGAACGTTTCTTACCTACGTCAACACCACAACGTGATTTGCCAATTGCTATTTACCCTTCATAAGGACCCTTTTCATCGAATCCGATCCGACTAAGGTAGGAGAGACAGACACCCGCTAGCCACCTTATGCATCTAGTGCATGTCAGGCGGTGGAACCGGTCTCACGTAAGCGTACGTGTAAAGTTGGTCCGGGCCGCTTCATCCCACAATACCGCCGAATCAAGATAAGACTAGTAGCGGCAAGCAAATTAACAAACTCGACGCCCACAACTGCTTTGTGTTCTACTCGTGCATAGATTCTACGCATAGACCTAGCTCATGATGCCACTGTTGGGAGACGTAGTAGTAAATCAAAATTTTCCTACGTTCACCAAGATCTATCTATGGAGAAACCAGCAACGAGAGGGGAGAGATTGCATCTTCATACCTTTGAAGATCGCTAAGCGGAAGCGTTACAAGAACGCGGTTGATGGAGTCGTACTCGCAGCGATTCAGATCGCGGTAGATCCGATCAAGTGCCGAACGGACGGCACCTCCGCGTTCAACACACGTGCAGCCCGGTGACGTCTCCAACACCTTGATCCAGCAAGGAGGAAGGAGAGGTTGGGGAAGGGCTCCAACAGCAGCACGACGGCGTGGTGGTGGTGGAGTAGCAAGGTATTCCGACAGGGCTTCGCCTAAGCGCTGCGGAGGAGGAAGAAGAGAGGTAGGGCTTCGCCGTGAGAGAGAGAGATCAAATCTTGTCTCAAAACATCCAAAACCTCAAGTATATATAGGAGGAGGGACGTGGAGGGCTGGCTTGGCCTCTACTCCAAAGAGGAGATGGCCGGCCGAATTAAAGGGAGAGTCCACCTCCCACAAGGGAGGTGGATCTCCTCCTTTTAAATCCTTTTTGCCTTATCTCCTTATCTCCAGCCACATGGGCCTTTAGCAAAAGTCTTGCCCAGCCCAATAAGGGCTGGCACACTTTATCTAACAGCCCATGTGGTCCTTTGGTCGTCACACCCCTCCCGGGGGTCCTCCGGCACCCTCCCGGCACTCCCGGTACACTACCGATGAGCCCGAAAACTTTCCGGTGACCAAAACTGGACTTCCTATATATCAATCTTTACCTCCGGACCATTCCGGAGCTCCTCGTGACTTCCGGGATCTCATCCGGGACTCCGAACAACCTTCGGTAATCACGTATACCTTTTCCCTATAACCCTAGCGTCATCGAACCTTAAGTGTGTAGACCCTACGGGTTCGGGAGACACGTAGACATGACCGAGACACCTCTCCGGTCAATAACCAACAGCGGGATCTGGATACCCATGTTGGCTCCCACGTACTCCACGATGATCTCATCGGATGAACCACAATGTCAAGGATTCAATCAATCCCGTATACAATTCCCTTTGTCTATCGGTATGATACTTGCCCGAGATTCGATCGTCGGTATCCCCATACCTTGTTCAATCTCGTTACCGGCAAGTCTCTTTACTCGTTCCGTAATACATCATCCCGTGACTAACTCCTTAGTCACATCGAGCTCATAATGATGATGTCTTACCGAGTGGGCCCAGAGATACCTCTCCGTCACACGGAGTGACAAATCCCAGTCTCGATTCATGCCAACCCAACAGATACTTTCGGAGATACCCGTAGTGCACCTTTATAGCCACCCAGTTACGTTGTGACGTTTGGCACACCCAAAGCATTCCTACGGTATCCGGGAGTTGCACAATCTCATGGTCTAAGGAAACGATACTTGACATTGAAAAGCTTTAGCAAACGAACTACACGATCTTGTGCTATGCTTAGAATTGGGTCTTGTCCATCACATCATTCTCCTAATGATGTGATACCGTTATCAATGACATCCAATGTCCATGGCCATGAAACCGTGACCATCTATTGATCAACGAGCTAGTCAACTAGAGGCTCACTAGGGACATGTTGTGGTCTATGTATTCACACATGTATTATGGTTTCCGGTTAACACAATTATAGCATGAACAATAGACAATTATCATGAACAAGGAAATACAATAATAACCATTTTATTATTGCCTCTAGGGCATATTTCCAACACGTGCCTCCCAAGCGTTCTTAACGTCTTCGGAGGTCATGTCTTCTGGTTGGTCACCAAGCGGTGCATCAAGGACATATGATTTCTGGGAAGCCGTGAGGATAATCCTCAGATTACGGGCCCAGTCAAGAAAGTTACTTCCATCATCTTTCAGTTTAGCTTTCTCTAGGAACGCATTAAAATTCAGGGGTGCTACTGCGCGAGCCATTGATCTACAACATAAATATGCAAAGTTCATTTAGACTATTGTTCAAGATAATGAGTTTAGTTAATCAAATTACTAAAGCTCCCATTCAAATTGACATCCCTCAGGTCATCTGAGTGTAACATGATCCAGATCCACCAACTCAAGTCCGATCATTACGTGAGTTGAGGTGGCTTCAATGGTGAACATCATTATGTTGATCATATCTACTATATGATTCTTGTTCGACCTTTCGGTCTCTTGTGTTCCGAGGCCATATCTGTACATGCTAGGCTCATCAAGTTTAACCCGAGTGTTTCGCGTGTGCAAAATTGTCTTGCACCCGTTGTATATGAACGTAGAGTCTATCAAACCCGATCATCACGTGGTGTCTCAACACGACGAACTTTCGCAACGGTGCACACTCGGGGAGAACACAACTTTATCTTGAAATTAAGTGAGGGATCACCTTATAATGCTACCGTCGTACTAAGCATAACAAGGTGCATAAAAGGATTAACATCACATGCAATTCATAAGTGACATGATATGGCCATGAACTTGTGCTTTAGATCTCCATCTTGAAAGCACTGGCATGATCTTCATCGTCACCGGCACGACACCATGATCTCCATCATCTTGATCTCCATCAATGTGTCGCCATCAAGATTGTCACGCCCTGCATGCTTCTACTACTACTGCTACCGTTTAGCGATAAAGTAAAGCATTACATAGCGCTTAATGATTGACACGCAGGTCGTACAATAATTAAAGACAACCCTATGGCTCCTGCCGGTTGCCGTACTCATCGACATGCAAGTCGTGAAATTCTATACATCACATGATCATCTCATACATCACATATATCACATCATGTAATTGGCCATATCACATCACAACATACCCTGCAAAAACAAGTTAGACGTCCTCTAATTGTTGTTTCATGTTTTACGTGGCTGCTATGGGTTTCTAGCAAGAACGATTCTCACCTACGCATAAACCACAACGGTGATACATAATTTGCTTTTCAACCTTATCAAGGACCGCCTTTGTCGAATCCGATCCAACTAAAGTGAGAGAAACTGCCACCCGCAAGCCATCTAGGCAACAAGTTGCATCGAGGGAACCGGTCTCTCGTAAGCGTACGAGTAATGTTGGTTCGGGCCACTTCATCTCACAATACCGCTGAACCAAAATCCAACCAAGGAAGGAAGCAATCTAAGCATCAACGCCCACAAACCTTTTGTGTTCTACTCGAGATCTCATCGAACCATCAACCTACCTCATGATGCCACTGATGGGGAACGTAGCATGGGAAACAAAAATTTTCCTACGCACATGCAAACCTATCCATGGTGATGAGCATCTACGAGAGGGGGAGTTGATCTACATACCCTTGTAGATAGCTAAGCGGGAAGCGTTAAGAAACGCGGTTGGTGTAGTCATACTTCTTCGCGATCCAAATCGCCGAGCGTCGCGCGATCCAATCACGAACCGTCCCGTGATCCAATCACGAACCGTCCCGCGACCTCGTCACGATCCATCCCGCGATCCAATCACGATCGTCTCGTGGCCTTGATCACGATCCTTCCGATCTAGTACCGAACGGACGGCACCTCCGCGTTCAGCACACGTGCAGCTTGATGATGATCTCCACCGTCTTGATCCAGCAAGAAGAAGTGGAGAGGTAGAAGAGTTTGCCGGCTGCGTGACGGCGCTCCGGCGATGGTGGTGGAGCAATTTCGGCAGGGCTTCGCCTAAGCACTGCGAAACTACGATCTAGAGGAGAAACTATGCACAGGTGGAACGGGTAGCACGTGGCCGTAAATTCTGTGCAAAAACCTTCTATTCCACTAGTATATATATAGGAGGAAGGGAGGATAGCCCAGCCTCCAAGCCAAGGAGGCTTCGGCCGAAGCCAAGGGGGAGGAATCCTACTCCTCCTCCAATCCTAGTAGGAGTAGGATTCACCCTTTTTGCCTTTTTCCCACCTTTTTTCCTTTGGCCTTTTTACTCCTGGCGCCATGGGCCTTTTGTGGCTGTTCCACCAGCCCACTAAGGGCTGGTTATTACTCTCCCACAGCCCATGGTCCCTCTAGGGTCGAAATACCCCTCCTGGAGGTCTCCCGGTACACTACCGGCACTCCCGATACACTATCGATGAGCCCGAAACTTTTCCGACGACCAAACTGGGACATCCTATATATGAATATTTACCTCCGGACCATTCCGGAGATCCTCGTGACGTTCGGGATCTCATCCGGGACTCCGAACAACCTTCGGTCACCACCATACATAACTCTATACTACCGAAACGTCACCAAACCTTAAATGTGCAGACCCTGCGGGTTCGAGAACTATGTAGACATGACCGAGACACCTCTACGGTCAATAACCAATGGCGGGACCTGGACGTCCACATTGGTTCCTACATATTCTACGAAGATCTTTATCGGTCGAACCTCTATGTCAAGGATTCAGTTAATCCCGTATAATGTTCCCTTTGTTCTTCGGTATGTTACTTGCCCGAGATTCGATCGTCGGTATCCCAATACCTAGTTCAACCTTGTTACTGGCAAGTCTCTTTACTCGTTCCGTAATGCAAGATCCTGTGGCTAACATATTAGTCACATTGCTTGCAAGGCTTGTTGTGATGTTGCATTACCGAGTGGGCCCTGAGATACCTCTCCGTCACACGGAGTAACAAATCCCAGTCTTGATCCATGCCAACTCAACAGACACCCTCGGAGATACCTGTAGAGCACCTTTATAGTCACCCAGTTACGTTGTGACGTTTGATACACACAAAGCATTCCTCCGGTGTCAGTGAGTTGCATGATCTCATGGTCATAGGAACATATACTTGACATGTGGAAAATAGCAGCAATAAACTGACACGATCATATGCTACGTTTGTACTTTGGGTCTTGTCCATCACATCATTCTCCCAATGATGTGATCCCGTTATCAAATGACATCTCATGTCCATGGCTAGGAAATCTTAATCATCTTTTGATCAACGAGCTAGTTCACTAGAGGCATACTAGGGACATTGTGTTTGTCTATGTATCCACACATGTATCCATGTTTCCAATTAATACAATTCTAGCATGGACAATAAAAAATTATCATGTACAAGGAAATATAATAATAAACACTTTTATTTATTGCCTCTAGGGCATATTTCCAACATACCTCACGCGCTGGACCGAGCTCCACAATTCCTGCGAGGGCGTGCACGAGGTGCAGGCCATCTAGTACTTCATCGAGGGCTGCCGCGACGACACCCCCTCGAGCACAAGCTCTTGTGCTTCGAGCCAATCTCCCTGGCGGACCTGATGTCCAAGGCGGACAAATATGCCAAGACCGATTCCTCCGGCTACGCCCCCCGCCGCGCCGTGGGCGGCAGCCGACAACCGGCAGCAGCAAAATGGAAAGCGCAAGAACGAACAGCCCGACTCCCGCTACGGGAGCCGGCTGGTCGCCTCCATCGAGGAGGAGCAGCTGGCTAGCCAGGCCCCCAGTCAGCGTCAGTGCACTGGCAAGGCTGCCTGGCAGCCCAAGCTGACTTTCGAGCAAATGCTTGACCTCCCTGCAAGAACCACTCCGGTGCCAAGCCGGCCACGCACACGCTCCGGCAGTGCAGCTGTTGGGGAACGTTGCATGGGAAACAAAAAATTTCCTACGCACATGCAGATCTATTCATGGTGATGAGCATCTACGAGAGGGGGAGTGGATCTACATACCCTTGTAGATCGCTAAGCGGGAAGCGTTAAGAAACGCGGTTGGTGTAGTCGAACATCTTCGCGATCCAAATCGCCGAGCGTCTCGCGATCTCATCACGATCCGTCCCGCGATCTCATCACGATCCGTCCCGTGAACTCATCACGATCCATCCCGCGATCTCATCACGATCCGTCCCACGATCACGTCACGATCCGTCCCGCGATCTCATCACGGTCCGTCCCGCGATCTCATCACGGTCGTCTCGTCGCCTTGATCACGGTTCTTCCGATCTAGTACCGAATGGACGACACCTCCGCGTTCAGCACATGTGCAACTTGATGACGATCTCCACCGTCTTGGTCCAGCAAGAGGAAGTGGAGAGGAGGAAGAGTTTGCCGGCTGCGTGACGGCGCTCCGGCGATGGTGGTGGAGCAACTCCGGCAGGGCTTCGCCTAAGCACCGCCGAACTAGTCTAGTCTAGAGGAACTTGATCTAGAGGTAGGGTTTAGACGTGGCTGAAAATCCTTGTCCAAAAAACCTTAAAACCACTCATATATATAGGAGGAGGGGAGAGGAGGCTGCGCCCAAGAGGAGGGATCTCCTTTGGTTCGGCCGAACCTAGTGGGGAGGAGTCCTCCTCCTAGTAGGACTCCTCCTCTCACAAGAGAGGTGGAGTTTGGGGAGGTTTCCACCCCAATTCGGTTTTCCCTCCTTTCCTCCTGTGCATATGCCTCCTTGGCCGACCCAATTGGCCCACTAGGGGCTGGTGGGTCGCCACATAGGCCTATGGGGTGGGTTGGCCCCATTGGTGGGCCCCGGGACCCATTCGTCACTCCCGGTACACTACCAAAAGTGCCCGAAACTTTCCAGAGTCCAAACACCACCTTCCTATATATCAATCTTCATCTCCGGACCATTTCAGAACTCCTCGTGACATCCAGGATCTCATCTGGGACTCCGAACAACCTTCGGTCACCAGCATACATAACTCTATACTACCGAAACGTCACCAAACCTTAAGTGTGCAGACCCTACGGGTTCGAGAACTATGTAGACATGACCGAGACACCTCTACGGTCAATAACCAATGGCGGGACCTAGATGTGCACATTGATTACTACATATTCTATGAAGATCTTTATCGATCGAACCTCCATGTCAAGGATTCAGTTAATCCCGTTTAACGTTCTCTTTGTTCTTCGGTATGTTACTTGCCCGAGATTTGATCGTCGGTATCTCCATACCTAGTTCAACCTCGTTACTGGCAAGTCTCTTTACTCGTTCCATAATGCAAGATCCCGTGGCTAACACTTTAGTCACATTTCTTGCAAGGCTTGTAGTGATGTTGCATTACCGAGTGGGCCCTAAGATACCTCTCCGTCACACGGAGTAACAAATCCCAGTCTTGATCCATGCCAACCCAACAGACACCCTCGGAGATACCTGTAGAGCACCTTTATAGTCACCCAGTTACGTTGCGACGTTTGATACACACAAAGCATTCCTCCGATGTCAGTGAGTTGCATGATCTCATGGTCATAGGAACATATACTTGACATGCGGAAAACAGTAGCAATAAACTGACGCGATCATATGCTATGTTTGTAGTTTGGGTCTTGTCCATCACATCATTCTTATAATGATGTGATCCTGTTATCAAATGACATCTCATGTCTATGGCTAGGAAACCTTAACCATCTTTGATCAACGAGCTAGTTCACTAGAGGCATACTAGGGCCATAGTGTTTTGTCTATGTATCCACACATGTATCTATGTTTCCATTCAATACAATTATAGCATGGATAATAAACGATTATCATGAACAAGGAAATATGATAATAACTAATTTATTATTGCCTCTAGGGCATATTTCCAATAGCATCTTCTCACAGCGGTTGGCCCGGGGGGACGGCCTCCCGGCTCCCCCCGCGCAGCCAGCCCGCGCTCCAGCGCGAGCTCCGGCTCCGGCTCCTGCTCCCGTTCCGGCCCGGGCAGACCCGGCCCCGGCTCGGAACGACAGCCGGCTGCTGGACCAATACCCCGAGCCTGATGGCTGCTACGTCGTCTTCACCAGTGAAGAGACGGACAAGCACACTCAACGCCGGCTCCACCACGAGGTGAACGCCACCGTGCCCGCGACTCCCCAGTTCATGCACTGGTCCGAGAAGCCGGTCACCTGGAGCCGGGCGGACCACCCGGCCGTGTTGCCGGATCCGGGCAGCTACGCCCTCGTCCTCCATCCCACCATCGCCTCCGAGAGGTGCTCATGCCGCTTCTCACGGGTCTTGGTCGATGGCGGCAGCAACATCAACATCCTCTACCTTGACACCCTGCTCAAGCTGGGGCTCAAGGTGGAGGACCTGAAGGCATGCCGGACCGTCTTCCACGGCATCGTGTCGGGGAAATCCTGCACCCCTCTTGGCAAGATCAAGCTCGACGTCCTCTTCGGCGATGCCAGCCACTTCTGCCGCGAGCTGATCTGGTTTGAGGTGGCGGACCTCAGCAGTCCCTACCACGCGTTGCTGGGCCGGCCGGCTCTCGTCAAGTTCATGGCGGCCCCCCACTATGCCTACCTCAAGCTCAAGATGCTGGGTCCCAAGGGCATGATCACCGTCGTCGGCAAGTACCAGATGTCGATGGCATGCACGCAAGACGGCAGCCAGCTGGCTGAGGCCCTGGAGATAGCAGAGGACAAGTGGTAGCTCGACCGGCTGGTGGCCCTCGCCTCTGCCCAGCCGGCCGTGCGGGCTACTCCGTCCCAATCGGTCGGCGAGGGCTCTTTCCCGCCGTCCAAGGATACCAGACAGGTGCCGCTCGATCCGGCCAATCCCACCCAGTGCGTGCCCATCGGCTCCCGCCTTGACAGCAAATAGGAAGGCGAGATCGTCGACTTCCTTCGTGAGAACCGTGACATCTTTGCATGGTCCCCCAAAGACATGCCGGGTGTTCCGAGGAAGTTTGCCGAGCACAAGCTACATGTACGGCCGGATGCGAAGCCGGTCAAGCAACCCCTGCGCTGTTTCTCTGAGGAGAAGCGGTGTACTATTGGAGAAGAGATCGCCCGGCTGCTCGCAGCTGGCTTCATCATGGAAGTGTTCCACCCAGACTGGCTGGCCAACCCAGTCCTGGTGCTGAAGAAAAACAAGACCTGGCGCATGTGTATCGACTACACGAGCCTGAACAAGGCATGCCCAAAGGACCCGTTCGCCCTGCCACGGATCGATCAAGTCATCAACTCCACGGCCGACTGCGACCTGTTGTCCTTCCTCGACGCTTACTCCGGCTACCATCAGATAAAGCTGGACCCGGACGACCGGCTCAAGACCTCCTTCATCACGCCCTTCGGGGCCTACTACTACATCACCATGTCCTTCGGCCTGAAGAACGCAGGCGCCACCTTCCAGCGCTACATGCAGAAGTACCTCCTGCCTCAGATAGGCAGGAACGTCAACGTCTATGTCGATGACATCGTCGTCAAATCCAAGAAGCACTTCAGCCTCCTCGACGACCTTCGAGAGACGTTCGCCAACCTACGCGCGTACAAGATCAAGCTCAACCCAGAGAAATGCGTCTTCGGCGTCCCAGCTGGCCAGCTCCTGGGTTTCTTCGTGTCCGTCCGCGGCATCGAAGCTAACCCCGAGAAGATCCGGGTGATCGAGCGCATGCCCAAGCCAGTCCGGCTCCGTGACGTCTAGAAGTTCATGAGCTGCCTTGCCTCCCTCAGCCGGTTCATTAGCCGGCTGGGCGAGAAGGCCTTGCCCCTCTACGGGCTCCTACGCAAGTCGTCCCTAGTCGAGCCGAGCCAAGACCTCTCGAAGAAGCCGACCCTGTTCGACTGGTCCGACGAGGCGGACGTAGCATTCCGCGGCCTCAAGCGGGCTCTCACCAGCGTGCCCATCTTGGCCGCGCCAGCTGAGAAGGATCCCTTGCTCGCCTACATCGCGGCAACCACACGCGTCGTCAGCGTCGTCCTGGTGGTCGAGCGGCCGGAAGAGGGCAAGGCGCTGCCGACGCAGCGCCCCGTCTACTACCTCGGTGAGGTCCTCTCCGCCTCCAAGCAGAATTACCCCCACTACCAAAAGATGTGCTACAGCATATACTTCGCTGCCCAGAAGCTCAAGCAGTACTTCCAGGAGCACATCATCACCATCGTGAGCACAGCGCCGTTGGGCAAAATCATGGCCGGCCGGGATGCCACCGGCTGGATAGCCAAATGGGCCATCGCCATGGCCGACTACGAAATTCAGTACGAGCCGTGCATCGCCATCAAATCTCAAGCGATGCCCGACTTCCTCGTCGACTGGGCCGAGACCCAGTTCGTGCCACCTCCGCGTGACTCCACGCACTGGCGCATGCATTTTGATGGCTCAAAGATGAGGACTGGCCTGGGTGCCGGCATAGTCCTCTCCTCCCCAAAAGGTGATCAGCTCAAGTATGCCCTCCAGATCCACTTCGCCGCCTCCAACTACGTGGAGGAGTACGAGGTCCTCATCCATGGTCTCCGGCTCGCCAAGGAGATCGGCATCCAGCGCATCATATGCTTCGGCGACTCTGACCTCGTGGTCCAGCAAGTCTCTGGCGAATGGGACGCCAGGGACACCAACATGGCCAGCTACCGCTTCCTCGTCCAGCAGCTCACCGGCTCCTTCGAGGGCTATGAGTTCCACCACGTCCCCCGAGCAGACAATGAGGCGGCCGACACGCTGGCCAAGATCGGCTCCACCCGGCAGGCCATCCCAACAGGTGTCTCCCTCGAGCGGCTGTTGAAGCCCTCGATCAAGCCATCTCCCGAATCGGAGTCCATCTTCGTGCCGGCTGGCGTGGCCGGCACCTCAGTGGAGCCGGCTGTGGCGGCCTCGCCGGCTCTGGCACCTCCGGTGGCCGAGCCGGCACCATCCACCACACCAAACGAACTGGCCCTGCCCACGCTCGACGCCATCATGATGACGGTCGACGCTCCTGCCACCGCCTCATTCCCGGGGGCTGACGAGCCGGCCCCGGGGGCTGACATACCGGTCCCGAGGGCTACCGCCTCCAACGCCCCGTTCGGACCCGAGCCGGCTCCCGTCTCGGCTCCCTCGTGGGCCCAGCCCATCCTGCCGTTCCTCCAACGCGGCGAGCTCCCCCCGACGAGGCCGCCGCAAGGCAAATTCAGCGTCGGGCCTCGGCCTACAGCATCATCAACCGCGAGTTGGTCCACCGCAGCACCATCGGCGTTTTCCAACGCTGCGTCGAGCCGGAGAAAGGGCTAGAGATCCTCCTCGACATCCACCAAGGCGAGTGCGGGCATCATGCCGCCTCTAGGTCCTTGGTGGCCAAATCTCTCCGCCACGGTTTCTACTGGCCGACTGCCCTGGAGGCGGCCAAGAACCTGGTTGACAAGTGCGAGGGTTGTCAACGTTTCAGCACGTAGAGCCATCTGCCGGCTACCGCCCTCCAGACCATCCCCCTTTCATGGCCCTTCGCCGTCTAGGGGCTGGACATGGTGGGACCCTTCAAGACCGCACGAGGCGACATGACACATCTGCTGGTCGCCGCCGACAAATTCACCAAGTGGATCGAGGCACGGCCCATCAAGAGGCTGGACGGCCCCACTGCCGTCCGGTTCATTGAAGACATCATGGTTCGCTATGGCGTTCCCCACAGCATCATCACCGACAACGGCACGAACTTCGCCAAGGGCGCACTAGCATGCTTCTGCTCACGACAGGGCATCCGGCTTGACCTGGCATCCATCGCCCACCCGCAGTCCAACGGCCAGGTCGAGAGGGCAAACGGCCTGCTCCTGTCCGGCATTAAGCCCCGGCTCGTCATGCCGCTGGCTCGGTTGGCCGGCTGTTGGGTCGAGGAGCTGCCAGCTGTCCTTTGGAGCCTCCGAACCATGCCCAAATGGTCGATCGGCTACACCCCGTTCTTTCTCGTTTACGGGTCCGAGGCGATCATCCCCACCGACATCAAATTCGATTCGCCTCGAGTTGCCCTGTATACTGAGAAGGACGCAAGAGAGGCAAGGGAAGACGGCGTCGACCTCCTTGGGGAAGCCCGCGAGCTGGCTTTAAGCCGGACGGCCATTTACCAGCAGAAGCTCCGGCACTACCACAGCAAGCGGATCCGGCCACTCTCCTTCCGCGAAGGAGACCTCGTGCTCAGGCGGGTCCAGCAAACTGCCGGCCAACACAAGCTATCCTCCTCATGGGAGGGCTCGTTCATC
The DNA here is from genome assembly GCA_022496015.1 of Hordeum marinum. Taxonomy (NCBI): domain Eukaryota; kingdom Viridiplantae; phylum Streptophyta; class Magnoliopsida; order Poales; family Poaceae; genus Hordeum; species Hordeum marinum. The sequence continues at coordinate 74,603,249 of CM039673.1, forward strand.
ATCAGCCGAGCGCTACACAACAACGCGTACTACCTGATAGATGCCCAGAAGCCGCAGAAGCGCAAGAGAGACGCCTCCGATGAAGAGACAGAGCGCCCGTGGAACGCGGCGCTCCTCTGCCCCTTTTATTGCTGAGAACCAGCGTATGTACCCCGTATCTTTTCCCCTTCGGGCCTATGAATGCAATGGGGACCTCAAGCCGGCGCTTGGGGCACACCCCTTTTCGATCCTTCCAAAGTTTTCCTACCATTTAAGGCACGGGTCCGGCTCACGGGCCCGGGGCTTGCCCGGCTCCCTTCCGAGGCGGACGAATAAGTTTGAGCAAGCAGTCCTTCGCCTCCCCCGCCCTAACCAGCTACAGACCGCGCCCCCGGCTGTCCGACTGAAGGTATCGCGGGGTACGAAGGAACTTCTCACACAAAGGTCCGTCGACGCGCGATGGCCGGACTAGTCTAGCCATGCTACGTTACTCTCAGTAACCGGCCTCTGTCGACTCAACCTAACCCTAGCCGGTTGACTCTAAGAGCTCGCTGTTTTTCCCCAAGGGTGAAGCCCCATCCCTGTCCCAGACCGGCTCCCGGCTAGCCGGCAGGCGGGGCGGAAGCCGGAAGGAATCCTAGCGCGCAAACACAAGTCAAAAGGCGAAAGGCGAAAGAAGAGCCGACACGCACCCTTTTTTTTCAAACAGCAGCATAAGTTATAAACAATAAAAGGCCCGTGGCCACAAGTTCATTACAGATACACCCTCAGTGGGTGGAATTCCATTCTAAAAAGCAAAATGCAGAAAAGGAAAACTACTAAGTGGCTCACGCCTCTGGAGCCGGCGGTGCTGGCGCCTTGAGAGCCGGCGGTGCTGGCGCCTCTGAGGCCGACACCTCCGGAGCAGCTGAGGTAGATGCCCCCGCTCCCACGTCCGGAGCCGGCTCGGACTCGGCATAATCGTCGGTGTCGGATGCCCCATCCTCTGTCTCGGTGGCGCTCCCCTCTGGGTCTTCAAAGACGAGCCCGTACTCGTCCTCCGGGACCGCCACACTATCTACTCTGCGCTCAGGGACGTACTTGCCTCACGCGGCGAAAGACGCGAGGTCGCTCGCCCGCACCTGCAGCTGCTCCGCCACCGTCTCCAAGTCCGCCTCGGCGCCGGCACGCTGGGCCGTGAGCAGACCCAGGTTCAGCTCCGGGTACCATGACCTGGCGACGCGGAGCGCCATGTCCGCGTCGGCGCGCGTCGCGGAGGCCCTCCAGGCGTTCACCCGCTCCACCCCAGAATCCAACCACCGCGACAGCCGGTTCAAGGAGCCCGGGTCCACCGCCCTGGGCCAAAGGGTCTGGACCATTGCCAGGCCGACCGCCTGGAGCCGCTTCAGAGCGCGGACCACCTCCGACAGGTGCGCCTCCGTGACGATCTCCACCTCGTCCAAGGTCCAATGGACAAGCTCCCCGACGACCTCTCCCCGCGCCCGCCGGGCCTCACGCTCGGTCTCCACGGCCGTCTCCGCGACGTCATGCGTGCCGGGGAAGAGCCCTAAGAAGAAGACAAGGGATGAGCCGGGAGAGAAGACAAAACCCAGGAGGAAAGCGCAAAAAGGACAGTGCAATAGGAACTCACTGTGTAGAATCTGGTCCACGTCGAGCCCTTGCTCCAGCAGCCGCGCCTCCTGGGACGACCACTCCTGGCACTGGCGTTCATGCGCGGCCTGGGCCGCCTGCGCGTCCTCGGCTGCCTTGGCCAGCGCGGCGTTCTTGGTCTCCAACTCCTCGCGGAGGACTCCCTCTCTCTCCACCGCCTCCCAACGGAGGGCCGCCTCCTGGTCCACCAGCGCTTGGCGATGGGCCGCCTCGCGCTCCTCCCGCTCTGCCTTCGCCTGGTCCGTCTCCCCTCGGAGCCGGTCGCGCTCCGTTGTTAGGAGCTCCTTCTCCTCGTAAAGGCGCACCACCTGGCGCCGAAGGCTGATCGTCTCGGCATGGGTGGCTTCACGAGCATAGGTTGCCTCTGTCAGAAAAGAAACAAGGGAATCAGCTCGCCTCCAGGGCAGCCGACCTGATTCCCGGGGGCTACACCCAGTGGGTGCGCTCACGCACCCCCACTGGAAGACCGCAAGGGCACGTACCTCGCAAGTCTCCGGACACGATGGCGAGCCGGTTCTCCACCCCTCGGTACAACCCCAACAGGGTGTTGTATGCCATCGCTCGGCGGTCATGCGCCGCCTACAAAACAAACAAGGAACGAAAGCTTTAGGCTCGACCCGCCCGTAGCCCAGCCGGCTCGAGCCTCGGGGGCTACACCCAGTGGGTGCGCTGGCGCACCCCCACTGGAAGAAACGAAAAAAAACAAGAGAAGAGCAAAGAAAACTCACCGCGACCGCCTGCTCCAGGTTCACGAGCCGGTCGTGGGCGGCTCGGGCATCCTACGCCGCCTAGGCGTGACAGGCGGCGAACGCTCCTACCGTGGCGGCTACCGTTGCTCCAAGGGCGCTAGGCGGCTCGCCTGGCGCCGGGTTCCCGGTCGCCGCCCAGGTCTGTTGTGGCCGGCCCCCGTCCGCGGGTCCTCCCTTGTCGGAGACCACAATAGGGCCTGCTCCTCTGGTCGGCGTTGCGCTGGGCGCCGCCATTGCCGCGCCTACGGTGGCCGTCTCCCCGGCCTTCGCAGCCTCCACCGCCGCCGCGCCTGCGGCGGCCGTCTTCCCGGCCTTCGCGACCTCCGCCTCCGACGCCTCGCCTCCGGTGGTTCCTGCCTAGCTCGCCCCCGGTGCCGGCGCTTCTGGAGTCGTCATGTCCAAAGCCGACACTTCTGGGGCCCTTTCCTCTGCCCCCGGCGGGACGTCGTCCGCCTGCGACGGCACGTCGTCCTCCCCCCGGTGGCGCGTCGTTCTCTCCCGACGGAGCGCCGTCGAGATCCACCACCTCCACGTCCTCTGTGGCCTTCGGCGCCGCCTCCGCCCGCTGCCCGGGACCACCCTGGCCCCTCGGCCTCCTCTCCCGGCCTGGGGGAACGGCTCCCACCTTTCACCAGCGGCACCGCCGCTGGCGCCTCCCAGCTTCGTCGTCGCCTCCTCCCAGCGGCGAGCCTCCTCGACGCGCCGCTCCTGCTCGGCCTCCTCGAAGGCGCGCCATGCCTGGCTCTCCCTCTCCTCGGCGGTCATCGACGGCACCGTCTTTGCCGTCCCACCACCGAAGGTCCTCCCCAGGGCGCGCGCCTCCCTGGTGGCGACGGTATAAGAGGTTGGGGGAAGGAAGGAACGTCAAGCAAGAGGGTGGAGGGGGAACTTACCCGGTGACGACGGGGACCGCCCTCCTCACGGGTCCCGTCTAGGCGACCCTCTGCTTCTACCCGCCGCCCCCGCGGCTGCCGCCCGGCTGTGCAGCCGCCACATGCTTGGGGGCCGGCTTAGCGGCAGCCGGTCGTTTCCCCTTGACATCCGCGTCCGGGGCTCCCCGGCTGGAACCACCACCGACTCGGGGTTGGCACCTCCGTGGCGCCGTGACCTCGCCCCCCGAGGCTTCGGGCTCCTCCGAAGCCTCTCCAGCACGAGACTCCTCCGCCTCAGTGTCGTCGTCGGTCCAATCCCGTATGCACATCTGGGGAGGGGACTCACCTGTCGACTCGGCCTCGTCGGCTTCCTCCGCCTCCATCTCGACGTCCGCGGCCTCGGACCCGCCGGCTCGCTCGGAGACCGCCGGCTCCACGTCGCCGGCGTCCTCGACCTCCTCGGCGTCCGACTTCGCCGTATCAGGGGTCGGCGCCCCGTAGTTCTGCAGCAACGGAAAGAGCTGCGGGCAGGCCGGGTGGCGCTCCGTCAGGCCAAGGAGGGCGAAGAGAGAAAAGGAAAAAAAAGGAAGACGGCTGGGCACTTACCTGCGGTGCCGGGTGGCTCCGGCTGTACGGGGTCTTCCCCCACTGCCACTTGCCCTCGTCCATCTTCGCGGTCGAGATGGCGTTCACCCGCCTCGCCACATGGACCGGCTTCAGCTCCTTGGTGGAGAGCCGGCAAGGGTCGTGGCGTCCTCCCATCTGGAAGATGAGGTGTGGCCGGCGCTGCAGCAGCTGCACCCGGCACGCCACCGTCGTGGCCAGGAGGTCCGTGGCCTTCAGCCCTTCCGTCCCCGTCAGCGCCTGCAGGTGCTCGGCGAGCAGTTCTGCCATCACCGACGCTTGAGGCGGAGCCGTCCGCCAGTTCAGCATCGCGATCGGCGGGTGGTTGGCGAAGTCCGGGAGGTTGATGAAGTCCACCTCCGGCTTCGTGTTCTTCACGTAGAAGAACCCCCGCTGCCAGCGCTTCATCGACTCGTGCAAAGGGAGCTTAGGGAAGCCGGTCCCCTCGCGGATGTGGATCAGGGCGCCTCCGCAGGCGGTCATCACCTTTTGCCCCGTCACCGGATCCTCCACCGTGTGGCGCTTGAGGAAGAAGAGGCGGAACCAGAGATCGAGCCGCGGCTCGATCCCCAAGAAGCCCTCGCAGAGGGTGGCGAACGCGGCCAGCTACATAATGGCGTTGGGGGAGAGGTGATGTGGCTGCAGCCCGAACCGCGCCAGGAAGCGGCGGAAGAAATTGCTCACCGGCAGCCCGAAGCCGCGGAGGAAGTGGTCTGCAAAGACCACGACCTCACCCTCCAATGGCGTCGGAGAGTTCTCCCGCCCGGCCAGACGCGTCTCCACATACGCCGCCGCCGGGATCTTGCGGCGGTGGCGGAGATGCTCGATGAAGCCCTCGTCTACATCGCTGCCGTCCCAAGCGCCCTTCTGCGCCATGTTTGCCGAGGGAAGGGGCGTGGTCGTTGCGGCGGACGCGGCTGCTCGTCGCCGCCCCGGCCTCTCTGCGGCAACGGGCGGTGGCGCGGCCTTCGCACGGGCTCTGCCCTCTCTCTTTCTCTCTCACGACGGGGAAGGAGGGGCGACGGGCGCGACAAGGAAGATGATACGGCAGGGGCGGGGGAGCAAAGGTGCCGTTCCGCTCCTCCCCCTCGCCATTTATACCCCGCGCGGGTAAACGTGGGGGGCAGATTCATTACGCACGTCCCCCACGATTCCCGCGACGTGCGGGGCGTGCGTTATGGCCCCAGAGATGCCGATCGTCTGCCCGCGCCGCATCGGATCCCAGCATGCGGGCCGAGACCGCGGGCATGGAGGGCCCCGCCACACGGCCCGGTCTTTTCCGCCATGTAGCCCGTCTGGCCACGGCCTGCCGCGCCTCCCGCGTGGCGTGCCCCCTCCACCTGGAGGGGAACCCGAGGCGGCGTGCGAAGCGTCGGCCGGCTATGGAGCCGGCCATCGCATGCCCGCATCGTCCGGCTCCAAAGGCGCCCCGCGGCGCAAGAACAATTCTTCAAGCCGGCGAGGTCCGCCACGGCTCGTCGGTGGACCTCCCCTGCTTCGGGGATTACTGACGGGGGGATAACCCCGGGGTAGCCTCAAGCACCCCTTTGCTCCTACCTTCCCCTTACACCAAAGGGCGGGCCGCCTCCCTTTGGTGGTCCGGCTACGTCCGGCTGGCCATTGCCCTCCGGCTAGAGCTTGCCGGCTACGACGTGCCGGCCGGCTGGGGACGTTGCCGCCTGGTCCCCAGCCGGCCGCGCATGGGATACCGCTGTCAGGCCGTGCGTGGCAACAGTGGCCCCCATCCCATTGGGGGTCAGCGCCCGTGAGGCTACAGTGCGGACGTCAGGGCCTTTGTCCCTGACGGACGGCGACCGGGCCTCCAACAGTGCTGGCACGCTTCAACCACTCTATTACCTGCCCTGGCATGGCTACAGGGTGTCCGGCCACGCCGCTGACTTTGGCCGGTCACCACAAGACGACGCCTCAAGTGGCGGCCTGTGCCGCCACAGGACTGTCGTCCGGACCCACCGCGCGGGCCCCGCCGGCTCCCGACGGGACCCTTCAGCCGGCGGGGCCTACTTGCGACAAGACCCTACAACTTGTGGCCCCCACAGCCGGCCAGAGAGGCTGCCGGCTAGGGGCCCCAGGACCTTCTATTCATATTGTAATCCGAGGGGTTGGCCTATAAAATCCCCCGGACCTCCCCCGTGCACGGGGTCGCCCGATGATTCACATAGCTTACACCACGTCCACTCCACACACTCAAGGAGATAGAAGAGCGGTCCAGCCCCTTCTTCCTCCTCGATCCATACAGCTCAAGGAGCACCATTGTAACCTTCACCATTGTCTCAACGAGACAAAGCAGGACTAGGGGTATTACCTCCCACGGATGGCCCTGAACCTGGGTACACCGTGTGTCCGCCACCATTTGTGCCTAACCCCGCTCCCGGAGTCCGCCGGCGTCCTTTCGGCCCCTCTCGATAAGCCTATCCATGGCATCTGCCGTGACAAAACTACGACACTAATTGTTCAGAAGCTTTTTTTATGTGTAAGTATACTTTGCATGGTTAATTGCATAGATATTATTATGGAGGGGATTTTGAATTTTTATGGTACCCTGTACTGTTGCGGAAAAGGGGGGCAGTATACATTCGTCTACCGTTGATTTCGTGAGGATAGTTTAGTCATATTTCTAGTGATTTCAGCCCATCAGCGATGGATCCACTAGAAGAAGAAAATCGACCACCCTTGTTCTGGCGTTGGTCGTCTCTCTGCTCGCCGCCGACTGCACTGTCGTCGAACTCGCCGTCGCAGCCCTGTATCTCGGCGTGCTCTGGCCACCACCCTTCCCACGCTGTCGGACGCGTCGACGCACATCCAGCCGCTCCTTCCGCCGGGGCACACATCGCCGATTGCCCTCACATAGTCACATTCCGGCCGCGTCATGGACTCATGGTGAGTACCAGCTGGCTGCAAACAAGAAAGAAGAGAACAGACCACAACCTCTTCCCGGTGCTCTGTCTTGGACATCATTCAACTCAGAGTAGTACTAGTATTGTTTTCCATTGCTTCCTGATCTATGGAGATCCTATGTTCTGGTCGTTCTATGGAGCCTATCGATTCATAGCTTTGGAAATAGGCAGTACATCTAATCTCCCTACCTGACGGATCACGGACGTGAGGCAGTCCTACCGAAGAAGAGGTGCATGTTGGGCTCGGATAACTGTACCATACCGCCGGAGTGCCTGGCCATGAGCTATTGAGCTGGGCCGAGGAAAGGAACGCGACCTCCCGGACGAAGCTGTAGTGGCTGCCGACAGAGGAAGGGGTCGAGGTCTCGTCGAAGAAGACGATGACAGTGTAGTGTCGACGAGCACGGCCGAGAATAGAGAGGTCACCAGGTGGCTGAAGAAGGGTTGACTTGGTCGGGAGGCAGGCTAATATTTCTCTCTTCCTAAATTACCCTCACAGGAGGTATACTGCTGGAGACGGAGCGAACGGTGCCACCGATACTACGGGATAATGTTGCTCGACCAAATAAGCAGTATAGATCAATTACAACCATTGAATTTCAAGAATAGACAGCTTATATTGATTACAGGGTACAGTAAAAGAGCTCTTAAACATTAGTCAAGTCCTGGATATATTCTGACGTGTCTTCTCTTCACCGTTTGCAGATGGATTGATCGAACCTTGGTTCTATGTATTTTTGGTTTACTAATGTACTGCGGTAAACCATGAATCGATTCTTCCGTCTCGGTGCTGTTTTCATTTTTTGACTGGATAACTATCGGCGACTGGATAGTCTGGACGGTGGTTAAAAGCGATTCGATCTAGGATTCGCCCGTCGCCGTCGCTCTGCCTTGCGTGTGATCGAGACGCACGGAACTGAAGATGCTCGATGTGTACAGCTACAGATGCTCACGCAAATTATTGTCGTGGTAATTCTGACCTCCCTTATTGCATGTTCTTTTCTGGATTTTGTACAGATAGATTTCTTTCACATGGGCAGTAGATTGTTGTTGCCTTTTGCTGTGTACTCTGTTGCAGCTGAAGCGCGCAACGAAGACTGTCTATCATGATTGTCACGTGGTGCGCGGTTACGTAGATTGTTCTTGTGTTGCGCTGATTGCTAAGACTTGTTGCACTAGTAATTCTTAGATGACCTTCAGAACAATATGGTATGTCGTTCGATGGTGGAGACTGGAGAGTAATCTTTTATTTTTCAAAAGTACGGTGAAGATTAATCTATGGAAACAACTATATGGCGAGGCCCTCGCCTATAGGAATTCAATCCAGCGACATGCCATCTTCTTCTTCTTCTTCTTCTTCTTCTGTACTTTCAGCTTTCTCCTGCAGATTAAAATCCAACGCCCCCACCTCATGTACCACCGGTCAGGCAGTCTGCTACCACCACCCGCAGCCGACGATGCTTCCTGCATGCCTCACCGCTGTGCCCTTCCCTCGTCGCCGCTTGCGATGTGCTGCCCCTTTCGGTCATCCCTCTAACCCTACCCCACCATTGCTCTTTTCCAGCACCAACATGCCACCCCACACCCAGAATCGTCAACCTGTGCCTCCCCCCCACCGGGCACGTCACTGTCGCGTCGTCATCGGCTCCGGGTCGCTTTCGGCTCGACGTCGTCGGTAACCTTGTGCCTCGCTGTTGCTCGTCGTGGCGACCCTGTCTCTGCCTCGGAGCTACACCCTGTTATTTTGTCCCGGATCGGCTGAAGCCAAATCTATTTTCAGTCATCTTACAAATAGCAAACACGTTAATCTCTACAACTGAGTGCAGTGATTTGAGTAAATTGAGTAAACTACCACCATTCTACGGATATTTTGCTCAAACCCACCACCACTCGGACATGCTATGGCACATACATAACCCAAATTGTTTATTCATGAGCTCTTAAATAATGAATCTGTAATTTTGGGCCTACACTTGGTAAACTGGCATGGCTAGGTGGCTCAAATACGAACCTACCAAATCTCTCTTGCTTCTCCTCCACCCCACTCTCCCTCCTTCCGATGCTGAGACCTCGCCTAGTGACACACCGGTGAAGAGACGGCCTCGACACCCTGAATAATGGAGACGGGCCATAATCGATTGCTGTCAAGTTCATACTAAACCTCTATTACTACATGTGTGCTCCCTAACCACACCAACTATTGACGTGTTGAGCGATCCGGTCCAGGTAAGCCTCGGAATAGGCCACACATATCAGACTCACCTTTACGCCCCCTTAGCCAATCATTTTGATTACGAAAGATCTTGGTATAATGTTAACCGAGTGGTGAGTTTGAGCAATTAAATCAAATGTGGCATAGGGTGATTTTATGTAGTTTACTCTTCCATATATGCAACTTATGAACTTAATAAGGAGCATAAAAGCTTAATTATTCCAAATAACAAAGTATACATAGCCGTACCCATGTCTTAATAGCATAACTTGCTACAAACCCAGTCATGCCAAACCGGCACTCTTTACTCTTACATCGTACAAGTGTTCATACACTCGCATATCAAGTTAATTTTGGATCTTATTAGCTATTAGTGCGTGTAAACATCTCTGCCGTACGTCTTGGACACAGACACTTGACGACTGCGGGCGAGTGGAACGGCTTGTGGTGCATACCCCGCCGTCGGTTCTCCTTTGTTGCCGCCGGCCAGCATCCCGCTGATGGCGCCGCTGACCAGGCCGGCGCCCAGCCCCCACCCGAACTCCATGCTGGGGTTGTGATCTGCCGGCAAGTTGGCTGGTTTTGGAGGCGGCGCCACGGCCACATGGGCGGCTGGTTTTGGAGCAGGCGGCATGGATACCACCTGGCCGTATGGTGCTGGAGACGGCGGCATGGACACATGCCCGCCGGACGGCATTGGAGACGGCGGCGGCACGGACACATGTCCGCTGGCTGGCTTTGGCGACGGCTGCACGGTGACATGCGTGTTTGTCTTTGGAGATGGCGGCACCGCATGAACATATGGTTTCGGAGACGACGACGGCATGGTGGCGATATGTCCGGCGGGTGTTGGAGACGGCGGCATCGTGTAATGGCCCGATGGTTTTGGGGACGGCGGCACGGCCACATGTGGAGCTGGTTTCGGAGAAGGCACGGCCTCGTACCCAGAAGGTTTCGGAGACGGTGGCGGGGCCATTTGTGCCGCTGGTTTTGCCGACGGCGGCAAGGACACATGCTGCTCGGTTGGCCTTGGAAACGGCGGCATGGACGCCACACGCCCGACTGGTTTCTGAGACGGCGGCATGGACACCGCACGTTCCACTGGTTTCGGCGGTGGCGGCGGCATGGACACCACATTGCCGGCCGGTTTCTGAGACGGTGGCATCGACACCACACGTTCGACCGGTTTCGGAGGCGGCGGCATGGACACCACATGCCCGGATGGTTTCTGAGGCTGCGGCATGGACGCCACACGATCGACCGGTTTTGGAGTCGGCGGCATCGACACCGCATGCCCGGTTGGTTTCTGAGACGGCGGCATGGACACCACGCGCTCGACCGGTTTCGGAGATGGCGGCGTCGAGACGACATGCCCGGCCGGTTTCTGAGACGGAGGCATGGACACGGCACGTTCGACCGGTTTCGGAGACGGCGACATGGACACCGCACGTTCCACTGGTTTTGGAGACGCCGGCATGGACACCACCTGACCAGATGGTTTCGGAGTAGACGGTGGCATAGACACCACACGCCCGACTGGTTTTGGAGAAGGCGGCATGGACACCACCCGACCGGATGGTTCAGGAGACGGCGACACGGCGACATGTCCACCACCGGCTGGCTTTGGAGACGGTGGCACGGCGACATACCCTTCTTGTCTTGCAGGCGGTGGCGCGGTCCCGTACCCAGAAGGTTTTGGTGACGGCGGCACGGCGACATGCCCTTCTTGCTTTGCAGGCGATGGCGCGGTCCCGTACCCAGAAGGTTTCGGAGACGGCGGCACGGCGACATGCCTTTCTTGCTTTGCAGGCGACGGCGCGGTCCCGTACCAGTAAGGTTCTGGAGATGGCGGCACGGCCGCGTGCGCTGGTGGTTTCGGAGGCGCAGGCCAGGCCGTATGCCCGGGTGCTTTCTCCGGCGAAAACGGCACATCTATGTAGCCGGCTGGTTTTGCAGGTGGAGGCGCCACAGCCACGTAGCCGGCAGGTGGTTTCGCCGGCGGTGCCGCGGCCACCGCATATCCGGGCCAGGCAGCCTGCGGTGGAGGCGGCGGCGGCGGCATCACCTGCTTCGCCGGGTACGCCACGACGGGCCACTCGTCGACGGGTATCTCCAGATGGGGCTCCGGCAGGACGACGGGGCCGAGACGGTACGTGAGGTAGAGCAGGCCGCGCACCTCGGTGCGGTGCACCTTGCGGATCTGGTAGGACGCGAACTGCGGCATGCTGTGGGCCCCGTAGTCGGCGCCGTGGCCGACGCCGGAGAGGATCTCCGACAGGGGCACGATGACCTCGCCGACGTCGCGGTCGCCGCCGAAGATGCGCTCGACGCGGAGGAGGACGTGGAGGCAGCCGCCCGTGGCCTCCTCGGCGGTGGGCGGCACGGCGAACTGGAGCGTCGCGTTCCACGTCGGGTTGCGGCCGCCGTGCGGGTCTGGCGGGGTGCACTGGCGCGTGATCGGGTCGCCGGAGATGGTCGCCACCGCGTACACCTCCATGCGCGTGATCAGGTTCACGCTCTTCAGGTCCTTGGCTGACAGGAGCGTGACCTCCAGCACTCGGTACGCCATGCTGATGAACTCAGGCAAGGTGGACTTAATTTGCAGCTCTTCCTACCAGGTGATGGATGTGGAGTGGTGGTGGTTTCAAGCTGAGTCTGAGAGGGATGAACGCTACCGACATGTATGTATAGGCGTAGGAGCGCTGCTTGTGGGCAAATGAGATTCCGGTTTGGAAGCAAAACCGAATGAAAATTCAGCTGGGGACATCTTCATCGACACCTGTTTGATTCTCGAGGCACATATTGGTGAGCACTGCCTAGTGCAATGATAAAGCTAAGAAAATAAAACTGTAAAAAGACGTCATACGACATCACTGTAAAACAAATCCTGAAGCTGAAAGTTGTAAAGAATCTGAAAGAAAAATCATGGCATAGACATAACGTACCGCTGACATGACAAAATTTCGGACTTAAGAGTATCTACAGCATGGCGCCTCAGACCTCCGAGCTCCGACGAGACAGAATAGGGCATGGGAGACGGCGATACCTTGAGTCCTGTAAGCCGGCTCGTGTCCCATGTCCTACTCTACCTCGTCGGCGTTCGGACCAACACTTAGGGAGCCTGCCGACCACTAGACGTGGGCACGGAGGAGCCGAACGAGCTCCGGTTAAAGATCGATTTACGTTACATGTAATAGTATGAATTTATGGTATCCGGTTGTAAGAATGGATTATTTGAGGCATGGTCTATCACTGTCCACAGACGTATCCATGGGTGTTTGAGAGGTTATTCACGGGTGTTTGAGAAGCCGGATTTGTCAAATCCGTCTGTCGATGCTCTAAATTAGATCCAAAATTTAAGAAACAACCATAAAGTTGCAGTAAAGTGTTCAGAAGGAATAAAAGGAAAGAAAACACTATTGCAGGCATTAGGGACCTCTCCTTTTGAGAGCAGAGCTGGCTTCATTATGTCCATCAAGGACAATTGTCAGTTTTGTGTGAGACTACATTCTATAAAATTATTGGTTGGAACGTACTGGAACCCTTAACCAAGATCTCTTCTAAATGAAGGTCTACATAATTTTTCAGGAATAAGCAACAATCTTATCGCATGGCCTACTAGCAAGAAACACACATATAATAGTGATACTATCACATACGTCACGTATTTTTTCCCATACGATCCAGAATGGATCGGATTCCACTATCATTGCAGATAACCAAACAAGCATCAACTAACGCGCCCAAATCGCACAAAACGAAAAGAAACACAAAGACCACACCCAAACGTCACATAAATCTCATCGGAAAAGAAAAGAAAAAAGGCATACATACCTATCAGAGTGGTGCAACCTTGATTTTGGCTGATCCAAGCCATTCGAAGGAGAAATACGAGCATGGTTGGTTAGTGGCGTTGCCGAATATTGGCAACTTTTTGTGAGATTGGCAACACAAGTTGGTAACGAACGAATTAGTAGCCAATTATGCTCTACATCTTCACAAGCAGATGAACCGTCGCCAATCAGTCCCTGATTGGCAAGCGCAAGCAGCTTCGTGCTAATCCATGGTTCTCTCGGTAGGCAAAGATATGGAGGCATCTGATGCTCGGTGCACAGCTCAAGGGATTCTGACATGGACTTTTTTTTGTCTAGAGAAAATCGTTTCAGAAGATTACCTGTAGACTATATATCGATGCCAATATCTTGGCCTGGCTCCGTTTATCCCTTCGACTTTCTCTGCTGCTAAGATGCGAGGTTCGGATGCCCACCGTTTCTTTCGGGGTTTTCTTTGGCGCTGAGCCTTCGAATGTGCTGTTGGGTAGTGGTGCAAAGAGAGAGAGAGCGCGCGCGCCGTAGTGTATTTAATGATCTGTTCTTCAGAAATATGTCTTGATACTGTGCTTTTTTACTTGTACTAGTTGTTGATAATCGCTTGGTAATAGACGTATGTTATTGGATGTTTTGGTTTCGTATTGTAGTAGTACAACACAAACGTCCAAACAGAGCTATAATGGACCCACATGCAGAGAAAGAAACAGTCACATTCTAAACGAACATATTCTTCTGGTCCGTTTCCGAGCTTATACGTACGTACTTCCGATCTTTCACTGAAATCGCTCTCAGGACCTGGATCTGACGTCTCCTTCTCACGCAACTCAAACCGCCAGCTGGACGTCAAGCTATATGTCGTAATGCCGTGTCCCTCTTCTATAGAAGACGGAAATAAAGTTCGAAACTCAATGCAACTCTAGCAGAGTCGTCATACTGACAGCACTTATATCCAACAGGCTTCATATGAATTGTTAAGACAAAGGAGGTTGTGCACAAACATTGAAGTAAGAAAGAAAATAGAAAAAGGAAAGAAATAAAGACAGAAAAGAGAACACAAAGAAAAGAAAAGATAGAAAAAATAAGAACAAAAGAAGAGAAAAGAAAAAAAAGGAAGAAAACAAAGCAAAGCAAAGAAAGAAAAGAATAAAAGTCATTTGCCCAGTCAGTGCTCTTTGTCAACCACTCGACAAAGGTGACTGTGTTGTTACACCATCAACCGCGACAACCATGGACACATGTGACCTGCTTTGCCAAGTGTCTTTGTTTTGCCGAATGATTTCTAGCACGCACTTGGCAAAAACCCCGCTTCGTGTAGTGTTTTTCCTATGCACTCGGTTTAGGTGCTCCCTTCGAGAGTGCCTGACGGAATGCACTCGGCAATCCCGTTGATTCAAGTAGTGTATGCCTACATGAATGCATGGGTTGGTGACTAATAACAGTAATCGATCAAACATCATTGTACATTCTATTGTCAGTTAACACTCAACATCATATTATTGTTATTTACCACTATAGCGTATAGCTCCCACATTGATTAGCCAAGAACTAAACAATCATAAGACATGTATAATACTTGAGCAAAAACATATGAGGACTTAGGTCCAAGTATCAAAAGACGAAGCCATATCAAGGTATCCGCGAGAAACCAGCCGCCCAATCTATTGACCAGGTACATAGTATTATTGCGGCAACACCTAGGTTAGGAAAGGATGTCTGCCTTTAAGGCAACCGCTCGTCATCTCTAGTTGCAGCTCCACACCTCCACCCTTCCTCTACAATGAATCCGTTGCATTATTCACTTTCTTAAATGGTTTACCAAGCTTGTCGAGTCAGCTCGAGTATTTAACAAGTCGACCTGACTCTTTTTTTGTTAAGTAAGCAAGTCGACTCGTTGTTTTATTCCACACCTACTCAACAATCCTTCCCTAGCACTTCTCCCGTTTTGACCTTTACATTGCCAGTTCCGCAAATTAGGTTTCTTGATGAGCCCTTTCTTAATCATGTGATTTAGGTGCTATTGATGATATGAACATTGTTGCCACCTTTTCAACATGGCTTACATCCACCAAGCTAAACCACATCTATAAAGCGCACTCGCATCATCTCAGTTCCCAAAAAGACCGCTCTAGACCATTCCAGGCCTTCAGACCATTTTTTCTCAACAATTGACCTCACAAGGTGGTGGATAGAGTTTTGAGGTGATGAAACTAGTTTCCTCTCTAGTAGGTGCATGAATGTTGTTTGCGTTGTCGATCACCTTAAGTGCTTGCATAGGATGAATGCCAAGACAATCATAATAAATCGCTACTTAAGAAAGGCGTTCTCGACCCTGCAAGTTGGGAGTCGCTCCTCACTCATGTTACCTACACAAGCTTCACACAGGTGCACTAATACGTCTCAAACATATCTACTTTTCCAAACACTTTTGCTTTGGTTTTGGACTCTAATTTACAGCATTTGAATGAAACTAACCCAGACTGACGTTGTTTTCTGTAGAACTACCGTGGTGTTGTTTTTGTGCAGAAATAAAGTTTTTGGAATTAGATGAAACTTTTTACGAATTATTTTTGAAATATATGAAGAATTATGGAGCGAAGACCTGACAGAGGGGGCTACCTGTGGGCCACAAATCAACAGGGCGCGCCCACCCCTGGGCGCACCTTGTTAGCTTGTGGGGCCCACGTGGCTCCCTCGACCCTAATTCCAGTCCTATAAATTCACATATGCGTAGAAAAAAACAGGTGAGAAGTTTTCATCTTTCTTTACGAGATGGAGCCACTGCCACTCCCGTTCTTCCACGGGATAGCTGATCTGGAGTCCGTTTGGGGCTCCGGAGAGGGGGCTTCGTTGTCGTCATCATCACCAACCCTTATTCACCAACAACGCCATGATGCTCACCACCAGAAGTGAGTAATTCCTTTGCAGGCTTGCTGGATGGTGATGGGATTGGATGTGATTGATCATGGAATGGACTTATTTTGATAGGGTTTGATCCCTAGTATCAACTATGTTCTGAGAATGATGTTGCTATGACTTTGCTATGCTTAATGCTTGTCACTAGGGCCCGAGTACCATGATTTCAGATCTGGACTATTATGTTTTCATGAATATAAGAGTGATTTGGATCCTATCTTGCAAGTTGTATGCACCTATTATGTGGCATGATCTTCGTACCGCAAGGTGACAATAATTGGGATTCTTTCTAGTGATTGTCGTAGTTTGATGAGTTCATGTATTCACCATGTGTTAATGCTTTGTTCCGGTTCTATAATAAAAGGAGGTCTTAATATCCCTTAGTTTCCATTGGGACCTCGCTGCCACGGGAGGGTAGGACAAAAGATGGTATACAAGTTCTTATCGCAAACACGTATGACTATATACGCAATACATGCCTGCATTATATTAATGAATTGGAGCTAGTTTTGTGTCGCTCTAGTGTGTAGACCATACATGATTGATGACATCTAAATCATTATCCATCACCGATCCATGTGCCTAAGTTTTACATATACTGAATCTTGCTAAGTCACTGATACGTCTCCAACGTATCTATAATTTTTGATTGTTCCATGCTGTTATATTATCAATCTTGGATGTTTTACAATCATTTTGTAGCAACTTCATATCATTTTTGGGACCAACCTATTGACATAGTGCCAAATGCTAGTTGTTGTTTTTGCTTGTTTTTTACTTCACAGAATATCAGTACCAAACGAATCCCAAACATCGTGAAACTTTTGGAGATTTTTTTTGGGCCAGAATACACTCGGAGGACCAAAGAAGTACCAGACATGAGGGCCGAGGAGGCTGTCGATGTCAAAACCGGCAGATCTCGGGTAGGGGGTCCCGAGCTATGAGACTAGAATCGATGGTAACAAGAGACGAAGGAGACGATATTTACACATGTTCGGGCCGTCCTATGGAGGTAATACCCTACGTCCTGCTTGATTGTATTGATCATATCTAGGTTACAGAGTCGATCTACATCGAGATCAAATAGCTAAACCCTAGATGAGTTGCCCTCTATCTACAACCTAAAACCCTTCGGCTTATATAGACGCCGAGGGTACCTACTGTTGGGAGACGTAGTAGTAAATCAAAAAATTTCCTACGATCACCAAGATCTATCCATGGAGAAACAAGAAACGAGTGGGGAGAGATTTCATCTTCATACCTTTGAAGATCGCTAAGCGTAAGCATTACAAGAACGCGGTTGGTGGAGTCGTACTCGCAGCAATTCAGATCGCTGTGGATTCCGATCTAGCGCCGAACAACGACACCTCCGCGTTCAACACACGTGCAGCCCAGTGACGTCTCCTACGCCTTGATCCAGCAAGGAGGGAGGAGAGGTTGAGGGAGAGCTCCAATAGTAGCACGACGGCATGGTGGTGGTGGAGTAGCAAGGTATTCCGGCAGGGCTTCGCCTAAGCACTGCGAAGGAGGAAGAAGAGAGGTAGGGCTTCGCCGTGAGAGAGAGAGAGATCAGATCTATCCTAAAAGCCCAAAACCTCAAGTATATATAGGAGGAGGGAGAGGGAGGGATGCCTTGGCCCCTCCTCCAAGGAGGAGGGCTTCGGCCGAAGTGGGGGAGGAGTCCACCTCCCACAAGGGAGGTGGATCTCCTCCTATCAAACCCCTTTTGCCTTATCTCCTTATCCCTATGCTCATGGCCCTTTAGAAAAAGTCTCTCCCAGCCCAATAAGGGCTGGAACACTTTATCTAACAGCCCATGAGGTCCTCTGGTCATCACACCCCTCCCGGGGGTCCTCCGGCACCCTCCCGGCACTCCCGGTACACTACTGATGAGCCCGAAAACTTTCCGGTGACCAAAACAGGACTTCCTATATATCAATCTTTACCTCTGGACCATTCCGGAGCTCCTCGTGACGTCCAGGATCTCATACGGGACTCCTAATAACCTTTGGTAATCACGTATACCATTTCCCTATAACCTAGCGTCATCGAACCTTAAGTGTGTAGACCCTACGGGTTCGGGAGACACGTAGACATGACCGAGACAACTCTCCGGCCAATAACCAACATCGGGATCTAGATACCCATGTTGGCTCCCACGTGCTCCACGATGATCTCATCGGATGAACCACGATGTCGGGGATTCAATCCATCCCGTATGCAATTCCCTTTGTCTACCGGTATTATACTTGCCCGAGATTCGATCGTCGGTATCCCTATACCTTGTTCAATCTCGTTACCGGCAAGTCTCTTTAATCATTCTGTAACACATCATCTCATGGCTAACTCCTTAGTCACCTTGTGCTCATTATGATGATCTCTTACCGAGTGGGCCCAGAGATACCTCTCCGTCACACGGAGTGACAAATCCCAGTCTCCTTGAACTTGTTGAAAACTTCTTTGCGACAAGTCAAGCCTTTTATAAATAGTGACATTCACCATCAGCATCTGTCTTCATCTTAAAGATCCATTTATTATCAATGGCTCGCTTATCAACAAGCAAGTCCACCAGTCCATACTTTGTTCTCATACATGGATCCTATCTCGGATTTCATGGCTCCTAGCCATTCGTTGGAATCCAGGCCCACCATCGCTTCTCCATAGTTCGTAGTTTCATCGTTGTCCAACAACATGACTTCCAAGACAGGGTTGCCGCACTACTCTGGAGCAGTACGCGTCCTTGTCGATCTACGAGGTTCCATAGTAACTTGATCTGAAGCTTCATGATCATCATCATTAACTTCCTTTTCAACTGACGTAGGCTCTACAGAAACATCTTTCTGTACTGCGCTACTCTCTGGTTGAAACAAAGGTTCAACAACCTTATCAAGTTCTATAATCCTCCCACTCAATTCTTTCGAGAGAAACTCTTTCTCGAGAAAGAACCCGTTCTTAGCCAGAAACACTTTTGCGCTTGAATCTGAGATAGAAGGTATACCCAATTTCTCCTTAGGGTATTCTATGAAGATGCATTTGTCTGCTTTGGGTTCGAGCTCACTAGGTGAAAAACCCTTTTCACATAAGCGTCGCAGCCCCAAACATTAAGAAATGACAGCTTAGGCTTCTGTCAAACCATAATTCACACGGTGTCATCTCAAGAGACTTAGATGGTGCCCTATTAAAGTGAATGGTTTGTCTTTAATGTATAACCCCATAACGGTAGTGGCAAAACGACAAGAGACATCATAGTACTCACTATATCCAATAGAGCACGACTACGACGTTCGGACACACCATCACACTATGGTGTTCCAGGAGACGTGAGCTGTGAAACAATTTCCACATTGTCTGAAATTGCATACCAAACTCGTAACTTAGATATTCACCTCCACGATCATATCAAAGACATTTTATCTTCTTGTCACGATGATCTTTAACTTCACTCTGAAACCCCTTGAACCTTTCAAGCATTTCAGACTCGTGTTTAATTGAGTAAATATCCCCATACTCACTCAAATAATCAGTGAAGGTAAAAAAATAACAATATCCATTGTGTGTTTCAACACTCATTGGACCACATACATCAACATGTATTCATTCCAATAAGCCACTAGCCCGCTCCATCATACCGGAAGACAGGGTCTTAGTCATCTTGCCCAAAAGGCATGGCTCGCATGTCTCAACCGATTTGAAATTGAGTGAGTCAAAAGGTCCATCATCATGGAGTTTCTTCATGCGATTTATACCAATATGACATTAAGCGGCAGTGCCACAAGTATGTGTTACTATCATTATTAACTTTGTATCTTTTGGTACCAATGTTACGAACATGTGTACTACTACGATCAAGATTCAATAAAACATTCCCAATGGGTGCATGACCAATAAAGGCATTATTCATGTAAACAGAATAACAATTATTCTCTAACTTATATGAATAACCGTATTGCACTAATCATGATCTAATCACGTTCATGCTCAACGCAAACATCAAATAACATTTATTTGGGTTTATCACAAATCCCGAAGGTAGAGAGAGCGTGCGATGGTGATCACATCAACCTTGGAAACACTTCCAACACACATCGTCACCTTTCACCTAGCTAGTCTCCGTTTATTCCGTAGCTTTTATTTCGAGTTGGTAACACTTAGCAACCGAACCGGTATCCAATACCCAGGTGCTACTAGGAGTACCAGCAAGGTACACATCACTAACACATATATCAAATATACTTCTATCGACATTACCAGCCTTCTTATCTACCAAATATCTAGGGTTGTTCCGCTTCAGTGAGCATTCTCCTCATAACAGAAGCACTTAGTCTCGGGTTTGGGCTCAACCTTGGGTTTCTTCACTAGAGAGGCAACTGGCTTGCCATTCCTGAAGTTTTTCCCTTCTTGCCCTTGCCCTTCTTGAAACTAGTGGTTTTCACTTAACCATCAACACTTGATGCTCCTTCCTGATTTCTACCTTTGTGGTGTCAAACATCACGGACAACTCAGGGATCATCATATCCATCCCTGACATGTTATAGTTCATCACGAAGCTCTAGTAGCTTGGTGGCAATGACTTGGAGAATTGTATTAGTCACTATCTTATCTAGAAGATGAACTCCCACTCGATTCAAGTGATTGTAGTACCCAGACAATCTGAGCACATGCTCACCGATTGAGCTATTCTCTTTTATCCTGCCAGCAAAGAATCTTTTTGGAGGTCTCATACCTCTCAACATAGGCACGAGCCTGAAATCCCAATTTCAGCTCTTAGAACATCTCTTATGTTCCGTGACGTTCAAAACGTTTTGGAGCCTCAATTCTAAGCCGTAATGCATGACGCATTGAACTATCACGTAGTCATCAAAAAGTGTCTGTCATGTGTTCACAACATCTACAGACAACGCTTGAGGGAGTGGTGCACTTAGCGGTGCATCAAAGACATAAGCTTTCTGTGCAGAAATGAGGACAATCCTTAGATCACGGACCTAGTCCTCATTATTGCTACCATCAACTTTCAATCTTACTTTTCTCTAGGACCGTATCAATAAAACAGGGGAGCTAGAACGCGAGCTATCTAGCACATAATTTGCAAGGACATTTAGACTAAGTTCATGATAATGAAGTTCACATAATCAAATTATTTAATGAACTCCCACTTAGATAGACATCTCTCTAGTCATCCAAGTGACACATGATCCACGTCAACTAGCCCGTGTCCGATCATCATGTGAGACAGACTAGTCATCAATGGTGAACATCTCTATGTTGATCGTATCTTCTATACGACTCATGTTTGAACTTTCGGTCTTCCGTGTTCCGAGGCCATTTCTATACATGCTAGGCTCTTCAAGTCAACCTAAGTGTTTCACGTGTGTAAATCTGGCTTACACCTGTTGTCTGCGAACGTTAGAACCTATCACACCCGATCATCACGTGGTGCTTCGGAACAATGATCCTTAGCAACGGTGCACAGTTAGGGTGAACACTTCTCTTGAAATTTTATTGAGAGATCATCTTATTTACTACCGTCATTCTAAGCAAATAAGATGTAAACATGATAAACATCACATGCAATCAATATAGTGACATGATATGGCCAATATCATCTTGCTCCTTTGATCTCCATCTTCGGGGCACCTTGATCATCACTATCACCGGTACAACACCATGATCTCCATCATCATGATCTCCATCATCGAGTCTTCATGAAGTTGTCTCGCCAACTATTACTTCTACAACTATGGCTAACATTTAGCAATAAAGTAAAATAATTACATGGCGTTTATGACTGACACGCAGGTCATACAATAAAATAAGACAACTCCTATGGCTCCTGCCGGTTGTCATACTCATCGACATGCAAGTCGTGAATCCTATTACAAGAACATGATCAATCTCATACATCACAATGCATCACATCACATCCTTTGGCCATATCACATCACAAGGCACATGCTGCAAAAACAAGTTAGACGTCCTCTAATTTGTAGTTGCAAGTTTTACGTGGCTGCTATAGGTTTCTAGCAAGAACATTTCTTACCTATGCCAAAACCACAACGTGATATGCCAATTGCTATTTACCCTTCATAAGGACCCTTTTCATCGAATCTGATCCGACTAAGGTAGGAGAGACAGACACCCGCTAGCCACCTTATACAACAAGTGCATGTCAGGCGGTGGAACCGGTCTCACATAAGCGTACGTGTAAGGTTGGTCCGGGCCGCTTCATCCCACAATACTGTCGAATCAAGATAATACTAGTAACAGCAAGCATATTAACAAGATCGACGCCCACAACTCCGTTGTGTTCTACTCATGCATAGATGCTACGCATAGACCTAGTTCATGATGCCACTGTTGGGAGACGTAGTAGTAAATCAAAAAATTTCCTACGATCACCAAGATCTATCCATGGAGAAACCAGCAACGAATGGGGAGAGATTGTATCTTCATACCTTTGAAGATCGCTAAGAGGAAGTGTTACAAGAACGCGGTTGGTGGAGTCGTACTCACAACGATTCAGATCGCGGTGGATTCCGATCTAGCGCCGAACAACGGCGCCTCCGCGTTCAACACACGTGCAGCCCGGTGACGTCTCCTATTCCTTGATCCAACAAGGAGGGAGGAGAGGTTGAGTGAGAGCTCTAAAAGCAGCACGACGGCGTGGTGGTGGTGGAGTAGCAAGGTATTCCGGCAGGGCTTTGCCTAAGCACTGGGGAGGAGGAAGAAGAGAGGTAGGGCTTCGCCGTGAGAGAGAGAGAGAGATCAGATCTATCCCAAAAGGCCAAAACCTCAAGTATATATAGGAGGAGGGAGAGGGAGGGCTGCCTTGTCCCCTCCTCCAAGGAGGAGGGCTTCGGCCGAAGTGGGGGAGGAGTCCACCTCCCACAAGGGAGGTGGATCTCCTCCTTTCAAACCCCTTTTGCCTTATCTCCTTATCCCTATGCTCATGGGCCTTTAGCAAAAGTCTCTCCCAGACCTATAAGGGCTGGCACACTTTATCTAACAGCCCATGAGGTCCTCTGGTCATCACACCCCTCCCGGGGGTCCTCCGGCACCCTCCCGACACTCCCGGTACACTACCGATGAGCCCGAAAACTTTCCGGTGACCAAAACAGGAGTTCCTATATATCAATCTTTACCTCCGGACCATTCCGGAGCTCCTCGTGACCTCTGAGATCTCATACGGGACTCCGAGCAACCTTCGGTAATCACGTATACCATTTCCCTATAACCCTAGCGTCCTCGAACCTTAAGTGTGTAGACTCTACGGGTTCAGGAGACACGTAGACATGACTGAGACAACTCTCCGCCCAATAACCAACAGCGGGATCTGGATACCCATGTTGGCTCCCACGTGCTCCACGATGATCTCATGGGATGAACCACGATGTCGGGGATTCAATCAATCCCGTATGCAATTCCCTTTGTCTACCGGTATTATACTTGCTCGAGATTCGATCGTCGGTATCCCTATACCTTGTTCAATCTCGTTACCGGCAAGTCTCTTTACTCGTTCCGTAACACATCATCCCATGGCTAACTCCTTAGTCACCTTGACCTCCTTATGATGATGTCTTATCGAGTGGGCCCAGAGATACCTCTCCGTCATACGGAGTGACAAATCCCAGTCTCGGTTCATGCCAACCCAACAGACACTTTCGGAGATACCCGTAGTGTACCTTTATAGCCACCCAGTTACGTTGTGACGTTTTGCACACCCAAAGCATTCCTACGGTATCCGGGAGTTGCACAATCTCATGGTCTAAGGAACCGATACTTGACATCAGAAAAGCTTTAGCAAACGAACTACACGATCTTGTGCTATGCTTAGGATTGGGTCTTGTCCATCACATCATTCTCCTAATGACGTGATCCCGTTATCAACGACATCCAATGTCCATGGTCATGAAACTATGACCATCTATTGATCAACTAGCTAGCCAACTAGAGGCTCACTAGGGACATGTTGTGGTCTATGCATTCACACATGTATTACGGTTTCCGGTTAACACAATTTTAGCATGAACAATAGACAATTATCATGAACAAGGAAATACAATAATAACCATTTTATTATTGCCTCTAGGGCATATTTCCAACACCTAGGGTTTACAAATAGTCGGTTACACGTCGAGGGGATAAACATGCCTATCCACTACTCCAAACGTGGAAGACACGCCACGATTCCCGAAGGTTCCTTGTTGGAGACACGGCCTTCGATCGATCCAATGCTCGGCAAGCAGCCCATACAGTCCGGCCCATAAGAAACAGGTCACCTCTCGAAGACCCCTTAAACCAGGACTCCCTCAGTAGCACCCGAACCTTCCTCCAACGCCCAGGGTCTTAGCTCGAGTTGCTTTGTATAATGAGAGTCTTCAGCTTGCGAGGGGAGTTCTTCCCTCCGAGTTTAGTTCGGCCTCCGATGACATGTAGTTTTCCGATTTAGAGGCTCGTCTGAACACTGTGAATAACTTAGCCCCGAAGGCCAAGCGTCAAGGAGCAAACATAATTCCCTGACAACCTTTCTGACGAAAGGTCACGGTCCACCACGACCATCGGGCCAATTGCAAAAACTCGAACCATGGTTCGAGGCCGTTTTCATCAGCACGATCCATCAATGCACAGATCGTGACCCGTTTCACACGGGATATGTTTAATCACACGCGCGTAATAGCATGCACATCTTGGGAAGCGTAGCGATATGCAACACAGTAAAGGGACGCCGAACGGTGATAAGCCTCATAAAAGGAAATGAAAACCCCAAGGCCTAGACACGCCTCCCATTCGCACCCTCTACTTCCCCAATCTCCTGAGCTTTTAGAGCACAAATATAGGTTTTCCACAACTCCCCCCCTCCAAGCTCATCCATGGCTGGTTCTGGCTCCAACGGCAAGTGGGATGCTTCCATGGCCATCGACCGGGACATCCGGGACCTCAAGGACGCCGGCTACCTCCCCGCCAACATCTGCCACCGCATGCCGGAGAAGGGCCAGGTGATCCCCACCCCAAACCAGGCGAGAGGGTGGTATTCATCCCCCACTTCATTCGGGGATTGAGCTTCCCGCTTCATTCCTTCGTCAGGGGGCTAATGTTCTTCTACGTCCTCGACTTCCACAACCCTCTGCCAAACTTCTTCATGCACATATCGGCCTTCATCATCGTCTGCGAGGCCTTCTTGCGAGTCGAGCCGCACTTCAGACTTTGGATCAAGGTATTTAATATCATATGAAGTGTGTCATAGGCAAACATGCAGACTACAACGGGGCTGTCATCGACAAACTCCCCCGGGTCGGATGGCCATCCAACACCTTCATCGACACCATAAAAATATGGCAGAAAGAATGGTTTTACATCACCAAGCCAAGGGAGGAAGGCCGAGCTGCTCCGGCTGAATTTAGATCTGGTCCCCCCATCAGATTGACCTCATGGCTCCGAAAGGGCCTCGGCTGGGGGTCGGACAAGGAGGTGGACAATCTTCAGAAATGCATCGCCTCCATAATCAGAAACGATATCGCGTTGGCCAATGTGGTCCAAATTATGCTCCGGTGGCATCCTCCCCTGCCAACGCCGGAGCTCTCCCATGTGGGCTTGTCGGTTCGACGACGAGCCTACTATTCATCAGCTCTTCCGCACTACTCGGGAGAAGCTATGGAAGGCGTTATTCAAGGCGCAGAAGGACTGGCTAGCCGAGGAGGAGGATCGGGATCTACAAGCCGATAAGCCTCCTACCCAGGTATAACATGGTTTTGTTTGATCGGCTTTATTTTTCCTAAAGAAAATCTAAGCACCTCTCCGACCACTTTTGCAGAAATGGCTGAGCAAGGCCATGGGCATCGACTGCCCGACGCCTCAGCCCGAAGACATCAGGTCCAGGCTATTGTCGGAGATGCTCATCGGGGCGCCTTACGAGGCGCCAACAAAGAAGGAAAAGAACAAGAAACCAGGCCGAGTGTCGTCGTTTTCTCACAAGGTCTCGCGTGAGACGACAGATGCCATGGGGTGGCTTATCGAGGTGAGGGCAAGGCTGCCATGGATGATCCGGGATGGGTATGGGAATAGCATGCAGTGGTTTACCCAAGTTCGGGGCTCTCCGGAGACATAATACCCCTACTCCTGCATATATGTATGTCTGGGGAATATCTGGTACATGGTTGCTCCTGGAGCTGTATGGGAGAGGAGAGCCATGAGGCTTCTTGCCTCATGTGTGTGTATGTGTGAGCACCTGAGAGAGTGGAACCTCCCATATGTGGTGGGCATGAGGCCTTTATATAGGCATCAGTGGGTAGCTTGGGATGTAAGCTACAATGGATAGCTTACATCTCAAGAAGCTTGAGGTGTAAGCTACCATGGGTAGCTTACATGTCAAGCCACATGTAGCTTGTGGACTAAGCTATGTCTGTTCCCTGGTGCACTTTATAAATCAGTGTCTAGGGGGCAAGTTACATTGTAGATAGTACCACGTGACGCATGTACGTGTGCTCCTGCACGCCGATAGTGCATCGCCATGAGATAGGGCCTTCTGGTCCGCGCGTGTCCGATGGGACGTCGGGAGATGACTTCATTAGGTCGCAGCAGGACAGGAGGAGCCGGATAGGAGGAGCCGGACAGGAGGAGCCGGACTGGAAGAGCCAAACGGGAGGAGCCGGACAGGGGGAGCCGGACAGGTGGAGGGTGCCGAGCCAGACGGGTGGAGGCTGTCGAGCCGGACAGGAGCAGCCGGACAGCTACAGTGTCGCCAGGAGGAGCCGGCCAAATATAGTACATCAACTACAGTGTCGTCAGCTCATTTCTTCGTTTGTCTTGTTGATTCGCGGGGCTTCGCATATCAGGGGTGGGTCCCCCAATGTTTTAAAATGTTGAGTCGTCTCCTTGAGCCTACCCGGGGGTAATCCCCCCGACAGTAGCCTCCGAGCCTCTGGGTGACTTGGAGAGTCGGGCGGAGGGTTTATGCTGGTGGAGTTGTTTGTTGCAGAAGTCATTGATGACGGTCGATTGCGGGTTGGGGACGACGCGACATGCTTCCAGTGGGGGCGCGCCAACGCACCCGCTAGGTGTAGCCTCCGAGCCTCCGGGCGACTCAAAGAGTCGGGCGAAGGGTCTTCGCTATTGCTGAAGTAGACAGTGGCGTTGAGGATGCCGAGCGCGGACGCGGGGTCTGTCGGCTAGAGGTTTCAGCCGGGGCGCGCCAGCGCACCCGCTGGGTGTAGCCTCCGAGCATCCGGACGACTCGAGGAGTCAGGCGGAGGGTCTTTGCTGTTGCTGAGACAGGCGATGGTGTCGGAGATGCCAGGCGTAGGCGCGGGGTCCACCGACTGAAGGGCGCAAGGCGCTGACGAAGGTGGATGCGGGGTCTGCCGGCTGATGGGCATGGGGCCCCGCCGAGGGTGGACGCAGGGTCCATCAGCTGTCGAGCGCGAGGTGCTGCCGGGCGCGGACGGAGGGTCCGCCGGCTGGTGGGCGTGGAGCCCTGCCGAAGGCGGACGTAGGGTCCGCCGACTGTCGAGCACGATACGCTGCAGGGCATGGCCGCAGGGTCCGTCGACTGATGGGCGTGGGGCCCTGCCGAAGGTGGATGCGGGGTCTGCCGGCTGTGGAGCGTGAGGCGCTACTGGGCGCGGACGGAGTGTCCGCCGACTGATGGGCATGGAGCCCTGTCAAAGGCGGACGCGGGGTCTGCCGACTGTCGGGCCCGAGGCGCTGTCGGGTGCGGATGGAGGGTCCGCCGGCTAGTGGGCGTGGAGCCCTACCAGAGGCGGATGCAGGGTTCGCCGACTGTCGAGCGCGAGGCGGTGCCGGGCATGGATGCAGGGTCCGCCGGATGATGGGCGTGGTGTTGGGAGACGTAGTAGTAAATCAAAAAAATTTCTACGTGTTCACAAAGATCTATCTATGGAGAAACCAACAACGAGTGGGGACAGTGCATCTTTATACCTTTCAAGATCGCTAAGCGGAAGCGTTACAAGAACGCGGTTGGTGGAGTCGTACTCGTAGCGATTCAGATCGCGGTGGACTCCGATCTTAGTGCCGAACAACGGCGCCTCCACGTTCAACACACGTGCAGCCCGGTGACGTCTCCTATGCCTTGATCCAGCAAGGAGGGAGGAGAGGTTGAGGGAGATCTCTGGCGGCACGACGACGTGATGACGGTGGAGCTGCGTGGTCTCCGGCAGGGCTTTGCCAAGCTCTACGGAGAACGAGGGGAAGGAGAGGTAGGGGTGCACCGAGAGGGAGAGAGAGTCGTGTCTCAAAAAGCCCCAAGTGCACCACTATATATAGGCGGACGAGGAGGGAGGGCTGCGCCCTAGGGTTTCCACCCTAGGGTGGTGCGGCAGCCTCCAGATCCCATCTGGCCGGCGGCCAAGAGGGAGAGGGGTGCGGCTGCCCTAGGGTGGGCCTTAGGGCCCATCTGCCCTAGGGTTTGCCCCCCTTCCCACTTCAGCTGCGCCTTGGGCCCTTGTGGAGGGCGGACCAGCCCACCTAGGGGCTGGTTCCCTCCCACTTGCGGTCCATGCAGCCCTCTGGGGCTAGTGGCCCCACTTGGTGGACCCCCGGAACCCTTCCGGTGGTCCCGGTACGTTACTAGTAATTCCGGAAACACTTCCGGGTGACCAAAACCTCACTTCCTACATATGAATCTTTACCTCCGGACCATTCCGGAGCTCCTCGTGACGTCCGGGATCTCATTCGAGACTCCGAACAACCTTCGGTAACATGTACACTATTTCCCTATAACCCTAGTGTCATCGAATCTTAAGTGTGTAGCCCTACGGGTTCAGGGGACATGTAGACATGACCGAGACACCTCTCCGGTCAATAACCAACAGCGGGATCTGGATACCCATGTTGGCTCCCACATGCTCCACGATGATCTCATCGGATGAACCACGATGTCGGGGATTCAATCAATCCCGTATGCAATTCCCTTTGTCCATCGGTATGATACTTGCCCGAGATTCGATCGTCGGTATCCCCATACCTTGTTAAATCTCGTTATCGGCAAGTCTCTTTACTCGTTCCATAACACATCATCCCGTGGCTAACTCCTTGTTTATATTGAGCTCATTATGATGATGTCTTATCGAGTGGGCCTAGAGATACCTCTCCGTCACACGGAGTGACAAATCCCAGTTTCGATTCATGCCAACCTACCAGATACTTTCTGAGATACCCGTAGTGTACCTTCATAGCCACCCAGTTATGTTGTGACATTTGGCACACCCAAAGCATTCCTACGGTATCCGGGGTTGCACAATCTCATGGTCTAAGGAAACGATACTTGACATTGGAAAAGCTTTAGCAGACGAACTACACGATCTTGTGCTATGCTTAGGATTGGGTCTTGTCCATCACATCATTCTCCTAATGATGTGATCCCGTTATCAATGAGATCCAATGTCCATGGTCATGAAACCGACCATCTATTGATCAACGAGCTAGCCAACTAGAGGCTCACTAGGGACGTGTTGTGGTCTATGTATTCACACATGTATTATGGTTTCCGATTAACACAATTATAGCATGAACAATAGACAATTATCATGAACAAGGAAATACTATAATAACCATTTTATTATTGCCTCTAGGGCATATTTCCAACAGTCTCCCACTTGCACTAGAGTCAATAATCTAGTTACATTGTGATGAATCGAACACCCATAGCATTCTAGTGTTGATCATGTTTTTCTCGTGAGAGAGGTTTAGTCAACGGATCTGCGACATTCAGATCCGTATATACTTTACAAATATCTATATCTCCCTCCTGAATGTAATCACGGATGGAGTTGAAGCGGCGCTTGATGTGTCTTGTCTTCTTGTGAAACCTGGGCTCCTTCGCGAAGGCAATAGCTCTAGTGTTGTCACAAAGTATAGTCATCGGGCCCGACACATTGGGAATCACTCCTAGGTCGGTGATGAACTCCTTCATCCAGACTCCTTCCTTTGCTGCTTCCGAAGCTGCTATGTACTCTGCTTCACATGTAGATGCCGCCACGACGCTTTCCTTGCTGTTGCACCAACTGATTGCCCCTCCATTCAAAATATACATGTATCCGGTTTGCGACTTGGAGTCGTCTGGATCTGTGTCGAAGCTAGCATCGACATAACCCTTTACGACGAGCTCTTCGACACCTCCATATACGAGAAAATGTCGTTTGTCCTTTTCAGGTACTTCAGGATATTCTTGACTGTTGTCCAGTGTTCCACTCCGGGATCACTTTGGTACCTCCCTACCAAACTTATGGCAAGGTTCACATCAGGTCTGGTACACAGCATGGCATACATGATAAAGCCTATGGCCGAGGCATAGGGGATGACACTCATCTCTTCTCTATCCTTTGCCATGGTCAGGCATTGAGTCATACTCAATCTCACACCCTGTAACACAGGCAATAACCCCTTCTTGGACTGATCCATATTGAAGTTCTTCAATATCTTTTCAAGGTATGTGCTTTGTGAAAGACCTATGACGCGTCTCGATCTATCTCTATAGATCTTGATGCCTAATATGTAAGCAGCTTCTCCAAGGTCCTTCATTGAAAAACACTTATTCAAGTAGGCCTTTATACTTTCCAAGAGTTCTATATCATTTCCCATTATTAGTATGTCATCCACATATAATATCAGAAATGCTATAGAGCTCCCACTCTCTTTCTTGTAAATACAAGGTTCTCCATAAACCTGTACAAACCCAAACGCTTTAATCGCCTCATTAAAGCGAATGTTCCAACTCCGAGATGCTTGCACCAGCCCATAGATGGAGCACATGAGCTTGCATACTTTGTTAGCATCTTTAGGATCGACAAAACCTTCTGGCTGCATCATATACAGTTCTTCCTTGAGGAAGCCATTAAGGAATGCCGTTTTCACGTCCATTTGCCAGATATCATAATCATAAAATACGACAATTGCTAACATGATTTGGACTGACTTCAGCATCTCTACGGGTGAGAAAGTCTCATCGTAGTCAACTCCTTGAACTTGTCGATAACCCTTAGCGACAAGCCGAGCCTTATAGACGGTCACATTACCATCCGCGTTAGTCTTCTTCTTAAAGATCTATTTATTTTCAATGGCTCGCTTATCATCACGCAAGTCCACCAAAGTCCACACTTTTTTCTCATACATGAATCCTATCTAGGATTTCATGGCTTCAAGCCATTTTTTGGAATCCGAGCCCGCCATCGCTTCTTCATAGTTCGAAGGTTCACCGTTGTCCAACAACATGATCTCCAGGACAGGGTTGCCGTACCACTCTGGTGCGGAACGTGTCCTAGTGGACCTTCAACGTTCAATAGTAACTTGATCTGAAGTTTCATGATCATCATCATTAACTTCCTCTCCAGCCGGTGTAGGCTCCACAGAAACAACATCTTGTGTTGCGCTACTCTCCGGTTCGAGTGGAGGTACGATTACCTCATCAAGTTCTATTTTCCTCCCACTTACTTCTTTCGAGAGAAACTCTTTCTCAAGAAAGGATCCATTGTTTACAACAAAGAATTTGCCTTCGGATCCGAGGTCGAAGGTGTACCCAATAGTCTCTTTGGGATATCCTATGAAGATGCACTTTTCCACTTTGGGTTCGAGCTTCTCAGGTTGAAGTTTCTTCACATAAGCATCGCATCCCCAAACTTTTAGAAACGACATCTTAGGTTTCTTTCCAAACCATAATTCATACGGTGTCATCTCAACGGATTTTGACGGTGCCATATTTAAAGTGAATGCGGCAGTCTCTAATGCATATCCCCAAAATGATAGAGGTAAGTTCGTAAGAGACATCATAGATCGCACC
Source organism: Hordeum marinum (assembly GCA_022496015.1). Taxonomy (NCBI): domain Eukaryota; kingdom Viridiplantae; phylum Streptophyta; class Magnoliopsida; order Poales; family Poaceae; genus Hordeum; species Hordeum marinum. Next base: position 74,634,780 of record CM039673.1, read on the forward strand.
ATATCCAATAGAGTGCAATTACGACGTTCAGACACACCATTTCGCTGAGGTGTGCCAGGCGGCATGAGTTGTGAAACAATTCCACATTTCCTTAGGTGCGTGCCAAACTCGTGACTTAAATATTCTCCGCCACGATCAGATCGTAGGCACTTTATTTTCCTGTCATGTTGAATCTCTACCTCACTCTGAAATTCCTTGAACCTTCCAAAGGTTTCAGACTTGTGTTTCATTAAGTAGACACAACCATATCTGCTCAAGTCATTAGTGAGGGTGAGAACATAATGGTAGCCACTGCGAGCCTCGACACTCATTAGACCGCATAAATCGGTATGTATTATCTCCAACAAGTTAGTTGCTCGCTCCATTGTTCCAGAGAACGGAGTCTTGGTCATCTTGCCCATGAGGCATGGTGCACACGTGTCAAATGATCGAAATCAAGAGACTCCAAAAGTCCATCAGTATGGATCTTCTTCATGCGTTTGACACCAATATGACCAAGGCAGTAGTGCCACATGTAAGTGGGACTATCGTTATCAGCCTTACACTTTTTGGTACTCACACTATGGACATGTGTAACATCACGTTTGAGATTCATCAAAAATAAACCATTGCCCAGCGGGGCATGACCATAAAACATTTCTCTCATATAAATAGAACAACCATTATTCTTAGATTTAAATGAGTAGCCATCTCGCGTCAAGAAAGATCCAGATGCAATGTTCATGCTCAAAGCTGGTACTAAATACCAATTATTAAGGCTTAAAACTAATCCCGAAGGTAGATGTAGAGGTAGCGTGCCGACGGCGATCACATCGACCTTGGAACCATTCCCGACGCGCATCGTCACCTCGTCCTATGCCAGTCTCCGCTTATTCCGCAAATCCTGCTTGGAGTTACAAATGTGAGCAACTGCACCGGTATCAAATACCCAGGAGCTACTACAAGCACTGGTTAGGTACACATCAATAACAAGTATATCACATATACCTTTAACATTGTCGTCCTTCTTATCCGCTAAGTACTTGGGGCAATTCCGCTTCCAGTGACCGGTACCCTTGCAATAAAAGCACTCAGTCTCAGGCTTGGGTCCATTCTTGTTCTTTTTCCCGACAACTTGCTTACCGGGCGCGGCAATAGCTTTGCCGTCCTTCTTGAAGTTCTTCTTACCCTTGCCTTTGTTGAAAATAGTGGTCTTATTCACCATCAACACTTGATGCTCCTTTTTGATCTCGACCTTCGCTGATTTCAGCATCGAGTACAACTTAGGAATGGACTTATCCATATCCTGCATGTTGTAGTTCATCACAAAGCTCTAGTAGCTATGTGGAAGCGACTGGAGGATTCTGTCATTGACCAACTCATCCGGGAGATTATCTCCCAGCTGAGTCAAGCAGTTGTGCAACCCAGACATTTTGAGTATGTGCTCACTGACAGAACTATTCTCCTCCATCTTGCAGCTGAAGAACTTGTTGGAGACGTCATATCTCTCGACCCGGGCATGAGCTTGGAAAACCAGTTTCAGCTCTTGGAACATCTCATATGCTCCGTGTTGCTCAAAATGCTTTTGGAGCCCTGGTTCTAAACTGTAAAGCATGCCACACTGAACAAGGGAGTAATCATTGCAACGTGACTGCCAAGCGTTCATAATGTCTTGGTCCACTGGGAAAATGGGTGGGTCACCTAGCGGTGCATCAAGGACATACAATATCTTGGAAGCTATGAGGATGATCTGTTAGAAATATGCCCTAGAGGCAATAATAAAATGGTTATTATTGTATTTCCCTGTTCATGATAAGTGTCTATTGTTCATGCTATAATTGTGTTAACCGGAAACCGTAATACATGTGTGAATACATAGACCACAAACATGTCCCTAGTGAGCCTGTAGTTGGCTAGCACATTGATCAATAGATGGTCACGGTTTCATGACCATGGACATTGGATGTCGTTGATAACGGGATAACATCATTAGGAGAATGATGTGATGGACAAGACCCAATCCTAAGCATAGCACAAGATCGTGTAGTTCGTCTGCAAAAGCTTTTATAATGTCAAGTATCGATTCCTTAGACCATGAGATTGTGAAACTCCCAGATACCGTAGGAATGCTTTGGGAGTGCCAAACGTCACAACGTAACTGGGTGGCTATAAAGGGACACTACGGGTATCTCCGAATGTGTCTGTTGGGTTGGCAGGAATCGAGACTGGGATTTGTCACTCCGTGTGACGGAGAGGTATCTCTGGGCCCACTCGGTAATACATCATCATAATGAGCTCAAAGTGACTAAGGAGTTAGCCACGGGATGATGTGTTACAGAACGAGTAAAGAGACTTGCCGGTAATGAGATTGAACAAGGTATAGGTATACCGACGATCGAATCTCGGGCAAGTATCATACCGGTAGACAAAGGGAATTGCATACGGGATTGATTGAATCCCCGACATCATGGTTCATCCGATGAGATCATCGTGGAGCACGTGGGAGCCAACATGGGTATCCAGATCCCGCTGTTGGTTATTGGCTGGAGAGTTGTCTCGGTCATGTCTACGTGTCTCCCGAACCCGTAGGGTCTACGCACTTAAGGTTCGATGACGCTAGGGTTATAGGGAAATGGTATACATGATAACCGAAGGTTGTTCAGAGTCCTGGATGAGATCCCGGACATCACGAGGAGCTCCGGAATGGTCCGGAGGTAAAGATTGATATATAGGAAGTCCAATTTTGGTCACCGGAAAGTTTTCGGGCTCATCTGTAGTGTACCGGGAGTGCCGGGAGGGTGCCGGAGGACCCCCGGGAGGGGTGTGACGACCAGAGGACCTCATGGGCTGTTAGATAAAGTTTTCCATCCCTTATTGGGCTGGGAGATCCTTTTGCTAAAGGCCCATGAGCATAGGGATAAGGGGATAAGGCAAAAGGGGTTTGAAAGGAGGAGATCCACCTCCCTTGTGGGAGGTGGACTCCTCCCCCACTTCGGCCGAAGCCCTCCTCCTTGGAGGAGGGTCCAAGGCAGCCCTCCCTATCCCTCCTCGTATATATACTTGAGGTTTTGGCCTTTCGGTACAAATCTGATCTCTCTCTCTCACGGCGAAGCCCTACCTCTCTTCTTCCTCCTCCGCGGTGCTTAGGCGAAGCCCTGCCGGAATACCTTGCTACTCCACCACCACCACGCCGTCGTGCTGCTGTTGGAGCTCTCCCTCAACCTCTCCTCCCTCCTTGCTGGATCAACGTGTAGGAGACGTCACCAGGCTTCACGTGTGTTGAACGCGGAGGTGCCGTTGTTCCGCGCTTAGACCGGAATCCACCACGATCTGAATCGCTGCGAGTACGACTCCACCAACCACGTTCTTGTAACGCTTCCGCTTAGCGATCTTCAAAGGTATGAAGATCCAATTTTCTCCCAACTCGTTGCTAGTTTCTCCATAGATAGATCTTGGTGAACGTAGGAATTTTTTTGATTTACTACTACGCCTCCCAACAGTGGTATCAGAGCTAGGTCTATGCGTAGAATCTATGCACGAGTAGAACACAAAGCAGTTGTGGGCATCGATCGTGTTAATATGCTTACTGTTACTAGTCTTATCTTGATTCGACGGTATTGTGGGATGAAGCGGCCTGGACCAACCTTACACGTACGCTTACTCGAGACCGGTTCCACCGCCTGACATGCACTTGTTGTATAAGGTGGCTAGCGGGTGTCAGTCTCTCCTACCTTAGTCGGATTGGATTCGATGAAAAGGGTCCTTATGAAGGGTAAATAGCAATTGGCATATCACGTTGTGGTTTTGGCATAGGTAAGAAACTTTCTTGCTAGAAACCTATAGCAGCCACGTAAAACTTGCAACTACAAATTAGAGGACATCTAACTTGTTTTTGCAGCATGTGCCTTGTGATGTGATATGGCCAAAGGATGTGATGTGATGCATTGTGATGTATGAGATTGATCATGTTCTTGTAATAGGATTCACGACTTGCATGTCGATGAGTATGACAACCGGCAGGAGCCATAGGAGTTGTCTTATTTATTGTATGACCTGCGTGTCAATCATAAACGCCATGTAATCACTTTACTTTATTGCTAAATGTTAGCCATAGTAGTAGAAGTAATAGTTGGCGAGACAACTTCATGAAGACACGATGATGGAGATCATGGTGTCGTGCCGGTGACAGTGATGATCATGGTGCCTCGAAGATGGAGATCAAAGGAGCAAGATGATATTGGCCATATCATGTCACTATATTGATTGCATGTGATGTTTATCATGTTTACATCTTATTTGCATAGAACGACAGTAGTAAATAAGATGATCTCTCAACAAAATTTCAAGAGAAGTGTTCACCCTAACTGTGCACCGTTGCTAAGGATCGTTGTTCCGAAGCACTACGTGATGATCGGGTGTGATAGGTTCTAACGTTCGCATACAATGGGTGTAAGCCAGATTTACACACGCGAAACACTTAGGTTGACTTGACGAGCCTAGCATGTACAGACATGGTCTCGGAACACGGAAGACCTAAAGGTCGAACATGAGTCGTATAGAAGATACGATCAACATAGAGATGTCTATCTAAGTGGGAGTTCATTTAATAATTTGATTATGTGAACTTAATTATCATGAACTTAGTCTAAAATTGTCTTTACAATCTATATTGTAGATCCAATGGCCAACGCGAATGTCACCCTCAATTTCAACGCGTTCCTAGAGAAAACCAAGCTGAAAGATGATGGAAGCAACTATGCGGACTGGGTCCATAGCTTGAGGATCATCCTCATACCTTCCAAGAGAATGTATGTCCTAGATGCACTGCTAGGTGATACACCCGTTCTCCCAGCGAAACAAGACGTTATGAATGTTTGGCAGACACACTGCAATGATTAATCTCTCGTTCAGTGCGGCATGCTTTACAGTTTAGAACCGGGGCTCCAAAGGCGTTTTGAGCAACACGGAGCATATGAGATGTTCCAAGAGCTGAAACTGGTTTTCCAAGCTCATGCCCAGGTCGACAGATATGACGTCTCCGACAAGTTCTTTAGCTGTAAGATGGAGGAGAATAGTTCTGTCAGTGAGCACATACTCAAAACGTCTGGTTGCACAACCGCTTGACTCAGGTGGGAGTTAATCTCCCGGATGACTCGGTCATTGATAGAATCCTCCAGTCGCTTCCACCTAGCTACAAGAGCTTTGTGATGAACTACAACATGCAAGGCATGGAGAAGTCCATTCCTGAGTTGTACTCGATGCTGAAATCAGTGAGGTCGAGATAAAAAAGGAGCATCAAGTGTTGATGGTGAATGAGACCACTAGTTTCAAGAAAGGAAAGGGTAATAAGAACTTTAAGAAGGACGGCAAAGCTGTTGCCGTGCCCGGTAAGCAAGTTGCCGGGAAGAAGAACAAGCATGGACCCAAGCCTGAGACTGAGTGCTTTTATTGCAAGGGTACTGGTCACTGGAAGCGGAATTGCCCCAAATACTTAGCAGATAAGAAGGCCGGCAACGTTAAAGGTATATGTGATATACTTGTCATTGATGTGTACCTAACCAGCGCTCATAGTAGCTCCTGGGTATTTGATACCGATGGAGTTGCTCACATTTGTAACTCCAAGCAGGAGCTGCGCAATAAGCGAAGGCTGGCAAATGACGAGGTGACGATGCATGTCGGGAATGGTTCCAAGGTCGATGTGATCGCCGTCAGCACGCTACCTCTACATCTACCTTCGGGATTAGTGTTAAACCTCAATAATTGTTATTTAGTGCCATCTTTGAGCATGAACATTGTATCTGGATCTCGTTTGATTCGAAATGGCTACTCATTTAAATCTGAGAATAATGGTTGTTCTATTTATATGAGAGAAATGTTTTATGGTCATGCCCTGCTGGTCAATGGTTTATTTTTGATGAATCTCGAATGTGATGTTACACTTATCCATAGTGTGAGTACCAAAAAGTGTAAAGTTGATAACGATAGTCCCACTTACATGTGGCACTGCCGCCTTGGTCATATTGGTGTCAAACGCATGAAGAAGCTCCATGCTGATGGACTTTTGGAGTCTCTTGATTTCGAATCATTTGACACGTGCGAACCATGCCTTATGGGTAAGATGACCAAGACTCCGTTCTCCGGAACAATGGAGTGAGCAACTGACATATTGGAGATAATACATACTGATGTGTGCGGTCCAATGAGCATCGAGGCTTACGGTGGCTACCTTTATGTTCTCACCCTCACTGATTACGTGAGCAGATATGGTTATGTCTACTTAATGAAGCACAAGTCTGAAATCTTTGAAAGGTTCAAGGAATTTTAGAGTGAGGTAGAGAATCAACGTGACAGGAAAATAAAGTGCCTACGATCTGATCGTGGCGGAGAATATTTAAGTCACGAGTTTGGCACGCATCTAAGGAAATGTGGAATTGTTTCATAACTCACGCCGGCTGGCAGACCTCAGCGAAATGGTGTGTCTGAACGTCGTAATCGCACTCTACTCGATATGGTGTGATCTATGATGTCCCTTACCGACTTACCGCTATCATTTTGGGGATATGCATTAGAGACTACCGCATTCACTTTAAATAGGGCACTGTCAAAATCCGTTGAGATGACACCGTATGAATTATGGTTTGGAAAGAAACCTAAGTTGTCGTTACTAAAAGTTTGGGGATGCGATGCTTATGTGAAGAAACTTCAACCTGAGAAGCTCGAACCCAAAGCGGAAAAGTGCGTCTTCATAGGATATCCTAAAGAAACTATTGGGTATACCTTGTACCTCAGATCCGAAGGCAAAGTCTTTGTTGCCAAGAATGGGTCCTTTCTCGAGAAAGAGTTTCTCTCGAAAGAAGTAAGTGGGAGGAAAATAGAACTTGACGAGGTAATTGTACCTCCACTCGAACCGGAGAGTGGTGCAGCACAGGAAGTTGTTTCTATGGAGCCCACACCGGCTAGAGAGGAAGTTAATGATGATGATCATGAAACTTTAGATCAAGTTGCTACTCGAAGGTCCACTAGGACATGTTCCGCACCAGAGTGGTACGGTAACGCTGTCATAGAGATGATGTTGTTGGACAATGGTGAACCTTCGAACTATAAAGAAGCAATGGCGGGCCGGATTCCAACAAATGGCTTGACGCCATGAAATCCGAGATAGGATCCATGTATGAGAAAAAAGTGTGGACTTTGGTGGACTTGCCTGATGATAAGCGAGCCATTGAAAATAAATGGATCTTTAAGAAGAAGACTGATGCGGATGGTAAGGTGACCGTCTACAAAGCTCGGCTTGTCGCTAAGGGTTATCGACAAGTTCAACGAGTTGGCTACGATGAGACTTTCTCACCCGTAGCGATGCTGAAGTCTGTCCGAATCATTTTAGCAATTGCCGCATTTTATGATTATGAGATCTGGCAAATGGACGTCAAAACGGCATTCCTTAATGGCTTCCTCAAGGAAGAACTGTATATGATGCAGCCGGAAGGTTTTCTCGATCCTAAAGATGCTAACAAAGTATGCAAGCTCCAGTGCTCCATCTATGGGCTGGTGCAAGCATCTCGGAGTTGGAACATTCGCTTTAATGAGGTGATTAAAGCGTTTGGGTTTGAACAAGTTTATGGAGAACCCTGTATTTACAAAAAAGTGAGTGGGAGATCTGTAGCATTTTTGATATTATATGTGGGTGACATACTGATAATGGGAAATGATATAGAACTCTTGGAAAGTATAAAGGCCTACTTGAATAAGAGTTTTTCAATGAAGGACCTTGGAGAAGCTGCTTACATATTAGGTATTAAGATCTTTAGAGATAGATCGAGACGCCTCATAGGTCTTTCACAAAGCACATACCTTGATAAGTTATTGAAGAAGTTCAATATGGATCAGTCCAAGAAGGGGTTCTTTCCTGTGTTACAGGGTGTGAGATTGAGTACGACTCAATGCCCGACCACGACAAAGGATAGAGAAGAGATGAGTGTCACCCCCTATGCCTCAGCCATAGGCTCTATTATGTATGCCATGCTGTGTACCAGACCTGATGTGAACCTTGCCATAAGTTTGGTAGGGAGGTACCAAAGTGATCCCGGAGCGGAACATTGGACAGCGGTCAAGAATATCTTGAAGTACATGAAAAGGACAAAGGACATGTTTCTCGTATATGGAGGTGCCGAAGAGCTCGTCGTAAAGGGTTACGTCGATGATAGTTTCGACACAGATCCGGACGACTCCAAGTCGCAAACCGGATACGTGTATATTTGTTGGGAGACGTAGTAGTAAATCAAAATTTTCCTACGTTCACCAAGATCTATCTATGGAGAAACCAGCAACGAGAGGGGAGAGATTGCATCTTCATACCTTTGAAGATCGCTAAGCGGAAGCGTTACAAGAACGCGGTTGATGGAGTCGTACTCGCAGCGATTCAGATCGCGGTAGATCCGATCAAGTGCCGAACGGACGGCACCTCCGCGTTCAACACACGTGCAGCCCGGTGACGTCTCCAACACCTTGATCCAGCAAGGAGGAAGGAGAGGTTGGGGAAGGGCTCCAACAGCAGCACGACGGCGTGGTGGTGGTGGAGTAGCAAGGTATTCCGACAGGGCTTCGCCTAAGCGCTGCGGAGGAGGAAGAAGAGAGGTAGGGCTTCGCCGTGAGAGAGAGAGATCAAATCTTGTCTCAAAACATCCAAAACCTCAAGTATATATAGGAGGAGGGACGTGGAGGGCTGGCTTGGCCTCTACTCCAAAGAGGAGATGGCCGGCCGAATTAAAGGGAGAGTCCACCTCCCACAAGGGAGGTGGATCTCCTCCTTTTAAATCCTTTTTGCCTTATCTCCTTATCTCCAGCCGCATGGGCCTTTAGCAAAAGTCTTGCCCAGCCCAATAAGGGCTGGCACACTTTATCTAACAGCCCATGTGGTCCTTTGGTCGTCACACCCCTCCCGGGGGTTATCCGGCACCCTCCCGGCACTCCCGGTACACTACCGATGAGCCCGAAAACTTTCCGGTGACCAAAACTGGACTTCCTATATATCAATCTTTACCTCCGGACCATTCCGGAGCTCCTCGTGACGTCCGGGATCTCATCCGGGACTCCGAACAACCTTCGGTAATCACGTATACCTTTTCCCTATAACCCTAGCGTCATCGAACCTTAAGTGTGTAGACCCTACGGGTTCGGGAGACACGTAGACATGACCGAGACACCTCTCCGGTCAATAACCAACAGCGGGATCTGGATACCCATGTTGGCTCCCACGTACTCCACGATGATCTCATCGGATGAACCACGATGTCAAGGATTCAATCAATCCCGTATACAATTCCCTTTGTCTATCGGTATGATACTTGCCCGAGATTCGATCGTCGGTATCCCCATACCTTGTTCAATCTCGTTACCGGCAAGTCTCTTTACTCGTTCCGTAATACATCATCCCGTGACTAACTCCTTAGTCACATTGAGCTCATAATGATGATGTCTTACCGAGTGGGCCCAGAGATACCTCTCCGTCACACGGAGTGACAAATCCCAGTCTCGATTCATGCCAACCCAACAGATACTTTCGGAGATACCCGTAGTGCACCTTTATAGCCACCCAGTTACGTTGTGACGTTTGGCACACCCAAAGCATTCCTACGGTATCCGGGAGTTGCACAATCTCATGGTCTAAGGAAACGATACTTGACATTGAAAAGCTTTAGCAAACGAACTACACGATCTTGTGCTATGCTTAGAATTGGGTCTTGTCCATCACATCATTCTCCTAATGATGTGATCCCGTTATCAATGACATCCAATGTCCATGGCCATGAAACCGTGACCATCTATTGATCAACGAGCTAGTCAACTAGAGGCTCACTAGGGACATGTTGTGGTCTGTGTATTCACACATGTATTATGGTTTCCGGTTAACACAATTATAGCATGAACAATAGACAATTATAATGAACAAGGAAATACAATAATAACCATTTTATTATTGCCTCTAGGGCATATTTCCAACAGTCTCCCACTTGCACTAGAGTCAATAATCTAGTTCACATCACCATGTGATTAACACTTACATCACCATATGATCATATCATCATGTGATTAACACCCAATAAGTTCTGGGGTTCGTTCATGTTCTGCTCGTGAAATAGGTTTTAGTCAACGGGTCTGCGACATTCAGATCCGTGTGTACCTTGCAAACTTTCCATGTCATATTTGTAGATACTGCTCCCACGCTCCACTTGGAGCTATTCCAAATGGCTGCTCCACTATACGTAGCTGGATTTCTACTAAGAGTCATCCGGATTGGTTTTAAAGCTTGCATCATCGTAACACTTTACGATGAACTCTTTATCACCTCCATAATCGAGAAATATTTCCTTAGTTCTCAAGTTACTAAGGCTAACTTTGACCGCTGTCTAGTGATCCACTCTTGGATTACTCTTGTACCCCTTGACAGACTCATGGCAAGGCACACACAGGTGCGGTACACAGCATGGCATACTATATAGAGCCTATGGCTAAAGCATAGGAGATGACACTCATCTCTTCTTTATCTTCTGCCGTGGTCGGGTATTGAGTCTTACTCAATTTCACACCTTACAATACAGTCAAGAACTCCTTCTTTGACCCATCTATTTTGAACTCCTTCAAAAACTTGTCAAGGTATGTCTTCGTCGAAAAAACTTATCAAGCGAATAGATCTATCCCTATAGATCTTGATGCTCAATAAAATAGTAGCTTTATCTGGGTCTTCCTTTGAAAAAAAAACTTTTCAAACAACCCTTCATGCTCTTCCAGAAATTCTACATCATTTCCGATCAATAATATGTCAACTACATATTCTTATAAGAAATTCCATAGTGCTCCCACTCACTTTCTTGCAAATACAAGTTTCTCATAAACTTTGTATAAACTTAAACACTTTGATCACCTCATCAAAGCATATATTCCAACTCCGAGATGCTTGCTCCAGTCCATAGAAGGATCGCTGGAGTTTGCATATTATTAGCATCCTTAGGATTGACAAAACCTTCTGGTTGTATCACATACAACTCTTCCTCACAGAAACCATTACGGAAACCTTGTTTTGTCATCCATCTGCCAGATTTCATAATCGAAAAATGCAGCAACTGCTAACAAAATTTTAATAGAGTTTTAGCATCGCTACAGATGAGACAATCTCATTGCAGTCAACTCCTTGAACTTGGCGGAAACTTCTTTGCGACAAGTCGAGCTTTATAAACGGTGACATTTCACCATTAGCGTCTATGTTTATCTCAAAGGTCCATTTGTACTCAATGACCCGCCATTCAACAGGCAAGTCTACCAAAGTCCATACTTGGTTTTCATACATGGATCCTTTCTCGGATTTCATGGCTCCTAGCCATTTGTTGGAATCCGGGCCCACCATCGCTTCTCCATAGTTCGTAGGTTCATCGTTGTCCAACAACATGATTTCCAAGACAGGGTTGTCGTACTACTCAGGAGCAGTACGCGTCCTTGTCGACCTACGAGGTTCGATAGTGACTTGATCCGAAGCTTCATGATCATCATCATTAACTTCCTTTTCAACTAAGTAGGCTCTACAGAAACATCTTTCTGTGTTGCGCTATTCTCTGGTTGAAACAAAGGTTCAACAACCTTATCAAGTTCTATCTTCCTCCCACTCAATTCTTTCGAGAGAAACTCTTTCTCAAAAAGGACCCGTTCTTAGCAACAAACACCTTTTGCGCTTGGATCTGAGATAGAAGGTATACCCAATGTCTCATTAGGGTATTCTATGAAGATGCATTTGTCTGCTTTGAGTTCGAGCTCGCTAGGTGAAAAACCCATTTTCACATAAGCGTCGCAGCCCCAAACATTAAGAAATGACAGCTTAGGCTTCTGTCAAACCATAATTCTCACGGTGTCATCTCAACAGACTTAAATGGTGCCCTGTTAAAGTGAATGGATTTGTCTTTAATGCATAACCCCATAACGATAGTGGTAAAACGATAAGAGACATCATAGTACTCACTATATCCAATAGAGCACGACTACGACGTTCGAACACACCATCACACTATGGTGTTCCAGGAGGCGTGAGCTGTGAAACAATTTCCACATTGTCTAAAATTGCATACCAAACTCGTAACTTAGATATTCACCTCCATGATCATATCATAGACATTTATCTTCTTGTCACGATGATCTTTAACTTCACTCTGAAACTCCTTGAACCTTTCAAACATTTCAGATTCGTGTTTCATTAAGTAAATATCCCCATATTTACTCAAATCATCAGTGAAGGTAAAGAAAAACAACGATATCCACTGTGTGTTTCAACACTCATTGGACCACATACATCAACATGTATTAATTCCAATAAGCCACTTGCCCGCTCCATCATATTGGATGACGGGGTCTCAGTCATCTTGCCCAAGAGGCATGGCTCGCATGTCTCAACCGATTCGAAATCGAGTGAGTCAAAAAACATCCATCATCATGGAGTTTCTTCATGCGATTTATACCAATATGACATTACGTGGCAGTGCCACAAGCATGTGGTACTATCATTATTAACTTTGTATCTTTTGGTACCAATGTTATGAATATGTGTACTACTACGATCATGATTCGATAAACCATTTCGAGTGGGTGCATGACCATTGAAGGCATTATCCATGTAAACAGAATAACCATTATTCTCTAACTTATATGAATAACCGTATCGCACTAATCATGATCTAATCACGTTTATGCTCAACGCAAACACCAAATAACATTTATTTAGGTTTATCACAAATCCTGAAGGTAGAGAGAGCGTGCGATGGTGATCACATCAATCTTGGAAATACTTCCAACACACATCGTCACCTTTCACCTAGCTAGTCTCCATTTACTCCGTAGCTTTTATTTCGAGTTGCTAACACTTAGCAACCGAACCGGTATCTAATACCCAGGTGCTACTAGGAGTACCAACAAGGTACACATCACTAACACGTATATCAAATATACTTCCATTGACATTACCAGCCTTCTTATCTACCAATCATCTAGGGTTTTTCCGCTTCAGCGAACATTCTCCTCATAACAGAAGCACTTAGTCTCGGGTTCGGGCTCAACCTTGGGTTTCTTCACTAGAGCAACAACTGGCTTGCCATTCCTGAAGTTTTTCCCTTCTTGCCCTTGCCCCTTTTGAAACTAGTGGTTTTCACTTAACCATCAACACTTGATGCTCCTTATTGATTTCTACCTTCGTGGTGTCAAACATCACGAACAACTCAGGGATCATCTTATCCATCCCTGGCATGTTATAGTTCATCACGAAGCTCTAGTAGCTTGGTGGCAGTGACTTGGAGAACTGCATTAATCACTATCTCATCTGGAAGATTAACTCCCACTTGATTCAAGTGATTGTAGCACCCAGACAATCTGAGAACACGCTCACCGATTAAGCTATTCTCCTTTATCTTGCAGGCAAAGAATCTTGTTGGAGGTCTCATACCTCTCAACATAGGCACGAGCTTGAGATCACAATCTCAGCTCCTAGAACATCTCATATGTTCTGTGACGTTCAAAACATTTTGAAGCCTCAATTCTAAGCCGTAATGCATGACGCACTGAACTATCACGTAGTCATCAAAAAGTGCCTGTCATATGTTCACAACATCTACAGACAACGCTTGAGGGAGTGATGCAGTTAGCGGTACATCAAAAACATAAGCTTTCTGTGCAGCAATGAGGACAATCCTCAGATCACGGACCCAGTCCGCATTATTGCTACCATCAACTTTCAACTTACTTTTCTCTAGGATTGTATCAATAAAACTGGGGAGCTACAGCGCGAGCTATCTACGACATAATTTGCAAGGACATTTTTAGACTAAGTTCATGATAATTAAGTTCATTTAATCAAATTATTAATGAACTCCCACTTAGATAGACATCTCTCTAGTCTTCCAAGTGATACATGATCCATGTCAACTAGCCCGTGTCCGATCATCACGTGAGACGGACTAGTCATCCATGGTGAACATCTCTATGTTGATCGTATCTTCTATACGACTCATGTTCGACCTTTCGGTCTTCCGTGTTCCGAGGCCATGTCTGTACATGCTAGGCTCGTCAAGTCAACCTAAGTGTTTCGCATGTGTAAATCTGGCTTACACCCGTTGTATGCGAACGTTAGAACCTATCACACCCGATCATCACGTGGTGCTTCGGAACGACGATCCTTAGCAACGGTGCACAGTTAGGGTGAACACCTTTCTTGAAATTTTATTGAGAGATCATCTTATTTACTACCGTCGTTCTATGCAAATAAGATGTAAACATGATAAACATCACATGCAATCAATATAGTGACATGATATGGCCAATATCATTTTGCTCCTATGATCTCCATCTTCGGGGCACCATGATCATCACTGTCACCGGCACGACACCATGATCTCCATCATCATGATCTCCATCATTGTGTCTTCATGAAGTTGTCTCGCCAACTATTACTTCTACTACTATGGCTAACGCTTAGCAATAAAGTAAAGTAATTACATGGCGTTTATGATTGACACGCAGCTCATACAATAAATAAGACAACTCCTGTGGCTCCTGCCGGTTGTCATAATCATCGACATGCAAGTCGTGAATCCTATTACAAGAACATGATCAATTCATACATCACAATGCATCACATCACATCCTTTGGCCATATCACATCACAAGGCACATGTTGCAAAAACAAGTTAGACATCCTCTAATTTGTAGTTGCAAGTTTTTACGTGGCTGCTATAGGTTACTAGCAAGAACGTTTCTTACCTACGTCAACACCACAACGTGATTTGCCAATTGCTATTTACCCTTCATAAGGACCCTTTTCATCGAATCCGATCCGACTAAGGTAGGAGAGACAGACACCCGCTAGCCACCTTATGCATCTAGTGCATGTCAGGCGGTGGAACCGGTCTCACGTAAGCGTACGTGTAAAGTTGGTCCGGGCCGCTTCATCCCACAATACCGCCGAATCAAGATAAGACTAGTAGCGGCAAGCAAATTAACAAACTCGACGCCCACAACTGCTTTGTGTTCTACTCGTGCATAGATTCTACGCATAGACCTAGCTCATGATGCCACTGTTGGGAGACGTAGTAGTAAATCAAAATTTTCCTACGTTCACCAAGATCTATCTATGGAGAAACCAGCAACGAGAGGGGAGAGATTGCATCTTCATACCTTTGAAGATCGCTAAGCGGAAGCGTTACAAGAACGCGGTTGATGGAGTCGTACTCGCAGCGATTCAGATCGCGGTAGATCCGATCAAGTGCCGAACGGACGGCACCTCCGCGTTCAACACACGTGCAGCCCGGTGACGTCTCCAACACCTTGATCCAGCAAGGAGGAAGGAGAGGTTGGGGAAGGGCTCCAACAGCAGCACGACGGCGTGGTGGTGGTGGAGTAGCAAGGTATTCCGACAGGGCTTCGCCTAAGCGCTGCGGAGGAGGAAGAAGAGAGGTAGGGCTTCGCCGTGAGAGAGAGAGATCAAATCTTGTCTCAAAACATCCAAAACCTCAAGTATATATAGGAGGAGGGACGTGGAGGGCTGGCTTGGCCTCTACTCCAAAGAGGAGATGGCCGGCCGAATTAAAGGGAGAGTCCACCTCCCACAAGGGAGGTGGATCTCCTCCTTTTAAATCCTTTTTGCCTTATCTCCTTATCTCCAGCCGCATGGGCCTTTAGCAAAAGTCTTGCCCAGCCCAATAAGGGCTGGCACACTTTATCTAACAGCCCATGTGGTCCTTTGGTCGTCACACCCCTCCCGGGGGTTATCCGGCACCCTCCCGGCACTCCCGGTACACTACCGATGAGCCCGAAAACTTTCCGGTGACCAAAACTGGACTTCCTATATATCAATCTTTACCTCCGGACCATTCCGGAGCTCCTCGTGACGTCCGGGATCTCATCCGGGACTCCGAACAACCTTCGGTAATCACGTATACCTTTTCCCTATAACCCTAGCGTCATCGAACCTTAAGTGTGTAGACCCTACGGGTTCGGGAGACACGTAGACATGACCGAGACACCTCTCCGGTCAATAACCAACAGCGGGATCTGGATACCCATGTTGGCTCCCACGTACTCCACGATGATCTCATCGGATGAACCACGATGTCAAGGATTCAATCAATCCCGTATACAATTCCCTTTGTCTATCGGTATGATACTTGCCCGAGATTCGATCGTCGGTATCCCCATACCTTGTTCAATCTCGTTACCGGCAAGTCTCTTTACTCGTTCCGTAATACATCATCCCGTGACTAACTCCTTAGTCACATTGAGCTCATAATGATGATGTCTTACCGAGTGGGCCCAGAGATACCTCTCCGTCACACGGAGTGACAAATCCCAGTCTCGATTCATGCCAACCCAACAGATACTTTCGGAGATACCCGTAGTGCACCTTTATAGCCACCCAGTTACGTTGTGACGTTTGGCACACCCAAAGCATTCCTACGGTATCCGGGAGTTGCACAATCTCATGGTCTAAGGAAACGATACTTGACATTGAAAAGCTTTAGCAAACGAACTACACGATCTTGTGCTATGCTTAGAATTGGGTCTTGTCCATCACATCATTCTCCTAATGATGTGATCCCGTTATCAATGACATCCAATGTCCATGGCCATGAAACCGTGACCATCTATTGATCAATGAGCTAGTCAACTAGAGGCTCACTAGGGACATGTTGTGGTCTGTGTATTCACACATGTATTATGGTTTCCGGTTAACACAATTATAGCATGAACAATAGACAATTATAATGAACAAGGAAATACAATAATAACCATTTTATTATTGCCTCTAGGGCATATTTCCAACAATATTTTGAACGGAGGGGCAGTCAGCTGGTGCAGCAACAAGCAAAGCGTCGTGGCGGCATCTACATGTGAAGCGGAGTACATAGCTGCTTCGGAAGCAGCAAAGTGATACGTCTCCAACGTATCTATAATTTTTGATTGTTCCATGCTATTATATTATCAACTTGGGATGTCTTATATGTATTTCTTTGCTATTTTATATCATTTTTGGGACTAAAATATTGACCTAGAGCCCAGTGCCAGTTTCTTTTTTTCCTTGTTTTTGACCTTTTTTAGATAGGAATATCAAACGGAGTCTAAACGGAATAAAACTTTCGCGATGATTTTTTTGGGACCAAAAGAGACCCTCGAAGCTTTGGAAGAAGGCCAGAAGAGCCACGAGGGAGTCACGAGCCCACGGGGCTCGACCGTACCGCCTGGTCGCACCGTGCAGGCTCGTGACCTCCTCGTGGGCCCAACTGACGTAATTCCACCGCCATAAATTCCTATAAATACAGAAAGCTCCGAAAATAAACCTAGATCGGGGAGTTCCGCCGCCGCAAGCCTCTGTAGCCACCAAAACCAATCGGGAGCTTGTTCCGGCACCCTGCCGGAGCGGGAACCCATCTCCGGTGGCCATCTTTATCATCCTGGCGATCTCCATGACGAGGAGATGATCTACACCAACACCTCCATCACCTTCCCCCATCTATATTCAGCGGTCCACTCTCCCGCAACCTGCTGTACCCTCTACTTGAACATGGTGCTTTATGCTTCGTATTATTATCCAATGATGTGTTGCCATCCTATGATGTCTGAGTAGATTTTCGTTGTCCTATCGGTAATTGATGAATTGCTATGATTGGTTTAATTTGCTTGTGGTTATGTTGCTGTCCTTTGGTGCCCATCATATGAGCGCGCGCATGGATCACACCATAGGGTTAGTTGGATGTTGATAGGACTATGTATTGGAGGGCAAGAGTGACAGAAGCTTCAGCCTATAATAGAAATTGATGCATATGGGATTGAAGGGGGACAAATATATCTTATTGCTATGGTTGGGTTTTACCTTAATGAACGTTAGTAGTTGCGGATGCTTGCTAATAGTTCCAATCATAAGTGCATATAATTCCAAGTAAGGGATGACATGCTAGCAGTGGCCTCTCCCACATAAAACTTGCTATCAGTCTAGTAACATAGTCAATTGCTTAGGGACAATTCTGCAACTCCTACCACCACTTCTCCACACTCGTTAAACTAACATAATTGTTTCTTTATCTAAACAGCCCCTATTTTTATTTACGTGTTCTTTATTATCTTGCAAACCTATCCTGTCACACCTACAAAGTACTTCTAGTTTCATACTTGTTCTAGGTAAAGCGAACGTAAAGTGTGCGTAGAGTTGTATCAGTGGTCTATAGGACTTGAGAGAATATTTGTCCTACCTTTAGCTCCTCGTTGGGTTCGACACTCTTACTTATCGAGAAAGGCTACAATTGATCCCCTATACTTGTGGGTTATCAAGACCTTTTTCTGGCGCCGTTGCCGGGGAGAGATAGCGTGGGGTGAATATTCTCGTGAGTGCTTGTTTGCTTTATCACTAAGCAGATTTTATTTACTGTTCTAAGTTGTTCTCTATCTTTAGTTATGGATATGGAACACGAAATATCAAAAACATTAGGTGTACTTGCTACTCATGGAGATGGGGAACCTCCTAAAACCATTGATGCTCGTTATGTGGAAAATATTATGCACTACTTTGATAATCCTGAGAAAACCCCATTCAACTTGATAATGGGATACATGTTGGATCAACGTGAATACATTAGGTATTATCGCTTATCTCAAAAAGGAAAACACTTATGGGATCAAATTAGAATACTGAGATGGTTTGCTTGGGATGCATGCTCGAGATGTGACTTTACTTGTTGCTCTAATATAGAAGCTCGACACCTTCCATTTCAATGCAAATTTAATGATAATGAAACCTTAGCCTCATATGCTAAAGGTATTTATGATTACTATGATGTGAAACGAATAGAAGAATTTGTTGTTTTTAAAGGTGCTTATGAAATTGCTTCTTTGCTTGAAAAGTATGATGATGATGTTCCTAACGAATCTGAAATTTGTCCCGTACTTAAATATTGCTATGACAATTATGATTGCAATGCTGATATTATTGAATTTATTGAAAGAATGACTGCTGCTTTGGAAGAGATTAATATCTTGCAGGAAACTATGGAAGAAGAAATTGCTGAAACTGTGAGCTCATTAGATGAAAAAGATGAGGAGGAGAGTGAAGAACAAAAGGAGGAAGAGCGGATTAGCTACCCGTGCCCACCTTATAATGAGTGTAACTTTTAAACTCATACATTGTTTAATTTCCCTTCGTTATTATCGAAGGATGAATGCTATGATAATTGCTATGATCCCTTGGATTCGTTTGAAATATCCCTTTTTGATGAACTTAATGCTTGCTATGCTTGTGGCCATGATGCCAATATGAATGATGCTTATGGGGATGAACTTGCTATAGTTACTTATGTTAAACATGAAATTGTTGCTATTGCACCCACATATGATAGTCCTATTATCTTTTTGAATTCTCCCAACTACACTATATCGGAGAAGTTTGCTCTTATTAGGGATTACATTGATGGGTTGCCTTCTACTATTACACATGATGATTTTGATGAATATAATATGCATGTGCTTGATGCTCCTACTTGCAATTATTATGAGAGAGGAACTACATCTCCACCTCTCTATGTTTCCAATACGATAAAATTGCAAGAAACTGCTTATGCTATGTAGTGGCCTTTACTTGATGTGCATGAATTGTTCTTTTATGACATGCCAATGCATAGGAAGAGAGTTAGACTTCTTCATTGCATGATATATATTACCTTGTGCTCACTACTAAATTACAAATCATTGTTAACTAAAATTGGCTTTGATATACCTTGGGATCCGGGTGGATCCATTACTTGAGCACTTTATGCCTAGCTTAATGGCTTTAAAGAAAGCGCTGCCTGGGAGACAACCCGGAAGTTTTAGAGAGTCATTTATTTCTGTTGATTGCTTTTATATAGTTTAAAAACAAGAAAATATAGAGGGGAACTTAAAACTTTTTCAAAAAGAGAAGCGATTGAAAGGTGATGCATTGCGGAAGTGAGGGTTGACCTTGAACACTTGTGTTCATGTTCATGGAAGCAATGTAGAATGTTTCATGGAAGTTTCTCGAAAAAATAATTATCCCCTTGTACAATTCCTTTGTATTATAAAAATAATGTGCCAAGTAAAGCCTTTACGATTAGTTTGGGTGATAGTTGTTTGCTCATGCTAAAAAAAGACAGAAACTGTGTGCTCACGGAATTATTTTTAGTTCTTATCCAGAAAGAGATTTTGAGTTGATTCTTTTTGCTGATGATTGATATGCAAATTTCCCTAATTTTAGTAATTTTTCAGAATTTTTGGTATAGCAGAGGTATAGGGAATATACAGATTTCCACAGACTGTTCTGTTTTTGACTGATTCTGTTTTTGTTGTGTTGATTGCTTATTTTGATAAAACTATGGTTAGTATCAGGGGGTAAAAGCCATGGAAAAGTTAGAATAAATTAATACAACATCAATCTAAATGGAAATTAAGTTTACTACAGTACCTAGGAAGTTGGTGGTTTGTTTTCTTATACTAACAGATCTCACAAAGGTTTTGTTGAGTTTTTTGTGAGATTGAAGTTTTCAAGTTTTGGGTGAGACCACGATGGATGAAGGAATAAGGAGAGGCAAGAGCCAAAGCTTGGGGATGCCCGAGGCACCCCAAGGTAATATTAAAGGAAGACTCAAGCATCTAATCTTGGGGATGCCCCGGAAGGCATCCCCTCTTTCGTCTACAATCTATCGGTAATTTTACTCGGAGCTATATTTTTATTCGTCACATGATATGTGCAAATGCTTGGAGCGTCTTTTGTGTTAATTTTTCCTTTTTATTTTATGCACCATGCTAGTATGAGATAGTCCTTGGTTTTATATAATGCTTCATGAGCTTCACTTATATCTTTTGAGCTAGATAATTTTGCTCTAGTGCTTCACTTAAATCTTTTTAGAGCACGGCGGTGGCATATTTTGTAGAAATAAATACTCTCGATCTTCACTTATATCATTTTGAGAGCGCTCTCTTTATGTAACTTGGTAATTTGCGTGTGCTATGAAATTAGTCCTAACTATGATAGGCATCCAAAGAAGATATAATAAAAACTTTCATATTCAAGTGCGTTGATTAGTAAGAGAAGTTTGATTCCTCATAATTAGTTTTGAGATATGGTTATGGTAATACTAGAGTTATGTTAGTAGGGTGTTGTGAATCTAGAAATACTTGTGTTGAGGTTAGTGATTCCTGTAGCATGCACGTATGGTGAACCGCTATGTTAGGAAGTTGGAGCATAATTGATTTATTGATTGTCATCCTTTGTGTGGCGGTCGGGATCGCGCGATGGTTAACACCTACCAGCCCTTCCCCTAGGAGTATGCGTTTAGCACTTTGTTTTGATTACTAATAAAACTTTCGCAACAAGTATATGAGTTCTTCATGACTAATGTGAGCCCATGGTATAGATGCACTCTCACCTTTCATCATTACTAGCCTCTCTAGTGTCGCGCAACTTTCACCGGTGCATACACCCACCATATAACCTGCCTCAAAACAGCCACCATACCTACCTATTATGGCATTTTCATAGCCATTCCGAGATATATTGCCATGCAACTACCACCGTTCCGTCTCATGACATGTGCCATCATGTTCATATTGCCATTGCATGATCGTAAGATAGCTAGCATGATGTTTTCATGGCTTATCCGTTTTTTGATGTCATTGCTATGCTAGATTGTTGCACATCCTGGTACACTGCCGGAGGCATTTCATATAGAGTCATTATTGTTCTAAGTATTGAGTTGTAAGTGTGATGATCATCATTATTAGAGCATTGTTCCATGTGAGGAAATAAAAAAGGCCAGCGAAGCCCATATACAAAAAATAGGCCAAAGATGCCCACCAATATAATAAAAAAAGAGGCCAAAGAGCCCACAAAAAATGAGAGAAAAGAGAGAAGGGACAATGCTGCTATCTTTTTCCACACCATGATCTTCATGATAGAGAGTCTCTTGTTTTGTCACTTCCATATACTAGTGGGAATTTTCATTATATAACTTGGCTTGTATATTCCAATGATGGGCTTCCTCAATTGCCCTAGGTCTTCGTGAGCAAGCAAGTTGGGTGCACACCCACTAGTTTCCTTTGTGAGCTTTCATACACTTGTAGCTCTAGTGCATCCGTTGCATGTCAATCCCTACTCATTCACATTGATATCTATTGATGGGCATCTCCATAGCCCATTGATACGCCGAGTCGATGTGACCATCTCCTCCTTTCTGCCTCACAACCTCCACAACACTCTATCCACCTATAGTGCTATATCCATGGCTCACGCTCATGTATTGCGTGAGAGTTGAAAAAGTTTGAGAAAGTAAGAGTGTGAAAACAATTGCTTGGCTAAAACCGGGGTTGTGCATGATTTAAATACATTGTGTGGGGATGATGGAGCATAGCCAGACTATATGATTTTGTAGGGATAACTTTCTTTAGCCTTGTCATTTCAAAGTTCATGACTACTTTGCTAGTATGCTTGAAGTATTATTGTTTTCATGTCAACATTAAACTATTATTTTGAATCTTACAGATCTGAACATTCATTCCACAATAAAGGAGTTACAAAGAACAAATATGTTACGTAGCATTCCATATCAAAAATTCGGTCTTTATTACTTCCCTACTCGAGGACGAGTAGGAGTTAAGCTTGGAGATGGTTGATACGTCTCCAACGTATCTATAATTTTCGATTGTTCCATGCTATTATATTATCAACTTGGGATGTCTTATATGCATTTATATGCTATTTTATATCATTTTTGGGACTAACATATTGACCTAGAGCCCAGTGCCACTTTCTGTTTTTTCCTTATTTTTGACCTTTTTTAGATAGGAATATCAAACGGAGTCCAAACGGAATAAAACTTTCGCGATGATTTTTTGGGACCAAAAGATACCCCCGAAGCTTTGGAAGAAGGCCAGAAGAGCCACAAGGGAGTCACGAGCCCGCGGGGCGCGGCCGTACCGCCTGGTCACGCCGTGCAGGCTCGTGACCTCCTCGTGGGCCCAACTGACGTAATTCCACCGCCATAAATTCCTATAAATACAGAAACCTCCGAAAAGAAACCTAGATCGGGGAGTTCCGCCGCCGCAAGCCTCTGTAGCCACCAAAAACCAATCGGGAGCCCGTTCCGGCACCCTGCCGGAGCGGGAACCCATCTTCGGTGGCCATCTTTATCATCCCGGCGATCTCCATGACGAGGAGATGATCTACACCAACACCTCCATCACCTTCACCCATCTATATTCAGCGGTGCACTCTCCGGCAACCCGCTGTACCCTCTACTTGAACATGGTGCTTTATGCTTCATATTATTATCCAATGATGTGTTGCCATCCTTATATGTCTGAGTAGATTTTCGTTGTCCTATCGGTAATTGATGAATTGCTATGATTGGTTTAATTTGCTTGTGGTTATGTTGATGTCCTTTGGTGCCCATCGTATGAGCGCGCGCGTGGATCACACCATAGGGTTAATTGTATGTTGATAGGACTATGTATTGGAGGGCAAGAGTGACAGAAGCTTCAGCCTAGCATAGAAATTGATGCATATGGGATTGAAGGGGGACAAATATATTTTATTGCTATGGTTGGGTTTTACCTTAATGAACGTTAGTAGTTGCGGATGCTTTCTAATAGTTCCAATCATAAGTGCATATAATTCCAAGTAAGGGATGACATGCTAGCAGTGGCCTCTCCCACATAAAACTTGCTATTAGTCTAGTAACGTAGTCAATTGCTTAGGGACAATTCTGCAACTCCAACCACCACTTTTCCACACTCATTAAACTAACGTAATTGTTTCTTTATCTAAACAGCCCCTAGTTTTTATTTACGTGTTCTTTATTATCTTGCAAACCTATCCTATCACACCTACAAAGTACTTCTAGTTTCATACTTGTTCTAGGTAAAGCGAATGTAAAGTGTGCGTAGAGTTGAATCGGTGGTCGATAGAACTTGAGGGAATATTTGTCCTACCTTTAGCTCCTCGTTGGGTCCGACACTCTTACTTATCGAGAAAGGCTACAATTGATCCCCTATACTTGTGGGTTATCACGAAGGAGGGAGTCTGGATGACGGAGTTCATCACCGACCTAGGAGTGATTCCCAATGCGTCGGGCCCGATGACTCTACTCTGTGACAACACTGGAGCTATTGCCCTTGCGAAGGAGCCCAGGTTTCACAAGAAGACAAGACACATCAAGCGCCGCTTCAACTCCATCCGTGATTACATAGGAGGGAGATATAGATATTTGTAAAGTACATACGGATCTGAATGCCGCAGATCTGTTGACTGAACCTCTCTCACGAGCGAAACATGATCAACACCAGAATGCTATGGGTGTTCGATTCATCACAATGTAACTAGATTATTGACTCTAGTGCAAGTGGGAGACTGTTGGAAATATGCCCTAGAGGCAATAATAAAATGGTTATTATTGTATTTCCTTGTTCATGATAATTGTCTATTGTTCATGCTATAATTGTGTTAACCGGAAACCGTAATACATGTGTGAATACATAGACCACAAACATATCCCTAGTGAGCCTCTAGTTGGCTAGCTCATTGATCAATAGATGGTCACGGTTTCATGACCATGGACATTGGATGTCGTTGATAACGGGATCACATCATTAGGATAATGATGTGATGGACAAGATCCAATCCTAAGCATAGCACAAGACCGTGTAGTTCGTCTGCAAAAGCTTTTCTAATGTCAAGTATTGATACCTTAGACCATGAGATTGTGCATCTCCCGGATACCGTAGGAATGCTTTGGGTGTGCCAAACGTCACAACATAACTGGGTGGCTACAAAGGTACACTACGGGTATCTCCGAAAGTGTCTGTTGGGTTGGCATGAATCGAGATTAGGATTTGTCAGTCCGTGTGACGAAGAGGTATCTCTGGGCCCACTCGGTAAGACATCATCATAATGAGCTCAAAGTGACTAAGGAGTTAGCCACGGGATGATGTGTTACAGAACGAGTAAAGAGACTTGCTAGTAACGATATTGAACAAGGTATAGGGATACTGACGATCGAATCTCGGGAAAGTATCATACCGGTAGACAAAGGGAATTGCATACGGGATTGATTGAATCCCCGACATCGTGGTTCATCCGATGAGATCATCATGGAGTACGTGGGAGCCAACATGGGTATCCAGATCCCGCTGTTGGTTATTGGCCAAAGAGTTGTCTCGGTCATGTGTACGTGTCTCCCGAACCCGTAGGGTCTACACACTTAAGGTTCGATGACGCTAGGGTTATAGGGAAATGGTATACGTGATTACCGAAGGTTGTTCGGAGTCCCTGATGAGATCCCGGACGTCACAAGGAGCTCCGGAATGGTTCGGAGGTAAAGATTGATATATAGGAAGTCCAATTATGGTCACCGGAAAGTTTTCGGGCTCATCGGTAGTGTACCGGGAGTGCCGGGAGGGTGCTGGAGGACCCCCGGGAGGGGTGTGACGACCAGAGGACCTCATTGGATGTTAGATAAAGTGTGCCAGCCCTTATTGGGATGGGAAAGACTTTTTCTACAGGCCCATGAGCATAGGGATAAGGAGATAAGGCAAAAGGGGTTTGAAAGAGGAGATCCACCTACCTTGTGGGAGGTGGACTCCTCCCCCACTTCGGCCGAAGCCCTCCTCCTTGGAGGTGGGGCCAAGGCAGACCTCCCTCTCCCTCCTCCTATATATACTTGAGTTTTTGGCCTTTTGGGACAGATCTGATCTCTCTCTCTCTCACGGTGAAGCCCTACCTCTCTTCTTCCTCCTCCGCAGTGCTTAGGCGAAGCCCTGCCTGAATACCTTGCTACTCCACCACCACCACGTCGTCTTGCTGCTGTTGGAGCTCTCCCTCAACCTCTCCTCCCTCCTTTCTGGATCAAGGCGTAGGAGTCGTCACCGGGCTGCACGTCAGCATAGTTGCTTCCATCATCTTTCATCTTGGTTTTCTCTAGGAACGCGTTGAAGTTAAGGGTGACATTAGCGTTAGCCATTGGATCTACAATATAGATTGTAAAGACAATTTTAGACTAAGTTCATGATAATTAAGTTCACATAATCAAATTATTTAATGAACTTCCACTTAGATAGACATCTCTCTAGTCATCCAAGTGACACATGATCCACGTCAACTAGCCCGTGTCCGATCATCACGTGAGAGGGAGTAGTCATCCATGGTGAACATCTCCATGTTGATCGTATCTTCTATACGACTCATGTTCGACCTTTCGATCTTCCGTGTTCCGAGGCCATGTCTGTACATGCTTGGCTCGTCAAGTCAACCTAAGTGTTTCGCATGTGTAAATCTGGCTTACACCCGTTGTACGCGAACGTTAGGACCTATCACACCCGATCATCACGTGGTGCTTCGGAACAACGATCCTTATCAACGGTGCACAGTTAGGGTGAACACATCTATTGATATTTTATTGAGAGATCATCTTATTTACTACCGTCGTTCTAAGCAAATAAGATGTAAACATGATAAACATCACATGCAATCAATATGGTGACATGATATGGCCAATATCATCTTGCTCCTTTGATCTCCATCTTCGGGGCACCATGATCATCACTGTCACCGGCACGACACCATGATCTCCATCATATGATCTCCATCATCGTGTCTTCATGAAGTTGTATCACCAACTATTAGTTCTACTACTATGGCTAACGTTTAGCAATAAAGTAAAGTAATTACATGGCGTTTATGATTGACACACAGGTCATACAATAAAATACGACAACTCCTATGGCTCCTGCCGGTTGTCATACTCATCGACATGCAAGACGTGAATCCTATTACAAGAACATGATCAATCTCATACATCACAATGCATCACATCACATCCTTTGTCCATATAACATCACAAGGCATATGCTGCAAAAACAAGTTAGACGTCCTCTAATTTGTAGTTGCAAGTTTTTACGTGGCTGCTATAGGTTTCTAGCAAGAATGTTTCTTACCTATGCCAAGACCACAATGTGATATGCCAATTGCTATTTACCCTTCATAAGGACCCTTTTCATCGAATCCAATCCGACTAAGGTGGGAGAGATAAACACCCGCTAGGCACCTTATGCAACAAGTGCATGTCAGGCGGTGGAACAGGTCTCACGTAAGCGTACGTGTAAAGTTGGTCCGGGCCACTTCATCCCATAATATCGCCGAATAAACATAAGAATAGTAGTGGTAAGAAAATTAACAAGATCGACGCCCACAACAAATTTGTGTTCTACTCGTGCATAGATTCTACACATAGACCTAGCTCATGATGCCACTGTTGGGAGACGTAGTAGTAAATCAAAAAGAATTCCTACGTGTTCACCAAGATCTATCTATGGATAACCAACAACGAGTGTGGAGAGTGCATCATCATACATTTGAAGATCGCTAAGAGTAAGCGTTACAAGAACATGGTTGGTGGAGTCGTACTCGTAGCAATTCAGATTGCGGCGGACTCCAATCTTAGCGCCGAACAACGGCGCCTCCGGGTTCAACACACGTGCAACCCGGTGACGTCTCCTACGCCTTGGTCCAGCAAGGAGGGAGGAGAGGTTGAGGGAGAGCTTCGACAGAATGACGACATGTTGACGGTGGAGCTGCATGGTCTCCGGCAGAGCTTCGCCAAGCGCTACGGAGAACGAGGAGAAGGAGAGGTAGGGCTGTGTCGAGAGGGAGAGAGAGTCGTGTATCAAACAGCCCCAAGTGCACCACTATATATAGGAGGAGGAGGAGGGAAGGCTGCGCCCTAGGGTTTCCACACCAGGGTGGTGCGGCAGCCTCCAGATCCCATCTGGCCGGCGGCCAAGAGGGAGAGGGGTGCGGCTGCTCTAGGGTGGGCCTTAGGGCCCATTTGCCCGAGGGTTTGCCCCCCTTCCCACTTCAGCTGCGCCTTGGGACCTTGTGGGGGGCACACCAGCCCACCTAGGGTCTGGTTCCCTCCCAATTGCGGCCCATGCAGCCCTCTGGGGCTGGTGGCCCCACTTGGTGGACCCCCGGAACCCTTTCGGCGGTCCCGGTACGTTACCGGTAATTCCCGAAACACTTCCGGTGACCAAAACCTCACTTCCTATATATGAATCTTTACCTCCAGACCATTCTGGAGCTCCTCGTGACTTCTGAGATCTCATCCAGGACTCCGAACAACCTTCGGTAACCACATACACTATTTCCGGGTATTCACAATATAACTTCGGGATGATGAAGATGGCCTCCGATGACGGTGACCCCCAGAAACAATATAACTTCTATACAAATATACCCAAGCATAACTCATTACGTTGTCTTCCTTGTCCAACTTCAACTAATTTGCTCAAGTTTGAATGTAATTAATGGGTATTCACAATCATAGAAGATGTCCAAGATAGTATATTTATACGTGAAATGTCTCTTCCTTCAATATTCTTTCATGAATTGTTCAAGTGACCAATGCGGTGTTTGCTAACTTTCAATAAATTTCACCAACTATACTTATTTTCTGTGAAGTCATTACTCCCCATGGGATAAGTATATGAAGCATTTTTAGTTTCAGATTTATGACATTCAATCCATGCAACCATTTACTCATAGGATATAAGTGAAGCATGAGAGTGAATGACAAACTACTCGAAAACGATACAAGTGAAGATCAATGCGTAGTTAATTAGTTAAATAGCCATGTGAGGACTCTCTCTTATTCAAAATTTCAGATCCAATCATTTTATTGAAACAAGAAACAAAATAGAATGGCATTCCAAGAATAGCATGCAATATGTGATGGAATAAAAATTTAGGTTCAACATAGGCTAATCGATAATTGTTGATGAAGAGAGGTGGGATGCGTAGCATCCCCAAGCTTAGATACTTAAGAGTTCTTGAAATATTTGCTTGGGGTGCCTTGGGCATCCCCAAGCTTGAGCTTTTGAACCTTGTTCAATCCTCTCATATCTCGGTTTCACCTATTCTCAAAAACTTCATCCACACAAAACTCAAAAAGAAGTCGTGAGATAGGTTAGTACACATAAGAACAAATAAACACTTCATGTACTGCCAAGACAAGTTGCACAATTTTTTTCCAAACATTAGGTACTGTATAACATCATTTCCACAATTTATATTTACCACTATAGGCTATGGAAACTGTCGGGGGAAACGACACCTATGGGATCGAGGGGATCCCTTAGTGGTCCGGTGGGGGAGGAGGATCGCACAGAGAGCACATCTGATGAACAACGCGCGGGGATTTTACCCAGGTTCGGGTCGCAAAGATACTTAAAACCCTACTCCTACATGGTTGTATTATGGGTGGTTTTAGGGTCCCAGCTACGGGAGCGCTACGAACAGCTGCTACGTGCGTGAGCTAGGAGGTCGAAGAATTGCAAGGCAAAAAGTCCTCCACCATAACGCCCCGAGCCTCCTTTTATATGACTAAGGGGATCCAAATAGTGGCATACAGTGCACGCATGGGGTGCACAATGCTACAGTGCTATCATACCTAACACTGACTGTGTAAGATAGGTGCATTTAATGCACCGCCAGGCATCTCCGACTGTCTACGGGACGGGACAGGAGCCCGTCCGATCGGCGCCGCTTAGCCCCTCCATTGCTGATGCTACGACACGTGCCCAGGCGCGGCGACATCTAGCCTATGCACTGGCGGGGCCTTACCGGGGCTTCGCTATGCCAGGGCTTTGTCTTGCCTTAGGGTTTGATGGCCTTCCCCACAAGGTCTTGCCAGGGGTATTGATTATTTGGATGTCTTCCGTAGTTGTAGCTGGTAGCTCCTCGCTGGGCCTTGCCGCCAGGGTGGCTACTACTGCCCGGGAACGATTAAGGAGCACTAGAGAACCCAAAAATCTAGTGCACCGACAGGAGCCCTCGGGCCTGGCCCAAACAGTGCACGGGCACGCATGGCAGGAGCTTACAATTGTGATTATTGTGCTTACTGCGCCTCCCCATGACGCCCATTGAATGCAGGACGTGGGATACGTGTGCAGCGCGGTCGTCAATTTTTCAATCACTGCATGATGTCGTTTCTGCCATGCATGTTGCATGCATAGCGGGAAGCCAACAACAGGCGCCCATGACTTAAAGTCTTGGGATACGCAGTAACTGCAACGCCATGGATTGGAGAAACGGGGCGGTTGTTGTTCGCCCCGTGATCGAGGGCACCGCTATTGGAGGAGGTGGGCGCCGACCTTTGGAGAGGGGGAGAGCCATCCCCCACGCTTCCCCCTATAAATTGAGGGGTAGCGAGGGCGGTGCTCATACATCCTTCCTCCCTCCTCCGAGCATGAACTTCCATAGCTTGCCCTTCCATGTCTTCCCGACCTTCGAGTGGCGCTCGCCCTTAGTCATGAACAGGGGTTGAGGGCGGCCACCGTCCTCAGCTCCAAGGAGGAGTTCTCGTCGGGATCATTCCACCATTTCATCTACAGAGGCGGAGGGCGTCTCGAGCGCGCGTGGTGAAAGAGGCGTGAGGGGTCATGGCCGTCGTGGGGGCCGAGGTTGGGGGAGGCAGAGCGCTGCCCCACCTCCTCCACTGATGCCAGGCCTCTCCCTTGAGGAGACCCACGCTGAGGGGACGGTGCTGGCGTTCGTCATCGAACTAGGCGGTCCCCTTTGGATCCATCTGCGCCTCCCTCTCCCCTCCGCCAGGGCGTTGGAGGTCGACGAGCCGCCCGTCCTATGGTTACGGGCACATGGTTGTTGTAACGGCAGCGAGGAGGATGGCACAGAGAGCAGATCTGATAAACAACACATGTGGATTTTACCCAGGTTCGGGACATAAAGATGCATAAAACCCTACTCCTGCATGGTTGTATTATGGGTGTTTTGAGGGTCCTAGCTACAGGAGCGCTACAAACAGCTGCTACGTGCGTGAGATAGGAGGTCAAAGAATCGAAAGGCCAAAAGTCCTCCACCGTAATGCACTGGGCCTCATTTTATATGACTAAGGGGATCCCAACACTGCCGTACATTGCATGCACGGGGTGAACTGTGCTACAGTGCTATCATACCTAACACTTATAATGTAAGACAGGTGCATTTAATGCATTGTCAGGCATCTCTGACTGTCTACGGGGCGGGACAGGAGCCCGTCCCATCGGCGCCATGTAGCCCCTCCATCGCCGGCGCCACGACACGTGCCCAGGCAGGGTGACACCTGGCCTGTGCGCTGGCGGGGCCTTGCCGGGGCTTAACTTTTCCGGGGCTTCGCCTTTCCGGGTCTTGCCGGGGCTTCATCTTGCCTAAGGGTTTGATGGCCATCCCGGCAAGGTCTTGCCGGGGGTCTTGATTATTTGGATGTCTTCCATAGTTGTAGCTGGCAGCTCCCTGCTGGGCCTTGCCGCAAGGGTGGCTACAATTGTCCGTGCATGAGTAAGGGTCACTAGAGAACCCAAAACTCTAGTGCACCGATAGAAACTATAGGATAAGTAGATAACAAAACTATGACAACAATCTGTGTAAACAGAATAGTCTGTAGTAATTTATTAAACCAGTGTACCTCTATAACTCCAAAAATTATGAAAATTTAGGAAAAAATAAATTTATATGAAAACACTGTGTAATTTTTTAGAAACTTTCCACGTGTCAGTAAAATATGAAAATTCAGACACTACATCAAATTTTTCTGTTTTTTACACATCACACATCAAACATGCAAAGCAAGCATCCTAAGGCAATACTTGGAACTTTTGATTGAAAAACAAGATAATAAATAACACCTAACATGTAACAATAAAATAAAATGGCAATCCAAGCAAAACTCATTTTATGTGATGAATAAAAATATAGCTCCAAGTAAGATATACTGATAATGTTGAAGACGAAAGAGGGGATGCCTTCTGGGGCATCCCCAAGCTTAGGAGATTGAGGATTCCTTGTATATTACCTTGGGGGTTCCTTGGTAATCCCCATGCTTAGGTTCTTTTCACTCCTTGTTCTCCTCATATCGGTGTCTTACCCAAAACTTGAAAACTTCAATCACACAAAACTTAACGGAACTTCATGAGAAGGGTTAGTGTAATAAATAAAGACCATTCACTTAGGTATTGTCAAGACAAGATTCATAATTATTCGTACATGATACCTACTGTATTCCACCATTCCCACAATTTATATTACTCAATATAATCTATAGGAACACTTGAAACAAGCAAACTATGCATGCAAAACAGAATCTGTCAAAAACAGAACAATCTGTAAAGATCCGAATGATCACCAAACTTCCCTAACTCTAAAACTCTGAAAATTTAGCAAAAATCATGTAATTTTCATATAAATGTTGTGTAAAAATTTCAGAATTGTTTGATGCACTAGTAAAATCATATAATTCGTATACCGGGCGCAAAACTTTTTGTTTTTGCACAGAATCAAACAGGCAAGCATCCACACTATCCCAAAGGCTTTACCTGGCACTTTATTGAAATAAAAGGCACAAAACATGATTACTACAGTATCTTAATCATGTTAAAACATGAAAACATAAAGTAAAAGTGTTTGGTTATCTCCCAACAAGCGCTTTTCTTTAATGCCTTTTTAGCTAGGCATGATATTTCAATGATACTCTTCCAAGCCAAATTCCGATGATCATTTTATTCATACTCTAAAAGATATAAGTGAAGTTCATAGATCACTCTAGCATTAATATAGATTAACCAATATCCAAGCTCAAGACATATAAGTGAAGCACATGAAGCATTCTATAAAGCCATACTCAAAAGGTTTAAGTGAAGCAGAAAGAGCATTCTACAAAGCCATAGTCAAAAGATTTAAGTGTAGCACAAAGAGCATTCTAGAAATCCGCACTCAAAAGATTTAAGTGAATCACAAAGAGCATTCTACAAATCCATCAAGGACTCTCTCATACTAGAAGGGGGCATAAAGGAAAAGGCAAACATTAAAAAACCATATCATGTGAACAAAACAAAAACCGAGGTATACCGATAATTGTTGAAGAATAAAGATGGGATGCCTTCCAGGGCATCCCCTAGCTTAGGTGTTTGCGTATACTTGAAATATTTACTTGGGGTGCCTTGGGCATGCCCAATCTTGAACTCTTATCTCTTCGTATTCTTCTTATATTGATACCTCCTCGGTCTTTGAAGACTTCATTCACACAAAACTTAACAAAACCCTCGAGAGATCCGTTAGTATAATAAAGCAAATTACTACTTTAATTATTGTTGTTAACTCATTACAAATTCATATTAGCATTATATATACTATAGTCCAACTTCATCGTGGTCCATACCCCCCGATACAAGCCATAGATTCATCAAAATAAGAGAACAATGCATAGAAAACAGAATCTGTCAAAAACAGGACAGTCTGTAGTAATATGGACACTTCGTATACTTATGTAACTCAATTTTTTTTGAAAATTTAGGAACAATTAAGAAAATTCATAGCAGTACACCCAACGTTTCTGTTTTTGCACTACACACACCAAACAAGCAATCTAATCATCCTAAAAGTAAATTTTGTCACATTATTTTTATAATACAATTGATATATACAAGGATATAATTATTTTCCAGAAGCTTCCATGAAAAATTCTACATTGTTTCCATGTGCATGAACACAAGAGTTCAAGGTCGACCCTCACTTCTCCAATGCACAACTTTCCAATCACTTCTCCTTTTGAAAAACTTATTAGGCATTAGAGGCAAGTAACTCTTTTTGTATTTTTATTTGTATTTAGTTTTTGTTTGTTTCACCCACAACTAAAGAAAGCAAAAAGGTAAAACAAAATCTATATATTGAAGAAAGAAAACAAGCACACACGAGAATATCAAACCCACACTATTGCTCACCGGCAACGGCGCCACAAAAGAGCTTGATAATCCCCAAGTGCAAGGAATTATCGTAGCAATTTCCAAAGGTGGAAGTGATAAGTATGGAGTGTCTAACCCACAAGGATATAAAGGTAAGATCAATATTCTCTCAAGTCCTATGCGCCAACGATACGACTCTACGTACACCGAGCATTTGCTTCCATCTAGTAACGAGAAATAAAACTATGTTGTGGGTATGGAGAGGATAGCTTTGCACAATATCAGAGAACTAAAATATCAAAATAGTTTCTATTATAATAATACTACAATATATTACATATAGCGAGTGTGGAATAATGATGGGTCGGTGTGCGGAATTATCCTAGGAAATTGTTAACAAGATTGGAAATCATTATTGCAATTTTATATGAGGGAGAGGTATAAGGTAACATACTTAATCTACTTGGATAATATGCACTTATGATTGGAACTCTAGCACGCATCCTCAACTACTAAAGATCATTCAGGTAAAACCCAACCATAGCATTAAAGCATCAAGTCCCCTTTATACCATACACAACAACCCCCTTACTCGGGTTTGTGCTTCTGTCACTCAAGCAACCCACTATAAGAGAATCATGAACATATTGCAACACCCTACAGCGGGAATCCTTCATGTGTGCGCGGAACGGAAGGCACCATAGGACAGCACCAAAATAAACATACAACTCAAACCATTCTAGATCATCAATCAACCCAAAGGACAAAAGAAATCTACTCAAAACATCATAGGATGGCAACACATAATTGGATCCTAATATGTGGCATAAAGCACCATGGTCAAGTAGGGGATTACAACGGGGTGCGGGAGAGAGGACCGCTAAAAGGAGATGAGGATGGTGATGAAGAAGGTGATGTTGATGAAGACGGTCACCGCGGCGATGGTTCCCCGATGGCACTCCGGCCTCACCAAGAGAGAGAGGGAGAGGGAGAGGTTCTGCCCCTTGTGCTTCCTCCTCCATGGCCTCCCCTCTGTGTGGAGCAGTTCTTCCTCTGGTCCTTGGCCTTCATGGTGTTGATGGCCCCTCCGGGACGATGAAGATGGTCCCCGGTGATGGTGACACCCTCTGGTAGGGTGCCGGAGAGGGCCAAGATTGGTTTTTTGTGGCTCTAGAGGTGTGCGGCGGCGGAACTCCCGATCTAGGTTTCTTTTCGGTGGTTTCTGGATTTATAGGAATTTTTGGCGTTGATCTCATGTCAAGGGGGGCTATGAGGGAGTCACAAGCCTGCTAGGCGCGACCACCCCCTAGCCGTGCCTAGCAGGCTTGTCGCCTCCTCGTGGATCTTCTGGCCCGGATCCAATGCTTCGGGGGTCTCTTTAGGTCCACAAAAAATCGTACTAAATTTTCAGCCCATTCCGATAAGTTTTATTTCTGCACAAAAATGACACCATGGTAGTTCTGCTAAAAACTCCGCCTATGTTGTCTCAACATAGCCGGTCCCAAGCCCGGGTAAAGGAGGAGGGTTGTGATAGGCTTGGCGAGCCAACGTGAAAACCCAGCCACTCTTATGGAGATGAAACCCAAAAGATTTTCGTTGGGGCGTAACCCTCTCAGCGACGCGCCACATCGGAACCCGGGTGTGGTGGAAAATGGGCAAGGGCCGGGCCGTCAACCCCCAGGTGGCGCGCCGTATCGTGATCTGGATACGGTCGCAAGTGAGCGAGGATCGGGTCGTCGCATCCTTAGTGGCGCGCTACATCGGCGCCCGGGTGTAGTGGAAAATGAGCGAGGGTCTTCGCATTTGACTCGACGAGTGCGAAGGGTAAGGAAGCTAGCCGAGCCTAGGAGGATTCGATTAGGTAGCTGGAACGTAGGGTCTTTGACAGGTAAGCTTCGGGAGGTAGTTGATTCAGCGGTGAGGAGAGGCATTGGTATCCTTTGCGTCCAAGAGACCAAATGGAGGGGACAGAAGGCGAAGGAGGTGGAGGGTACCGGCTTCAAGCTGTGGTACACGGGGACGGTGGCAAACAGAAATGGAGTAGGCATATTGATCAGCAAGAGCCTCAAGGATGGAGTGGTAGACGTCAAGAGACGTGGGGACCGGATTATCCTGGTCAAGCTGGTAGTTGGGGACTTAGTCCTCAACGTTATCAACGCTTATGCCCCACAAGTAGGCCACAATGAGAACACCAAGAGGGAGTTCTGGGAAGGCCTGGAGGACTTGGTTAGGAGTGTACCGATCGGCGAGAGGCTCTTCATAGGAGGAGACCTCAATGGCCACGTGGGCACAGCTAACACATGTTTTGAAGGGGTGCATGGGGGATTTGGCTATGGCATCAGGAATCAAGAAGGAGAAGATGTCTTAAGCTTTGCATTAGCCTATGACATGATCGTAGCTAACACCTTCTTTAAGAAGAGAGAATCACATCTAGTGACTTACAGTAGTGGGCAGCACTCTAGCCAGATTGATTTCATTCTCTTGAGAAGAGAAGACAGGCGTGCATGCCTAGACTGTAAGGTGATACCTGGAGAGAGTGTTGTCCCCCAGCATAAGCTTGTGGTTGCTGACCTCCGTTTTCGGATTCGTGTCCAGCGGGACAAGCGTGCCAAAGTCGCTAGAACGAAGTGGTGGAAGCTCAAGGGGGAGGTAGCTCAGGTGTTCAAGGAGAGGGTCATTAAGGAGGGCCCTTGGGAGGAAGGAGGTGATGCAGACAACATGTGGATGAAGATGGCGACTTGCATTCGTAAGGTGGCCTCAGAGGAGTTTGGAGTGTCCAGGGGAAGTAGAAGAGAAGCTAAAGATACCTGGTGATGGAATGATGTTGTCCAGAAGGCAATCAAGGAGAAGAAAGATTGTTTCAGACGCCTATATCTGGATAGGAATGCAGACAACATAGAGAAGTACCAGATGACAAAGAAGGCCGCAAAGCGAGCTGTGAGTGAAGCAAGGGGTCGGGCGTATGAGGACCTCTACCAAAGGTTAGACACGAAGGAAGGCGAAAGGGACATCTATAAGATGGCCAAGAGCCGAGAGAGGAAGACGAGGGATGTTGACCAAATCAAGTGCATCAAGGACGAAGCAGATCAACTCCTGGTGAAGAACGAGGAGATTAAGCATAGATGGTGGGAGTACTTTGACAAGTTGTTCAATGGGGAGAGTGAGAGCTCTACCATTGATCTGGATGACTCCTTTGATGATACTAGCAGGCGTTTTGTGAGGCGAATCCAAGAGTCGGAGGTCAAGGAGGCTTTAAAGAGGATGAAAGGAGGTAAGGCGATGGGCCCCGATTGTATCCCCATTGAGGTGTGGAGAGGCCTCGGGGACATAGCGATAGTATGGCTAACCAAACTTTTCAACCTCATTTTTCGGGCAAACAAGATGCCAGAAGAATGGAGACGGAGTATATTAGTACCAATCTTCAAGAACAAGGGGAATGTTCAGAGTTGTACTAATTACCGTTGAATTAAGCTGATGAGCCATACAATGAAGCTATGGGAGAGAGTCATTGAGCACCGTGTAAGAAGATTGACAAGCGTGACCAAAAATCAGTTTGGTTTCATGCCTGGGAGATCGACCATGGAAGCCATTTTCTTGGTACGACAACTTATGGAGAGATATAGGGAGCAAAAGAAGGACCTGCATATGGTGTTCATTGACTTGGAGAAGGCTTATGATAAGATTCCGCGGAATGTTATGTGGTGGGCCTTGGAGAAACACAAAGTCCCAACAAAGTACATTACCCTCATCAAGGACATGTATGATAATGTTGTGACAAGTGTTCGAACAAGTGAGGGCGACACTAACGACTTCCCAATTAAGATAGGACTGCATCAAGGGTCAGCTTTGAGCCCTTACCTTTTTGCCTTGGTGATGGATGAGGTCACAAGGGATATACAAGGAGATATCCCATGGTGTATGCTCTTTGCGGACGATGTGGTGCTAGTCGATGAGAGCCGGACGGGGGTTAACAGGAAGTTGGAGTTGTGGAGGCAAACCTTGGAATTGAAAGGTTTTAGACTTAGTAGGACTAAAACCGAGTACATGAGGTGCGCTTTCAGTACTACTAGGAATGAGGAGGGGGAGGATGTTAGTCTTGATGGGCAAGTGGTGCCTCAGAAGGACACCTTTCGATATTTGGGGTCAATGTTGCAGAAGGATGGGGATATCGATGAAGATGTGAACCATCGAATTAAAGCCGGATGGATGAAGTACCGCCAAGCTTCTGGCATTCTTTGTGACAAGAGGGTGCCACAAAAGCTAAAAGGCAAGTTCTATAGGACGGCAGTTCGACCCGCAATGTTGTATGGAGCTGAGTGTTGGCCGACTAAAAGGCGACATGTGCAACAGTTAGGTGTGGCGGAGATGCGCATGTTGAGATGGATGTGTGGTCACACAAGGAAGGACCGCATCCGGAATGATGATATACGGGATAAAGTTGGGGTAGCGCCAATTGAAGAGAAGCTTGTCCAACATCGTTTGAGATGGTTTGGGCATATTCAGCGCAGGCCTCCAGAAGCCCCAGTGCACAGCGGACGGCTTAAGCATGCTGATAATGTCAAAAGAGGCCGGGGTAGACCGAACTTGACATGGGAAGAGTCTGTAAAGAGAGATCTGAAGGACTGGAGCATCACCAAAGAACTAGCCATGGACAGGGGTGCGTGGAAGCTTGCTATCCATGTGCCAGAACCATGAGTTGGTCGCGGGATCTTATGGGTTTCACCTCTAGCCTACCCCAACTTGTTTGGGACTAAAGGCTTTGTTGTTGTTGTTGTTGTTGTTGTTGTTGTTGGTAGTTCTGCTAAAAATAGCGTCAGTCTGGGTTAGTTCTAATAAAATCATACCAAAATCATATAGAATTATTATAAACATGGCATGAATACTTCATAAATTATAGATACGTTGGAGACGTATCATGGATTGAACAAGATACAAAAGCTCAAGCTTGGGGATGCCCAAGGCACCCCAAGTAAATATTTCTAGAAGTCTCAAGCATCTAAGCTTGGGGATGCTACGCATACCACCTCTCTTCGTCAATTATCGGTTAGCCTATGTTGAGCCTAAATTTTTATTCGTTCACATGATGTGAGCTATTCTTGGAGTGCTATTTCTGTTTTCCTTGTTGTTTAAATAAAATACTCAGATCTGTAAATCTTTATTGAGAGAGAGAGAAAGTCCTCACATAGCTACATAATTGTTTGACTACTCATTGATCTTCACTTATATGTTTTGGAGTAGTTTTGTCATTTACTCTCGTGCTTCACTTATATCCTATGAGTAAATGGTTGAATGAATTGAATATCATAAATCTGAAATTATATATGTTTTATATGCTTATCCCATGGGGAGTAATGAATTCACATATAAGAAATATATGTGGTAAAATTTATTGAAAGTTAGCAAACACCGCATTGGTCACTTGAACAATTAATGAAAGAATATTGAAGGAAGAGAGATTTCACATATAAATATACTATCTTGGATATCTTCTATGATTGTGAGACCCATTAGTTAATTTCAAACTTGAGCAAATTAGTTGAAGTTGGACAAGGAAGACAACGTAATGAGTTATGCTTGGGTATATTTGTATAGAAGTTATATTGTTATGGATCCTCCAACATGTGGTGCTTGCTTCCACCTCATACTAGCCAAAACTTCCGCACCAAGTAGAAATACTACTTCTCCATCCCAACACCCTTAAACCCAAATTAATTCCATATGAGTCCACCATACCTACCTGTATGTGGTATTTACGTGCCGTTCCAAGTAAATTTGCATGTGCCAAACTCTAGAACTTCAAATAATATTCTGTTTTGTATGCCTGAATTGCTAATATAGTGACTAGGGGTTGTCAATATCTTCCATGCTAGGTGGGTAATTCTCGCAATATGTGTTGATTCACTATCATTCATGAAAAAGTGGCTGGTATTCGAGATGCCCAATTCCATGCTCAAAAATCATATCAAAATATAATGAAACAAAACTCCGCCAGGATTGTTGTTTGTATGGACGGTACCCCTGGATTCGGCTCACTATGGAGTGTCATTGATTGGTGGAGGGGGGAGTAAAAACTTTACCTTTCTATTTGGGAACCACATATAATGTATCTAGCATGGAAGATACTGAGATCTCCCGGTTGTTGTGTTAACAATGAAAGCATACCGCTCAAAATTATTATTCATCTCTGTTTTAAAATCTCGAGGTCTGGCACCTTTGCAAATCAATGCTTCCCTCTGCGAAGGGCCTATCTTCTACCTTCTAGTACTTACCTTTATACAAGAGTCATGGTGATCTTCACCACTTCCTATATTTTTCCTTTTTCTCTTGGCAAGTATCATGTGGTGGGGAAAGATCCTAGCATATATGGCCATTCAAATATATTTGATCATGAATTATTATTGTTGGCAATTATCTATATGATAAATAAGTTGGGAGGCAAAACGTTAAGCCGCTATGTTTCTTTGTGTTCGACGGATGCCATTTGCTCTAAAAAATGATTTGAGTGTTAGCAATCATGGAAGACTATATGATGGTTGAGTATGTGGAATTTGCAAAATCAAAGATCTTACATAGACCCTTCCTGAAAATAAGATGAATTGCACTTGTTTGGTGACTCAGAGCATAGTTTGTT
The DNA here is from genome assembly GCA_022496015.1 of Hordeum marinum. NCBI lineage: Eukaryota > Viridiplantae > Streptophyta > Magnoliopsida > Poales > Poaceae > Hordeum > Hordeum marinum. The sequence continues at coordinate 74,675,200 of CM039673.1, forward strand.
AGTTTTCAAGAAACTTTATGGTCTATACTTTAACATGTGAATAGCTTGTTACTTCATCATGAGAAGTTTTATTAGATGAGCTACTGTTTATGATATATAATGATGCTATAAAAGGTGTTTGGAACTATCATTGATCAAATTTATGCACTATGCTAGCATTCACACTTCATAAATTATTTCTTTTATCATTTACCTACTCAAGGACGAGCGGGAATTAAGCTTGGGGATGCTGATATGTCTCCAACGTAACTATAATTTATGAAGTATTCATGCCATGTTCACAATAATTCTATATGATTTTGGTATGATTTGATTAGAACTAACCCGGACTAACGCGGTTTTCAGCAGAACTTCCATGATGTTTTTTTTGTGCAGAAATAAAAGTTCTCGGAATGGGCTGAAAATTTATGGAGAATATTTTTGGAAAATATAAAAATACTGGAGCGAAAAGATACCAGAGAAGAGTCCCGACTCCCGAGGGAGTCACAAACCACCAGGGCGTGGCCACCCCCTGGCCGCGCCTAGCTGGCTTGTGACCTCCTCAGGAATCTTCTGGACGTGGGACCAACACCAAATACTCCTATAAATACCCAAACCTCCAAAAAGAAACCTAGATCGAGAGTTCCACCGCCACAAGCCTCCAGAGCCATGAAAACCCAATCGGGAGCCCGTTTCGGCACCCTGCCGAGGGGCGACCATCACCGGAGGCCATCTTCATCATCCCGACGGTCTCCATGACGAGGAGGGAGTAGTTCAGCCTCGGGGCTGAGGGTATGTGCCAGTAGCTATGTGCTTGATCTCTCTGTCTCTCGTGTTGTTGAGATGACACGATCTTGATGTACCACGAGCTTATTGATATAGATGAATCATATGGAATTTTCTCCTCTCTATCTTCTTGTGATGAATTGAGTTTTCCCTTTGAAGTTTTCTTATCGGATTGAGTCTTTAAGGATTTGAGAACACTTTATGTATGTCTTGCGATGGGATATCCGTGGTGACAATGGGATGTTCTATTGATCCACTTGATATATGTTTTGGTGATCAACTTGCTGGTTTCGTGACCTTGGGAATCTATGCATAGGGGTTGGCACATGTTTTCGTCTTGAATCTCCAGTAGAAACTTGGGGGAACTCTTTGAAGTTCTTTGTGTGGGATTGAGCATGATGAATTGAAATTGTCGGATGCATATCGTATAATCAAGCCCATGGGTACTTGTGGTGACATTGGAGTATCTAGGTGACATTGGGGTTTTCATTGATGTGTATCTTAAGGTGTTATTTTAGTAAGAACTCTAGGGCTGTTCGTGACACTTATAGGGATAGCTCATAAGATTGATCGGAAAAGATAACTTTGAGGTGGTTTCGTACCCTACAATAATTTCTTCATTAGTTCTCCGCTATTTGTGACTTTGGAGTGAACTCTTTGTCGCACGAGAGGTGTTTACATATGATTCAACTATGTCAGTATTGTTGAGAGAAATTTTACTAGTGAAAGTATGAACCCTAAGCCTTATTTTCAAGCATTACAGTACCGTTTGTGCTCACTTTTATCATTAGTTACCTTGCTGTTTTTATATTTTTAGATTACGAAAACCTATATCTACCATCCATATTACACTTGTATCGCCATCTCTTCGCCGAACTAGTGCACCTATACAATTTACCATTGTATTGGGTGTGTTGGGGACACAAGAGACTCTTTCTTATTTGGTTGCAGGGTTGTTCGAAAGAGACCATCTTCATCCTATGCCTCCCACGGATTGATAAACCTTAGGTCATCCACTTGAGGGAAAATTGCTGATGTCCTACAAAACTCTGCGCTTGGAGGCCCAACACGAGTCTACAAGAATAAAGTTGTGTAGTAGACAACATCAGACGTCTTGTCGCGCCCTCGAGGGGGGCAGTCTGGCTTATCATATGGGGTATGTTTGGGAGACGACATATCAGTGATCTTGTCGTCGAATTGCGGCAGCTGTCTTCTGCGTGGGTAGCTATTAGGTTGGTCCGACAGACCGGTAACGTATCCTTCCTCAGCTGTGAGGACTCACGTACACCAATCATTGAGGTTATCTTGTTCGGATTTAAGCTATTGTTCTTTTGTTTTCAGGCTATGGGCTGTGGCTATAAGCTGTAGCCTAAACAGTTGCTGATCTTCATGGTTATCGGGAATGTTGAAGTCATCGGCTTCCAGGATGTCCTGCTCTCCGACGGGGTGAGGGGGAGGTAATTATCATCCTTGGAATTGTTTAGGTCATCAGGGTTGCGTTGTTCTTCAGGCTTCGCCTAACCCTCTAACGCGTGTTTGGGGATATCGGATCGCCCAGGTCTTCCCGGGTATCTCTGTCCCCGGTGCTGATGATTGCTTTCCTTCCCTTTTTTCCTTTTGACCGTTTATGCAGTTTTCGGCGCGTTGACGACGCTTCACCCGACTTTTTGCCTTCGTTTTTAGGCGTGTTCTCACCATTAGCGGGCGGAGTGGCCACTATGGTGACACCATATGTGGAGGTGGCGGCCCATCGCCCCGTGTTAATAGGGTTGGGAGCGCAATCTTCCTCATTCATGTAGTCTACCTCCTTGGAGGCATAGTCCAACATGTCGGTTAAATCTTCGACTGTGGCTATCAAGTGGGTGGTGGGTGGTACAAAAAATTCGTCCTGACCCGCCCTGAGACCGATCTGAGCATGGATCGGGGTTGGGTTGTCGGTAATGTTCATCGAGGAGATCAGATCTAGGGCCGCGTTGAGTATCGAGAGCTCGATCGGGTCAACCTGCTCGGAGCTTTTGGAGTTGACCTCCGTTGTGTCCGCTCTAGGGCAGTGTTTGGCAGGAATAGGTATTCGGTCATATGGCACTATGGCCGGATCGGATCAATGGGAGTCAGGTCATTACTGGGGAAAATCCCGTGGACGTGACCGAAAGAGGGATCCGAGGTTAAAGCCTCAGGGTCTTCAGGTGTGGCAGGTGAGACTGCGAGCCTGGTTATCAAACGATCGTCCCGAGAGTCCACGGAGAACTCTAGGTTCCCGAATCTGACCTCTTGATCAGGGGCGAAGCTCCCTACCTGGCCTAGATGGCCTGTCAGGTCAGCGTGCAGCACAATGCTATTGAACGCGAAGATCTGTCCGGGGACAAAGGTGTCCATGTTGCGGACCTCTTCGTTGATGAAGACGCGAGCCATCGATTCCTTTGGTGATCACAGCGGAACTCTCAATGAAAGCACCAATGTCGGTGTAAAAACTGGTGGATCTCGGGTAGAGGGTCCCAAGCTGTGAGACTAGAATCGATGGTAACAGGAGGCAAAGGAGACGATGTTTACCCAGTTTCAGGCCCTCCTATGGAGGTAATACCCTATGTCCTGCTTGATTGTATTGATGATATGTAGGTTACAGAGTCAATCTACCTCGAGATCAAATTGCTAAACCCTAGATGAGTTGTCCTCTGTCTACAATCTAAAACCCTCCAGCTTATATAGACGCCAAGGGTACCTAGGGTTTACACATAGTCGGTTACCCGTCGAAGGGATAAACATGCCTATTCACTTATATGCGACTCTTCTTTGATCTCTTCATGATTAGTTTCTATCCATGAATATTATTTGAGTCTTTTTTGATCTCCTATATATGCATGATTACTTATCACCTCGTATTTGTTCTTCAAATCTTTGGTTTAGTTAGGCCAACTAGATTGATTTTCTTGCCATGGGAAGAGGAGCTTTGTAATGGGTTCGATCTTGCGGTGTCCCCTCCCATTGATAGAAGGGGCAGCGAGGCATGCATGTATCGTTGCTATTAAGGATAACACGATTGGGTCTATTCCTACATGAATAGATCTTGTCTACATCATGTTATCATTCTTATTGCATTACTCTGTTTATCCATGAACTTAATACACTAGATGCATGCTGGATAGCTGTCATGTGTGGAGTAATAGTAGTAGATGCAGAATCATTTCAGTCTACTTATCTTGGATGTGATGCCTGTATAATGATCATTGCTTGGATATCGTCATGATTATTTGATCTTCTATCAATTGCCCAACGGTAATTTGTTTACCCACCGTGTGCTATACTCATGAGAGAAGCCACTAGTGAAATCTACGTCCCCCCGGGTCTATCTTCCAACATATTGTTTTCTGATCTATCTTTTTGCCGCTTTTGTTTTCAGATATATTATTCCAAAAACTCAAAAAATACTTTGCTTCACTTTTTGTTCGTTTGTTTTATTTTGTGTTCTTGTGCGATCTATCCATCTAATCTACTACAAACCAATCTATCTTTTTACCGTAGAGAGATTGATAACCTCTCTTACGCGTCGGGTTGCAAGTATTTGTTCTTTGTGTGTAGTTACCGTTTACATAGTGTTGCTTGGTTCTCCTAGTGGTTCGAAAACCTTGGTTTCATAATTGAGGGAAATACTTACCGTCAATGTGCTGCATCATCCCTTCCGCTTTGGGGAAATACCGACGCAATCTCAAGCCATGGCAACACTATTGCTGCTTCTACTATCACAACCACTACAAAATTGTTGCTGTAACTATTACTATTACTACTATTACTTTGTCGTGCTAATAAAATCTTTGCCGCAGAGAGATATCCCAGGTGTGGTTGAATTGACAACTCAACCGCTAAGGCCGATAAATATTCTTTAGATCCCTTGTGTCGAATCAATAAATCAGGGTGTAATTCTACCCGCTAAGACTGTTGCGATTCCCTATACTTATGGGTTATCAAGACTATTTTCTGGCGCCATTGTCGGGGATCATATCTATATTTATTTTGTTCACTTGAGGATATACAATTTCTACTATGAAGATTCTAAAAAAAATACTCAAACCAAGATCGTTCCCTCTCGTACGATACGAGGTAAGGAACTGCCGCTAGCTCTGCTTTTGATTCACCTACTCTTTTGAATCAACTTATAACACCACCGCCCATTGCTCGTTCTGATATGTCACATGAACTTGATGATGCTACTTCTTAAATTAATGATGATACTACTGCTATATTTGATGAAACTAAAACTGTGCCACTAAATGAACTACTTGATGATGATGAGACATCTTAAAACAATGATGATACTACTGCTATATTTGATGAAACTAAAACTATGCCACTGAATGAATTACTTGACGCTCATATCGCTAAAGCTAGAGAACCTGAAAATGTTGAAATTGATGAAGATTTTTAATCACCTATTACACCTCGATCTCCTAATAGATATGAATTGCCTGATGTGCCTGAGGGTTATGTTATGGATGAAGAGACTGCTAGGGACTTTCTTGCTTGTAATGATAGAGATGATTTGAAGAAACTACTATATAAGCTGAAAGAAAAATCTATGATGGATAAAATGAAACAGGATCCTCAATTTTCTTGTTCTCCTACATTTGGTACTGATAAGGATTATGAATTCTCTGTACATCCTGAGTTAATCCCTATAGTAGAATCGTATCCTTTCCATGGTTATGAAACTGAAACTATTGTTGGACATCTCACTAAACTGAATGATATTGCCACTTTGTTTACTCTTGAGGAAAAGATGCGCTACTATTATATCCTTAAGCTTTTTCCTTTTTCGCCAAAAGGCAAGTCTAAGGAATGGTTCCTCACTCTTGCCCATGATTGTGTGCATAGCCCCCAGGATAAGATATATTACTTCTTTGAAAATTATTTTCCTGCTCATAAAAAGCAAGTTGTCTTATAGAAAATATTTAACTTTGTGCAAATTGAAGTAGAGAATCTCCCTCAAGCTTGGGGTAGGCTTCTCCAGCTACTAAGAGCTTTACCTGATCATCCTATCAAGAAAAATGAAATACTTGATATCTTTTATAGTGGACTAACGAATGCTTCTAGGGACTACCTAGATAGTTGTACTGGTTGTCTTTTTAGGGAAAGAACTATTGAACAAGCTGGGAAATTATTAACTAAAATATTGCAAAATGCTGATAATTGGACACTTCGTGAGCCACCACCGGAACCTATTAAAAAGAAGAGAGGTATTCTATTCCTCATTCCTGAAGATATGTAAGAAGCCAAAAGAACTATGAAGGAAAAAGGTATTAAATCTAAAGATGTCAAGAAATTACCACCTATTGAAGAAATACATGGACTTGACACCCCGACATAGGTAGTAGAGGTAAATTCTCTATGTGTCTTTAATGAAAGTGATATACCTTATACTAAGACTCCTAGTGAGTGCATGGATGAATTTGATAATTGCATTATTAAACAGGAACATTTTAATAACTATGTCAAAGATCAGTTAAGACGTAATCCTAGGATGATACATCACGTGAGTGACTTGATGTTTAGAATTACTAATGATGTTAAGGGTCCTGGTTCCATGGTTCATACTCAACTTGACCAAGTCACTAAGTCACAAAATGATTTGCTTATTGAAAAAAATGAGATTACAAATGACCATGTTGTTAGAGTCTATGTTCAAGAATTCATCCGATCAACCAGTTAATTTGCCGATTAAGCCCTACTCATAGGGTCACCGAGTAGACGATTAAATGATAAGTCGCCTGATTAATTGATTAAATGGCCGATTAACTTGCCGGTTATCCTATTAATCCCCTACTCGCCAACCAACCGAGCAGCTACCTGTTAACGGTTTCCTCAACAATGGTTAGAGTATTGACTAGAGGAGGAAATATGACTCGGGAACCTCGTTTTCTTGAATGTCATCCTCAAGATTTGAATAGGATTCTAAGAGAATTATTTATAACGCGTCTAGTCCATCTAAGAAGAAAAAGTAAAATAGAAATGATAGGACTTTGCATGCTTCTAGTGAACCTGTTATAGAAAAACCTGCTGAGAATTATAATAATGTTTCTATTTCTGATGCTCAGACATAATATGGTAGCGAACACTCACCTAGTGATAATGAGAATAATAATGATAACAATGACGCTCATGTAGGTGTACAACCAAATAGTAATAAATAACCTGATAATGATGTGGAAATAGAACCTGTCGAAGATCTTCATAACCCACGTCCTAAAAATAAACACTATGAGAAGAATGTAGCGACCCGACTCAAAACGAGTCAAGCCTCTGTGTTTTCTGTGCCATCCCTGGATCAGTATGCTGGCACACACAGTACATCAATGTATATATCAAAGTGCAATCACATGTAATTAACGTAAAACTGATATATACCTTGAAATAGCAGCGGATACAGTCAACGGGAGTGGAGTCCCAATAACACCAACGGCAAGTTGAGTGCAGACCATAACCCTGAATCGTACTCTTACCCATCGTAGAAGAGTATCTGCAACATGAGACGTTGCAGCCGTGTAGGTCAGTACATTGAATTTACTGGCAAGATCACCATAGAAGAACAGAAGAATAAAGACTATTCTATATGCAAAGGCTTTGGGCTCTGTGTCTAAGTTTTTGCATAAAAGATGATTTTATTTTCCCTACAACAAAGGAATATCAGGAAATTCACTATGGAGTTACCTATCATGACATGGTTCCGCCAACCAATGTCTCAATGCCCATAAGTACCATTAAGTTGCCCACAATTAGTTATCAGTCCAGTGTTGAGAGTTCAGAGATAGATCCAAGTCTAGAAGCTCAAATTGTCCGTAACCGGGGACACGGCTAATCGATTAGGTTTAAGTACTCTGCAGAGTTTTGCACACGTTCCCCACAAGATTTGGTCGCCTCCGTTTGATTTCTCGCACTTCAGGGTGTTTGAGAAACGGATGACCAAAACATGGTCTTCCAAAGGGTTTCCCTGCGACTCTGTCGGTGCCCATCCTTTCCTACCGTTCTTCTACCTCTCGTAGCACCGCCTGTCCAGGGTCACCATGATATCCAACCAAGCCAGAGCCCATAATGACTTGTGGCTACACATGTAAGCTTCCGGGCATGAAGTATTCATCCTTCTCTTTGAGTCTGGGTGAAGCTTTCCGCAAGATGTCATGGCGCTTCTCCATGCATCCCGGCCATCCACTGGTTTCTCCAGGGATGCCCAATCAACCATCCTTCACCCAGTAGTGTGTATTGAAAACTTGTCTTCTCGAGTCTTGAAGTCTTGAGGACTTGAAGATGCAGTACTTGAAAATGTCTTCATGAAGTCGTAGTTTTGACGTGGAGTCCTTCTTCACACCACTCACGATCACTCATACCAGACCCCGTCTACTATAGCATAGCATAAAAGTAACTAACGTTCCCGGGGCTTTAGTAACCGATGGTGGGTTCCTACCTCATGCATTCTACTCAACTACAAGAATTTCAATAACACTACGGGAGGGATGTGCTGAATGATGTCACTACATGCAATAAAAACATAGGTATGAAATAGATGGTCAAGGTGAACTTGCCTGTACTGTTGATGAAGAGAAAGATCGCTCTCAGAAATAACTTAATAGACTATACGTTACTCTCCGATGAAAATCTATAACAAACATTGCATACATATAAGCAATCACTTCTATCAATCAAACTAACAATCACAAGATAACACAAGAAACAAAAACAACAAGGTTGATGGAGGGAATACTTAAGACAAAAGTTAAAATCCAGAAAGCTTTCAAGAACACAACTAAAGTAGTTTTCCCTTACAAACAACTATTTTCAATAGTAACAAAACAATAACAAAGTAAAATACAACAAAAGTATTTTAGTAAATATTTTACTAGCAAAAAGAATTACTTTTGAAGAACAAGTAAAACTATGAAAACATTATCCTAAACAACAAGAGTGTTTGTCTAATGAACATAACTACAAGCACAACCATAAACTAAGAGAAAACAAATATGAAACAACTAAGTTAACAGAAAATAAACAATGAAAATCTTTATTATAAAACAGAATTAAATCATCTAAAATTTTGTGAAAAGAGTATCTATGAAAAAGTAAATTGATTTATAACATGTTACCTAATGAAAAAAATTAATCTATTTTCCTATCATAATAGAGCAAAATTAAATTATTTTTATTAACAAAATATTTCTTAACAGAAAAGAATTAATACAAATTTTATTTGAAAACAGAATCTAATTATATAAAAATTTAGTTAAAAGAATTGTTACTAACAAATTTGCTTTTCAAACAACTATACCTATTTGAAAGAGGGTAAAGACCCGTACAACAAAATTTATAAACTAAACAAATTAACTTTTTTTAAAAGCAAGTAAATTACTAAGGTTTGGAACAACAAAACTAAATGAAATCTGAAACTTAATATAAATTATATTCAGATTTTCAAAAAACAAAGTAAATCAATATAAATAAACTAATATGAAACTAAACAGATTCTGTTTTTTTGTTGAAAACACTATTTAAAATTATTATAATTTTTTTTTCAAACTCTACCAAATGATAGCTATGGTCACTAGTGACAAGTAGGAAAAAGAATCAATCAAAAATTCATTTTAGAACTCAAGATATTCAGAAAACAAAATTTAAATCAAATCTATTTAAATTCAAATTTAAATATTCAAACATGGTCAAATTTGGTATCTACAGAATCTAGAATAAATTTTTGACCTAATGCAAAAAGAATCAATTTAAAATAGTTAAAAACATAAAAGATATAAGCAAAACAAATCTGAAACTATTCTGTTTTTGAAATTAAAACAGAAAAAGAAAAAAAAGGTTTCTAATGGACAGGGGGTACACGTGTCGTTTCCTGATTGGTTGCGGGTGTGTGCGAGCGGCGTTACGGGTGGTCGACCGAGCCTAATGGGAACACGCTTCGCGAAATAAAATTTCTAATCATGGCCGTTCATCTGGATCCGACGGTTGAGGGGGTGGTGGAGAGGCTCACCGTGCTTATGTCGCCGGCGATGGAGACTCCGGCGAGGCACGGACGGAGAGGTAGTCAGGGAGATGGCTTCCGAGGGTCTCCGGCGATGTCTCCGGCACTGGTCGACATAGGGGAGCTCGGCGAAGGTGATGGTGGCGTCGGAGGGGCCTTGGGACGACGGAGGTGAGCGACACGTGCTCGGGGTGGTTCGGACTCCGGCGAGGTCGATGGGGAGGAGAGCTCCGGTGGGTCTCCGGTGAAGGCAAGGGGATGGGGAGGTGCGCACGGGTGCGGCGTGCTCGGTGGTGGGCTCGGGGGAGTGCGGGGGAGGCAGGGTGGTGCGGGGGCGCGACAATGACGCTGCGGCCGTGGTGGTCTCCGGCGACGAATCCCGGCGAGGAGAGGCCTTGGGAGAGAGGGCAAAGCAGGGGAATGGGGAGCGGGGTGGCAGTGGCTTCTTATAGGGGCTCAAGTGCGGCCGAAATGGAAAGGGGAGAGGATCACGGCGAGGGTTCCGGCGAGGTCGCCGGTGCGAGGAAGGAGGAAGGCGACCGAGCGGGGCTAACGGTCGGTCGGGTGGGACCCGGTGGCAGCGAGAGGGAGGGCGAGGTTTCCGCGTCGGTCGGGTGGCGCGTATTGAATTCGCGAAAAAAGCCTGTGGGCCGGCCCGTTTTAATTCTAAAACCGTTACCGTTTTCTGTTTAATGTTTTTCCAGAGGGTTTCAAAAACCTTTAAAGCATTCAAATCATCTCTAAATATAGGAGTATTATATATCAAAATTAACAGAATAATAAATGCCATTTAATGAACATTTTTATTCTGTCATTTGAACACTTTAAAAAAATATTTTTAGAAATTGCCTATTTGTTTTTAAAACTTTTTTTTGCAAATATTTTCAAAACAACTCCTGGTTACTTTTGTTCAAATAAATCACCAAAATGACCCTGGTGTGGAGTGTCATGTTACTCCTCTCAAATTTTTGTCAAGGGTTTGAATACTTTGAAAATTTTGAATAGGGACCAAATATGAAATGGATTTTCAAAATAATCCAGAGGTTTTCAAAAGCTCTTTCAATTCCTTCTTTTAAACTTCCAACTCATATTTCTTAAAATTTGAGGAAGTCATATTATCCTCTCTCATGAAAATCATTGAGTTGCATAAAGTTTTCTGAATTTGAAATATTTTTCAAATGAAATTCAAATTCTTTTCAAATCCCTTTTCATTTCTTTAAATGGAAGAAGTCATGTCCTCTTCACTCTAGGGTTTTGTGATGAAATGAATTTGAATTCTTGGTGATCGAAATGCAGATTGAAAGTTTTGGGAAGGTCATTTCATTCCCTCTCATTAACTTTCAAAAAGTTTCAAATTTCACTCACTTTCAATCACTCAAGCAAACAAACAATCATTCTAAATATTATTATAACATTCCAAAGTTTGGGATGTTACAAACCTACCACACTTAAAATGAATCTCGTCCTCGAGATTCGAAAAGGCTAGAAAGAATAGGTTAGGGTTTGGGGGTCTTCTAACAAATCCATTGACTAAGAAGGTGTGGGGTCTTCCAACAAGACTCCATTGACCTAGAAATGCGGGTCTACCACACTTAAAATGAGAGTTACTGGTCCTTCAAAAATCTTGACAGTCCTATGCAGCATCTGTCTGTTCACATTCTTCACAGCATCTTCCTTGGTGATGATCTTCGGTTATATCAAAATCTTGTGTCCTCACAACAAGGTGTACTTCCTCCAATACTGCGTCTTATAACTGACAGGTCTCGTGATCATTCTAAATAACTTATCGATAATCTCATGGTGGTCTACCATTGGTGGTCATCCTGCAGTGAAATGGGACTTGGCTTCATTCCTCACTGTAAAATTCCTGCGTGTGACAGCAACTGTCATGTACAAGGGGTTTCATCCTACCATTATAAGGCTTAAACAAAAAGCTTCAAAGAACGTCGTCTCTTTACTATGGGTAAGTCACTCAGATTTACCAATCCGAATAGCAAGAGAATGATAAGAGTAAGTCGTCATGGTGGCCAAGCCATGTCGCACTGAAATCATTACCTTGTATAAGGTTTAGTGAATCTCGTATTCTAACTCTTGGGCTTCCTCACAAGCGTTGCAGAAATTTCTCTTGTCAACGAACGAAGGTTCGGATAAATCCATTGATTCTGCAAGCTAAGCAAAAACATCTATCGTTTCTTCACATCTCTCAGGTTTTCGTAAACTCCTAAGAAAACGTTTGCTGATCAGTCGTAGCTTCTTCCAAGTTTCTTCCTTCACCAAGGTGGGGCTTGATCCTTATCAATCCTGAGGTCAGTGACTTGTGGATTCACTTGAATTCTTGAACAACTTCATCTCACCCGTGGGGTGACTATCGATCCATATTCCAACATTACCTTCAGTTCACTACACCATACCCTTGAGGTAACAATTTACAGACCTATTATTGTCTGGATTCCACTCCAGGGAATTCATTTTCCTTTCCATTGGTTTGTTTAACCCTCAAAAGTACTTTGTCACAAGGTTACCCTTCTCATAGTTTTGAGGAGGTTCCACATTCTCTTCAACTGCATTCACTTATCCAAACTCCTTAATTCGGGGAAGGTACCTGTGGTTTCTACCACACTTAAAATGAAATGCAATCATGTTTGCATAAACCATATTTTCTCATATCCTCGAAAATGGTAGGAGACCTTGGGTCATAGAGTAACAACTCATGAAATGCAACATAAGGTAAATCATGACACCATAAATTCCATTGACTCATGAATTTATTACAAACTCTGAGACTTCCGTTACAAGATAAGCTCATGAAATCAAAAGTGCTTCATGATTCAGGTATTTCCATCTTCGAAACTATCCCATTCTTCTCATATTCAATCCTTGGTTACATTCTCAATCACTTCTTAAAACTCCTAGAAAATACTTTATTACAAATGCTGCCATCCACATAGTTTGGTATGGTCTAGCATCAACTCCCAACTTTATTCATTCATCTCCCCTTGGAGATACTCTAGTACCACTGGAAATTTGCGATGTGCTCCTTGAAATCCTCCACTCTAGCTTTCTTCTTCTCGGGACATTTGTTAGCATAATATCCTGCTTCCTTGCAATGAAAACAGATGATTTCTGACAAGTCTCGAGGCTTATTGATGTTGGTGTTTGCTCCTTGGGTTCTTGGTTCTTTCTTGGACATTTATTGGCATAGTGGCCCATATCCTTACACTTGAAACATCTAACATGACTCAAGTCCTTCTGTTCAGGGGCTTGTCTCTTCTTGAGGTCCTTTGTTCCGATCAAAACTTCAATTTCCCATGGATCAAACTCCACTTCTTCTGTCGGGAAATTTCCCAGATACTCTTTTCTTTCCTTCGTACAGTCCTGTGAGAAATGTCCTTCTTCTCCACATGTATAGCAGGCATTTGAGTAAAACCTGGTTAATCCTTCTCCATCAGTGTCTTCACTATCTTTGTTCATCACAAATTCTCCAAATTTTTCTCTGAAGGCTTTCTTCATAGCTTTCTTCTGCTGTTTGATGACTTCTTGTACCTTGGGGTACTCCTGGCATTGAGCAGGGTAATGTGTAGTTCCTTCACACAAGAAACATGTCACTTGCCCAGTTGGGCAGTCCTCAGCAGGGTGATTCTCTTCACAGTAAGGGCATCCATACTTGTGTTCTGCCTGGGTGTGTCCTATCTCTCCACATATCTTGCATGCACAAATCTTCTTCACATCGTTGCCACAGGGCTTTTGGGTATTGTTAACAACATGAGATCCTTGCAAAGCCATCTTGAATTCTTCCCAAGTGATTGATTCCTGCCTATGCATCTTCCACCAACGTGTAGCACCTTTGGCAAAGTATCGGAGAGCATACTGGACCATCTCGTTCCTTGCAACAAGGTTACTCCTTAGGTGATCCTCCATGTTCTGAATCCATTCTTCTGTCTCTGACCGAGTCATCGATCCAGAATACACAAGACCAGCTTCATTCGTCATCTATTGGGTTCAAGGTTTTTTTTGGGGGGGATGAGATGGGTAAGAGAGAGAAAGGAGAGGATACACGCAATACAAACAATGGTTTTGAAAATAGATTTTTGTTGTGGCTGTCGAAAATTACACACAAATGACAGCTCACAAATCTTCGTATCTAACGTAAGTTTACATCAGGGGTTGGGTCTTCTAGGGGCATAACATCTTGGAAATTCTTCATGGTCTTCAATTTCTTGAGGTCTGTATAGTCTTCAACTTGTGTAGCTTCAATTCTTCTAATACATGGTGAAATCTTCTTTACTTGGAAGTGGCCATCAATTGTTTCGATATCTTGTTCTTCTTGGAGGGCTTCAGTTGATCCTTCGTGTGGTCAAGGGGAAAAGGGTATTTTCTAACTCTTTGATAAAACTCAGAAGAGAGGAGAAGTAAAAGATCCTTTGAAAACAAAGTTTTTCGCTTTCCAGTTTCTATGGTCACGTCCTACAGTCAACATGTGCTCTGATACCATTTCTATAGCGACCCGACTCAAAACGAGTCAAGCCTCTGTGTTTTCTGTGCCATCCCTGGATCAGTATGCTGGCACACACAATACATCAATGTATATATCAAAGTGCAATCACATGTAATTAACATAAAACTGATATATACCTTGAAATAGCAGCGGATACAGTCAACGGGAGTGGAGTCCCAATAACACCAACGGCAAGTTGAGTGCGGACCATAACCCTGAATCGTACTCTTACCCGTCGTAGAAGAGTATCTGCAACATGAGACGTTGCAGCCGTGTAGGTCAGTACATTGAATGTACTGGCAAGATCACCATAGAAGAACGGAAGAATAAAGACTATTCTATATGCAAAGGCTTTGTGGCTCTGTGTCTAAGTTTTTGCGTAAAAGCTGATTTTATTTTCCCTACAACAAAGGAATATCAGGAAATTCACTATGGAGTTACCTATCATGACATGGTTCCGCCAACCAATGTCTCAATGCCCATAAGTACCATTAAGTTGCCCACAATTAGTTATCAGTCCAGTGTTGAGAGTTCAAGGATAGATCCAAGTCTAGAAGCTCAAATTGTCCGTAACCGGGGACACGGCTAATCGATCAGGTTTAAGTACTCTGCAGAGTTTTTCACACGTTCCCCACAAGATTTGGTCGCCTCCGTTTGATTTCTCGCACTTCAGGGTGTTTGAGAAACGGATGACCAAAACATGGTCTTCGAAAGGGTTTCCCTGCGACTCTGTCGGTGCCCATCCTTTCCTACCATTCTTCTACCTCTCGTAGCACCGCCTGTCCAGGGTAACCACGATATCCAACCAAGCCAGAGCCCATAATGACTTGTGGCTACACATGTAAGCTTCCGGGCATGAAGTATTCATCCTTCTCTTTGAGTCTGGGTGAAGCTTTCCGCAAGATGTCATGGCGCTTCTCCATGCATCCCGGCCATCCACTGGTTTCTCCAGGGATGCCCAATCAACCATCCTTCACCCAGTAGTGTGTATTGAAAACTTGTCTTCTCGAGTCTTGAAGTCTTGAGGACTTGAAGATGCAGTACTTGAAAATGTCTTCATGAAGTCGTAGTTTTGACGTGGAGTCCTTCTTCACATCACTCATACCAGACCCCGTCTACTATAGCATAGCATAAAAGTAACTAACGTTCCCGGGGCTTTAGTAACCGGTGGTGGGTTCCTACCTCATGCATTCTACTCAACTACAAGAATTTCAATAACACTACGGGAGGGATGTGCTGAATGATGTCACTACATGCAATAGAAACATAGGTATGAAATAGATGGTCAAGGTGAACTTGCCTGTACTGTTGATGAAGAGAAAGATCGCTCTCAGAAATAACTTGATAGACTATACGTTACTCTCCGATGAAAATCTATAACAAACATTGCATACATATAATAAATCACTTCTATCAATCAAACTAACAATCACAAGATAACACAAGAAACAAAAACAACAAGGTTGATGGAGGGAATACTTAAGACAAAAGTTAAAATCCAGAAAGCTTTCAAGAACACAACTAAAGTAGTTTTCCC
Organism: Hordeum marinum; assembly: GCA_022496015.1. Classification (NCBI taxonomy): domain Eukaryota; kingdom Viridiplantae; phylum Streptophyta; class Magnoliopsida; order Poales; family Poaceae; genus Hordeum; species Hordeum marinum. The sequence goes on from CM039673.1 coordinate 74,691,004, forward strand.
TTACAAACAACTATTTTCAATAGTAACAAAACAATAACAAAGTAAAATACAACAAAAGTATTTTAGTAAATATTTTACTAGCAAAAAGAATTACTTTTGAAGAACAAGTAAAACTATGAAAACATTATCCTAAACAACAAGAGTGTTTGTCTAATGAACATAACTACAAGCACAACCATAAACTAAGAGAAAACAAATATGAAACAACTAAGTTAACAGAAAATAAACAATGAAAATCTTTATTATAAAAGAGAATTAAATCATCTAAAATTTTGTGAAAAGAGTTTCTATGAAAAAGTAAATTGTTTTATAACATGTTACCTAATGAAAAAAATTAATCTATTTTCCTATCATAATAGAGCAAAATTAAATTATTTTTATTAACAAAATATTTCTTAACAGAAAAGAATTAATACAAATTTTATTTGAAAACAGAAACTAATTATATAAAACTTTAGTTAAAAGAATTGTTACTAACAAATTTGCTTTTGAAACAACTATACCTATTTGAAAGAGGGTAAAGACCCCTACAACAAAATTCATAAACTAAACAAATTAACTTTTGTTAACAGCAAGTAAATTACTAAGGTTTGGAACAACAAAACTAAATGAAATCTGAAACTTAATATAAATTATATTCAGATTTTCAAAAAACAAAGTAAATCAATATAAATAAACTAATATGAAACTAAACAGATTCTGTTTTTTTGTTGAAAACACTATTTAAAATTATTATAATTTTTTTTCAAAATCTACCAAATGATAGCTATGGTCACTAGTGACAAGTAGGAAAAAGAATCAATCAAAAATTCATTTTAGAACTCAAGATATTCAGAAAACAAAATTTAAATCAAATCTGTTTAAATTCAAATTTAAATATTCAAACATGGTCAAATTTGGTATCTACAGAAACTAGAATAAAATTTTGACCTAATGCAAAAAGAATCAATTTAAAATAGTTAAAAACATAAAAGATATAAGCAAAACAAATCTGAAACTATTCTGTTTTTGAAATTAAAACAGAAAAAGAAAAAAAATGTTTCTAACGGACAGGGGGTACACGTGTCATTTCCTGATTGGTTGCGGGGTGTGTGCGAGCGGAGTTACGGGCGGTCGACCGAGCCTAAGGGGAAAACGCTTCGCGAAATAAAATTTCTAATCGTGGCCGTTCATCTGGATCCGACGGTTGAGGTGGTGGTGGAGAGGCTCACCGTGCTTATGTCGCCGGCGATGGAGACTCCGGCGAGGCAGGGACGGAGAGGTAGTCGGGGAGATGGCTTCCGAGGGTCTCCGGCGATGTCTCCGGCACTGGTCGACGTAGGGGAGCTCGGCGAAGGTGATGGTGGCGTCGGAGGGGCCTTGGGACGACGGAGGTGAGCGGCACGTGCTCGGGGTGGTTCGGACTCCGGCAAGGTCGATGGGGAGGAGAGCTCCGGTGGGTCTCCGGTGGAGGCGAGGGGATGGGGAGGTGCGCACGGGTGCGGCAAGCTCGGTGGTGGGCTCGGGGGGGTGCGGGGGAGGCAGGGTGGTGCGGGGGCGCGACAATGACGCTGCGGCCGTGGTGGTCTCCGGCGACGAATCCCGGCGAGGAGAGGCCTTGGGAGAGAGGGCAAAGCGGGGGAATGGGGCGCGGGGTGGCAGTGGCTTCTTATAGGGGCTCAGGTGCGGCCGAAATGGAAAGGGGAGAGGATCACGGCGAGGGTTCCGGCGAGGTCGCCGGTGCGAGGAAGGAGGAAGGCGACCGAGCGGGGCTAACGGTCGGTCGGGTGGGACCCGGTGGCAGCGAGAGGGAGGGCGAGGTTTCCGCGTCGGTCGGGTGGCGCGTATTGAATTCGCGAAATAAAGCCTGTGGGCCGGTCCGTTTTAATTCTAAAACCGTTACCGTTTTCTGTTTAATGTTTTTCCAGAGCGTTTCAAAAACCTTTAAAGCATTCAAATCATCTCTAAATATAGTAGTATTATATATCAAAATTAACAGAATAATAAATGCCATTTAATGAACATTTTTATTCTGTCATTTGAATACTTTAAAAAAATATTTTTAGAAATTGCCTATTTGTTTTTAAAACTTTTTTTTGCAAATATTTTCAAAACAACTCCTGGTTACTTTTGTTCAAATAAATCACCAAAATGACCCTGGTGTGGAGTGTCATGTTACTCCTCTCAAATTTTTCTCAGGGGTTGGAATACTTTGAAATTTTTGAATAGGGACCAAATATGAAATGGATTTTCGAAATAATCCAGAGGTTTTCAAAAGCTCTTTCAATTCCTTGTTTTAAACTTCCAACTCATATTTCTTAAAATTTGAGGAAGTCATATTATCCTCTCTCATGAAAAATCATTGAGTTGCATAAAGTTTTCTGAATTTGAAATATTTTTCAAATGAAATTCAAATTCTTTTCAAATCCCTTTTCATTTCTTTAAATGGAAGAAGTCATGTCATCTTCACTCTAGGGTTTTTTGATGAAATGAATTTGAATTCTTGGTGATCAAAATGCAGATTGAAAGTTTTGGGAAGGTCATTTCATTCCCTCTCATTAACTTTCAAAAAGTTTCAAATTTCACTCACTTTCAATCACTCAAGCAAACAAACAATCATTCTAAATATTATTATAACATTCCAAAGTTTGGGATGTTACAAAGAAAGAGTTTGTTGCTAGGAAACATGGTAAAGAAAGAGAGCCATGGGTTCAAAAACCCATGCCATTCCCTTGTATGCCTTCCAAAAGTAAGGACGAGGAGGAGTTTGAATGATTTGTTGAAATGATTAGACCTGTCTTTTTATGCACTCGCTTGACTGATATTTTAAAGATGCCTCCATATGCTAAGTATATGAAGGACATTATTACCAACAAAAGAAAAATACCTGAAACTGAAATTTCCATTATGCTTGCTAATTATTCTTCTGATGGTGGAGTGCCTAAGAAGTTGGGAGATCATGGTATACCCCCAATATCTTGGTCCATTAAGTGAAGTTATGTAAAATTTCTTTATGTGATTTATGAACCGGTGTTAGTGTTATGCCTTTCTTTCTATATAAATGACTTGATTTTAATAAGCTTACACCTACCGAGCTATCTTTGTAAATGGCCGAAAAATCTACTTCTATACCTATTTATATTTCTGAGGATGTTCCTGTTGTGGTTGCAAATGTTACTATCTTAACAGACTTTGTTATTCTCGAGATGCCTGAGGACAACAACTTGTCGATTATCCTTGGAAGACCCTTTTTAAATATTGTAGGAGTTGTTATTGATTGCAACAAAAGCAAGGTTCTTTTCACGTCAATGTCAAACAACATATTGTGCATTTTCCTAATAAGAAAACTTTGGTTAATAATATTAATGTCATTGATCCAAGTGCAACAATCATTATTGGAGGATTTAAATTTCGTCTTCCTACTGCCAAGAAGAAATATGATATTATTCTTGTCGGGGATATGAAAATCCCCATTGAGGTAACTTAGTGTTATACGAAAATTCTTCGTTTTCATGTCAATCTAAAACGGTTATTAATAAGACTTGATCAACCTTATTAATGCATCCTTTTTGAAAGGCATGTGGTTGATGAATTTAGTAACCACAACTTTTTGTACCATTAGGTTACCGTCTGTTATTTTTGTCAAATAAAATAAAATGCCATGATTATCCATTTTTATAAATTTTCCATGCAATAAAAATGTCCCAAAAATAAAAAGGCTCAGATTGACACAAAATTTTAGCATGAATTTTCCCGGAATATTTATGAATTTTTGGTGCTGATAAATGCTGGAAATATGCCCTAGAGGCAATAATAAATTACTTATTATCATATTTCCTTGTTCATGATAATCGTTTATTATCCATGCTATAATTGTATTGATCGGAAACTCAGATACATGTGTGGATACATAGACAACACCATGTCCCTAGTATGCCTCTAGTGAACTAGCTTGTTGATCAAAGATGGTTAAGGTTTCCTAGCCATGGACATGAGATATCATTTGAGAACCGGATCACATCATTAGGAGAATGATGTGGTGGACAAGACCCAAACTACAAACGTAGCATATGATCGTGTCAGTTTATTGCTACTGATTTCTGCATGTCAAGTATATGTTCCTATGACCATGAGATCATGCAACTCACTCACACCGGAGGAGTACCTTGTGTGTATAAAATGGTGCAACATAACTGGGTGACTATAAAGGTGATCTACAGGTATCTCCGAGGGTGTCTGCTGGGTTGGCATGGATCAAGACTGGGATTTGTTACTCTGTGTGACGGAGAGGTATCTCAGGGCCCACTCGGTAATATAAAATCACAACAAGCCTTGCAAGAAATGTGACTAAGTGTTAGCCACGGGATCTTGTATTATGGAATGAGTAAAGAGACTTGCCGGTAACGAAGTTGAACTAGGTATTGAGATACCGACGATCGAATCTCGGGCAAGTAACATACCAAAGAACAAAGGGAACATCATACGGGATTAACTGAATCCTTGACATAGAGGTTCGACCGATAAAGATCTTCGTAGAATATGTAGGAACCAATATGGTCATCCAGGTCCCTCTATTGGTTATTGACCGTAGAGATGTCTCGGTCACGTCTACATAGTTCTCGAACCCGCAGGGTCTGCACACTTAAGGTTCAGTGACGTTCCGGTAGTATAGAGTTATGCATGGTGGTGACCTAAGGTTGTTCGAAGTCCCGGATGAGATCACGGATGTCACGAGGATCTCCAGAATGGTCTAGAGGTAAATATTGATATATAGGAAGTCCTATTTTGGTCACTGGAAAAGTTTTGGGCTCATCGGTAGTGTCCGGGAGTGCCGGTAGTGTACCGGGGGACCATCGGGAAGGGTATTTCGACCCAAGAGGCTACATGGTCTGTAGGAGGGTGAATACCAGCCCTTATTGGGCTGGTGGAAGTCCCACAGAAGGCCCATGCGGCTGGGAAGAAAATCCCAAAAGGAAAAAGGTGGAAAAGGGCAAAAAGGGGCTATATAAGGAAGGAGTCCTAATCCTACTTGGAGTAGGAGGAGGAGGACTCCTCCCTCCTGGCCGGCTGAAACCTGGTGGGCTTGGCCCTTGCGGCAGCCCCCCCTCCTCCTCTCCTCCTATATATACTAGAGGGTTTGAGGGTTTTTGCACAAGTGCTTTCTTCCACATGCAACCGTAACCTCCAGTGCATAGTTTCTCCTCTAGATCGATTTTCTACAATGCTTAGGCGAAGCCCCGCAGGAACAGCTCCACCACCATTGCCGGAGCCCCGTCACGCTACCAGAGAACTCTTCTAGCTCTCCGCTCCCTCTTGCTGGATCAAGAAGGCGGAGATCGTCATCAAGCTGCACGTGTGCTGAACGCGGAGGTGCCGTCCGTTCGGCACTTGATCGGGACGGATCGTGATTGCATCGCGGGATGCTCAGCGATTTGGATCGCGAAGACGTTCGACTACATCAACCGCGTTTATTAATGCTTCCGCTTAGCTATCTGCAAGGGTTCGTAGATCCACTCTCCCTCTCGTAGATGCTCATCACCATGGATAGATCTTGCGTGTGCGTAGGAAATTTTTTGTTTCCCATGCAACTTTCCTCATGAGCTAGGTCTATGTGTAGATGAGATATCGAGTAGAACACAAAGAGTTTGTGGGCGTTGATTCTTAGATTGCTTCCTCCCTTGGTCGTGTTTTGGTTCAACGGTATTGTGGGATGAAGCGGTCTGGACCAACCTTACTCGTACGCTTACGAGAGACCGGTTCCCTCAACGACACTTGTTGCAAAAGATGGCTAGCGGGTGTCAGTTTCTCCTACTTTAGTTGGATCGGATTCGACAAAGGCGGTCCTTGAGAAATTTGAAAAGCAACTTATGTATCACCGTTGTGGTTTGTGCATAGGTGTGAATTGTTCTTGCTAGATACCCGTAGCAGCCACGTAAAACATGCAACAACAATTAGAGGACGTCTAACTTGTTTTTGCAGGGTATGTTGTGATGTGATATGGCCAATTACATAATGAGATATATGTGATGTATGATATGATCATGTGATGTATAGAATTTCACGACTTGCATGTCGATGAGTACGGCAACCGGCAGGAGCCATAGGGTTGTCTTTAATTATTGTATGACCTGCGTGTCAATCATTAAGCGCTATGTAATGCTTTAGTTTATTGCTAAACGGTAGCAAGGTAGTAGAATCATGGTGGGAGAGACAACCCCGATGGCTACACGTTGATAGAGATCATGGTGTCGTGCCGATGATGATGGAGATCATGCCGGTGCTTTCAAGATGGAGATCAAGAGCACAAGTTCATGGCCATATCATATCACTTATGAATTGCATGTGATGTTAATCCTTTTTGCACCTTGTTTTGCTTAGGATGACGGTAGCATCATAAGGTGATCCCTTACTTAAATTTCAAGATGAATTGTGTTCTCCTCGAGTGCGTACCGTTACGAAAGTTCGTCGTGTCGAGACACCACGTGATGATCGGGTGTGATAGACTCTACATTCACATACAACTGGTGCAAGCCAGTGTTGCACATGCGAAACACTCGGGTTAAACTTGACGAGCCTAGCATGTACAGACATGGCCTAGAAACATAAGAGATCGAAAGGTCGAACATGAGTCATATAGTAGATATGATCAACATGATGATGTTCACTATTGAAACCACCTCAACTCACGTGATGATCGGACTTGAGTTGGTGAATTTGGATCATGTGACACTCGAATGACCGGAGGAATGTCAATTTGAGTGGGGGTTCTTAAGTAATATGATTAATTGAACTCATTATCATGAACATAGTCAGTCGTGTCTGTGCAAATTATGTTGTAGATTACTAGCTCACGCTGTAGATCCCTTGAATTTTTATGTTCCTAGATAAATAGAGTTGAAAGATGATGGTAGCAATATTGCGGACTGGGTCCGTGATCTGAGGATTGTCCTCATTGCTGCACAGAAGGCTTATGTCCTCAATGCACCGCTCGGTGCGCCACCCCCTCTAGCGTCGTTTGTAGATGTTGTGAACATCCCACAGGCACGTTCCGATGACTACTTGATAGTTTAGTGCGTCATGCATTACGGCTTAGAATTGAGGCTCCGAAACGTTTTGAACGTCACCGAACATATGAGATGTTCTAAGAGCTGAGATTGTGATCTCAGGCTCGTGCCCGTGTTGTGAGATATGAGGTCTCTAACAAGATTCTTTGCCTGCAAGATGAAGGAGAATAGCTCAATCGTTGAGCATGTACTCAGATTGTCTGGGTAATACAACCACTTGAATCGAGTGGGAGTTGATCTTCCAGATAAGATAGTGATTGATATAGTTCTCCAAGTCACTGTCACTAAGCTACTAGAACTTGGTGATGAACTATAAAATGTCATAGATAGAAATAATGATCCCTGAGCTGTTCGCGATGTTTGACATCACGAAGGTAGACAAAAAGGAGCATCAATTGTTGATGGTTAGTAAAACCACTAGTTTCGAGAAGGGCAAGGGCAAGGAGGGAAACTTCATGGATGGCAAGTCAGTTGCTGCTCCAGTGAAGCAACCCAAAGTTGAACCCAAACCCAAGACTAAGTGCTTCAATTATGAGGAGAGCGGTCGCTGAAGCGGAACAACCCTAGATACTTGGTAGATAAGAAGGCTGGCAACTTCGACAGAAGTATATTTGATATACGTGTTATTGATGTGTACCTTGCTAGTACTCCTAGTAGCACCTGTGTATTAGATACCGGTTTGGTTGCTAAATGTTAGTAACTCGAAATATAAGCTACGGAATAAACGGAGAACTAGCTAAGGGTGAGGTGACGATGTGTGTTGGAAATGTTTCCAAGGTTGATGTGATCAACATCGCACGCTCTCTCTACCTTTAGGATTAGTGACGAACCTAAATAAATGTTACTTGATGTTTTGCGTTGAGAATGAACGTGATTAGATCGTGTTTATTGCAACACGGTTATTCATTTAAGTTGGAGAATAATGGTTATTCTATTTACACGAATAATACCTTCAATGGTCATGCACCCTGTAAGAATGGTTTGTTGAATCTTGATCGTAGTAATACACATGTTCATAACATTGATGCCAAAAGATACAAAGTTAATAATTATAGTACCACATACTTGTGGCACTGCCGCTAGATGTCATATTGGTATAAAGCGCATGAAGAAACTTGTGACGCCCCCAATTTCGGTCGGATGCTAAACATACACGCAATGCGTATGACCAAGATTAGGGACTCAGTAATCAATATCAGAACACAATTCTAGACACAAATTTAAAGTCATACAGCTTCATATTACAAGCCAGGGGCCTCGAGGGCTCAAATACAAAGCTCGATAAGCACGAGTCTGTGGAAGCAAATGATATCTGAGTACAGACATAAGTTAGACAAGTATTGCCTTAAGAAGGCTAGCACAAACATAACAACGGATCGAAAGAGGCGAGGCCTCCTGCCTGGGAACCTCCTATCCTACTGCTGGTCGGGCGCCGCCTCCACGTAGTAGTAGGGTCCTGCGGTGTTGTAGTAGTCGTCTCCGGCATACTCCATCTCCTGGGCTCCATCGTCTGAACTCAGAATCGTATCGAGGGGGAAAGAGAAAGCAAAGCAGCAGTGAGTACTCATCCAAAGTACTCGCAAGACTGACATCAGAACTATGCTACATGCATCATTATCAAGGGGGTGGGGTTATATCTGGACTCACTGCAGAAAGCAAGAATAAGGGGAAGGCCTAGTCCTATCGAATGACTATCATCTTCAACATCTTGCAGCATGAGAAGAGAGTAGACTGGTATATCATATATAGTCATATTATTGTGGCAATTATATTAAGTAACCACGCCCAGAGATTCTTCCTTGACTCTCTGCGAGGAAGCAATCCCGGGGCCACAATTCATTTAAAGTAAAGCACAATTACAGTTGCATAAGGTCAAGGTACAACTCCAAGTCGTCCTGTTACCGTGGACACGACTATTCGAATAGTTTGTTCTTCCCTACAGGGGTGCACCGCATTTCCAACATGCTTGATCAGCTCCGGCCGGACACACTTTCCGGGGTAATGCCTGGCCTCGGGATCCAAAACGTCGTCGCCCCACCTAGGCTCAACGAAGAGGCCAGCCCGCCGGTCTACTCCTAAGCGCGCAGGTTCATGGGCCCAGTTGCCCTTGCACTCCTGCACGATGCGAATGCGGCCGGAAGCAGACCTAGTACACTCAGTCCGGGAGTTGTACGTTCTAGCCCAATCCGGTGCGCGTCGCTCCATTGCTGACGTCCGAAGAGCTTCGGCTGATACAACGACGCTGAGCACCCATAACTTCTCCCACGTGAAGGTTTAGTGCGTAAAAAGGTCAATGACCAACTCGGATCAAATACCCAACCCATTAGCATTTTATCAGTGCGGGCCAAGCTCAAACCATATTGCAGGCCGTCGCCCCGCCAATAACACTCGGGTTCCTTGCCGGCGCACCCCACCAAGTCCCGGATGCCTTGCGGCGCATCCCACCAAATCTTTCTCTCGCGGGCACCCTTGGGGCCGACCCATCTTCAACATGTTTCTGTAACCAAGTCATAGTAACTGTGTGTATAAAACATCAAGGCGGGAACTGAGGTATCACCCTCAATGGTCCCCGCTCGAAGTAACCGTCAAGGTGGACTTTAGAGGAATCACCCTCGGGGGTCCCACATTTGAGGGGTTGCACGACAAAGACATCGTCAGGAATGGTGAAGTAGGAATCACCCTCAATAACCACGAACGACTAGCTGTGCTACAGGGCTAGCATCATGAGTACTTCACGAGGTGTCACCCTCGGTACTCGATAGTAGCACTGCAGAGTCATACAATTTAGGGGAGTGCGGTGATGTGAGTGGCCTGGCTTGTCAGTCAGTTGACCGAGTCTTCAAGTCGTCAAGTCAACGGGTCGCCGATGAAGAAGCAGGGGCAACTAGGACTAAGGGGTCACTGGGGGTTCACTAACCAACCTATACTAAGCAGTTGGTATGATTGCAGGAATAGTAGCAGTTCATCAAAAACAGGCTATGCATCAGAATAGGAGCTAACAAAAACAGTAGCAAAATCTAATGCAAGAATAAGAGGGAGAAGCATGGGTGATATCGGAATGCTCAAGGGGGGTTTGCTTGCCTTGCTGCTCTGCGGCAAAGGCCTGATCGTCAACGGTGTACTCGTACTCGACAGCAGCGTCAGGCTCGGGGTCTACCGGAGAAAAGAGGGGGGGAGAAACAATAAATATAAAGCAAACAATGAAACTCAAAGCATGACATGATGATACGCAGTGTCGGGTGTGTCCTAACGCAGTGTTACACGATACCGGGAAAAGGGGGAACCCATCCGGGAAAGTATTCCCGGTTCCGAACAAATGTCGGATAGATGATCGGAGAGGGGGGTGTTCCGGTTTTGCGGTGCCACAGGCATGGGACAACTAGGATGCAGTGTAGGGTTGCCTAAAATCATGTCTATACCATTTTAGTTATTTTAGGATTAAAGTTGGAATTAAATGATGGTAGCTATGCACTATTCATTTATCAAAATTAGTCAAAACGTCCCATGTTCGGACAGTTAGAGGCATCACACGGATATGCGGGTAGCGTATCCGGGTTTGTCTCGTCGTTCCGAGCAACTCTCAAGTACAAAGTTTTTCGATCCGGGTTACGGATTATTTTATATGATTTTTCTAAGTTTTATCTAATTTCTGGAATTAATTTAATTATTTAAATTAGAAATTATCCGAAACAGTAGCAGGGTGATGTCATCATGATGTCACAGTGACATCAGCAGTCAACAGTGGTCAACTAACATGTGGGTCCCTCTTGTCATTTTCTGCTGATTAATTAGACAGGTTAATTAACCTAATGAGCTTAATTAAGTTAATTAACTAATTAGTTAATTAATTAATTAAACAAATTATCTAATTAGTTAATCATTTACTATTAATCATTATTAATATTTAATGTTTTTTTCTTTTATTTATTTATTTTTATTTTAGGGGCAGTGGGCCCCTGTTGTCAGGGAGAGTGGGGCGGTTGGGTTAGTAGGTGGTTAAGCCCCACTAACCAAAACGGCCAGGGGAGCCAGGGGCTCGCCGGCGGCTCGCCAGGGGCCTCGGGGCGGCGGTGGCCAGCCGTGGCCGGCCAGCAGCAGCAGCAGCAGCAGCTGGCGAGCGCAGGGCGAGGCCAGCGCGCGCGAGCGCACGCACGAAGGCGCGGGCAAGGGCGCGGTCACGGGCCGGTGAGCGCGAGAGGTGGCACCGGCGGTTGGGGGGGCTTGGCTGCGGCGCCAGCAGGCGGCTCCGACGGGGGGGGAGGAAGAGACAGGGGGAGGAGCCCGAGATGGGCTCACCGTCGTTGACGGGGGGCTGGGGCGGCGAGGCGCGATGGCGACCGGCGAGGAGTAGGCGGGGAGATGCGGTCGGGGCGCCGGCGTCTCGAGGAAGGGCCGACGGAGGCGTGGCGGGGCGGCCAGGACGTGGGGGGTGGGGCGACGGACGGCGAGGGGAGCCGGCGGCGGCGTCGGGAGCGCCCCGATCCAACCTGGATCGGGAGCGGGGGCAGGGAGAGAGAGTGGGTTCGGGAGGGGGGGAGTGGGGATCGAGGCTAAGGTTTGCCCCGGTGGGGGTTATGGGAGGCGGGGTGGGCCGATTGGCCCAACTGGGCCACGACCCAGTTGAGCTGGAGGTTGTTTTCTTTTTTTTATTTTTTATTAGTTTCTGTTTTAGTTCCTTTCTATCCATATTTTCTTTTAACAAAAACGTGTAACATGGTCCATTTAATAACTTGCAATATTTTGAAAGCCCACGACAAGTTTGAGGATTTTTAGCAGGCGTTGGTATTTTAAAATATGATTTAAGAGCACCTTAAATTACTTTTGGCTCCTGTTTTTTGAAGGTGGGGGCCACACCACATATTAGGGGATGTTGTTTTCCCTAACATTAATCATTTTGGAAATTTCACAAGCATGTAACATTTTAGATTTGCTATTTGAAAATGTAAATTTTTCACATTGAATCACAAGGCCTTAGAAATGGATAGAGGGAATTGGAATTGATTTTCAACTTGATCATATTCCAGTTAGCAAAATAATTAGTTGCTGACCATGCCATTACTGTAGCTTAATTACATCATCACTGTAGCACTGACACCAGGGTGTTACAACTCTCCCCTAATAACAAGAATTCTCGTCCCGAGAATCAAGAGGTAGAAGGAAAGAGCCCGGGGTATTCGGCACGAAGATGATCTTCGCGTTCCCAAGTGGCCTCATCTTCAGAATGATTACCCTACTACACTTTGAAGAACTTGGTAACCTTCTGGCGAGTCCGATGTTCGGTTTCATCAAGAACGCAGACTGGTTGTTCTTCATAAGAAAGGTCTTGTTGCAGTTCAAGCATATCATGGTCCACTGCTCGGATAGGATCCTTGAAGCAGCGGCGGAGCTGTGACATATGGAACACATCATGAACCTAAGAAAGGTTTGGTGGTAATTCTAGTTGATATGCCACTTTCCACGCCTTTCGAGAATCGTGAACGGACCAATATATCGAGGAGACAGCTTGCCCTTGATCCCGAAACGGTGTGTACCTTTCATTGGCGTGACTCGAATATAAGCCTTTTCGCCAGGTTGATAGACCATATCTTTGTGATGACAGTCATACTAGCTTTTCTGGCGAGACTGAGCAGCCTTCAGATTTGCATGAATAATGCGAACTTGATCTTCGGCATGTTGGACAATATCCGGACCAATAAGTGTGCGTTCCCCAGTTTTTGACCAATTCAGAGGAGTCCGACATCTACGTCCATACAATACTTCAAACGAAGCCATCTTTAGACTAGCTTGATAGCTATTGTTGTAGGAGAACTCAGCATATGGAAGAGATTCTTCCCATTTCTTGCCAAAAGAAATGACACAAGCTCGAAGCATGTCTTCGAGAATCTGATTGACTCTTTCAACTTGTCCCTGGGATTGAGGGTGAAAAGCGGTGCTGAAGGACAAATGGGTTCCCATAGCTTCCTGGAAACTTGCCGAGAACCTTGAAGTAAATAAACTACCACAGTCTGAACTAATAACCAATGGAATACCGTGGAGTGAAACAACCCTGGACATGTAGAGATCTGCCAGCTGACTACCAGTAATAGTTTCCTTGACAGCCAGAAAATGTGCAACTTTGGATAGCCGGTCAATGACGACAAGAATAGCATCATTACCCTTCTACGACCTAGGAAACCCAGTGACAAAGTCCATTTCAACATGATCCCATTTCCATTCAGGAATAGAAATTGGTTGCAGAGTTCCAGCAGGTTTCTAATGTTCTGCTTTGATACGACGACAAGTGTCGCACTCTGAAACATAGCGAGCAATGTCTTGTTTCATATTTGACCACCAGAATCTTTGACGGATGTCTCGGTACATCTTGGTACTACCCGGATGAATAAACAATGGAGTATCATGAGCTTCCTTCAGTATTCTATCAGTCATATTCAAGTTTTCCTTTCTTGTGGAACGAATAAGTGTCCCTTGAAGTACACAGCACCATCATCAGCAACGGTGAAACATGAGGGTTTACCTTGCGACAGATAGTATTTAATCCTTTCGACCTCGTCGTCACACATCTGCATTGTTTTAATACCACCCACGAGATCTGGTTCAACAACCAGGTTACTCAAAGAACCCTGGTTAACAACACGAAGGTGCATCTTGCGGAACTCTACAGAGGGGAACAAGGTAACCCTGAGGAACAATATGGAGGTTCAGCTTGTGGAATTCTTCTTGAAGAAGGGGAAAAACCTTGTGAACCTGAAGGTGATTGCAGTAAGACTTGCGGCTCAACGCATCAGCCATTACATTAGCCTTGCAAGGTGTATAAGAAATTCCCACGTTGTAATCTGCTATGCGCTCCATCCATCTCTGCTGACGGAGGTTCAAATCTGGCTGAGTAAACAAGTACTTCAGACTTTGGTGATCGGTGTAGATCTCACATCGATTACCAACAAGATATTGCAACCACTCCTTTAGTGCATGTATTACTGTAGCAAGTTCAAGGTCATGAACTTGGTAGTTCTCTTCATGAGGACGCAATTGACGAGAGGCATAAGCAACCACTTTGCGCTCTTGCATTAGGACACAACCTATTCCCTAACGCGAAGCGTCACAATAAATTACAAAGTCCTTACGAGTATCCGGAGGAGCAAGCACTGGAGCAGACGTCAGTTTGTCTTTAAGTGCCTAAAAGCTCTACTGACATTTTTCTCTCCACTCATACTTAACACCTTTGTGAAGCAGATTGGTTAATGGCCTTGCAATCTTGGAGAAGTTCTCGACGAATCGACGACAATAGTTGGCGTGTCAGAGGAAACTTCTAACTTGCTTGACATTCTTAGGGGGAGTCCAGTCAAGAATAGCCTGAACTCGTTCAGGGTTGACCGCAATACCATCCTTGGAGATCACATGATCAAGCTAGGTTACTTCGTCCATCCAGAACTAACACTTGGAATACTTGGCATATAGCTGATGTTCCCGAAGTCTTTCCAGTACAAGGCGGAGGTGTTCAGCATGTTCTTCTTTATTTTTGGAAAATACCAGAATATCATCCAGATAAACCACGACGAATTTGTCGAGGTAGTCCATGAAGATATAATTCGTTAAACAAGAGAAGGTTGTTGGAGCATTGGTTAGACCGAAGGAAATGACGGTATACTCGTATGAACCATAGCGAGTAACAAATGCGGTCTTCGGAATATCCTCTTCACGAACACGGATCTGATGGTAACCCAACCTCAAGTCGAGCTTAGAGAAAATTGAGGCACTAGCAAGTTGATCAAACAAATCATTGATCTGAGGTAGCGGATATTTGTTTTGAATTATAGCTTGGTTAATTGGTCGATAATCCTGGACCAGACGGTTCGTCCCATCCTTCTTCTTAACAAAGAGAGAAGGTGCTCCCCAAGCAGAGGAACTTGGACTAATGAAACCCAGCCGTAGCAAATTGTCAATTTCTTGCTTAAGTTCAAGCGGTTCATGTGGTGGCATCTTATACGACGCTTGGCTATAGGAGTGGTACCAGGTACCAAGTCGATGACAAACTCGACAGCCCTAGCAGGGGGAATCCCTGGGAGTTCTTCCAGGAAAACATCTTGGAAATTCCGAACAACTAGAACGTTTTCAATCCCCTCAAGAGGTGACTCATTTAATGCATTCATGGCATATAGTCGGGCTTCAGCATCCCGAAAAAGACGAGCATGGTAGCTGACTATCTCATTAGAAGGACGCAAGAGGTGGACAGTTTTGGTGGCACAAACGACAGAAGTAGTATGTGCTTTTAGCCAATCCATCCCCAAAATAAGGTCGATCTTGGAGGACTTCAATATAATGCGGGAAGCATGGAATTCCAGCCCTTCTATTTCGATGGGGACGTCGTGACTAACCATAGAGGTTTGACATTGGCCAGCGGGGGTGTTTACCACTATTGGGGTGTTCATGTCCTCGTACTTAATGCCATGCATGTATGCGAAATCTTCAGACATAAAAGAATGCGATGCTCCTGTATCAAATAATACAGAAGCTGGTACTGAGTTGACGAGAAGGGTACCCATCACAGTAGAAGGCTGGTCTTGAGATTCATTCAGATCGACATTGTTAACTTGAACACGTCCCTGAGCAGACCTTGCATTGTTGTTGCGGGGCTGGTTGGAAGGCAGTGCAAGTTGATTCTGATTCTGCCTGCATTCCCTGGCACGGTGTCCTGGACGACCACACTTGAAGCATAGCCCATCCTCAGGACGAGAAGGGGGAACAGGAGCTCATGGTGGCGGAGCAAGAAGCCTTGGTTGCCTAGGTGGTGGAGGCGGACGAGGTGCAGCATAGGATTTTTGGAAATATGCCCTAGAGGCAATAATAAAATGGTTATTATTGTATTTCCTTGTTCATGATAATTGTCTATTGTTCATGCTATAATTGTGTTAACCGGAAACCATAATACATGTGTGAATACATAGACGACAACATGTCCCTAGTGAGCCTCTAGTTGACTAGCTCGTTGATCAATAGATGGTCACGGTTTCATGGCCATGGACATTGGATGTCATTGATAACGGGATCACATCATTAGGAGAATGATGTGATGGACAAGACCCAATTCTAAGCATAGCACAAGATCGTGTAGTTCGTTTGCTAAAGCTTTTCAATGTCAAGTATCGTTTCCTTAGACCATGAGATTGTGCAACTCCCGGATACCGTAGGAATGCTTTGGGTGTGCCAAACGTCACAACGTAACTGGGTGGCTATAAAGGTGCACTACGGGTATCTCCGAAAGTATCTGTTGGGTTGGCATGAATCGAGACTGGGATTTGTCACTCCGTGTGACGGAGAGGTATCTCTGGGCCCACTCGGTAAGACATCATCATTATGAGCTCAATGTGACTAAGGAGTTAGTCACGGGATGATGTATTACGGAACGAGTAAAGAGACTTGCCGGTAACGAGATTGAACAAGGTATGGGGATACCGACGATCGAATCTCGGGCAAGTATCATACCGATAGACAAAGGGAATTGTATACGGGATTGATTGAATCCTTGACATCGTGGTTCATCCGATGAGATCATCGTGGAGTACGTGGGAGCCAACATGGGTATCCAGATCCCGCTGTTGGTTATTGACCGGAGAGGTGTCTCGGTCATGTCTACGTGTCTCCCGAACCCGTAGGGTCTACACACTTAAGGTTCGATGACGCTAGGGTTATAGGGAAAAGGTATACGTGATTACCGAAGGTTGTTCGGAGTCCCGGATGAGATCCCGGACGTCACGAGGAGCTCCGGAATGGTCCGGAGGTAAAGATTGATATATAGGAAGTCCAGTTTTGGTCACCGGAAAGTTTTCGGGCTCATCGGTAGTGTACCGGGAGTGCCGGGAGGGTGCCGGAGGACCCCCGGGAGGGGTGTGACGACCAGAGGACTTCATGGGCTGTTAGATAAAGTGTGTCAGCCCTTATTGGGCTGGGAAATACTTTTTCTAAAGGCCCATGTGGCTGGAGATAAGGAGATAAGGCAAAAAGGATTTAAAAGGAGGAGATCCACCTCCCTTGTGGGAGGTGGACTCTCCCTTTAATTCGGCCGGCCATCTCCTCTTTGGAGTAGAGGCCAAGCCAGCCCTCCACGTCCCTCCTCCTATATATACTTGAGGTTTTGGATGTTGTGAGAAAAGATTTTGATCTCTCTCTCTCACGGCGAAGCCCTACCTCTCTTCTTCCTCCTCCGCAGCGCTTAGGCGAAACCCTTTCGGAATACCTTGCTACTCCACCACCACCACGCCGTCGTGCTGCTGTTGGAGCCCTTCCCCAACCTCTCCTTCCTCCTTGCTGGATCAAGGTGTTGGAGACGTCACCGGGCTGCACGTGTGTTGAACGCGGAGGTGCCGTCCGTTCGGCACTTGATCGGATCTACCGCGATCTGAATCGCTGCGAGTACGACTCCATCAACCGCGTTCTTGTAACGCTTCCGCTTAGCGATCTTCAAAGGTATGAAGATCCACTCTCCCCTTGCTCGTTGCTGGTTTCTCCATAGATGGATCTTGGTGAACGCGTAGGAAAATTTTTGATTTACTACTACGTCTCCCAACAGTGGCATCATGAGCTAGGTCTATGCGTAGAATCTATGCACGAGTAGAACACAAAGCAGTTGTGGGCATCGATTTTGTTAATATGCTTGCCGTTACTAGTCTTATCTTGATTCGACGGTATTGTGGGATGAAGCGGCCCGGACCAACCTTACACGTACGCTTACGTGAGACCGGTTCCACCGCCTGACATGCACTAGTTGCATAAGGTGGCTAGCGGGTGTCTGTCTCTCCCACCTTAGTCGGATTGGATTCGATGAAAAGGGTCCTTATGAAGGGTAAATAGCAATTGGCATATCACGTTGTGGTTTTGACGTAGGTAAGAAACGTTCTTGCTAGAAACCTATAGCAACCACGTAAAAACTTGCAACTACAAATTAGAGGACGTCTAACTTGTTTTTGCAGCATATGCCGTGTGATGTGATATGGCCAAAAGGATGTGATGTGATGCATTGTGATGTATGAGATTGATCATGTTCTTGTAATAGGGTTCACGACTTGCATGTCGATGACTATGACAACCGGCAGGAGCCATAGGAGTTGTCTTATATTATTGTATGACCTGCGTGTCAATCATAAACGCCATGTAATTACTTTACTTTATTGCTAAACGTTAGCTGTAGTAGTAGAAGTAATAGTTGGCGAGACAACTTCATGAAGACACAATGATGGAGATCATGATGATGGAGATCATGGTGTCGTGCCGGTGACAGTGATGATCATGGTGCCCCGAAGATGGAGATCATAGGAGCAAGATGATATTGGCCATATCATGTCACTATATTGATTGCATGTGATGTTTATCATGTTTACATCTTATTTGCTTAAAACGACGGTAGTAAATAAGATGATCTCTCAATAAAATTTCAAGAGAAGTGTTCACCCTAGCTGTGCACCGTTGCTAAGGATCGTTGTTCCGAAGCACCACGTGATGATCGGGTGTGATAGGTTCTAATGTTCGCATACAACGGGTGTAAGCCAGATTTACACATGCGAAACACTTAGGTTGACTTGACGAGCCTAGCATGTACAGACATGGCCTCGGAACACGGAAGACCGAAAGGTCGAGCATGAGTCGTATAGAAGATACGATCAACATAGAGATGTTCACCATGGATGACTAGTCCGTCTCACGTGATGATCGGACACGGGCTAGTTGACATGGATCATGTATCACTTGGAAGACTAGAGAGATGTCTATCTAAGTGGGAGTTCATTAATAATTTGATTAAGTGAACTTAATTATCATGAACTTAGTCTTAAAATGTCCTTGCAAATTATGTCGTAGATAGCTCGCGCTGTAGCTCCCCAGTTTTATTGATACAATCCTAGAGAAAAGTAAGTTGAAAGTTGATGGTAGCAATAATGCGGACTGGGTCCGTGATCTGAGGATTGTCCTCATTGCTGCACAGAAAGCTTATGTTTTTGATGTACCGCTAACTGCATCACTCCCTCAAGCGTTGTCTGTAGATGTTGTGAACATATGACAGGCACTTTTTTGATGACTACGTGATAGTTCAGTGCGTCATGCATTACGGCTTAGAATTGAGGCTTCAAAATGTTTTGAACGTCACAGAACATATGAGATGTTCTAGGAGCTGAGATTGTGATCTCAAGCTCGTGCCTATGTTGAGAGGTATGAGATCTCCAACAAGATTCTTTGCCTGCAAGATAAAGGAGAATAGCTTAATCGGTGAGCGTGTTCTCAGATTGTCTGGGTGCTACAATCACTTGAATCAAGTGGGAGTTAATCTTCCAGATGAGATAGTGATTAATGCAGTTCTCCAAGTCACTGCCACCAAGCTACTAGAGCTTCGTGATGAACTATAACATGCCAGGGATGGATAAGATGATCCCTGAGTTGTTCGTGATGTTTGACACCACGAAGGTAGAAATCAATAAGGAGCATCAAGTGTTGATGGTTAAGTGAAAACCACTAGTTTCAAAAGGGGCAAGGGCAAGAAGGGAAAAACTTCAGGAATGGCAAGCCAGTTGTTGCTCTAGTGAAGAAACCCAAGGTTGAGCCCGAACCCGAGACTAAGTGCTTCTGTTATGAGGAGAATGTTCGCTGAAGCAGAAAAACCCTCGATGATTGGTAGATAAGAAGGCTGGTAATGTCAATGGAAGTATATTTGATATACGTGTTAGTGATGTGTACCTTGCTGGTACTCCTAGTAGCACCTGGGTATTAGATACCGGTTCGGTTGCTAAGTGTTAGCAACTCGAAATAAAAGCTACGGAGTAAATGGAGACTAGCTAGGTGAAAGGTGACGATGTGTGTTGGAAGTATTTCCAAGATTGATGTGATCACCATCGCACGCTCTCTCTACCTTCAGGATTTGTGATAAACCTAAATAAATGTTATTTGGTGTTTGCGTTGAGCATAAACGTGATTAGATCATGATTAGTGCGATACGGTTATTCATATAAGTTAGAGAATAATGGTTATTCTGTTTACATGGATAATGCCTTCAATGGTCATGCACCCACTCGAAATGGTTTATCGAATCATGATCGTAGTAGTACACATATTCATAACATTGGTACCAAAAGATACAAAGTTAATAATGATAGTACCACATGCTTGTGGCACTGCCACGTAATGTCATATTGGTATAAATCGCATGAAGAAACTCCATGATGATGGATGTTTTTTGACTCACTCGATTTCGAATCGGTTGAGACATGCGAGCCATGCCTCTTGGGCAAGATGACTGAGACCCCGTCATCCAATATGATGGAGCGAGCAAGTGGCTTATTGGAATTAATACATGTTGATGTATGTGGTCCAATGAGTGTTGAAACACACAGTGGATATCGTTGTTTTTCTTTACCTTCACTGATGATTTGAGTAAATATGGGGATATTTACTTAATGAAACACGAATCTGAAATGTTTGAAAGGTTCAAGGAGTTTCAGAGTGAAGTTAAAGATCATCGTGACAAGAAGATAAATGTCTATGATATGATCATGGAGGTGAATATCTAAGTTACGAGTTTGGTATGCAATTTTAGACAATGTGGAAATTGTTTCACAGCTCACGCCTCCTGGAACACCATAGTGTGATGGTGTGTTCGAACGTCGTAGTCGTGCTCTATTGGATATAGTGAGTACTATGATGTCTCTTATCGTTTTACCACTATTGTTATGGGGTTATGCATTAAAGACAAATCCATTCACTTTAACAAGGAACCATCTAAGTCTGTTGAGATGACACCGTGAGAATTATGGTTTGACAGAAGCCTAAGCTGTCATTTCTTAATGTTTGGGGCTGCGACGCTTATGTGAAAATGGGTTTTTCACCTAGCGAGCTCGAACTCAAAGCAGACAAATGCATCTTCATAGAATACCCTAATGAGACATTGGGTATACCTTCTATCTCAGATCCAAGCGCAAAAGGTGTTTGTTGCTAAGAACGGGTCCTTTTTGAGAAAGAGTTTCTCTCGAAAGAATTGAGTGGGAGGAAGATAGAACTTGATAAGGTTGTTGAACCTTTGTTTCAACCAGAGAATAGCGCAACACAGAAAGATGTTTCTGTAGAGCCTACTTAGTTGAAAAGGAAGTTAATGATGATGATCATGAAGCTTCGGATCAAGTCACTATCGAACCTCGTAGGTCGACAAGGACGCGTACTGCTCCTGAGTAGTACGACAACCCTGTCTTGGAAATCATGTTGTTGGACAACGATGAACCTACGAACTATGGAGAAGCGATGGTGGGCCCGGATTCCAACAAATGGCTAGGAGCCATGAAATCCGAGAAAGGATCCATGTATGAAAACCAAGTATGGACTTTGGTAGACTTGCCTGTTGAATGGCGGGTCATTGAGTACAAATGGACCTTTGAGATAAACATAGACGCTAATGGTGAAATGTCACCGTTTATAAAGCTCGACTTGTCGCAAAGAAGTTTCCGCCAAGTTCAAGGAGTTGACTGCAATGAGATTGTCTCATCTGTAGCGATGCTAAAAGTCTATTAAAATTTTGTTAGCAGTTGCTGCATTTTTCGATTATGAAATCTGGCAGATGGATGACAAAACAAGGTTTCCGTAATGGTTTCTGTGAGGAAGAGTTGTATGTGATACAACCAGAAGGTTTTGTCAATCCTAAGGATGCTAATAATATGCAAACTCCAGCGATCCTTCTATGGACTGGAGCAAGCATCTCGGAGTTGGAATATATGCTTTGATGAGGTGATCAAAGTGTTTAAGTTTATACAAAGTTTATGAGAAACTTGTATTTGCAAGAAAGTGAGTGGGAGCACTATGGAATTTCTTATAAGAATATGTAGTTGACATATTATTGATCGGAAATGATGTAGAATTTCTGGAAGAGCATGAAGGGTTGTTTGAAAAGTTTTGTTTTTCAAAGGAAGACCCAGATAAAGCTACTATTTTATTGAGCATCAAGATCTATAGGGATAGATCTATTCGCTTGATAAGTTTTTTCGACGAAGACATACCTTGACAAGTTTTTGAAGGAGTTCAAAATAGATGGGTCAAAGAAGGAGTTCTTGACTGTATTGTAAGGTGTGAAATTGAGTAAGACTCAATACCCGACCACGGCAGAAGATAAAGAAGAGATGAGTGTCATCTCCTATGCTTTAGCCATAGGCTCTATATAGTATGCCATGCTGTGTACCGCACCTGTGTGTGCCTTGCCATGAGTCTGTCAAGGGGTACAAGAGTAATCCAAGAGTGGATCACTAGACAGCGGTCAAAGTTAGCCTTAGTAACTTGAGAACTAAGGAAATATTTCTCGATTATGGAGGTGATAAAGAGTTCATCGTAAAGTGTTACGATGATGCAAGCTTTAAAACCAATCCGGATGACTCTTAGTAGAAATCCAGCTACGTATAGTGGAGCAGCCATTTGGAATAGCTCCAAGTGGAGCATGGGAGTAGTATCTACAAATATGACATGGAAAGTTTGTAAGGTACACACGGATCTGAATGTCGCAGACCCGTTGACTAAAACCTCTTTCACGAGCAGGACATGAACAAAACCCAGAACTTATTGGGTGTTAATCACATGATGATATGATCACATGGTGATGTAAGTGTTAATCACATGGTGATGTGAACTAGATTATTGACTCTAGTGCAAGTGGGAGACTGTTGGAAATATGCCCTAGAGGCAATAATAAAATGGTTATTATTGTATTTCCTTGTTCATGATAATTGTCTATTGTTCATGCTATAATTGTGTTAACCGGAAACCATAATACATGTGTGAATACATAGACGACAACATGTCCCTAGTGAGCCTCTAGTTGACTAGCTCGTTGATCAATAGATGGTCACGGTTTCATGGCCATGGACATTGGATGTCATTGATAACGGGATCACATCATTAGGAGAATGATGTGATGGACAAGACCCAATTCTAAGCATAGCACAAGATCGTGTAGTTCGTTTGCTAAAGCTTTTCAATGTCAAGTATCGTTTCCTTAGACCATGAGATTGTGCAACTCCCGGATACCGTAGGAATGCTTTGGGTGTGCCAAACGTCACAACGTAACTGGGTGGCTATAAAGGTGCACTACGGGTATCTCCGAAAGTATCTGTTGGGTTGGCATGAATCGAGACTGGGATTTGTCACTCCGTGTGACGGAGAGGTATCTCTGGGCCCACTCGGTAAGACATCATCATTATGAGCTCAATGTGACTAAGGAGTTAGTCACGGGATGATGTATTACGGAACGAGTAAAGAGACTTGCCGGTAACGAGATTGAACAAGGTATGGGGATACCGACGATCGAATCTCGGGCAAGTATCATACCGATAGACAAAGGGAATTGTATACGGGATTGATTGAATCCTTGACATCGTGGTTCATCCGATGAGATCATCGTGGAGTACGTGGGAGCCAACATGGGTATCCAGATCCCGCTGTTGGTTATTGACCGGAGAGGTGTCTCGGTCATGTCTACGTGTCTCCCGAACCCGTAGGGTCTACACACTTAAGGTTCGATGACGCTAGGGTTATAGGGAAAAGGTATACGTGATTACCGAAGGTTGTTCGGAGTCCCGGATGAGATCCCGGACGTCACGAGGAGCTCCGGAATGGTCCGGAGGTAAAGATTGATATATAGGAAGTCCAGTTTTGGTCACCGGAAAGTTTTCGGGCTCATCGGTAGTGTACCGGGAGTGCCGGGAGGGTGCCGGAGGACCCCCGGGAGGGGTGTGACGACCAGAGGACTGCATGGGCTGTTAGATAAAGTGTGTCAGCCCTTATTGGGCTGGGAAATACTTTTGCTAAAGGCCCATGTGGCTGGAGATAAGGAGATAAGGCAAAAAGGATTTAAAAGGAGGAGATCCACCTCCCTTGTGGGAGGTGGACTCTCCCTTTAATTCGGCCGGCCATCTCCTCTTTGGAGTAGAGGCCAAGCCAGCCCTCCACGTCCCTCCTCCTATATATACTTGAGGTTTTGGATGTTTTGAGAAAAGATTTTGATCTCTCTCTCTCACGGCGAAGCCCTACCTCTCTTCTTCCTCCTCCGCAGCGCTTAGGCGAAGCCCTGTCGGAATACCTTGCTACTCCACCACCACCACGCCGTCGTGCTGCTGTTGGAGCCCTTCCCCAACCTCTCCTTCCTCCTTGCTGGATCAAGGTGTTGGAGACGTCACCGGGCTGCACGTGTGTTGAACGCGGAGGTGCCGTCCGTTCGGCACTTGATCGGATCTACCGCGATCTGAATCGCTGCGAGTACGACTCCATCAACCGCGTTCTTGTAACGCTTCCGCTTAGCGATCTTCAAAGGTATGAAGATCCACTCTCCCCTTGCTCGTTGCTGGTTTCTCCATAGATGGATCTTGGTGAACGCGTAGGAAAATTTTTGATTTACTACTACGTCTCCCAACAAGGATGGCCTTGGAGCAGGAGCAGGTGCATGGTACATGTTGTGGGGAATCCAGATCTTGCGCTTCTGACTTGCTGAGCCCGAAGATGAGCCCATGTCACGGTTGCGCTTGCTGCTTTCCTTGTAGTCCTGCAGACCTGTTTCCACCATTATGGACTTATTCACCAAGGTGGCGAAGTTGTCGAAGTCCTGAACCAGAAGTGCCAGTTTGATATCAGGGTGGAGGCCTTCACGGAACTTCTCCTGCCTGCAAGCATCCGTTGCAACATCTTCTTCAGCATAGCGAGATAAGTCCAGAAATTCCCGCTGATAAGCATCCACAGTCTTGTTGCCCTGGACGAGATTGCGAAATTCACGCTTCTTCTTGTCCATCATTCCCTGAGGGATATGGCGAGCACGGAATGCAGCTTGGAACTCTGGCCAGGTGATGATTGTTCCAACAGGTTGCGATCGTCGGTGGCTGTCCCACCATTGCGCAGCGGGATCCTTCAGAAAATACGAGGCAAAGGTGACATAGTTAGCCACTGGGGCGCCTGAGGATGCCAGCTCATAAGTGATGTCACGGAGCCAGTCATCTGCGTCAAGTAGCTGAGTTGAGCTGCGGTAAATCGCAGGGTTGAGGCGCATGAAGTCTTGCAGGGTCATTGGGACTGGCGGTTGGTTCATGTTCGGTCTTGGGAACTGGTCCATAGGCCCTTGCATAAATTGCCGATTCAGTTCAAACTGCTGCATCATACCAGCCATGTATTCAGGTGGCGACGGTTGGTCAGCCGCACCACGATCACGACTAGCTGGCCTAACCATTCTGTCGAAACAAATAGCAATGGCAATTTTGCATTGGGCATTGCAAAGACAATGAGTTATTTATGAAGCGAATTGCGCAATGAAGGAAGTGCAACGGATACGACATGATAGTTCGAATTCATCATGCAGATTCATACATAGGTCCATTACAAACCATAAGTCTGTTACAACATAGGCGATAGGTTCGGCCTGAAATTAACGTAAACAACTAGGCGGCACGCAGGCACACGGTAGAGGGATACAACAACGGACATAGCAAACAGCTACGTCAACCTCAGGAACAACGATAGAAATCGCGGAACTGTAGATGACCCTCAATGCTGAACCTGGTGGCAGGGTTCTGCATCCCGTGCAAACTCTGATGTATGCGCTGCATACTAAGCGGGAGTGCAGGTCCACGTTCCGGAACACAACCTCGAACCTCGGGCCACTCAAGACCTGGAGGAAATGCAGGCCGAGGCGGGTACAAGATGTTCTCCGGATGTATCCCCGCGGTGACTGCTGGCAATAGATGCGCCAAAGCCCGATAAATATGATCACGGGTGGCATACAACTCGACGTTAAGAGCCCTGACAGTGCGATCCAACGCTTTAGTGTACTGAAACAGAACCTGTGGGTCGTAACGACGACTCACGTAGGGGGTGCAGATAGCTGTGTAGGATCGGTCGTTGCGCTGCCCTGCAAAAGGGGCCAAGACCTCAGCGTCGGCGACAGTATCAACTCCAGCAGGGACATACGGAATGTATCTGTATGCCATCTCTTCCAAACAAGAGTTCGCTGTGCGGAGTCGAACAATAGCAGCATAAGCAGCATCCTGTACGGCCATCTCGACAATCACTCCAATGCCACGGAAGGTGTGCAGCTCAGTGATGGAGAGGTCCTGTCGATCCCAGATAACCATCACAGCCTCATACTGTTCCGGGTTGAACTCGCGATAGTCCTCATAAACAGTGTACTCTGGGTACCAGCGATATCCCAGCTTCTTCAAGAGGTCGACCAAAATGGCCGGGAACCCAGTCGTATCCCGCACGAAGGTGAGAAGAACGATCTGCCTATCGGGACGCATCTGTAATAGGAAGATTTTAAGGTGTCAAATGACAGTGTGTGCGATATAATCTCAAAGGAAACATTGGTCGACGAAACTAATCTCCGGTGGATGTGATCACGGGAACCTAATGTTAGAGTTACCAAAAATCTTTAACCCGAAAGAGAAGAGAGATCAGAACCCAGAGTATAGACGAGGAATAAAAGATCCTAATACCACCCGATTGAGATGTGGGCCCGTAAGCCATAACATCAGTGTTAGTAAATGTTTTTTAAGCACTAGACTCAACTTCGGCCAAGGAGTTGGAAAGGGGGCTACCTACAGGCAGTCGGCTCTAATACCAACTTGTGACGCCCCCAATTTCGGTCGTACGCTAAACATACACGCAATGCGTACAACCAAGATTAGGGACTCACTAATCAATATCACAACACAACTCTAGCCACAAATTTAAAGTCATACAACTTCATATTACAAGCCAGGGGCCTCTAGGGCTTGAATACAAAGCTCGACAAGCATGAGTCAGCGGATGGAAATGATATCTGAGTACAGACATAAGTTAGACAAGTATTGCCTTAAGAAGGCTAGCACAAACATAACAACAGATCGAAAGAGGCGAGGCCTCCTGCCTGGGAACCTCCTATCCTACTGCTGGTCGGGGGCCGCCTCCGCGTAGTAGTAGGATCCTACGGTGTTGAAGTAGTCAACTCCAGCATACTCCATCTCCTGGGCTCCATCGTCTGAACACAGAATCTTATCAAGGGGGAAAGAGAAAGCAAAGCAGCAGTGAGTACTCATCCAAAGTACTCGCAAGACTGACATCAGAACTATGCTACATATGCATCATTATCAAGGGGGTGGGGTTATATCTGGACTGACTGAAGAAAGCAAGAATAAGGGGAAGGCCTAGTCCTATCGAATGACTAGCATCTTCAACATCTTGCAGCATGAGAAGAGACTAGACTGGTATCTCATATATAGTCATATTATTGTGGCAATTTTATTAAGTAACCATGCCCAGAGATTCTTCCTCAACTCTCTGCGAGGAAGCAATCCCGGGGCCACAATTCTTTTAAAGTAAAGCACAATTATAGTTGTATAAGGTCAAGGTACAACTCCAAGTCGTCCTGTTACCGTGGACACGGCTATTCGAATAGTTTGTTCTTCCCTATAGAGGTTTACCGCATTTCCAACACGCTTGATCACCTCCGGCCGGACACACTTTCCGGGGTAATGCCCGGCCTCGGGATCCAAAACGTCATCGCCCCACCTAGGCTCAACGAAGAGGCCAGCCCGCCAGTCTACTCCTAAGCACGCAGGTTCGTGGGCCCACTTGCCCTTACACTCCTGCACGGTGTGAACGCGGCCGGAAGCAGACCTAGTACACTCAGTCCGGGAGCTGTATGATCTAGCCCAATCCGGCGCGCGCCGCTCCATTGCTGATGTCCGAAGAGCTTCGGGTGATACAACGACGCTGAGCACCCATAACTTCTCCCACATGAAGGTTTAGTGCGTAAAAAGGTCAACGACCAACTCGGATCAAATACGCAACCCATTAGCATTTTATTAGTGCGGGGCAAGCTCGAACCATATTGCAGGCCGTCGCCCCGCCAATAACACTCGGGTGCCTTACCGGCACACCTCACCAAGTCCCGGATGCCTTGCGTCGCATCCCACCAAATCTTTCTCTCATGGGCACCCTTGCGGCCGACCCATCTTCAACATGTTTCCGTAACCAAGTCATAGTAACTGTGTGTATAAAACATCAAGGCAGGAACTGAGGTATCACCCTCAATGGTCCCCGCTCGAAGTAACCGTCAAGGTGGACTTTAGAGGAATCACCCTCGGGGGTCCCACACTTGAGGGGTTGCACGACAGAGACATCGTCAGGAATGGTGAAGGAGGAATCACCCTCAATAACCACGAACGACTAGTTGTGCTACAGGGCTAGCATCATGAGTACTTCACGAGGTGTCACCCTCGGTACTCGATAGTAGCACTACAGAGTCATACAATTTAGGGGAGTGCGGTGATGTGAGTGGCCTGGCTTGTCAGTCAGTTGACCGAGTCTTTGAGTCGTCGAGTTGTCGGGTCGTCGATGAAGAAGCAGGGGCAACTGGGACTAAGGGGTCACTGGGGGTTCACTAACCAACCTATACTAAGCAGTTGGTATGATTGCAGGAATAGTAGCAGTTCATCAAAAACAGGCTATGCATCAGAGTAGGAGCTAACTAAAATAGTAGCAAAATCTAATGCAAGAATAAGAGGGAGAAGCATGGGTGATATCGGAATGCTCAAGGACGGGGTTGCTTGCCTTGCTGCTTTGCGGCAAAGGCCTGATCGTCAACGGTGTAGTCGTACTCGGCAGCAGTGTCAGGCTCGGGGTCTACCGGAGAAAATAGGGGGGGGGAGAAACAATAAATATAAAGCAAACAATGATACTCAAAGCATGATATGATGATACGCAGTGTCGGGTGTGTCCTAACGCAGTGTTACACGATACCGGGAAAAGGGGGAACCCATCCGGGAAAGTATTCCCGGTTCCTAACAAATGTCGGACAGATGATCGGAGAGGGGGGTGTTCCAGTTTTGCGGTGCCAGAGGCATGGGACAGCTAGGATGTAGTGTAGGGTTGCCTAAAATCATGTCTATACCATTTTAGTTATTTTAGGATTAAAGTTGGAATTAAATGATGGTAGTTATGCACTATTCATTTATCGAAATCAGTCAAAAAGTCCCATGTTCGGACAGTTAGAGGCATCACACGGATATGCGGGTAGCGTATCCGGGTTTGTCTCGTCGTTCCGAGCAACTCTCATGTACAAAGTTTTTCGATCCGGGTTACGGATTATTTTATATGATTTTTCAAAGTTTTATCTAATTTATACAATTAATTTAATTATTTAAATTAGGAATTATCCGAAACAGTAGCAGGGTGATGTCATCATGATGTCAGAGTGACGTCAACAGTCAACAGTGGTCAACTGACATGTGGGTCCCTCTTGTCACTTTCTGCTGACTAATTGGACAGGTTAATTAACCTAATTAGCTTAATTAAGTGAATTAACTAACCAATTAATTAATTAATGAAACAAATTATCTAATTATTTAATCATTTACTAATTAATCGTTATTAATATTTAACATTTTTTTCTTTTTTTATTTTTTTTATTTTAGGGGCAGTGGGCCCCTGTTGTCAGGGAGAGTGGGGCGGTTTGGTTAGTGGGTGGTTAAGCCCCACTAACCAAAACGGCCAGGGGAGCCAGGGGCTCGCCGGCGGCCATGGGGCGGCGGTGGCCAGCTGCGGCCGGCCAGCAGCAGCAGCAGCTGGTGAGTGCAGGGCGAGGCCAGCGCGCGCGAGCGCACGCGTGGAGGCGCGGGCACGGGCCGGTGAGCACGAGCGGCGGCACCGGCGGTTGGGGGGCTCGGGTGCGGTGCCGACAGGCAGCTCCGATGGGGGGGAGGAGGAGACAGGGGGAGGAGCCCGAGATGGGCTCACCGTCGTTGACGGGGGGCTGGGGCGGGGAGGCGCGATGGCGACCGGTGAGGAGTAGGCGGGGAGATGCGGTCGGGGCGCCGGCGTCTCGAGGAACGGTCGACGGAGGCGCGGTGGGGCGGCGAGGACGTGGGGGGCGGCGGACGACGAGGGGAGCCGCCGGCGGCGTCGAGAGCGCCCCGATCCAACCTGGATCGGGAGCGGGGGGAGGGAGAGAGAGTGGGTTCGGGACGGGGGGAGTGTGGATCGGAGCTAGGGTTTGCCCCCGATGGGGGTTATGGGAGGCGGGGTGGGCCGGTTGGCCCAGCTAGGCCACGGCCCAGTTGAGCTGGAGGTTGTTTTTTTCTTTTTTTTATTAGTTTCTGTTTTAATTCCTTTTTGTCCATATTTTCTTTTAACAAAAATGTGTAACATGGTCCATTTAATATCTTGCAATATTTTGAAAGCCCACGACAAGTTTGAGGATTTTTAGCAGCCGTTGGTATTTTAAAATTTGATTTAAGAGCACCTTAAATTACTTTTGGCTCCTGTTTTTTGAAGGTGGGGGGCCACACCACATATTAGGGGATGTTGTTTTCCCTAACATTAATCATTTTGGAAATTTCACAAGCATGTAACATTTTAGATTTGCTGTTTGAAAATTTAAATTTGTCATATTGAATCACAAGGCCTTAGAAATGGAGAGAGGGAATTGGAATTGATTTTCAACTTGATCATATCCCACTTAGCAAAATAATTAGTTGCTTGCCATGCCATTACTGTAGCTTAATTACATCATCACTGTAGCACCGACACGAGGGTGTTAGAAAACTCCATGCTGGTGGATCTTTGGACTCATTCGATTTTGAATCGGTTGAGACATGCGAACCATGCCTCTTGGCAAAGATGACTAAGGACCCCGTTTTCCAGATTGATGGAGTGGGCAAGTGGTTTATTGGAAATGATACATGTTGATCTATGCAATCCAATGAGTCTTGTAGCGTGCGGTGGATATCATTATTTTCTTACCTTCACTGATGATTTGAGTAGATATAGTGTATATTTACTTAATGAAACACAAGTCTGCATCGTTTGAAAGGTTCAAGCAAATTCAGAGTGAAGTTTAAGATCATCGTGACAAGAAGATAAAAATGTCTGCGATATGATCGTGGAGGTGAATATCTGAGTTACGAGT
Organism: Hordeum marinum; assembly: GCA_022496015.1. Classification (NCBI taxonomy): domain Eukaryota; kingdom Viridiplantae; phylum Streptophyta; class Magnoliopsida; order Poales; family Poaceae; genus Hordeum; species Hordeum marinum. Next base: position 74,721,985 of record CM039673.1, read on the forward strand.
TTGGCATACAACTTTAGACAATGTGAAAGAGTGTTTCACAACTCACGCCACCTGGAACACCATAGTGTGATGGTGTGTTCGAACGTCATAGTCGTGCTCTATTGGATATGGTGGTTGCTATGATGTCTCTTATCATTTTGCTACTATAATTTTGGGGTTATGCATTAGAGACAAGCACATTCACTTTAAAAGGGGCACCATCTAAATCCATTGAGATGACACCGTGTGAATTATGGTTTGATAGAAACCTAAGCTATTATTTCTTAATGTTTGGGGCTACAACGCTTGTGTGGAAAAAAGTTTTCACCAAATGAGCTCGAACCCAAAGCGGACAAATGCATCTTCATAGAATACCCTAAGAACAGTTGTTTGAACCTTCTATCTCAGATCCAAGCATAAAATGTTTTTTGCTAAAACTGGGTCCTTTCTCAAGAAAAAGTTTCTCTCCAAATTATTGAGTGGGAGGAAGATAGAACTTGATGAGGTTATTGAACCTTTCTTTCAACGAGAGAGTGGCGCCGCGCAGGAAGTTGTTTCTGTGAAGCCTACGTTAGTTGAAGAGGAAGTTAATGATGATGATCATGAAGCTTCGGATCAAGTTACTATCGAACCTCGTAGGTCGACAAGGGCGTGTACTGCTCCTGAGTGGTAATGCAACCCTATCTTAGAGGTCATGTTGTTGGACAGCGATAAACCTACGAGCTATGGAGAAGCGATGATGGGCCCGGATTCCGACAAATGGTTAGAGGCCATGAAATCCGAGATCGGATCCATGTATGAAAACCAAGTATAGACTTTGGTAGACTAGCTCGTTGGACGGCAGTCGTCGAGTACAAATGGACCTTTAAAACAAAGACAGACGTTGATGGTAAATGTCACCATTTATAAAGTTCGACTTGTTGCAAAGAAGTTGACGACAAGTTCAATGAGTTGACTGCGATGAGATTTTCTCACTCGTAGCGATGCTAAAGTCTGTTGGAATTATGTTAGCAGTTGCTGCATTTTTCAATTATGAAATCTGGCAGATGGATGAAAAAACATCGTTTCCTTAACAGTTTACTTGAGGAAAAGTTGTATGTGATACAACCAGAAGGTTTTGTCAGTCCTAAGGATGCTAAAAGGTGTGCGAGCTCCAGCAATCCTTCTATGGTCTGGAGCAAGCATCTCGGAGTTGGAATATATGCTTTGATGAGGTGATCAAAGTTTTGTAGTTTATACAAAGTTTACGAGAAACTTGTATTTACAATAAAGTGAGTGGGAGCACTGTAGAATTTCTGATTAGTATATGTGGATGACATATTGATGATCGGGAATAATGTAGAATTTCTGGAAAGCAAGAACTGTTGTTTGAGCAGTGATTTTCAAAGTAAGACCTGGATAAAACTACCTAATTGTTGAGCATCAAGATCTATAGAGATAGGTCAGGATACTTGATGAGACTTTCAATGAGTACATACCTTGACAAGATTTTGAAGGAGTTCAAAATGGACCAGTCAGAGAAAGAGTTCTCGCCTGATTTGTAAGGTGTGAAGTTGAGTGAGACTCAAAGCTCGACAACGGCAGAAGAAAGAGAAAGGATGAACGTTGTCCCCTATGCCTTAGCCATAGGCTCTGTATAGTATGCCATGCTGTGTACCACACCTGTGTGTGCCTTGCCATGAGTCCGTCAAGGGGTACAAGAGTGATCCAGGAGTGGATCACTGGACAATGGTCAAGATTATCCTTAGTAACTAAAAGACTAAGGAGATGTTTCTCGATTATGGAGGTTATAAAGAGTTCGTCGTAAAGAGTTACGTCGATGCAAGTTTTAACACCAATCCAGATGACTCATAGTAGCAATCTGGATACATATAGTGGAGCAGCCATTTGGAATAGTACCAAGTGGAGTGTGGTAGCAGTGTTTACAGTTTGACATAGAGATTTGCAAAGTACACATGGAATCTGAATGTCACAGACCCGTTGATTATAAAACCTCTCTGACATGCAAAGCATGATCGAGCCCCAGAACTCATTGGGTGTTAGATTCATAACAATGCGAATCACATGGTGATGTGAACTGGATTATTGACTCTAGTGCAAGTGACAGACTGTTGGAAATATGCCCTGGAGGCAATAATAAATTAGTTATTATCATATTTCCTTGTTCATGATAATCGTTTATTATTCATGCTATAATTTTATTGATCAGAAACTCAAATACATGTGTCGATACATAGATAACACCATCTCCCTAGTATGCCTCTAGTGAACTAGCTCGTTGATCAAAGATGGTTAAGGTTTCCTAGCCATGGACATGAGATGTCATTTGATAATGGGATCACATCATTAGGAGAATGATGTGATGGACAAGACCCAAACTACAAACGTAGCATATGATCGTGTCAATTTATTGCTACTGTTTTCCGCATGTCAAGTACATGTTCCTATGACCATGAGATCATGCAAATCACTGACACCGGAGGAATGCTTTGTGTGTATCAAACGTCGCAACGTAACTGGGTGACTATAAAGGTGCTCTACAGGTATCTCCGAGGGTGTCTGTTGGGTTGGCATGGATCAAGACTGGGATTTGTTACTCCGTGTGACGGAGAGGTATCTCAGGGCCCACTCGGTAATACAACATCACAACAAGCCTTGCAAGCAATGCGACTAAGTGTTAGCCACGGGATCTTGTATTACGGAACGAGTAAAGAGACTTGCCGGTAATGAGGTTGAACTAGGTATTGAGATACCGACGATCGAATCTCGGGCAAGTAACATATCGAAGAACAAAGGGAACATCATACGTGATTAACTGAATCCTTTACATAGAGGTTCGACCGATAAAGATCTTTGTAGAATATGTAGGAACCAATATGGTCATCTAGCTCTCGCTATTGGTTATTTACCATAGAGATGTTTCGGTCATGTCTACATAGTTCTCGAACCCGAAGGGTCTGCACACTTAAGGTTCGGTGACGTTTCGGTAGTATAGAGTTATGCATGGTGGTGACCGAAGGTTTCTTGGAGTCCCGGATGAGATCCCGATCGTCACGAGGAGCTACGGAATGGTCCAGAGGTAAAGATTGATATATAGGAAGTCCTATTTTGGTCGCCGAAAAAGTTTTGGGCTCATGGGTAGTGTACCGGGGGACCATCGGGAAGGGTATTTCGACCCAAGAGGCTACATGGGCTGTAGGAGGGTGAATACCAGCCCTTAGTAGGCTGATGGAAGTCCCACACAAGGCCCATGCGACTGGGAAGAAAATCCCAAAAGGAAAAAGGTGGAAAAGGGCAAAAACGGGGCTATATAACGAATGAGTCCTAATCCTACTTGGAGTAGGAGGAGGAGGACTCCTCCCTCCTGGCCAGCCGAGACCTGGTGGGCTTGGACCTAGCGCCAGTCCCCTCCTCCTCCTCTCCTCCTATATATACTAGAGGGTTTGAGGGGTTTTGCACAAGTGCTTTCTTCCACGTGCAACCCTAACCTCCAGTGCATAGTTTCTCCTCTAGATCGGTTTTCTGCAGTGCTTAGGCGAAGCCCTATAGGAACAGCTCTGTTGGGAGACGTAGCAATAAATCAAAAAAATTCCTACGTGTTCACCAAGATCCATCTATGGAGAAACCAGCAACAATTAAGGGGAGAGTGGATCTTCATACCTTTGAAGATCGATAAGCGGAAGCGTTGCTAGAACGCGGTTGATGGAGTCGTACTCGCGGCGATTCAAATCGCGGAAGATTCGATCCAAGTGCCGAACGGACGACACCTCCGCATTCAACACACGTACAGCCTGGGGACGTCTCCTCCTTCTTGATCCAGCAAGGGGGAGGAGAAGTCGAGGGAGAGCTCCGGCAGCACGACTGCATGGTGGCGGTGGAGCTAGTGGTTCTCCGGCAGGGCTTCGCCAAGCGCTACACACGAGGAGGAGAGGTGGGAGAGAGGGAGGGCTGCACCTAGGAAGTCATGTTGCTGCCCTCCCACCCCCTCTCTATTTATAGGGGGAAGGCCAAACCCTAGAACCCATCTAGATGGGGGGCGGCGGCCCCCCGTGGGGCACTTGCCCCCCACGCCCTAGGGGCCTTGGGCCTTGGGGGCGGTGGTCCCCTAGGGGGCACATGCCCCCCCCGGGGGGCATTTGCCCCCCACGCCCTAGGCGCCCTTGGGCCCTTGGTTTGGCGCACCAGCCTACTTGGGGCTGGTTCCCACGCAGCTACAGCCCACTGCCCCCCCGGGGCAGGTGGACCCTTCCGGTGGACCCCCGGAACCCTTTCGAAGGTCCTGGTACAATACTGATAAACCCTGAAACCTTTTCAGTGACTGAAATTGGACTTCCCATATATAAATCTTCACTTTCGGACCATTCCGGAACTCCTCGTGTCGTCCGGGATCTCATGCGGGACTCCGAACAACTTTCGGTAACCACATACAAATTTGCATTACGACTCTAGCGTCACCGAACCTTAAGTGTGTAGACCCTATGGGTTCGGGAGACATGTAGACATGACCGAGACACCTCTCCGGTCAATAACGAATAGCGGGATCTGGATACCCATATTGGTGTTGGGAGACGTAGTAGTAAATCAAAATTTTCCTACGTGTTCACCAAGATCCATCTATGGAGAAACCAGCAACGAATAAGGGAAGAGTGGATCTTCATACCTTTGAAGATCGCTAAGCGGAAGCGTTACAAGAACGCGGTTGGTGGAGTCGTACTCGCAGCGATTCAGATCGCGGTAGATCCGATCAAGTGCCGAACGGATGACACCTCCGCGTTCAACACACGTGCAGCCCGGTGACGTCTCCTACGCCTTGATCCAGCAAGGAGGAAGGAGAGGTTGGGGAAGAGCTCCAACAGCAGCACGACGGCGTGGTGGTGGTGGAGTAGCAAGGTATTCCGATAGGGCTTCGCCTAAGCGCTGCGGAGGAGGAAGAAGAGAGGTAGGGCTTCGCCGTGTGAGAGAGAGATCACCTCGTGTCTCAAAAGAGGCAAAACCTCAAGTATATATAGGAGGAGGGACGTGGAGGGCTGGCTTGGCCTCTACTCCAAAGAGGAGAGGTTCGGCCGATTTAAAGGGAGAGTCCACCTCCCACAAGGGAGGTGGATCTTCTCCTTTTAAATCGTTTTTGGCCCTATCTCTTATCCCTAGCCGCATGGGCCTTTAGAAAAAGTCTTGCCTAGCCCAATAAGGGCTGGGTTGTGGGAGGTGGATCTTCTCCTTTTAAATCGTTTTTGGCCCTATCTCTTATCCCTAGCCGCATGGGCCTTTAGAAAAAGTCTTTCCCAGCCCAATAAGGGCTGGCACACTTTATCTAACAGCCCATGTGGTCCTTTGGTCGTCACACCCCTCCCGGGGGACCTCCGGCACCCTCCCGGCACTCCCGGTACACTACCGATGAGCCCGAAAACTTTCCGATGACCAAAACTGGACTTCCTATATATCAATCTTTACCTCCGGACCATTATGGATCTCCCCGTGACGTCCGGGATCTCATCCAAGAGTCCGAACAACTTTCGGTAATCATGTATACCATTTCCCTATAACCCTAGCGTTATCGAACCTTAAGTGTGTAGACCCTATGGGTTCGGGAGACACGTAGACATGACCGAGACACCTCTCTGGTCAATAACCAACAGCGGGATCTGATATCCATGTTGGCTCCCACGTACTCCACGATGATCTCATCGTATGAACCACGATGTCGGGGATTCAATCAATCCCGTATGTAATTCCCTTTGTCTATCGGTATGATACTTGCCCGAGATTCGATCGTTGGTATCTCTATACCTTGTTCAATCTCGTTACCGGCAAGTCACTTTACTCGTTCCGTAATACATCATCCTGTGGCTAACTTCTTAGTCACATTGAGATCATTATGATGATGTCTTACCGAGTGGGCCTAGAGATACCTCTCCGTCACACGGAGTGACAAATCCCAGTCTCGATTCGTGCCAACCCAACAGACACTTTCGGAGATACCCGTAGTGCACCTTTATAGCCACCCAGTTACGTTGTGACATTTGGCACACCCAAAGCATTCGTACGGTATGTGGGAGTTTCACGATCTCATGGTGTAAGGAAACGATACTTCACATTGAAAAGCTTTAGCAAACGAACTGCACGATCTAGTGCTATGCTTAGGATTGGGTCTTGTCCATCACATCATTCTCCCAATGATGTGATCCATTATCAATGACATCCAATGTCCATGGTCATGAAACCGTGACCATCTATTGATCAACGAGCTAGTCAACTAGAGGCTCACGACGGACATGTTGTGGTCTATGCATTCACACATGTATTACGGTTTCCGGTTAACACAATTATAGCATGAACAATAGACAATTATCATGAACAAGGAAATACAATAATAACCATTATATTATTGCCTCTAGGGCATATTTCCAACAATTGGCTCCCACATGTTCCACGATGATCTCATCGGATGAACCACGATGTCGGGGATTTGATCAATCCCGTATACAATTCCCTTTGTCTATCGGTATGTTACTTGCCCGAGATTCGATCGGAGGTATCTCTATACCTTGTTCAATCTCATTACCGGCAAGTAACTTTACTCGTTCTGTAACACATCATCCCGTGACTAACTCCTTAGTCACATTGAGCTCATTATGATGATGTCTTACCGAGTGGGCCCAGAGATACCTCTTCGTCACATGGAGTGACAAATCCCAGTCTCGATTCGTGCCAACCCAACAGACACTTTCGGAGATACCCATAGTGTACCTTTATAGCCACCTAGTTACGTTGTGACGTTTGGCACACCCAAAGCATTCCTATGGTATCCGGGAGTTGCACAATCTCATGGTCTAAGGAATCGATACTTGACATTAGAAAAGCTTTAGCAAACGAACTACACGATCTTGTGCTATGCTTAGGATTGGGTCTTGTCCATCACATCATTCTCCTAATGATGTGATCCCGTTATCAACGACATCCAATGTCCATGGTCATGAAACCATGACCATCTATTGATCAACGAGCTAGTCAACTAGAGGCTCACTAGGGACATGTTGTGGTCTATGTATTCACACATGTATTGCGGTTTCTAGTTAACACAATTATAGCATCAAGAATAGACAATTATCACGAACTAGGAAATACAATAATAACCATTTTATTATTGCCTCTAGGGCATATTTCCAACAGTCTCGCACCTGCACTAGAGTCAATAATCTAGTTACATTGTGATGAATCAAACACCCATAGCTTCTGGTGTTGATCATGTTTTGCTCGTGAGAGAGGTTTAGTCAACGGATCTGCGACATTCAGATCCGTATGTACTTTACAAATATATATATCTCCCTCCTGAATGTAATCACTGATGGAGTTGAAGCGGCGCTTGATGTGTCCTGTCTTCTCGTGAAACCTGGGCTCCTTCGCAAGGGCAATAGCTCCAGTGTTCTCACAGAGTAGAGTCATCGGGCCCGAAACATTGGGAATTACTCCTAGATCGGTGATGAACTCCTTCATCCAGACTCCCTCCTTTGCTGCTTCCGAAGCAGCTATGTACACCGCTTCACATGTAGATGCCGCCACGACGCTTTACTTGCTGCTGCACCAGCTGACTGCCCCTCCGTTCAAGATATACACGTATCCGGTTTGCGACTTGGAGTCGTCCGGATCTGTGTCGAAGCTAGCGTCGACGTAACCCTTTACGATGAGCTCTTCGGCACCTCCATATACGAGAAACATTTCCTTTGTCCTTTTCAGGTACTTCAGGATATTCTTGACCGCTGTCCAGTGTTCTGCTCCGGGATCACTTTGGTACCTCCCTACCAAACTTATGGCAAGGTTCACATCAGGTCTGGTACACAACATGGCATACATAATAGAGCCTATGGCTGAAGCATAGAGGATGACACTGATCTCTTCTCTATCCTTTGTCGTGGTCGGGCATTGAGTCGTACTCAATCTCACACCTTGTCACACAGGCAAGAACCCCTTCTTAGACTGATCCATATTGAACTTCTTCAATACTTTATCAAGGTATGTGATTTGTGAAATACCTATGAGGCGTATCGATCTATCTCTATAGATCTTGATGCCTAATATGTAAGCAGCTTCTCCAAGGTCCTTCATTGAAAAACACTTATTCAAGTAGGCCTTTATACTTTCCAAGAGTTCTATATCATTTCCCACTATCAGTATGTCATCCACATATAATATCAAAAATGCTACAGAGCTCCCACTCACTTTCTTGTAAATACAGGGTTCTCCATAAACCTGTACAAACCCAAACGCTTTAATCACCTGATTAAAGCGAATGTTCCAACTCTGAGATGCTTGCACCAGCCCATATATGGAGCTCTGGAGCTTGCATACTTTGTTAGCATCTTTAGGATCGACAAAACCTTCCAGCTGCATCATATACAGTTCTTCCTTGAGGAAGCCATTAAGGAATGCCGTTTTCACGTCCATTTGCCAGATCTCATAATCATAAAATGCGGCAATTGCTAACATGATTCGGACAAACTTTAGCATCGCTACGGGTGAGAAAGTCTCATCGTAGTCAACTCCTTGAACTTGTCAATAACCTTTAGTGACAAGCCGAGCCTTATAGACGGTCACATTACCATCCGCGTCAATCTTCTTCTTAAAGATCCATTTATTTTCAATGGCTCCCTTATCGTCAAGCAAGTCCACCAAAGTCCACACTTTGTTCTCATACATGGATCCTATCTCGGATTTCATGGCTTCAAGCCATTTGTTGGAATCCGGGCCCGCCATTGCTTCTTCATAGTTCGAAGGTTCACCGTTGTCTAACAACATGATCTCTAGGACAGGGTTGTCATACCACTCTGGTGCGGAACGTGTCCTAGTGGACCTTCGAGTAGCAACCTGATCTGAAGTGTCATGATCACCATCATTAACTTCCTCTCTAGACGGTGTAGGCTCCACGGAAACAACTTCCTGTGTTGCGCTACTCTCCGGTTCGAGCGGAGGTACAATTACCTCATCAAGTTGTATTTTCCTCCCACTCACTTCTTTCGAGAGAAACTCTTTCTCGAGAAAGGATCCATTCTTGGCAACAAAGACTTTGCCTTCGGATCTGAGGTAGAAGGTATACCCAATAGTCTCTTTGGGATATCCTATGAAGACGCATTTTTCCGCTTTGGGTTCGAGCTTCTCAGGTTGAAGCTTCTTCACATAAGCATCACATCCCCAAACTTTTAGAAACGACAGCTTAGGTTTCTTTCCAAACCATAATTCATACGGTGCCATCTCAACGGATTTTGATGGTGCCCTATTTAAAGTGAATGCGGCAGTCTCTAATGCATATCCCCAAAATGATAGCGGTAAGTTGGTAAGAGACATCATAGATCGCACCATATCCAATAGAGTGCGATTACGACGTTCAGACACACCATTTCGCTGAGGTGTGCCGGGCGGCGTGGGTTTTGAAACAATTCCACATTTCCTTAGGTGCGTGCCAAACTCGTGACTTAAATATTCTCCGCCACGATCAGATCGTAGGCCCTTTATTTTTCTGTCTCGTTGATTCTCTACCTCACTTTGAAATTCCTTGAACCTTTCAAAAGTTTCAGACTTGTGTTTCATTAAGTAGACATACCCATATATGCTCAAGTCATCAAGGAGGGTGAGAACATAATGGTAGCCACCGCGAGCCTCGACGCTCATTGGACCGCATACATCGGTATGTATTATTTCCAACAAGTCAGTTGCTTGCTCCATTGTTCCGAAGAACGGAGTCTTGGTCATCTTGCCCATGAGGCATGGTTCGCACGTGCCAAATGATTCGAAATCAAGAGACTCCAAAAGTCCATCATCATGGAGCTTCTTCATGTGTTTGACACCAATATGACCAAGGCGGCAGTGCCACATGTAAGTGGGACTATCGTTATCAATCTTACATCTTTTGGTACTCACACTATGGACATGTGTAACATCACATTCGAGATTCATCAAAACTAAACCATTGACCAGCGGGGCATGACCATAAAACATTTCTCTCATATAAATAGAACAACCATTATTCTCATATTTAAATGAGTAGCCATCTCAAATCAAACGAGATCCAGATACAATGTTCATGCTCAAAGCTGGTACTAACTAACAATTATCAAGGTTTAAAACTAATCCCGAAGGTATATGTAGAGGTAGCGTGCCGACAGCAATCACATCGACCTTGGAACCATTTGCGACGCGCATCGTCACCTCGTCCTTTGCCAGCCTCCGCTTATTCCGCAGCTCCTACTTGGAGTTACAAATGTGAGCAAATGCACCGGTATCAAATACCCAGGAGCTACTACGAGCGCTGGTTAGGTACACATCAATAACAAGTATATCACATATACCTTTAACATTGCCGGCCTTCTTGTCCGCTAAGTACTTGGGGCAATTCCGCTTCCAGTGACCGGTACCCTTGCAATAAAAGCACTCAGTCTCAGGCTTGGATCCATGCTTTTTCTTCTTCCCAGCAACTTGCTTACCGGGCGTGGCAACAACTTTGTCGTCCTTCTTGAAGTTCTTCTTTCCCTTGCCTTTCTTGAAACTAGTGGTCTTATTCACCATCAACACTTGATGCTCCTTTTTGATCTCGACCTCCGCTGATTTCAGCATCGAGTACAACTTAGGAATAGACTTCTCCATACCCTGCATGTTGTAGTTCATCACAAAGCTCTTGTAGCTAGGTGGAAGCGACTGGAGGATTCTGTCAATTACCGAGTCATCCGGGAAATTAACTCCCAGCTGAGTCAATCGGTTGTGCAACCCAAACATTTTGAGTATGTGCTCACTGACAGAACTATTCTCCTCCATCTTACAGCTGAAGAACTTGTTGGAGACATCATATCTCTCGACCCGGGCATGACCTTGGAAAACCAATTTCAGGTCTTGGAACATCTCATATGCTCCGTGCTGCTCAAAACGCTTTTGGAGCCCCGGCTCTAAACTGTAAAGCATGCCGCACTGAACAAGGGAGTAATCATCACAGCACGACTGCCAAGCGTTCGTAACATCTTGGTCCCCTGGGAGGATGGGTGCGTCACCTAGCGGTGCATCAAGGTCATACAATCTCTTGGCAGCTATGAGGATGATCCTCAAGCTACAGACCCAGTCCGCATAGTTGCTTCCATCATCTTTCAGCTTGGTTTTGTCTAGGAACGCGTTGAAGTTAAGGGTGACATTCGCGTTGGCCATTGGATCTACAATATAGATCGTAAAGACAATTTTAGACTAAGTTCATGATAATTAAGTTCACATAATCAAATTATGTAATGAACGCCCACTTAGACAGACATCTCTCTAGTCTTCCAAGTGATACATGATCCATGTCAACTAGCCCGTGTTTGATCATCACGTGAGACGGACTAGTCATCCATGGTGAACATATCTATGTTGATTGTATCTTCTATACGACTCATGTTTGACCTTTCGGTCTGCTGTGTTCCGAGGCCAGGTCTGTACATGCTAGGCTCGTCAAGTCAACCTAAGTGTTTCACGTGTGTAAATCTGGCTTACACCCGTTGTATGCGAACGTTAGAACCAATCACACCCGATCATCACGTGGTGCTTCGGGACAACGATCCTTAGCAACGGTGCATAGTTAGGGTGAACACTTCGCTTGAAATTTTATTGAGAGATCATATTATTTACATAAACATGATAAACATCACATGCAATCAATATAGTGACATGATATGGCCAATATCATAATGCTCCTTCGATCTCCATCTTCGGGGCACCATGATCATCACTGTCACCGGTGCGACACCATGATCTCCATCATCATGATCACCATCATCGTGTCTTCATGAAGTTGTCTCTCCAACTATTACTTCTACTACTATGGCTAACATTTAGCAATAAAGTAAAGTAATTACATGGCGTTTATGATTGACACGCAGGTAATACTATAAATAAGACAACTCCTATGGCTCCTGCCGGTTGTCATACTCATCGACATGCAAGTCGTGAATCCTATTACAAGAACATGATCAATTTCATACATCACAATGCATCACATCACATCCTTTTGGCCATATCACATCAGAAGTCACATGCTGCAAAAACAAGTTAGACGTCCTCTAATTTGTAGTTGCAAGTTTTTACGTGGCTGCTATAGATTTTTAGCAACAACGTTTCTTACCTACGCCAAAACCACAACGTGATATGACAATTGCTATTTACCCTTCATAAGGACCCTTTTCATCGAATCCAATCCGACTAAGGTAGGAGAGACAGACACCCGCTAGCCACCTTATGCAACTAGTGCATGTCAGGTGGTGGAACCGGTCTCACGTAAGCATACGTGTAAGGTTGGTCCGGGCCGCTTCATCCCACAATACCACCGAATCAAGATAAGACTAGTAGTGGTAAGAAAATTAACAAGATCGACGCCCACAACTGCTTTGTGTTCTACTCGTACATAGATTCTACGCATAGACCTAGCTCATGATGCCATTGTTGCGAGACGTAGTAGTAAATCAAAAAAATTCCTAAATGTTCACCAAGATCCATCTATGGAGAAACCAGCAACGAGTAAGGGGAGAGTGGATCTTCATACCTTTGAAGATTGCTAAGCGGAAGCATTGCTAGAACGCGGTTGATGGAGTCGTACTCGCGGCGATTCAAATCGCGGAAGATTCGATCCAAGTGCCGAACGGACGACACCTCCGCGTTCAACAAACGTACACCCCGGGGACGTCTCCTCCTTCTTGATCCAGCAAGGGGGAGGAGAAGTCGAGGGAGAGCTCCGGCAGCACGACGGAGTGGTGGCGGTGGAGCTAGTGGTTCTCCGGCAGGGCTTCACCAAGCGCTACGGAGGAGGAGGAGAGATGAGAGAGAGGGAGGGCTGCGCCTAGGAAGTCGTGTCGCTGCCCTCCCACCCCCTCTCTATTTATAGGGCGAAGGCCAAACCCTAGAACCCATCTAGATGGGGGGCGGCGGCCCCTCGTGGGGCCTTGGGCCCTGGGGGCGGTGGTCCCCCGGGGGGCACATGCCCCCCGTGGGGCATTTGCCCCCCATGCCCTAGGCGCCTTGGGCCCTTGGTGGGGCGCACCAGCCCACTTGGGGCTGGTTCCCACGTAGCTACAGCCCACTGCCCCCCCCCGGGGCAGGTGGACCCTCCCGGTGGACCCCCGAAACCCTTTCGGCGTTCTCGGTACAATACCGATAAACCCTGAAACCTTTCCGGTGACTGAAATTGGACTTCCCATATATAAATCTTCACTTCCAGACCATTCCGGAACTCCTCGTGGCGTCCGAGATCTCATCCGGGACTCCCAACAACTTTCGATAACCACATACAAATTCCCATTACGACTCTAGCGTCACGGAACCTTAAGTGTGTAGACCCTACGGGTTCGGGAGACATGTAGACATGACCGAGACACCTCTTCGGTCAATAACCAATAGCGGGATCTGGATACCCATATTGGCTCCCACATGTTCCACGATGATCTCCTCGGATGAACCACGATGTCGGGGATTTGATCAATCCCGTATACAATTCCCTTTGTCTATCGGTATGTTACATGCCTGAGATTCGATCGGTGGTATATATATACCTTTGTCAATCTCGTTATCGGCAACTCACTTTACTCGTTCTGTAACACATCATCCCGTGACTAACTCCTTAGTCACATTGAGCTCATTATGATGATGTCTTACCGAATGGGCCCAGAGATACCTCTCCGTCACACGGAGTGACAAATCCCAGTCTCAATTCATGCCAACCCAACAGACACTTTCGGAGATACCCCTAGTTTACCTTTATAGCCACCCAGTTACGTTGTGACATTCGGCACACCCAGAGCATTCCTACAGTATCCGGGAGTTGCACAATCTCATGGTCTAAGGAATCGATACTTGACATTAGAAAAGCTTTAGCAAACGAACTACACGATCTTGTGCTATGCTTAGGATTGGGTCTTGTCCATCACATCATTCTCCTAATGATGGGATCCCGTTATCAACGACATGCAATGTCCATGGTCATGAAACCGTGACCATCTATTGATCAACGAGCTAGTCAACTAGAGGCTCACTAGGGACATGTTGTGGTCTATGTATTCACACATGTATTACAGTTTCCGGTTAACACAATTATAGCATGAACAATAGACAATTATCATGAACAAGGAAATACAATAATAACCATTTTATTATTGCCTCTAGTGCAGATTTCCAACAAGCTCCGCCACCATTGTCGGAGCGCCGTCACACTGCGGGAGAACTCTTCTACCTCTCTGCTCCCTCTTGCTGGATCAAGAAGGCGGAGATCGTCATCAAGCTGCACGTGTGCTGAACGCAGAGGTGCCGTCCGTTCAGCACTTGATCGGTACGGATAGTGATTGGATCGTGGGACGCTCAGCTATTTGGATCGCGAAGACGTTCGACTACATCAACCGCGTTTCTTATTGCTTCCGCTTAGCGATCTACAAGGGTACGTAGATCCATTCTCCCTCTCGTAGATGCTCATCACCATGGATAGATCTTGCGTGCGCGTAGGAAATTTTTTGTTTCCCATGCAACATTCCCCAATAATAACACATCAGGGTGGTGCACCTGTGGGCCACAAGCCAATAGGGCGCGCCCACCCCCTAGGCATGCCCTGATAGTTTGTGGGGCCCCTACCTTATCCATTCAGCCCATGTCATCCCTTACCTCCAGCAAAAATTCATACTCTCTGTGTCTGTCTCTCTCTCACTTGTTCTTCCTCCTCAACCAGAGAATTTCGATGTCTTTGCTCAGAACTCCGTTTTCGAAATTGTTTTGAGGAATTGCTCCTTGGTATGTGATTCTCCCATTCCTCCAAATTTTTTTTGCTTTAGTGGTATATATTTTGCATATTTTGCTGTACCTGATGCTACTGAAAATTAGCTTGCATGTTGAATTCTTTGAGTTCCAAGTAGTATGAATGCTTGGTGTGGCCTCTAAGAATCTATATGAGTAGTTGCTACCAATCTTGAAAGTTTTATTGACATGAGTTTGCGGGGTAAATATTTCAGAAATTCGTTCATGGGAAGATGAGTTTCTTTGCGAGAAGTTCTCCAAGGAGATGTACTTTCGGTGAGTCCTCGAGCGAGATATCTATACGACATGCATATGTTGAACCAAGAGCAAGCTTGACCATCATGGCCAATGCCAAGTCATGACGTTGGCCAAGTGATGAGTTCATGAGAGGTGCAGGTATTAAGGAGGAATTTCATCAATACATTTATCATTGTTGAGGACATCGTTAAGTTGTAGTTGCTCGGTTGGCTCGCGAGTAGGGGATTAATGGGCTAATCAGCATTTAATCAATTAATCGGATGATTTTCTGGTTTATAGGCTACTCGCTGACCCTATGAGTAGAGACTAATCGGAAAGTTAACTGATTAATCGGATGAATTCTTGAACGGGGACATTTAAAGACATTACAACTGAGCACTCTTTCTGCCCTCTCGGACCATCATCATTTTGGACCATCATATCTGTAGGTTTGGACATTTGTGGCCTTTGAATGCATTTCTAACCCCACCAGGAGTGGTAAACGCACTGGACGATACTCCCGCAACAAAATCGGTGACCTTCTTCTGTTTGGGCATGTTGGGCCTATATGATGCAACTTCTCTCGGTCACTTCGTTGTAAAAAATAAAACACAATCATCCAAGCAGCAAAAGGGGTGAGTTTGCATCAGAAAAAAGTAGAAGGGCGAGTACGAACCGAGCACTTCATGCCTTGCTTGGTCCGTTCGTGCGACTTCTGGCGAGAGGGCCGTGTCTTGGGACGAAGCCACGTTGCTGTGATGAGAGAAGCGACCGTCACTATTGATTGAAGTCTAAGCAAAATAACCCTGAAATTGAAAAGCACTTCAAATGAACTCTGGAAAGGTTGAAAGTTGGCATCATATCATCATTTCACCCACCTAGCATGTTATAAAAATTTGAAAGCGTTACGGCAAAAACTGGCTGTACTTCGTGTACAAAATGGAAAACCTCTTTCGAAGTATCAGGGTTTCAGACGAAAACTCGCCTGTTACAAAGGCATTTCATTTTTTTAACTTATTTGAACTCCATACTTTTTGTGTGTTCAAACATAACCGTTCAAAGCCACATCATCAATTTTCAACCCTTTCTGACTTCATTTGCTATTTTTCCTGCACTTACTGATTTTTCTAGCAAAATAACCCTGAAATTGGAAAGCACTTCAAATGAACTCTGAAAAGGTTGAAAGCTGGCATCGTATCATCATTTCACCCACATAGCATATTATAAAAAGTTGAGAGTGTTACGTCAAAAACTGGATGCACATCGTGTACAAAATGGACAATCTCTTTCGAAGTATAACGGTTTCAGATGAAAACTCGCTTGTTACAAAGGCATTTCATTTTTTTAACTTATTTGAAATCCATACTTTTTGTGTGTTCAAACTTAACCGTTCAAAGCCACATCATCAATTTTCAACCCTTTCTGACTTCATTTGCTATTTTTCCTACACTTACTGATTTTTTTCAACAAAATTACCCTGAAATTGAAAAGCACTTCAAATGAAATTTGAAAAGGCATTTTTCATGGACAATCTCTTTCGAAGTATCGGGGTTTCGGACGAAAAAACTCGCCTGTTACAAAGGCATTTCAATTTTCAACGTATTTGAACTCCATACTTTTTGTGTGTTCAAAATGCACCATTCAAAGCAACATCATTAATTTTCAACCCGTTCTGACTTCATTTGCTATTTTTCATGCACTTACTGATTTTTTCAGCTAAATAACACTGAAATTGAAAAGCACTTCAAATGAACTGAAAAGGTTAAAAGTTGGCATGGTAGCATCATTTCACCCACATAGAATGTTATAAAAAGTGGACAGGGTTACGGCAAAAACTGGATGCACTTCGTGTACAAAACGGACAATCTCTTTTGAAGTATCAGGGTTACGGACGAAAACTCGCCTGTTACAAAGGCATTTCATTTTTTTAACTTATTTGAACTCCATACTTTTTGTGTTTTCAAAATGCACCGTTCAAATCCACATCATCAATTTTCAACCCTTTCTGACTTCATTTGGTATTTTTTATGCACTTACTGCTTTTTTTCATCTAAATAACCCTGAAATTGAAAATCACTTCCAATGGACTCGAAAATGGTTGAATGTTGGCATGTTATCGTCATTTCACCCACGTAGCATGTGCTAAAAAGTTGAGAGGGTTACGGAAAAAACTAGATGCACTTCGTGTACAAAATGGACAATATCCTTCGAAGTATCAGGGTTTCGAACGAAAACTTGCCTATTACAAAGGCATTTCATTTCTTTAACTTACTTGAAGTCATACTTTTTGTCTGTTCAAAATGCACCATTCAAAGCCACATCATCAATTTTCAACTCATTCTGACTTCATTTGCTATTTTTCATGCACTTACAGATTTTTTCAGCTAAATAACCCTAAAAAGGAAAAACACTTGAAATGAACTCTGAAAAGGTTGAAAGTTGGCATGGTATCATCATTTCACCCATGTAGCATCTTATAAAAAGTTGAGAGGGTTACGACAAAAACTGGATGCACTTCGTGTACGAAAATGGACAATCTCTTTCAAAGTATCACCGTTTGGGACGAAAACTCGCCTGTTACAAAGGCATTTCATTTTTTTAACTTATTTGAACTCCATACTTTTTGTGTGTTCAAAGTGCACCATTCAAAGCCACATCATCAATTTTCAACCCTTTCTGACTTCATTTGCTATTTTTCATGCACTTACTGATTTCTTTTTCACCTAAATAACCCTGAAATTTGAAAGCACTTCAAATGAACTCTAAAAAGGTTGAAAGTTGGCATGGTATCATCATTTCACCCATATAGTTTGTTATAAAAAGTTGAGAGGGTTACGGAAAAAACTGGGTGTACTTCGTGTACAAAATGGACAATCTCTTTCGAAGTATCAGGGTTTCGGACGAAAACACGCCTATTACAATGGAATTTCATTTTTAAGTTATTTGAACTCCATACTTTTTCTGCATTCAAAATGCATCAAATCCACATCATCAATGTTCAACCCACTAACTTCATTTGCTATTTTTCATGCACTTACTAATTTTTTCCAGCTAAATAACACTGAAACTGAAAAGCTCTTCAAATGAACTGAAAATGGTTAAGGTTGGCATGGTATCATCATTTCACCCACATAGAATGTTATAAAAAGTGGAGAGGGTTACGGCAAAAACTGGATGCACTTCGTCTATGTCGGGACCCCGATCCTAAGTCATATGATTCCATACTATAACAAGTCACATCACTTTGCGGCCTCATGCACGGTAAACTCCACGGCTGCAGCCTTACCTTGGCCGGGACCGTTTGCGTCTTAGTATGTGAGCATGTCGCTGGCAATCACACAACAGAGAACCCGAACCGACATGACTAGTCATAGAACCCAAGTGGTACATCCGTACGGAAACAGGCATATGCAACCCAGCAATGCAGGTGTCGATCTCAAGTGTGTGTAGACGAGTCGTAGCAAGCTACAAGGACTCCATTACACTGCAAGACATTTCCCCGAGGGGACAGACATAGAAGCAAAGAAGGATACATGTCGGTCAACCAATGTGTCCAGAGCAGTAGCAAGCTACCAGGGCTCGATGGAAGCACAAAGGGGCAGTTTCCCATAAAGAGTACTACTAAAGGCACACGACTAGGTGTCGGATCCCATACATACCGTTGCATGTCACACGTATGCACGACATGCCCGATATGCATAGATACAACTATGGCATCACAACATAACCATACATTGATACAACTTTTATTTAGAAGACTCAGAAGAGTCTAACATGTTATGTTCTTACAGGCAGGGGTCACATGACCCAACACACAAGTCATACAAACATGTTCATACAAGCCAGCGGAAACTTAAACTATCCGAGTACGGACAGTGAAATGGAAAATAAGGCACATGGCCTGACTATCTACAGCCCGCCACATGGGCAAGATCGTAGCTGGGACACCAGCTATTCGGCGTCATCAACGTCTAGATAGAACCCACCTAATGGGTCCTGGTTCTCTTCTGCAACATTTATTAAGCAAGGATGAGTACAAACTTACTCAGCAAGTCTTTAAATCAGACCTAGTCTATTTATGCTCAAGTATCAATAAAGGGGGAGGTGGAGTTCATGCAGAAAGCCAGCTTTCACCTATGGCTAACCTACACTATTCAATGTTATTCTTTCTTTAACATTTTATTATCGCACACGAGTCCACTAATTCCATATCAATACACCACCATGGATTCACTTCCGTCACCTATGGGAGTTCCATCCACGGTAGTCACACTTGTATTGATATTTTTATCGGTATCCAGTTGATTATCTATGAACAGTATAAGATCTCCAAGCAGTCCATAACCAAGGACGCGACTATTCGAATAGTTTCATAACCCTACAGGGGTGTACCTCTTCACACACACTCTCGCCACTTATCGTTGTGTGCTCATAAAACCATGCACCTCGGCAACCTTCAAGTGGAAGCCCAGCGAGGGAGTCGGCCACGACCGTCAATCACTAAAGACCACTAGTCGAGGCTACCGCGTATTTGAGACTGAACCCGCACGGAAGTCCGGCCGAAGTTTCCGCAACGGCCCCAAACGATGTGCGCAGGGTTCCCAAGCTCACCATTCGGGTGACCCTTGGTACACCGTGCCACTGCCTACCGCGTCGTAACCCACCCCGAGGATCAGCGCTACGCACGGCCTCCAGCATGCTATAAACACTAGAAACTACTTGCAATACCTGGTCCAAGGACTAAGCAACTGATAAGTCGAGCGGGGTCATATTTCAGGGCCCAGCATGTGGTAGTATCTAGTCTTGGATCACAAACACGTAACTCAGTTCCTATGAACGGTCCCAATGAGACAACCCGCTATGTACTCCTACATAGCCTCTCATCGCTGCCTTTTACCAAATCGGGTTCATCTTGATCATATCACATTAGGGTCACATAGTTTCACTCCGGTTCATCACCTAGATGAATCAGACCTGACACAACTCTAAGCATAGCAAGCAAAGCAGGCAAGGTAAGCTAAGCACATCATGGCACAAGCATCTACCAGGTATGCTAGGTTGCAAGGTTTAGCTATTTACTATGACAAGACCAGGTCATGCAGAAGATTAGGTTCATCTACCGTGTATGACTGACATGTGAATAACATCCTAATGCAATGAACAAGAGCAGGAGCGAGAGAGTGGGATATTATCAGAATGATCAATGGGGTTGCCTGCCTTGCTGAGTTGCGGAGGAGTTCTCTCCTTCGTCGGGATACGGGGTGGTATCTTCCGGATTAGGGCCTACCGCAACGCAGATAAGAACATTCAATACACGCAAGTGCAACAATATGATGCATGATCATGGCATAGTAATATGCATGGATGAGCTAATGCAACTAGTGATCATGTCAATTTGAAATGGATTTGAATATAGGTTCAAATTTATTCTACTTTTCAAATTCCATTTATTAGCCTAATGGGAATTGTCCATGTTCACATATTTAGATTTCTCTAACATGCATGAGAATAGCACCATTGGATTCACTGTATTTTTCTGATCAATTTTCATATATAAATTATTTTCAGCTGACTTACAGATTATTTTATATGAATTTTCAAAGTTTTAAAGAATTTCTGGAATTATTTTTAAACTAGAAAATAGCTTAATGGTGTCAGCCTGACGTCATCATGGCGTCAGCTGGTCGGCTGACCAGCCCCAGATCAAACCTGACGCGCGGGGCCCGCACGTTAGTGACAGGGCCTTAACTTCCGCGCTGACCAGGGGTTTGACCCACTCTGGGGCCCACTGGTCAGTGTCAGGGCTAAGCTATTTAGGGGGTTTAGCCCCCTAATGATAGCCACGTCAATGCCCGCCGGAGCGGGGCCGGCGGCGACCATCCGACGCGGCGAAGACTCGCCGGAGTGCGTCTCCGGCGACCAAATGGGCAACGGAGGACACCAGACGACTCATCACACACGCACGCATCCGCTCCAACACACCCTAGGGACTGGGACGGTCGGAATCGATGCCGACGGTGAGCTGGGCGGCGGCTGGAGCTCGGGCGAGCACGGGCTCGTCGAACCAGGGCGCGACACGACTCCTACTTGGCATATTCCGACTCTACGAGACCTCACGAGCAAGATGGTGGCCACTAATGGACCGGCTGGTCACCAGAACGCGGCCGGCGTCGATCTCGAGTGGCGGAGGCAATCGGGCCTCGATGGAATCCGGGGCTAGGGAACGAGATCGAAGGGGGGAAGAGGTGGAAAACACTCAGGGGCTCATAGCGGTCACAGGGGTGTCGAAAGCGGGCTCGGGGACAGTCTGGAACGGCGGCGAGCTCCACTTGAACTCCGGCGGCCGGAGCTTGAAGACGACGTAGAGGCGGCGATGGGGAGCTCCTGGCGGTGCGCGGCTTGGCCAGGAGGAAGAGGGAGCTAGGCGGTTCTTTTGGCTGGCTCAGGGAGGCGCTGGGACAACTAGAGCGATGGCGGCGAGCTCGAGCAGTGCTCGGCCATGGTGGGAGCAGAGAGGGGGAAATGAGATAGAGAGAGCTCGCAGGGGGAGAGGGAGAGGGTAAGGAGGCCACGGCGGTGGCCTCACGCTGGCGCCCTCCCGGCCCTCCAGGCCAGCAGCCTGGCAGGGAGTAGGTGGCCGGCGTGTGGCGACCACACGCTCGCCGTCCTCCTGGCTGGAGGTGGGAGAAGACCGGTTCGCCCTTGGTGGGCTAGGCCGTCTTGTCCCTTGGCCCAGGTAGGTTTTGTTTTTCTTTTCTCTTTCTCTTTATTTCTGTTTCTGGTTTTTTCTGACATTTGATTAATTGTTTTCAGGAACAAAATGATCTTTTAAAATACCCCAAGTATTTTATAAACTAAAGTTTGAATATTTCCAACTTATCTGAAAAGTTTCAAAATAATTTGAAATCAGAATTAATGGTAATTGTTTTATTTGTCATTTTCAGAGGTCTTATCATTATTTTTAAGTTGCTTCTGATGTTCAAATCTTTTAAATGATCCTGATATATTCATGTTCTTAATTATCAGACATAGGGAACATTTTTTATGGGCATTTTGGATTTGTTGAAATTTCACCAAGTTGAATTGCTTTAATTCATTAAGTGCTTGGGGGTTTCTTTTTCTTTCTCCCCATTTCATGTTAATGCAATGATGATGATGATGCAAACACATGCCAACCTAGGACAACTTGCTAGGGTTGTGACAACTCACACCCACTCAAAAGAATCTCGTCCCGAGATTTTGAAGTCGTCGGGAAGAGCGCGGGGTACTCTAGTCAAAGACGATCTTCTCTTTCCCATGTGGCTTCCTTCTCAGAATGATGTGACCATTGAGCCTTGAGAAACTTGATGTTCCGTCGCCGAGTGGTATGCTCAGCTTGATCAAGAATACGAATAGGGTATTCCCGATATGTAAGGTTATCTTGGAGATCAAGCGCTTCGTGGTCCACTTCTCGGACAGGGTCCGAAAAGCAACGCCTGAGTTGCGAGACGTGGAAGACATCATGAACTTTGGAAAGATGCGGCGGAAGTTCCAATTGGTAGGCAACCTCTCCTCGTTTAGCAAGAATGCGAAAGGGTCCAATGTAGCAAGGAGCCAACTTGCCTTTGATACCGAATCGATGGGTATCCTTCAGAGGTATAACCCGAAGGTAAGCCTTCTCGTCAACTTCATAAGTCACAGCCTTATGATGGCGATCATAATGGCTCTTTTGACGAGACTCGGCTGTTTTCAACTTTTCACGAATAATGCAAACTTGCTCTTCTGCATCCTGAATCATATCCGGGCCAAAGAGTTGCCTCTCTCCGGTTTCTGACCAGTTAAGAGGTGTTCGACACCTTCGTCCATAGAGAACTTCAAAAGGGGCTTTGCCCAAGCTTGTTTGATAACTATTGTTATATGCAAATTTGGCAAATGGAAGACATTTCTCCCAGCTCATACCAAAGGATATAACACAATCTCGGAGCATGTCTTCGAGGATTTGATTGACTCGCTCAACTTGACCACTTGATTGCGGGTGGAAAGCAGTGCTAAAGGATAGATGAGTCCCCATAGCGGTTTGAAAACTTTCCCAAAATCGAGAAGTAAAAATACTTCCACGGTCTGAGCTAATCTCCAAAGGAACACCATGAAGAGAAACTATTCGAGAAACATACAACTCTGCTAGCTGGCTAGCAGTTATGCTCTCTCGAACAAGAAGAAAATGATCCACTTTGGAAAGACGAGCAATGACTACAAAGATAGCATTTTTCCCTCTCTTGGTCCTGGGAAAACTGGTGATGGAATCCATACCGACCTTATCCCATTTCCATTCAGGAATAGCTAAAGGTTGAAGGGTGCCAGGCCTTTGATGTTCTGCTTTCACGTGACGGCAAACATCGCAATTAGCAACGAACTAAGCAATTTCTCTCTTCATCCTAGTCCACCAGAACCTCTGGCGTTGGTCCTGATACATCTTTGTAGTACTCGGATAAATTGTGAAAGGAGAATCATGAGCCTCTTTAAGAATCAGCTGCCGCAGATGTTGGTTCTTAGGAACCAACAGACGGTTCTGAAAGAACACTACACCTTGTTCATCAATGGAGAAGTCCTTAGTGAAACCGCTAATGAGATTCTCTTTGATCCGGGAAATACCCTTATCCCTATTTTGGCCAGCTATGATTTGATCCTTAAGAGTAGTTTTCGCCATCAAGTTGGATAGGAATCCTTGAGGAACGATGTGGAGATTCAACTTCAGAAATTCCTCATGGAGAAGTGGTTGACCTTGATGTAGCATCAGGTTGTTACAATAAGACTTACGACTTAGTGCATCAGCCATGACATTGGCTTTCCCCGGGGTGTAAGTTATCCCTAAGTCGTAGTCCGTGATCAACTCTACCTATCGTCTTTGCCTGAGATTCAAATCCAGCTGGGTGAAGATATATTTTAGGCTTTGGTGATCAGTGTATATTTCGCAACGGTTACCCAGAAGGTAATGTCGCCATGTTTTCAGTGCATGGACTACAGCTGCAAGCTCAAGATCATGTGTGGGATAATTATCCTCATGTGGACGCAACTGTCGAGATGCGTATGCAATCACATGACGATCTTGCATGAGAATGCAACCTAATCCTTGTCGCGAGGTGTCGCAATAGATAATAAAATCCTTTGAGAAGTCTGGTGGTACCAGAACAGGAGCAGAGGTCAGACGTCTTTTCAACTCCTGAAAACTGTGCTCACATTGTGGAGTTCACTCGAACTTCTTATCTTTCTTGAGGAGTTCAGTCAGAGGTTTCGCAACCTTGGAGAAATTTTCAACAAAGTAGCAACAATAGCTCGCTAAGCAAAGGAAACTCCGTACTTGCTTAGCCGACTCAGGTTGAGTCCAATCAAGGACAGCCTAAACTCTCTCAGGATTGACAGCAATTCCTTTACTAGAGATTATGTGGCCCAGATAGGTCACTTATGGAAACCAAAATTCACACTTGGAGAATTTGGCATACAGACGATGCTCTCGAAGTTTCATCAATACTAGCCTTAGATGCTCGGCATGTTCTTGTTCATCCTTCGAGTAGATGAGAATATCGTCGAGGTAAACCACGACAAATTTATCCAAATACTCCATGAAGATTGAATTCATCAAGCGAGAGAAAGTGGCTGGAGCATTGGTTAAACCGAAGGACATGACGGTGTACTCGTATTGGCCATAACGAGTAATGAAACCCGTTTTTGGAATGTCCCCGTTTCTAATTCTGATTTGATGGTATCCCAACCTCAAATCCATTTTGGAAAAGACAGAGGATCCAGCGAGTTGATCATACAAGTCGTTGATCCTGGGAAGCGGATACTTGTTCTTAATGGTGACCAGATTCACTAGCCGATAATCTACAACCATCCGATCCAATCCATCCTTCTTCTTAATGAAGAGGACGGGACAAGCCCAAGGAAATGAACTAGGACGGATGAAACCTTTCTTCAAAGCTTCATCGAGTTGAATTTTAAGCTCGGCTAGTTCTAAGGGTGCCATCTTATAGGGTCTTCTGGCTATTGGGACAGTCCCTGGAATGAGTTCTATCACAAACTCGACATCTCTGACAGGTGGAATACCTGGCAGTTCTTCTGGAAAGACATCCGGGAAGTCACAGACTACTGGAACATCTTCTAACTCTGGAAGGGGGCTTGCATTGAGCAAATAGAGTTGGCGCTTGGCTGTTCGAGTAGAGACATTAACTATCTCACCCGAGGGATGTGTAAGTTGAACATTCCTAGAATGAGTATCAATCTTGGCATAATGAGTTGATATCCAGTCCATGCCCAGGATGATATTGATGTCCGAAGACTTAAGAGCTATCAAAGACGCTAGGAAAACTAGCCTATCCACCAGGATCTCATTGCCATGCCTCACTCTAGAAGTTTGCCATTTTAAACCAGGAGTCTGAACTACTAGAGGTGTTGGCATATCACAAAAAGACATGTTATGCAACTGTGCATAACTTTCTGAGATGAATGAATGAGATGCCCCAGTATCAAATAGAACAGATGCTGGATGGCTATTGACAAGGAGCGTACCTAGAAGGACATCAGGGTCTTCCATAGCTTCTTCAGCAGACACATAGTTAACTCGGCCACGGGTAGGAGTTGGCTTCATGAAGAAGGCTTTTCCCGGCTTTCCACGTCCAGCCGGCTTGATGTTGTTCTGACGACACTCACGAGAAAAGTGTCCTGGCTCTCCACACTTGTAGAAGACCACGGTGGGACGGGGAGCGGTGTTGGCGGTTGGACCTCCAAATGTCCTGACCGGAGGGTTAGGCTGAGCTGGGCGAGGCGCCTGAAAGGATGGCCTCGCAGTATATCTCGGTGGCGGGGATGCATTGGGCACACACACTCGGCGCTTATTGGAGCCGGAACCAGATCCAGAGCTAAAATCACGGTTATGCTTCCTGGTTGCTTCGTAATCCGTCTGTCCAGTCTCAGCATTGATTGCCTTGTTAACGAGGGCTTGGAAGGTGGCGCATTCATGAAGGCGCAGATCACGACGGAGCTCTGGACTAAGTCCCTTACGGAACCTAGCCTGCTTCTTGGCATCAGTTGATACCTCCTCCGGGGCGTAGCAAGCGAGGTTACCAAACTCTCGGCTATATGCATCTACGGTCAATCTGCCCTGGGTGAACGCGCAGAATTCCTCCCTCTTGCGTTCCATCAGCCCTTCCGGGATGTGATGGGTACAGAAGGCCTCACTGAAATCCGCCCAGGTTGGTGCGGGGCCTATAGGTCGCATAGCTTCATAGTTCTCCCACCACAGGTTGGCGGGTCCTTCCAGAAAGTATGTTGCAAAAGTCACCTTGTTGGCTTCTCAAACATTTGCAGCTCGGATCTTGCGTGTCATACTAGTCAACCAGTCATCCGCGTCGAGCGGGTCGACCGAATGATGAAATTTTGGTGGACACAGCTTAACAAAGTCATGGAGGGACACGCCCTCAACATGGTCATTGCAAGGAGCGCGGGCAGTATTCTGCTCAATCCTTTCCAGTAGGCTATTGGTCTCCCTTTTGTTCCATTCAGCCTCTAACATCACCTCCGCCAAAGAAGGCGCACGGGGCAGGTCCTCTTGCCTTGGCTGGCTTCCTTCGCCCTGCTCGGGGGCATGCACAGGGGTATTCCTAGTTGCGGCCACCATCCTGGGAAAACAAGCCCACAGCTTAGACATCAAGGATAACAACTCTAAGAGGAAAATAGGGGATGTACTGGACAACATGGCATGCAAGGGGATTAAAACCCAATTAACATGGTAAAAACAACTGCTATATACACCATGATTCATACACACCACGACATAGTTCAGTACAAGCCCAAGCTGGAATACAACCTACGGAGAGATGACACAACTCATCGGAGGCATTGCAAGCTTCCTATACATTATCTATCTAAACCTTCGGAACTCAACTCTCATCCTCATCATATCTCACAAGACACACAGGACTGTGATGATACGACTACTACCACACTAATACTAACATCCACGTACTCAAGCATCGCCATAGAATGCCTCATACAGGTTACCCCCATGACCCGGGAGCTGAACCTGAGGATCTGGAAACACTCCAGCCTATGATCCTTGGAAACCAAAAGGACACGGGTGTGGCCTTGGTCCCCTTGCTGGTGGCAACAACGGTCCTCGAAGAGGTGTGATGCCCCCAACATCGGGCCAGTCTACGCGTGTTGGCAGATGAGTCCGCGATGGGTTCAACATCTCCGAATCTCAATAGCCTGTCTGCACGACAGGTGCTAACTGAGTCAAGGCTGTCCAAAGACATGCACGTGTAGCATAAAGCTCCATACAAAGGGCACGTGCATCTCGATCCCTGTTCTCCAACATCTGAGCAGTCACCTGCAGGCTAGGGTCTTCATGGGAATGATCATAGTAAGTTGCAGTGAAGTAGCTATCCTCTCCTCCCTGAGAAGCAGGAACATAGCAAAACTTTGTGTTCTGATGCAGACCATGGTGAAACCTCATGATAGTTAGCATGGTGAAAGCGGCCTCCTGAACTGCCATATCAATGGTAACACCTAATCCATAGGTCCAGTGAAGCGGCCCTGCAATGTTAATAACGTCCTAATGCAATGAACAAGAGCAGGAGTGAGAGAGTGGGATATTATCAGAATGATCAATGGGGTTGCTTGCCTTGTTGAGTTGCGGAGGAGTTCTCTCCTTGTCGGGATACAGGGTGGTATCTTCCGGATTAGGGCCTACCACAAAGCAATATGCATGGATGAGCTAATGCAACCAGTGATCATATCAATTTGAAACGGATTTGAATATAGGTTCAAAGTTATGCTACTTTTCAAATTCCATTTATTAACCTAATGGCAATTGTCCATGTTCACCTATTCAGATTGCTCTAACATGCATGAGAATTGCACCATTGGATTCATTGGATTTTTCTGATCAATTTTCATATATAAATTATTTTCATCTGACTTACAAATTATTTTATATGAATTTTCAAAGTTTTAAACAATTTCTGGAATTATTTTTAAACTAGAAAATAGCATAATGGCATCAGCGTGACGTCATCATGGCGTCAGCTGGTCGGCTGACCAGCCCCAGGTCAAACCTGACGTGCGGGGCCCGCACGTCAGTGACGGGGCCTTAACTTCCGCGCTGACCAGGGGTTTGACCCACTCTGGGGCCCACTGGTCAGTGTCAGGGCTAAGCTATTTAGGGCGTTTAGCCCCCTAATGATAGCCACGTCAACGCCCGCCGGAGCGGGGCCGGCGGTGACCATCCGACGCGGCGGGGACTCGCCCGAGTGCATCTCCGGCGACCAAATGGGCGACGGAGGGCACCAGACGACTCAGCACACACGCGCACATCCACTCAAGCACACCCCAGGGACTGGGACGGTCGGAATCGACGCTGGCGGTGAGCTGGGCAGCGGCCGAAGCTCGGCCGAGCATGGGCTCGTCGAACGAGGGCGCGACACGACTCCTACTTGGCATATTCGGACTCTACGCGACCTCATGAGCACGATGGTGGCCACTAATGGACCAGCTGGTCACCGAAATGCGGCCGGCGTCGACGGAATCCGGGGCTAGGGCACAAGATCGAAGGGGGAAAGCGGGGGAAACGACTCAGGGGCTCACAGCGGTCGCAGGGGCGTCAAAAGCGGGCTCGGGGACAGTCTGGAACGGCGGCGAGCTCCACTTGATCTCCGGCAACCGGAGGTTGAAGACAACGTAGAAGCGGCGATGGGGAGCTCTTGGCGGTGCCCGGCTTGGCGAGGAGGAAGAGGGGATCTAGGCGGTTCTTTTGGCTGGCTCAGGGAGGCGCGGGGACAGCTAGAGCGACGACGGCGAGCTCGAGCAGTGCTCGGCCATGGCGGGAGCAGAGAGGGGACAAAATGAGAGAGAGAGAGAGAGCTCGCAGGGGGAGAGGGAGAGGGGAAGGAGGCCACGGTGGTGGCCTCACGCTGGCGCCCTCCCGGCCCTCCAGGCCAGCAGCCTGGCAGAGAGGAGGTGGCCGGCGTGTGGCGACCACACGCTCGCCGTTCTCCTGGCCGGAGGTGGGAGAAGACCGGTTCGCCCCTAGTGGTCTGGGCCGGCTTCTCCCTTGGCCCAGGTAGGTTTTCTTTTTCTTTTCTCTTTCTCTTTATTTCTGTTTCTGTTTTTTTTCTGACATTTGATTAATTCTTTTCAGGAACAAAATGATCTTTTAAAATACCCTAAGTATTTTATGAACTAAAGTTTGAATATTTCAAACTTATCTGAAAAGTTTCAAAATAATTTGAAATCAGAATTAATGGTAATTGCTTTATTTTTCATTTTCAGAGGTCTTATCATTATTTTTAAGTTGCTTCTGATGTTCAAATATTTTAAATGATCCCTAATATATTCATGTCCTTAATTATCAGACATAGGGAACATTTTTGATGGGTATTTTGGATTTCTTGAAATTTCACCAAGTTGAATTGCTTTAATTCATTAAAAGCATGGGGGTTTCTTTTTCTTTCTCCCCATTTCATGTTAATGCACTGATGATGATGATGCAAACACATGCCAACCTAGGACAACTTTCTAGGGTTGTGACAGTATACAAAATGGACAATCTCTTTCGAAGTATGAGGGTTACGGACGAAAACTCGCCTGTTACAAAGGCATTTCATTTTTTTAACTTATTTGAACTCCATACTTATTGTGTGTTCAAAATGCACCATTCAAAGCCACATTATCATTTTTCAACCCTTTCTAACTTCATTTGCTATTTTTCATGCACTTACTAAATTTTTTTCAACAAAATAACCCTAAAATAGAAAAGCACTTCAAATGAACTCTAAAAAGGTTGAAAGTTGGCGTGGATCATAATTTCACCCACATAGCATGTTATAAAAAGTTGAGAGCGTTTCGGCAGGAACTCGATGTTACTTCATGTACAAAATGGACAATCTCTTTCGAAGTATCAGGATTTTGGACGAAAACTCGCCTGTTACAAAGGCATTTCATTTTTTAACTTATTTGAACTCCAAACTTTTTGTGTGTTCAAAATGCACCATTCAAAGCCATATCATCAATTTTCAACCCTTTCTAACTTCATTTGCTATTTTTCATGTATAGATTTTTGCAGCTAAATAACCCTGAAATTGAAAAGCACTTCAAATTAACTCTGAAAAAGTTGAAAGTTGGCATGGTATAATCATTGAACCCACATAGCATATTATACAAAGTTGAGAGGGTTAGGGCAAAAAATGGATGCACTTCGTGTACAAAATGGACAATCTCTTTTGAAGTATCAGGGTTTCGAACGAAAACTCGCCTGTTACAAAGGCATTTATTTTTTAAATAACCCAAGAATTACCAAATTGGATATAATGATAAAACACGATAATATTAAACAATAGAAAAAAGAATCAGTGGAAAAATCTATTTTTAAAGTAAAGTTATTCACAAACTAGTGATTCACACAAATTTCAAATAATTCAAATTTAAACTATTCAAATTTGAAAACTACTGCCACTAACAGAAAGTTTATAATTTTTATGACCTAACACAAAAATATTCACTCATTAAAATAAATAAAATGAAAAAATGAAAAAATGAAAAATAATTCAAAAAATAGGCCGCCTACTGGGCCGCCACGGCCTGCATATGACTAGAAATCCAACCTGCGCCAGGATGCAGGTCCGTAAGGCCCAATAGGCCCATCAGGGCCACACAGGTTCGATAGGCCCACATAGGCCTGCTTAGAGAGGAGCTCGAGGGAGCAGCCGCAACGTTGCTTATGAACTAGTGCGGCTGCCCCTCGCTTGGTGAGGAGGGATTAAAGTTCCCCTGCACCGCGCATGCACGAGCACCACCTTTAGTCGCGGTTGGTGGCTCCAACCGCGACTAAAGATCCCCCCCCCCCACTTTAGTCGTGGTTGGAGCCACCAACCATGACTAAAGGTCAATTTCAGCCAGCCCAAGCGGCGGGAAGCCAGACCTTTAGTCGCAGTTGGTGGCTCCAACCGTGACTAAAGGGGGGTCTTTATTCACAGTTGGAGCCACCAACCGCGACTAAAGGCCTCCTTATATATACTACACTTCAAAAAAAATTCAGTTACTCTGCTCTTCGACCTCTTCGCGACATCGCCGCCATCGCCGTCTCGCCTCCCCGACACCACCCACGCCGTCGCCGTCTCGCCACGCAGTCGCCGTCTCGCCTCCTCGTGCCGATCTCCGGCGCCGTCCGCGCTCGTTCCTCCTCGAGACCGGCCTGAACTCGCCTAGCCTCGCCGTCGCCTCGCCTTGCCGAGCCCGGCCTGACCTCGCCTAGCCTCGCCTTCGCATCGACTTGTCGTCGCCCCGCTGTGAGCTCCCCTCTCTCCCCCCTCTGCCTCACCCCCTATGTCGCCATGGTAGCCGTCGGCCCCTCCCCGTCCCGAACCCCCCAATTTTGATGAACACACACACACAATTTTGATAATTAGATGATTAATTAGATGTATAGATGATTAGATGATAAGATGCTAGAATTTTGACATTAATAGAAGAATTTTGACATTTTTGACATTTGAGGAATTAATTAGTATAATGTATGTATAGAAATATTGAGTAATTTTGACATTTTGACACAATGTAGAAATTTAGGGTTTAGAGTTTATACAATGTATAAATTTTGACATTTAGGGTTTAGGAATTTGACATTTGATCCAATATATGTATAGCAATTAGTATATGTATGTATAATGTATAGAAAACATTTGAGGAATTTTGACAAAGCATAGAAAAAAGTTTGTTATGTATTTGCAAAATCAAGTTAAAAATAATACAAAAATCATAATCAAGCTTTTTTTTAAATTTGCATAAAATTTCTTCTCGGAGTCAACGATGCCTGGCCCCCATCCTCGTCATCAACTCGTTCGCGACGACGTCCTGCTTTAGAGGGGCAATGTTCGGGACTGGGGCCCGCCGGGCTAGCACTAGGAGGTGCTACCTTCAGAGGCGCGTAGCTTCGTGAGGAACTTGGGTTCCGTCATCGACCCGGAGCTTCTTTGGTGGCATTTGCGTGGGCCACTTTCGATGCGGAGGCAGCCGGCCTAGCCGGAAGTGGTACATCACTGTGTCAGGGAGGAGGACGAGCACGTCCGTTGGTACATGGATGCGTTGGACGTCAGGTTCTCCAATACCTGGTAGGTTCTTTAGGGATCTCACCCGAGCAATGATCTTGTCATAGTTCCTTCTCTTTGGGTGTCCACCGCCTGCCGCGCGAGGCATCAACTAGATCTGTAGTAGTGATATTATATAATGAATAATATTCGAGATGTATTAGTAATAATATTCGAGATTATATCCATTAGTATTCGAGATGATTTATTCGAGATCATATTTGATGATGCAAATTATGTACTATGATTCAGTTTTCCTTATTGATTCAAAGCATTCTAATTTGAATACTAAATTTTTAAATCTTTCTTCTGGGTTAGTTAAATATAATCTATGGACAATATCGGCAGAGATGGAGAAGAGGCTCTGTTCGACATCGTACGCTCCACGAGCCCAGAGCTTGAACATGAAGATGATGATGGCTCGCAATATCTGAACAATTCCGGTGAGGATTGTATGTTTGATGAAGACGAAAGAATAGATGAAGTCGACAACGATTTTGACGAAGAAAATGTTCTTCAAATAACAAAGACTGGCGAGGTATATTTATTATATAAGCCATCCTGTGATCATTACATGTCTTAATTAAGTTGTATATGTATTAACGAATCGATCTTTCTTCTTTTAGGCCTCCGGATCAAGCAAATCTTCTACAAGCGATAGGGTAAAGCGAGGCCCGGCCAAAAAGTTGGACCCTGGCGTAAAGTTCAACATCGATTCCATCAATACATCAACTGGCGAACCGCTTGAACCTAAGAAAAATGCTACCAAGTTCAAGAATCAATGTGGAGTTATTGCCAGGGACCAAATCCCGATCTGCACAAAAGAATGAAAAAGCCAGCAAAGGGAGATCGACAAGGAGTTACTTTTGTCGATGAAATAGCAAAAGATGTGCTTTGGACCGAGATGATGTCACATTTCACACTACGAGACAACTTGATAGATGCAGATCTGAATATAGTCAGAAACTATGCTCTTAAAAAGATGGCAATCGCATTCAACACCTTCAGGAAAATGCATGGGTTGCGTACGTCAAAGCAAACAAGACGACTCCAAAATTCCAGGGAGCACTGGTGAAGGCAAAAGATCACTGGAACATTTTCGTGAAGTTCAAGGAGTCAGAAGTAGTTAAGGAATGGTCGAGAAAGAACGAGATTACTGCTGCGAAAAAGGAGTGGCACCAAACTCTGGGGCTAGGTGCCTACTAGACGGCCCTGCCTAAGTGGGATCTATCCAAAAAAGATATGATTAGTGCAGGGGTCACTCCAGTTATAGTGACCTGGCCCCCGAGGTGCAGGACATGGTTTTACACGCATGGGGGGGGGAAGTTGGACCCAAAGAAAGGGGCTATTATCGTGAGGGCAAGTCTTAAAAAAGTGACAGATGAAATTCTGATGAAAATAGAAGAAGCTCGAACGGGGGTGTTCACGCCCAACAGAGAGGACGACGAGCTTACGCGCGCCCTGAAGAATCCTGAACACCCGAGAAGAACACGAGGGAAAGGCGTTGTTCTGTGGTTTGATGGGTTTGCTGGTTGGAACGACGACTACAGAAGCCGTGCGAGAAAGAAGATGCAAGAGGAGCAGAAGAAGAAGGAGGAAGCACTCCGCCTTGAAGGCCTCGAGTCAAAGCACCTGGAGTTGGAATCTAAAGTCGGGCGGCAGCAGGAGCAGATCGACTCACTCAACCAGGAAAGAGCGTCTCAGGGGCAGCATGAGCAGATCGATCCAGCATTGGATACCACTGTCCCATCTATGTCGAGAAGCAGCATGGGTTGCCCCCCGGTCGATATCGATGACGATGCAATGCTAGCTAGGTACCCTGTGGATGATATCAAAGACAGCACTAACTGTGAGCTACACATTAAAGTGAAGAACTTATCCATAATGGTGGCGGACGGATATGCTTTAGCAAATCCCCAAGAAGCAACCTTCCATTGCAATCCCATTCCAGCTGGCTATGCTCGTGTGGGGTTGATGAAGTGATGTCAGCATATCACGAGCTAGAACTTGACATTCCTGGAGGTGATGAGGAGAGAACACCGGGAGAGGCCATACATTATATCATTCTATGGAAAAAGGATTGCATCGTCTTTCCAAGGCCACCGACTCCTCCTCCTCCAAGTCCGTCGTTGCGTCAGTCGATTCCGACTCCTCCTCCAAGTCCGGCACCGCGTCAGCCGACTCCTCCTCCAAGTCCGGCACGACGTCAGCCAACCCCTCCTCCTCCAAGTCCGGCACCGCGTCAGCCGACTCCTCCTCCAGGTCCGGCTCGGCGTCAGCGTGCTTCGTCGACTCAGCATGCTCCATTGCCTAAGCAACAATGAAAGAGAGAGGCCGCAGCTATGATGACTAGTGGTACAATAGGTAAGAAATTCAGATATGGTCCAAGCCTCAAGGCTCTTCCAAAGTTGCCTTACCACATGACCGACAAGGAACTCGACAGCGTAGTGGATGCCAATTTGAAGGCCCATTTTGGACCGAAAATGCCCCAGCTGCCAAAGGAGAAAGTACCTGAGCATGTCTCACAACAGTTCATTGATACGGCTCGACCAGCTCAGCAGGACAGCGACTATGTGCGGTCTATCAAGAATTCATATCTTGTAGGACAAAAGGAGTCAAGCTCGAGCTCAAGCCAAGGAGTTGGCAAAAAAGCGGGAAAACTATCCCCCGGCTGGGAGAACAGGCAGTGCAATCGATCCCCCCGTTCATTGTACAAACACCTATGAGTACCGTCGGTCGACCAGAAGTAACCGAAGACCATATAAGGCAGGCCAAAGAGGGCGGTGTCACTGTTGAACAACTCCTCGGCCTTGAGGAAATGCTCGTGCTTAAAGAGTTAGAAGTACAATATAAATATGCCCGCGGCAAACCTCTAGTCAAGCCTGAAGATGTCAAGCTTCTACCAATGAGAATGTATGAATTGCATTCGTGGTACAAGCAAATAATAGCAAATACCAATGAAGAGTCCCTCATGGTGAGAGTCCAAGAGACGCATTACTTCCATAAAAATGATGTGTGGATTCATTATGCAGAGTTGTTTCAGTTATTCAATCAAGACGCACTCGACAAATCTTTAGTCAGTTGCTATTGTTTGTAAGTGATTTCTTTCTATAATTTAAAGTCTCTATCTAGTTGTGCTCTTGTTCATTACCTGGAATTATTCTCGCTATATTCGTTTCTGTGGTATTATGCAGAATGAAGATGTATGAAATGAAACAAGCTGGACGCTATGGCATTGGGTTCATTGACCCAAATACGATTAATCAAAAGATATGGGAAACTTCATATTTGAGAAAAGACACAGAGAAAAAAATGCTAGAATTTTTTATCCATCTAAACACCCAACTAGAAATACTACTTCCTTACAACTTCGGGTGAGTGTTACTATATGTATTGTTGATGATGAGTTATGCAGTTACCACTCGATATTGTTAATCATTGAAGTTAACAAGGGAAAAGTTGAAGTACTCAACTCGCTATTAAAGGATCCATCCGAATACACAATTGTGAGGGGGCTGCATGAAAAGTAATTTTAATCATTATCGCACTATGTTGGCCTCTTTAATTACTTCATTTCCTGATATCAACTAGTTAATAACTCATTTATTCATTTTCTTTGCCGGCGGGCAGGGCTTGGGCCAAGTTCATCAAACAGGTCCCAGGCAACTAGGCACAACAACTGAAATGGGTGCGACCCACGGTAATTAAGTACTACTAGCTAGCTAGCTACATCCATGCATCTTTTTAATTCTAGTTTCAATACCATTATCATTCTTGATTAATTATTACCTGATTGAATTTTTTTCTCCTAAAGTGCATGGTGCAGGAGCAGGGGAAAAGTTTATGTGGATACTACGTTTGCGAGTGCATTTGCATGATCACGTCTGAAAGGAGCATAAACAAAAGAAATCTTTGGGTAAGTTTGCCAAAACACTATCCATAATTTTTTTTATCATGAGCTAGCTAATATATGTACGCACAACTAATATATGCATCTTGATCTCCATCTTATAGCTGACGGAGATGTGGGGCCAGCTCCTACCAGAGGCTCGGGTACGAGCAATTCAAGAGGAATTAGCTGGATTTCTGCTCGACCAGGTCATAGATCCCAAAGGAGAATATCATTACAAGATCTCCAGGAATTAGTTGCATTTCTATGGGCCTGCATATATATATATATATATATATATATATAATGATCCTCAAATTGTAGGAGAAATTGTATAAATATATATATATATATATATATCATCGAATTGCTAGTTCGACGACCATTCACATACATACATATATATATATACATACATACATACATACATATATATATATATGATCGTGGTTCTATGAGAAATTCTATTTATATTTATATATATGCGCATGCACAACGTGTGTACAGTATGTACGTAGTAGCGTAATATATATTTGAAATAAAAATTAATTAAATGGAAAACACAAAATTAAAAGGAAAATTAAACCATAATTAATTCATAAACCCCTAAAGAATTAAAAGGAAAAATAAAACAAAACTAAAAAAACTAAATACTTTTAGTCCCGGTTGGTGTTACCAACCGAGACTAAAGGTTTCCCAGCCCACGACGCTGTCGGATGCCACGTGGAGGACCTTTGGTGTCGGGCCGTGTTGAACCAGCACTAAAGGGGTTAGGCTTTAGTCACCACCCTTTAGTGTCGGTTCGAGAACCGGCACTAAAGGCCCTTACGACCCGCGGCTATAGGCCGGTTCTGCACTAGTGTATCCACCATGTTCTCAAAGTGATGTTGCCATGACTTTGCTATGCTTAATGCTTGTCACTAGGGCCCGACTGTCATGATCTCAGATCTGAAACTATTATGTTTTCACGAATATAAGAGTGATTTGGATCCTATATTGCAAGTTGTATGCACCTATTACGTGTCATGATCAGCATACCCCAAGGTGACAATAATAAGGATTCTTCATGATCGGCATACCCCAAGGTGACAATAATAAGGATTCCTTTCGGTGATTGCCATGGTTTGAGAAGTTCATGTATTCATCATGTGTTAATGCTTTGTTCTGGTTCTCTATTAAAAGTATGCCTTAATATCCCTTAGTTTCCATTAGGACACCGCTGCCATGGGGGATAGGGAAAAATATGTCATACAGATTTGTATCGCAAGCACGTATGACTATATACGGAATACATGCCTACATTACATTGATGAACTGGAGCTAGTTCGGTGTCGCTCTAGTGTGTAACTGTTACATGATTGATGTCATCTAAATCATTATCCATCACCGATTGATGTGCCTATTTTTGACATATACTGAATCTTGCTAAGTCACTATTGTTGTTGCTACTGTCACAACTACTACAAAATTGATATCGTCACTATTACTATTACTACTATTACTTTGTCGTGCTACTAAAATATTTGTTACAGAGAGGTATCCTAGATGTGGTTAATTTGACAACTCGACTGTTAAGGCCGATGAATATTCTTTGGCTCCCTTTGTGTTAGATCAATAAATCAGGGTGTAATACTACCCGCGAAGACGGTTGTGATCCCTTATACTTGTGGGTTATCATGCACATGTGTTTCAGATATCTTATGAACTAGCATCGCATCAATCTTTCTCAATGGAATCCACATGTCCGTGAACAAATTATAAATGGGGATCCATCAAGGCAATCCTCTATGTGGTTAAATATTCATCACATTAGCTGGTTTCTTGCTACGGCTTATCACCTTACATATGACTCGAGATTGTCATGCTACCAAACCTACATTGACTTACCATGAACTATCTTCCAGTCCACATATTAGACCTTCACCCTCAACGGGATGGGCATTGACACATCTCTCCACCTGAAGCACATCGTGGATGACTTCAGCGGTTCAACCCCCCTAGATAGCTATCAACTTCCACAAAATCCTCTTTGCCCCTTCCCAGCCTCAGTAATAACCAAGCGTCTTTACATGTTGGAGTGCATATGGCACATATGTATTGTTGTCCCCTGACCAACCTCAGTTTACCTATCTCTCTCCATACAAAATACTGTTGGGGAACGTTGCATGGGAAACAAAAAAATTCCTACGCTTCACCAAGATCAATCTAGGGGATGAGCATCTACGAGAGGGGAGGCTGGATCTACATACCCTTGTAGATCGCTAAGCGGGAAGCATTAAGAAACGCGATTGATGTAGTCGAACGTCTTCGCGATCCAAATCACCGAGCTTCCCGCGATCCAATCACGATCCATCCCGATCTAGCGCCGAACGGACGACACCTCCGCGTTCAGCACATGTACGGCTTGATGACGATCTCCACCTTATTGATCCAGCAAGAGGGAGGGAGAGGTAGACGAGTTCTCCGGTAGCGCGACGGTGTTGTGGCGATGGTGGTGGAGTTATTCCAGCAGGGCTTCGCCTAAGCACCGCTGAAAACCGATCTAGAGGAGAAACTACGATCTAGAGGAGAGGTAGCACGTGGCTGTATTTCTGTGTCAAAAACCCTCAAAACCTCTAGTATATATAGGAGCAGGGGTGGGAGAAGGCTTGGCTCCCATGGGAGCCAACCCTAGTTCGGCCGAAGTGGGAGGGAGGATTCCCCCTCCTCCACTCCTAGTAGGATTAGGACTCCTTCCTTATTTTCCCACTTTTGCCTTCTTTCCACCTTGGGTCTTCTTACGTAGCCGCATGGGCTTCCTGTGGGCCTTCGTCCATCCCACTAAGGACTGGTATTCCTCCTCCCACATCCCATGTAGCCTCTTGGGTCGAAATACCCCTCCTGATGGTCCCTCGATACCCTCCCGGCAGTCCCGGTACACTATCGATGAGCCCGAAACTTTTTCCGATGACCAAAACAGGAATTCCTATATATCAATCTTTACCTCTGGACCATTTCGGAGCTCCTCATGACGTCTGGGATCTCATCCGCGAATCCAAACAACCTTCGGTCACCACCATGCACAACTCTATACTACCAAAACATCACCAAACCTTAAGTGTGCAGACCCTATGGGTTCGAGAACTATGTAGACATGACCGGGACACCTCTATGGTCAATAACCAATAGCGGGACCTGGATGCCCATATTGATTCCTACATATTCCATGAAGATCTTTATCGGTCGAACCTCTATGTCAAGGATTCAGTTAATCCCGTATGATGTTCCCTTTGTTCGTCGGTATGTTACTTGCCCGAGATTCGATCGTCGGTATCTCCATACCTAGTTCAACCTTGTTACTGGAAAATCTCTTTGCTCGTTTCCATAATACAAGATCCCGTGTCAAACACTTAGTCACATTGCTTGCAAGGCTTATTGTGATGTTGTATTACCGAGTGGGCCCTGAGATACCTCTCCGTCACACGGAGTAACAAATCCAAGTGTTGATCCATGCCAACCCAATAGACACCCT
Source organism: Hordeum marinum (assembly GCA_022496015.1). Classification (NCBI taxonomy): domain Eukaryota; kingdom Viridiplantae; phylum Streptophyta; class Magnoliopsida; order Poales; family Poaceae; genus Hordeum; species Hordeum marinum. The sequence goes on from CM039673.1 coordinate 74,761,499, forward strand.
CGGAGATACCTGTAAAGCACCTTTATAGTCACCCAGTTATGTTGCGACGTTTGATACACAAGGCACTCCTCCGGTGTCCGTGAGTTGCATGATCTCATGGTCATAGGAACATATACTTGACATGCAGAAAACTTTAGCAATAAACTGACACGATCATATGCTACGTTTATAGTTTGGGTCTTGTCCATCCCATTATTCTCCTAATGATGTGATCCCATTATCAAATGACATCTCATGTCAATGGCTAGGAAAGCTTGACCATCTTTGATCAACGAGGTAGTTTACTAGAGGCACACTATGGACAAAGTGTTGTCTATATATCCACACATGCAATGTGTTTCCAATCAATACAATTATAGCATGGATAACAAAAAATTATCATGAATAAGGAAATATAATAATAAACACTTTATTTATTGCCTCTAGGGCATATTTCCAACAGTCTCCCACTTGCACTAGAGTCAATAATCTAGTTCACATCACTATGTGATTTACATTGTAATGAATCGAACACCCATGCAGTTCTGGTGTTGATCATCTTTAGCCCTCGGAAGAGGTTTAGTCAACGGGTCTGCAACATTCAGATCCGTGTGCACTTTGCAAATATTTATGTCCTTCTCCTCAATGTAATCGCGGATGGAATTGAAGCGTCTCTTTATGTGTCTGGTTCCCTTGTAAAACCTTGGTTCCTTGGCCAAAGCAATGGCACCAGTGTTGTCACAGAACAGAGTCATTGGATTCAATGTAGTGGGCACTACTCCAAGATCTGTCATGAACTGCTTCAATCAGACACCTTCCTTCGCTGCCTCCGAGGCTGCGATGTACTCCGCTTCGCATGTAGAATCAGCTACCATGCTTTCCTTGGAACTACACCAGCTTACTGCTCCCCCGTTGAGAATAAATATGTATCCGGTTTGCGACTTAGAGTCATCCGGATCAGTGTCAAAGCTTGCATCGACGTAACCCTTTACGACGAGCTCTTGACCACCTCCATAAACAAGAAACATTTCCTTAGTCCTTTTTAGGTACTTAAGGATATTCTTGACCGCCATCCAGTGCTCCATTCCAGGATCTTCTCTCTATCTTCACTTTATCTTCTCTCTATCTTCTGCAGTCACTGGGCATTGAGTCTTACTCAACTTCACACCTTGTAACACAGGCAAGAACACCTTCTCGGACTGATCAATTTTGAACATCTTCAAAACTTTATCAAGATATGTGCTTCGTGAAAGTGCTATCAAGCATCTTGATCTATCACTATAGATCTTAATGCCTAATATGAAAGCAGCTTCTCCTAGGTCCTTCATTTAAAAACTCTTGTTCAAATATTCCTTCACGTTTTCCAGCATTTCTATATTGTTTCCAATCAGCAATATGTCACCCACATATAATATTAGAAACGCTATAGAGCTCCCACTCACTTTCTTGTAAATACAAGCTTCTCCATAAACTTGTATAAACCCAAACGCTTTGATCGCCTCATCAAAGCGCTTATTCCAACTCCGATATGCTTGCACCGGTCCATAAATGGATCATTGGAGTTTGCAAACTTTGTCAACATTCTCTACATCAACAAAACCATCTATTTGTATCATATGCAACTCTTCCTCAAGGAAACGGTTGAGGAACGCTGTTTTGACATCCATCTGCCAAATTCATAGTCGAAATATGCAACTATTGCTTACATGATTCTAACGGACTTAAGCATCGCTACGGGTGAGCAGGTCTCATCGTAGTCAAGTCCTTGAACTTGTGAAAACCCCTTTGCCACAAGTCAAGCTTTATACACGGTGATATTACCGTATGCATCCGTCTTCTTCTGAAAGATCCATTTGTTTTGAATGGCCTTTCGCCCTTCAGGTAATACTTCCAAAGTCCATACTTTGTTTTTATACATGGATCCCATCTCGGATTACATGGCCCCTAACCATTTCTCGGAATCTGGGCCCATCATCGCTCCACCATAGCTCGTAGGTTCATTGTTTTCCAACAACATGACCTCGAGGACAGGGTTGTCGTACCACTCAGGAGCAGTAAGCGCCCTTGTCGACCTACGAGGTTCAATAGTAACTTGATCTGAAGCTTCATGATCATCATCATTAACTTTCTCTTCAACTGTTGTAGGCTCCACAAAAACATCTTTCTGTGCTGCGCTACTCTCTGGTTGAAGTAAAGGTTCAATAACCTCATCAAGCTCTATTTTCCTCCCACTCAATTCTTTCGAGAGAAACTCTTTCTCAAGAAATGTTCCGTTCTTAGAGACAAACACTTTGCCTTCGGATCTGAGATAGAAGGTATACCCAACTGTGTCTTTTGGGTAACCTATGAAGACGCATTTCTCCGCTTTGGGTTCCAGCTTTTTAGGCTGAAGCTTTTTGACATAAGCATCACATCCCCAAACTTTAAGAAATGACAACTTTGGCTTCTTGCCAAACCAGAGTTCATATGGCATCGTCTCAACGGATTTTGATGGTGCCCTATTTAAAGTGAATGCAGTTGTCTCTAATGCATAACCCCAAAACGATAGTGGAAGATCGGCAAGAGACATCATAACGCACCATATCTAATAAGGTTCGATTACGACATTCGGACACACCATTACGTTGTGGTGTTCCTGGCGGTATCAATTGGGAAACAATTCCACACTGTCTTAAGTGACTGCCAAACTCATAACTCAGATATTTTCCTCCTCGACCAGATCTCAGGAATTTAATCTTCTTGTTACAATGATTCTCAACTTCACTCTGAAATTGCTTGAACTTTTCAAATGTTTCAGACTTGTGTTTCATTAAGTAAATATACCCATATCTACTTAAGTCATCAGTGAAGGTGATAAAATAACGATATCCACCGCACGCCTCAATGTTCATTGGACCGCACACATCAGTATGTATGATTTCCAACAAATCACTCGCCCGTTCCATTGTTCCAGAGAACGGCGTTTTAGTCATCTTGCCCATGAGGCATGGTTCACATGTGTCAAGTGATTCAAAATCAAGTGACTCCAAAAGTCCATCAGCATGGAGCTTCCTCATGCATTTTACACCAATATGACCCAAACGGCAGTGCCACAAGAAAGTGGTACTATCATTATCAACTCCACATCTTTTGGCATCAATGTTATGAACATGTGTATCATCACTATCAAGATTCAATATGAATAAATTCCTCACACTGGGTGCATGACCATAAAAGACATTACTCATATAAATAGAACAACCATTATTCTTTGATTTAAATAAGTAGCCGTCTCGCAATAAACAAGATCCAGATATAATGTTCATGCTTAATGCAGGCACTAAATAACAATTATTCAGGTTCATCACTAATCCCGATGGTAATCAAAGAGAGAGCGTGCCGATGGCGATCACGTCAACCTTGGAACCATTTCCGACGCGCATCATCACTTCATCCTTCGCCAGCCTTTTTCTATTCCGTAGTTGCTGTTTTGAGTTACAAATGTGAGCAACCGAACCGGTATCAAATACCCATGCACTACAACGAGAGCTAGTAAGGTACACATCAATAACATGTATATCATATATACCTTGTTTTTTGTTGGCCGCCTTCTTGTCAGCCAGATACTCGGGGCAGTTCCGCTTCCAGTGACCAGTTCCCTTGCAATGAAAGCACTCAGTTTCTGGCTTGGGTCCAGCCTTGGGTTTCTTCACGGGAGGAGCAACTACTTTGCCACCCTTCTTAGAGTAACCCTTCTTGCCCTTGCCATTCTTCTTGAAACTAGTGGTTTTATTGACCATCAACCCTTGATGTTCTTTCTCGATTTCAGACTCAGCGACTTTCAGCATCGCAAACAGCTCGGTGACTGACTTGTTCATCCCGTGCATGTTATAGTTCATCACAAAGCTCTTGTAGCTAGGTGGCAGTGATTGAAGAAATGTGTCAGTGATCGCCTTTGGCGAAAGGGGCATCCCTAACTCCGCCAGACGAGTCGAATACCCAGACATTTTGAGTATATGTTCACTGATAGACCCGTTCTCCTCCATTTTGCAAGCATAGAACTTATCGGAGGTCTCATAACTCCGGATCCGGGCATTCTTCTTAAAGATAAACTCCAACTCCTGGAACATCTCATATGCTCCATGACGTTCAAAACGTCTTTGAAGTCCCGGTTCTAAGCCATACAATATTGTACACTGAAATATTGAGTAATCTCCAGAACGTGCCTCTCAAGCGTTCTTAACGTCTTCGGATGACATGTCTACGGGTTGGTTGCCAAGCGGTGCATCAAGGACATATGACTTCTGGGAAGCCGTGAGGATAATCCTCAGATTATGGGCCCAGTCCACAAAGTTACTTCCATCATCTTTCAACTTAGCTTTCTCTAGAACGCATTAAAATTAAGGGGTGCTACTGCGCGAGCCATTGATCTACAACATAAATATGCAAAGGTTACTAAGACTATTGTTCAAGATAATGAGTTTAGTTAATAAATTACTAAAGCTCCCACTCAAATTGATATCCCTCAGGTCATCTGAGTGATACATGATCCAAATTCACCAACTCAAGTCCGATCATCACGTGAGTCGAGGTGGTTTCAATGGTGAACATCATCATGTTGATCATATCTGCAATATGACTCATGTTCGACCTTTCGGTCTCTTGGGTTCCGAGGCCATGTCTGTACATGCTAGGATCGTCAAGTTTAACCTGAGTGTTCTGCATGTGCAACACTGACTTGCACCCATTGTATGTGAACGTAGAGTCTATCACACCCGATCATCACGTGGTGCCTCGATACGATGAACTTTCGCAATGGTGCACACTCGAGGAGAACACAATTCATCTTGAAATTTAAGTGTGGGATCACCTTATAATCCTACCATCGTCCTAAGCAAAACAAGGTGCAAAAAATGATTAACATCACATGCAAATCATAGGTGACATGATATGGCCATGAACTTGTGCTTTTGATCTCCATCTTGAAAGCACTAGCATGATCTCCATCGTCACAAGCATAACACCATGATCTCCATCATCATGATATCCATCATTGTGTCTCCATCAGGGTTGTCACGCCCACCATGCTCATACTACTATAGCTACCATTTAGCAATAAAGTAAAGCATTACATAGCGCTTAATGATTGACACACAGTTCATACAATAATTAAAGACAACCCTATGGCTCATGTCGGTTGTTGTACTGATCGACATGCAAGTCGTGATATTCTATACAACACATTATCATCTCATACATCACATATATCTGATCATGTAATGGGCCATATCACATCACAACATACCCTGCAAAAACAAGTTAGACGTCCTCTAATTGTTGTTGCAAGTTTTACGTGCCTGCTACGGGTATCTAGCAAGAACAATTCTCACCAACGCAATACCACAACGGTGATACATAAGATGCTTTTCAACCATCTCAAGGACCGCCTTTGTCGAATCCGATCCAACTAAAGTAGGAAAAACAGACACCTGCTGTGATAGCCCAAGTGTTGTCCCTACCTTTTATGGCATGTAACCCCATTGTATAACCTTGTGTCATGAGCTATGAGATGTTTTGCACCTTGTCATCCATGTGTTGTTTGCATTCATGCATCATATCATCCATATGTTGTTTGCATTCATGCATCATATCATCCATCATACCATTCATTTTGCAAGCTTGCTATTCTCATGTGTGTTGGCTTGATGTTGTGGTGTCATGGATGTGAGTGTGCCTTGGTGTGGTGTTGGTTTTGAGAGTCCTTGGAGTCATGTGTGCAACTCCGTCTTCTTCCCTCTCTTTTCTTCTTCATCTAAACCCCCCACCATTTACCTTTATTCCCATGTGATTTTCTTGGTAGATTTTAGTTGTTTTAAAAAAAATGTTCAAGTGGTGTCCCTAATCATGTTCATAACTTAGAGTTGAGTTCTTTTAGTGTTTGAGGTTTGGGTGATTTTGTGTTTTAACCAAAAGAGGGCTGTTATTTCTTAAAGTATTAAAATAACTTGTTCTATAAATCTATTTAATATTTTTTTCAATTAGTGCATTTTATTTCCTCCACAGAAGCATTTTTTTGTTTTGCTCTAAAACCTTTTAAAATGCCCTGGAGTTTTATTTTGTGATGCTGGTTTTATAAAAAAGAAAAAACTCCTCTATTTTGAATTGTTTGAGAGAGAGAGGTAGGTGGGCCTGTCTCTCATACGGCCCAGCCCGCATGAACAGATGGCCACCTGCCCCGTCGTCTCTGTTGTCAAGTTCAGAGTGAGAGGGAGCCAAGCCCCGCCGTCCTTTTCCGTCGCCGTCGCCGTCAGCTCCTGGGTATAAAGCCCCCCTCGGCGTGTGTGCGTCCCTGCCTAGGCTTCCTCTATCTCCCTCTGCCGCCGCAGCTTTCTTCTTCCCCTCTAGCTCTCTCCCTCCTCTCTGCTTTTCCCCTGTCAGGTAAGCTCCACAAAGGTTCAGTGTAGTTCAGTTGCGTCCGCCGCTCGTCGTCGTCGTCGTCGCCGCATCTCCGGTGGGCGCCGTCCCTGGTGGTGATGGCGTGGGGCTAGCCACTTCCGTCCGCGTCCCGTTCCCGGCGATAGGAGCGCCGTGGAGGGCTCCAGGGCTCGTCGTCTTCTTCCCGCGCTGTGGCTCGTCTCCGCCTCTGCTTCCCCTCCGTCGTCGACCCGTCTCCGACCATCTCCTTCCCCTCTGTCGCCTCCATCGTGACCGGCTCGTCGTCACCTTCCCCCAAGGTGAGCCGTCGGTCCCTGTAGGCCTTCTCCGTGCTTAGCTCGTAATTTGGTCGCCGCGTGTCTGTCGCTGCCGGTAGCAAGACGAGCTCCGGCCGCTCGCCTCCTTCCTCCTCACCAAAAGGTGAGCAAGGGAATGGATTCCCTGCTTGTCCCCGCGCACGTAGGACCAGTGGTGTCGCCAGATTCGTCGTAGTCCACCGTCGCCGCTGTCGTCGTTTGTCTGTCGCCGTAGCTGATGCTTCGCTGTAGCTCAGTCGCCGCCGGTCCAAATGCTCGAGTGTGAGCTTGCCTCCGATCCCCCTCTTCGCGAGATGAGTGGAGGGATGGAATCCCCGGTAGTTCCCGCGCGTGTGTGGGTAGTTGGATTCGCCGGATCTGCCGTGCATCGCCGGAGATCATCGCCGTCGATGCCCTATCGTGGTTGCCCTATTTTTCTTCAGTTTCGTCAATTTCAGCATGTGTGTGTACTAGAGCAGCGTGGCGCCTTCCCTGTTAACACCCGCAGCCGTAGCCGAGTGGTAGCACTCAGGGGAGAGGACCGCAAGGTCATGGGTTCGAGCTCAGCTTCTCCCCCCTTTTTGTTTTTGTTGTTTTCTTTTTTTGTTTTGTTTCTTTTGTTAATTCTTGCACATGTGTAGGTGTGTGTAGCATTTTCAGGGTGTTGTTTTCTTTTTCAGCTACATGTATGTGTATGTATGTTATATATGTGAGTGTGTGTGTGTATTAGTGGGTGTGTGGGTGGGTCATGTGTGTGTATGTGCTTCTTGCATATACCCACATGTGTGTGCAAGTGTAGTGCATGTGCGTGTGTGCTTGTGCATACATATACATGTATGTGAGTGTGTGTTGTGTGTGTATGTGTATATACATGAGGGTATATATGCATGTGTTGGTGAGGGTAAGCATCTACATGTATGTATGTGTGTATTTACCTTGTGTATGTATGTATGTGGGTGGAGTGTCTTGCTTAGGTGATGTATGTGCATGGGTATTGGCATGTGTATATGCAAATATGCTTGTATGTTGGTGTATGTGCTTGTGCATGTGAGATGTCCACAAGCATAAGCTTGTGAGTGCCTTCTGTGTGTAGGTGGGCATGTGTGCTTGCACATGTGGTGTGTGGTGCACCATGTTGGGCATTTGTGCAAGAGAGGGTGTGTTAGGGTGACTTGTGGGTTCACCACTTGACCTACCCCTTGTTTTTCATGCTTGCTAGTAGGTTGATCACCTTTGCCATGTTATCTAAGTTATAAACCTACTCATGTTCATATTCACTCATGTTCAAACTAGAGCTATGATTCTCTCATACGAATAGGTGGTAGTTTGCTATCTTGGTTGTGTCATGATGCTTCACATGATCATGTGAGTTTTATACATTTTATTGGGGTAGAAAGAGCCAATGAACTCGTTGGGATTATCAGATTTCACTTTTGAGAAAGTTGATAAATCTGTCATTTTAGCTGATATGCTCTTTTGTCATTTTTGCATGAATTAATCCATGTGTGCTTTGGGAGTGGTGCCAACTCGGAAGTGCTAGTATTTTGTACCTAGTATGCCATGGTATTTTTGTTTAACATAAGAACCACCAATATAAGTGGGAAACAAGCTGTTAAGTTGCCTATTTGATGTTTCTGTTTCAACATGCTAAAAACTGCTTAGTCTGGGAAATCTGATGTTATTTTTATACCATGAAGAGTGGGTTGTATCTAGTGATATATTTGGAATTTGCTCATGCTCAGTGCTAGTTAATTGGAGTATATATTGCCGTCTACCATCTTGTTAATTTCCATGCCATTTGGAGCTCCCTAGCATATTTAACAACTGCTGTCAACTTGCTACTTTATAATTCCAGATTCCAGAAAACTGGAATTTTCACTAAGTCCCAGGAATCTGATTCATCATGCCAACTTGCTAGCTTCGTGATTATTGATGTGTGTCTCCTTTGCTATTTTCATAGTTGGATAAGTTGATGTGGGTGTTTAGTAGATTCTTTCAATATCTTGTTTGTGGCTGTAGGGTTCCTGTAGATCAAGTTGTGGCCTGTGCAAGTTGCTATATTGTTGTTTTGTGGCAGATTGTGGTTTTTCTTGTTTTGTGGGTTGTGGGAGCTATGCTCCATGGAATTGATTGATTATTGAGCCTATTATGATTGGTTTTTCATCACCTATCCAATGGCTTCCTTGAAATGCCAAGATTTAGCCCATGACTTTGATGATCTTGTGTTTTGCCTTCGTACCTTGTCGTGAGCGTTTCGTGAGAACCGTAACTCCGTTTCTGATGATCTTTATATGCATTTCCATCGATTTGGCATGATGCATTCATATTTGCCATGTTCATGCATGTATAAATAACTTAACATGAGGTTCTGTCCAGTTTCGTTAATAAACAAACTTTGCATGTGAAACATGACTAGTTTTGGATTGCCATGTTAAATTCTTCATAAATGACTCATGCATGTGCATTGCACCTTGGTTGGATGTTTATTTTTGCTGTTTCTCTTGGGTAGACGCGAGCGTTGAATCTGAGTACAAGGATCCAGGAGAGTACCACTACGAGGACGGGCTACTTGTTGCACTGAAGAACCAACAGGCAAGATGATCGTGCCCGGATTCCGTTACTATTCTTGCTTGCTAGTTTCTCGCTCTTATCGTTACAATTGCGTTACCTACCACTTGATATCAGCCTCCTATTTGCCATGAAAAGCCTCTAACCTCCACATCCCAGCAAACCTTGTTTAGCTAAGCTACCGCTGCTCAGCCCCTCTTATAGCGTTCTTAGTTGCAGGTGCAGGTTGTTCCATGTGATAACATGGATTTGGATATCATCATATTATCTGTTATTTAAATTAATGCACATATATATCTTCGTATTGGTGGAAGGCTTGGCCTTTTGCTAAGTGTTTTGTTCCGCTGTTACCGTCATAGTTCCTTGTTACCAGTGTTATGTTTTCCATATTTTGCGCTCCTAACATGCTCGAGGTTGTTATGGGGACCCCCTTGTTTATTCGGTTGAGATTAAAACTTGTCTGGCAAGACCCAACATTGGTACTACATTTGCTAATAACTTAATAAAACTTGCATAGGGCTTTGTAACCCCATGGATAATTAATCAACAACCCGGGCCAATGCTCCTCATGAGTGTTGGTCCAATATGGGCTGCCTGCGGGGCCGCCTCGAGGCAACTTGAGGATTGGTTTTCCCTATAGCTAGTCCCATCTATCGTGTCCTGAGAACGAGATACGTGGCTCTTATCCGGTTCGTCGACACGTCGGGCGGTCTTGATGGATTTCTTTTACCTTTATCGAATGTCTTGCATGTGGACTCTGACTTTCTTCGGGTTTTCTCGAGGTGTTGGAATTCCTTTGGAATTACCTATGATGATCACGAGATCCATGGTCGAGGCTATTCCCGCGGAGCATGGTTAATTTGGTAATGGATTAGTTGGAGCACCCCTGCAGGATTAAATCTTTCGGAAAGCCGTGCCCGCGGTTATGTGGCAGCTTGGATTATTGTTTAACACCCAGTTATAGTTAAATTTAAGTAAACTCTAATAAGATGAACCAACTATGTGAGTAACCGCGATCGTCTCTGCTCGTGAACATGAACCGAGAGAGAACACGGTGGGGTTATGTATGACGTAAGTAGGTGTTCAGGGTCTCTTAGAGATCATGCTAGTTTCGATCGTTCATCGTAGGCCACTCATATCTATTTAAATGTTGCGTAAGCTAGCCACCATATATGCTTAGTGCTGCTGCAAACTAAACACATATCCCTTCCATACCTTTAAGCTTGCATAGTTTCAGAACCCGGATGCTTGATAGCTGAGTCCATGTGGCTCACAGTTTACTACAACACTCCAGGTGCAGGTACAGATGATTGTGTGCAGGATGACCTTACCCAGTTGTAGTGGGAATATGATGAATAGAGAGGCAGAATGTACGTGACGTATCCGGATGAGTAGAGGACCTGGTCGTGATCGTTGGGCTAGCTTGATAGTATCATTTGCAACTGCTTTTATCGTTTGTTTTCGTCTATAGTTGGACCCTGTCTTCAACATGATGTTATGAATTGTGTGGATTTGTAAGTTAGCATGTGGCGAGTGTAAGCCAATCTTGTATACTCACCTCTTTATGTAATGTATGTTGTGATGGTATTATTCTTGCTAACGGCAAGATGCGCCTCTATCCCTTGCGGTCCCACGTGCCTTAAAATGGATAGGCACGCATCTTGGGCGTGACAAGTTGGTATTAGAGTCATACGACCATAGGAGCCTTTGCTTGTTCGAACTTGGCCGAGTCGTGTCTAGTAAAACTATTTTGAGTCTAGTTATATCGGAGAGTAGGATTCTTTTTACTCCTCTTCTATGCTCTGGTGAGGTATCCGACTTAGGAATTTTGATTCTACTACTCTTCTCGCTCAAATTTTTTTAGGATCACACATGTATTTTGGAGTCTATATGATGCCGATGTGACAGGGTTCAGTCTTGGTATATGATCGTGTCAGTTTATTGCTACTGTTTTCCGCATGTCAAGTATATGTTCCTATGACCATGAGATCAAGCAACTCACTCACACCGGAGGAATGCTTTGTGTGTATCAAACATCGCAACGTAACTGGGTGAATATAAAGGTGCTCTATAGGTATCTCCAAGGGTGTCTGTTGGGTTGGCATGGATCAAGACTGGGATTTGTTACTCCGTGTGACGGAGAGGTATCTCAGGGCCCACTCGGTAATGCAACATCACAACAAGCTTTGCAAGCAATGTGACTAAAGTGTTTGCCACAGGATTTTGCATTACGGAACAAGTAAAGAGACTTGCCGGTAACAAGGTTGAACTAGGTATGGAGATACCGACGATCGAATCTCGAGCAAGTAACATACCGTAGAACAAAGGGAACGTTAGACAGGATTAACTGAATCCTTGACATAGAGGTTCGACCGATAAAGATCTTCGTAGAATATGTAGGAACCAATATGGTCATCCAGGGCCCGCTATTGTTTATTGGTTGTAGAGGTGTCTCGGTCATGTCTACATAGTTCTCGAACCCGCAGGGTCTCCACACTTAAGGTTTGGTGACGTTTCGGTAGTGTAGAGTTATGCATGATGGTGACCGAAGGTTTTTTGGAGTCCCGGATGAGATCCCGGACGTCACGAGGAGCTCCGGAATGGTCCGGAGGTAAAGATTCATATATAGGAAGTCCTATTTTGGTCAAGGGAAAAGTTTCGGGCTCATCGGTAGTGTACCGGGGGACCATCGGGAGAGGTATTTCGACCCAAGAGGCTACATGGACTGTGAGAGGGTGGAAACCAGCCCTTAGTGGGATGGTGGAAGTCCTCTAAGAGGCCCATGCGTCTGGAGTTGGGAGAGAAAGAAAAAAAGCCAAGGTGGAAAGAGATTCCAAGTAGGAAAGGAGGAATCCTAGTCCTACTAGGATTGGAGGAGGATTCCTCCAATCCTCCTTGTGCAAGGGCAGCTGGTGCGCCAGCCCTCCTCCTCTCCCTCCCTCTTATATATACCGGAGGACTTGAGGGTTTTTCACTTGATTTTACGGCACGTGCTACCCGTTCCACCGGTGCTCCTCTAGATCGGATTTCTGCGGTGCTTAGGCGAAGCCCTGCCGGAATTGCTCCACCACCATCGCCGGAGCGCCGTCACGCTGCCGGTGAACTCTTCCTCCTCTCCACTTCCTCTTGTTGGACCAAGACGGTGGAGATCGTCATCAATCTGCACGTGTGCTGAATGTGGAGGTGTCGTCCGTTCGGTACTAGATCGGAAGGACCGTGATCAGGACCACGGGACGGATCGTGATGAGATCGCGGGACGGATCGTGATGAGATCACGGGACAGATCATGATGAGATCGCGGGACGGATCGTGATGTGTTCACGGGACGGATCGTGATGAGATCGCGGGACGGATCATGATGATATCGCGGGACGCTCGGCGATTTGGATCGCGAAGATGTTTGACTACACCAACCGCGTTTCTTAACGCTTCCCGCTTAGCGATATACAAGGGTATGTAGATCCACTCCCCCTCTCGTAGATGCTCATCACCATGGATAGATCTTGCGTGTGCATAGGAAAAATTTTGTTTCCCATGCAATGTTCCCCAACAGTGGCATCATGAGCTAGGTCTATGTGTCGATTAGATCTCGAGTAGAACACAAAAGGTTTGTGGGCGTTGATGCTTAGATTGCTTCCTCCCTTGGTCTTATTTTGGTTCAGCGGTATTGTGAGATGAAGCGGCCCGGACCAACATTACTCGTACGCTTACGAGAGACTGGTTCCCTCGACGCAACTTGTTGCCTAGATGGCTTGCGGGTGGCAGTTTCTCTCACTTTAGTTGGATCGGATCCGACAAAGGCGGTCCTTGAGAAGGTTGAAAAGCAAATTATGTATCACCGTTGTGGTTTATGCATAGGTGAGAATTGTTCTTGCTAGATACCCGTAGCAGCCACGTAAAACATGCAACAACAATTAGAGGACGTCTAACTTGTTTTTGCAGGGTATGTTGTGATGTGATATGGCCAATTGCATGATGTGATATATGTGATGTATGAGATGATCATCTGATGTATAGAACTTCATGACTTGCACGTCGATGAGTACGGCAACCGGCAGGAGCCATAGGGTTGTCTTTAATTATTGTATGACCTGCGTGTCAATCATTAAGCGCTATGTAATGCTTTACTTTATTGCTAAACGGTAGCAATAGAAGTAGAAGCAGGGTTGGCGCCACAACCCCAATGGCAGCACATTGATGGACATCAAGATGATGGAGATCATGGTGTCATGCCGGTGACGATGGAGATCATGCCGGTGCTTTGAAGATGGAGATCTTAAGCACAAGTTCATGGCCATATCATGTCACTTATGAATTGCATGTGATGTTAATCCTTTTATGCACCTTGTTTCGCTTAGTACGACGGTAGCATTATAAGGTGATCCCTCACTTTAATTTCAAGATAAAGTGTGTTCTCCCCGAGTGTGCACCGTTGCGAAAGTTCGTCGTGTCGAGACACCACGTGATGATCGGGTGTGATAGACTCTACGTTCACATACAACGGGTGCAAGCCAGTGTTGCACACGCGGAACCCTCGGGTTAAACTTGACGAGCCTAGCATGTACAGACATGGCCTCGGAACACAAGATACCGAAAGGTCAAGCATGAGTCATATAGTAGATATGATCAACATAATGATGAACCATTGAAGCCACCTTAACTCACGTGATGATCGGACTTGAGTTGGTGAATTTGGATCATGTGACACTCAGATGACCTGAGGGATGTCAATTTGAGTGGGAGTTCTTAAGTAATATGATTAATTGAACTCATTATCATGAACATAGTCAATAGTGTCTTTGCAAATTATGTCGTAGATTACTAGCTCATGCTGTAGCTCCCTTGTATTTTTTTTATGTTCCTAGAGAAATAGAGTTGAAAGATGATGGTAGCAATATTGCGGACTGGGTCCGTGATCTGAGGATTGTCCTCATTGCTGCACAGAAAGGCTTATGTCCTTAATGCACCGCTCGGTGAGCCAACCCCTCAAGCGTCGTCTGTAGATGTTGTGAACATCTGACAGACACGTTCCGATAACTACTTGATAGTTTAGTGCGCCATGCATTACGGCTTAGAATTAAGGCTCCGAAATGTTTTGAACGTCACGGATACATATGAGATGTTCTAAGAGCTGAGATTGTGATCTCAGGCTCGTGCCCATGTTGCGAGATATGAGATCTCCAACAAGATTCTTTGCTTGCAACATGAAAGAGAATAGCTCAATCGTTGAGCACGTGCTCAGATTGTCTGGGTGCTATAATCGCTTGAATCGAGTGGGGGTTGATCTTCCAGATAAGATAGTGATTGACATAGTTCTCCAAGTCACTGTCACTAAGCTACTAGAACTTGGTGATGAACTATAAATTGCCAGGGATAGAAATAATGATCCCTGAGCTGTTCGTGATGTTTGACACCGCGAAGGTAGAAATCAAGAAGGAGCATCAAGTGTTGATGGTTAGTAAAACCACTAGTTTTGAGAAGGGCAAGGCCACGGAACGAAACTTCATGGATGGCAAGCCAGTTGCTGCTCCAGTGAAGCAACCCAAACTTGAACCCAAACCCGAGACTAAGTGCTTCGATTATGAGGAGAGCGGTCGCTGAAGCGGAACAACCCTAGATACTTGGTAGATAAGAAGGCTAGCAATGTCAATAGAAGTATATTTGATATACGTGTTATTGATGTGTACCTTGCTAGTACTCCTAGTAGCACTTGGGTATAGGATACTGGTTCATTTGCTAAATGTTAGTAACTCGAAGTAAAAGCTACGGAATAAACGGAGAACTAGCTAAGTGTGAGGTGACGATGTGTGTTGGAAATGTTTCCAAGGTTGATGTGATCAACATCGCACGCTCTCTCTACCTTCGGGATTAGTGACGAACCTAAATAAATATTATTTGGTGTTTGTGTTAAGCATGAACATGATTAGATCGTGTTTATTGCAACACGGTTATTCATTTGAGTTAGAGAATAATGGTTATTCTATTTATATGAATAATACCTTCAAGGGTCATGCACCCAGTGGGAATGCTTTGTTGAATCTTGAGTGTAGTAATACACATGTTCGTAACATAGATGCCAAAAGATACAAAGTTAATAATGATAGTACCACATACTTGTGGCACTGCGTCTAAATGTCATATTGGTGTAAAGCGCATGAAGAAACTCCATGCTGATGGATCTTTGGACTCATTCGATTTCGAATCGGTTGAGACATGCGGACCATGCCTTTTGGGTAAGATGACTAAACCCCGTTTTCCGGCTTGATGGAACGGGCAAATGACTTATTGGAAACAATACATGTTGATGTATACGATCCAATGAGTGTTTGTAGCTTGCGGTGGATATCATTATTTTCTTACCTTCACTGATGATTTCAGTAGATATAGTGTATATTTACTTAATGAAACACAAGTCTGAATCGTTTGAAAGGTTCAAGCAAATTCAGAGTGAATTTTAAGATCATCGTGACAAGAAGATAAAAATTTCTGCGATATGATCGTGGAGGTGAATATCTGGGTTACGAGTTTGGCATACAACTTTAGACAATGTGAAAGTTGTTTCACAACTCACGCCACCTGGAACACCATAGTGTGATGGTGTGTCCGAACGCCATAGTCGTGCCTTGTTTGATATAGCACATACTATGATGTCTCTTATCGTTTTGCCACTATTGTTTTGGGGTTATGCATTAGAGCCAACCACATTCACTTTAAATAGGGCACCATCTAAATCTGTTGAAATGACACCGTGTGAATTATGGTTTGATAGAAACCTAAGCTGTCATTTCTTGATGTTTGGGGCTACGAAGCTTGTGTGGAAAATGTTTTCACCTAATGAGCTCGAACCCAAAGCGGACAAATGCATCTTCGGAGAATACCCCAAGAACAGTTGGGCATACCTTCTATCTTAGATCCGAGTGCAAAGTGTTTGTTGCTAAAATGGGTCCTTTCCCGAGGAAAAGTTTCTCTCGAAAGAATTGAGTGGGAGGAAGATAGAACTTGATGAGGTTATTGAACCTTTGTTTCAATAAGATAGTAGTGTAGTGCAGGAAGTTGTTTCTGTGAAGCCTATGTTAGTTGAAGAGGAAGTTAATGATGATGATCATGAAGCTTCTGATCAAGTTACTATCAAACCTCATAGGTCGACAAGGATGTGTACTGCTCCTGAGTAGTACGACAACCCTGTCTTGGAGGTCATGTTGTTGGACAACGATGAACCTACGAGCAATGGAGAAGCGATGATGGGCCCGCATTCCGACAAATGGTTAGAGGCCATGAAGTCCGAGAAAGGATCCATGTATGAAAACCAAGTATAGACTTTGGTAGACTTGCTCGTTAGACAGCAGGTCGTCGAGTACGAATGGATTTTTTGATGAAGACTGACGTTGATGGTGAATGTCACCATTTATAAAGCTCAACTTGTCGCAAAGAAGTTTTTGACAAGTTCAAGGAGTTGACTGCGAAGAGACTTTCTCACTCGTAGCGATGCTAAAGTATGTTGGAATTATGTTAGCAGTTGCTGCATTTTTCAATTATGAAATCTGGCAGATGGATGACAAAACAGTGTTTCCTTAACAGTTCACTTGAGGAAAGGTTGTATGTGATACAACCAGAAGTTTATGTCAGTCCTAAGGATGCTAAAAGGTGTGCGAGCTCTAGCAATCCTTCTATGGTCTGGAGCAAGCATCTCGGAGTTGGAATATGCGCTTTGATGAGGTGATCAAAGTTTTGTAGTTTATACAAAGTTTACGAGAAACTTGTATTTTCAATAAAGTGAGTGGGAGCACTATAGAGTTTCTGGTAAGCATATGTGGTTGACATATTGTTGATCGGAAATAATGTAGAATTTCTGGAAAGCATAAACAGTTGTTTGAGAATTGATTTTCAAAGTAAAACCTGGATAAAACTACCTAAATTGTTGAGCATCAAGATCTATAGATATAGATCAAAATGCTTGATGAGACTTTCAATGAGTACACACCTTGACAAGATTTTGAAAGAGTTCAAAATGGATCAGTCAGAGAGAAGTGTTCTTGCCTGATTTGTAAGGTATGAAGTTGAGTGAGACTCAAAGCTCGACAACGGCAGAAGAAAGAGAAAAGGACGAACGTCGTCCCCTATGCCTTAGCCATAGGCTCTGTATAGTATGCCATGTTGTGTACCGCACCTGTGTGTGCCTTGCCATGAGTCCTTCAAGGGGTACAAGAGTGATCCATGAGTGAATCAATGGACAACAGTCAATATTATCCTTAGTAACTAAAAGATTAAGGAGATGTTTCTCGATTATGGAGGTGGTAAAAGAGTTCGTCGTAAAGAGTTACGTCGATGCAAGCTTTAAAACATCGATCCGGATGACTCGTAGTAGCAATCTGGATAAGTATAATGGAGCAGCCATTTGGAATAGTACCAAGTGGAGTGTGGTAGCAGTGTTTACGGTTTGACATAGAGATTTGCAAAGTACACACGGACCTGAATGTCACAGACCCGTTGACTATAAGACCTCTCTCACATGCAAAGCATGATCGAGCCCCAGAACTCATTGGGTGTTAGATTCATAACAATGTGAATCACATGGTGATGTGAACTAGATTATTGACTCTAGTGCAAGTGGGAGACTGTTGGAAATATGCCCTAGAGGCAATAATAAATTAGTTATTATCATATTTCCTTGTTCATGATAATCGTTTATTATCCATGCTATAATTGTATTGAATGGAAACATAGATACATGTGTGGATACATAGACAACACCATGTCCCTAGTATGCCTGTAGTGAAATAGCTCGTTGATTACCATGGACATGAGATGTCATTTGATAATGGGATCACATCATTAGGAGAATGATGTGATGGACAAGACCCAAACTACAAACGTAGCATACGATCGTGTCAGTTTATTGCTACTGTTTTCCGCATGTCAAGTATATGTTCCTATGACCATGAGATCATGCAAATCACTGACACCGGAGGAATGCTTTGTGTGTATCAAACGTCGCAACGTAACTGGGTGACTATAAAGGTCCTCTACAGGTATCTCCGAGGGTGTCTGTTGGGTTGGCATGGATCAAGACTGGGATTTGTTACTCCGTGTGACGGAGAGGTATCTCAGGGCCCACTCGGTAATGCAACATCACAACAAGCCTTGCGAGCAATGTGACTAAAGTGTTAGCCATGGGATTTTGCATTACGGAACGAGTAAAGAGACTTGCCGGTAACGAGGTTGAACTAGGTATGGAGATACCGACGATCGAATCTCGGGCAAGTAACATACCAAAGAACAAAGGGAACGTTATACGGGATTAACTGAATCCTTGACATAGAGGTTCGACCGATAAAGATCTTCGTAGAATATGTAGGAACCAATATGGTCATCCAGGGCCCGCTATTGCTTATTGGCCATAGAGGTGTCTCGGTCATGTCTACATAGTTCTCGAACCCGCAGGGTCTGCACACTTAAGGTTCGGTGACGTTTTGATAGTGTAGAGTTATGCATGGTGGTGACCGAAGGTTGTTCGGAGTCCCGGATGAGATCCCGGACATCACGAGGAGCTCTGGAATGGTCCGTAGGTAAAGATTCATATATAGGAAGTACTATTTTGGTCGTCGGAAAAGTTTCGGGCTCATCAGTAGTGTACCGGGAGTGCTGGTAGTGTACCGGGGGACCATCGGGAGAGGTATTTAGACCCAAGAGGCTACATGGGCTGTGAGAGGGTGGAAACCAGCCCTTAGTGGGCTAGTGGAAGTCCTCTAAGAGGCCCATGCAGCTGGAGTTGGGAGAGAAAGAAAAAAAAGCCAAGGTGGAAAGAGATTCCAAGTAGGAAAGGAGGAATCCTAGTCCTACTAGGATTGGAGGAGGATTCCTCCAATCCTCCTTGCGCAAGGGGAGCTGGTGCGCCAGCCCTCCTCCTCTCCCTCCCTCTTATATATACCGGAGGACTTGAGGGTTTTGCACTTGATTTTATGGCCATGTGCTACCCGTTCCACTGGTGCTCCTCTAGATCGGATTTCTGCGGTGCTTAGGCGAAGCCCTGCCGGAATTGCTCCACCACCATCGTCGGAGCGCCATCACGCTGCCGGTGAACTCTTCCTCCTCTCCACTTCCCCTTGCTGGACCAAGACGGTGGAGATCGTCATCAATCTGCACGTGTGCTGAACGCGGAGGTGCCATCCGTTCGGTACTAGATCGGAAGGACCATGATCAAGACCACAGGACGGATCGTGATGAGATCGCGGGACGGGTCATGATGAGATCGCGGGACGGATCGTGATGAGATCGTGGGACGGATTGTGATGTGTTCATGGGACGGATCGTGATGAGATCGCGGGACGGATCATGATGTGATCGCGGGACGCTCGGCGATTTGGATTGCGAAGATGTCCGACTACACCAACCGCGTTTCTTAACGCTTCCCGCTTAGCGATCTACAAGGGTATGTAGATCCACTCCCCCTCTCGTAGATGCTCATCACTATGGATAGATCTTGCGTGTGCGTAGGAAAAATTTTGTTTCCCATGCAACGTTCCCCAACAGTCCGGGGTACCACCATCGTGTAGTATCGTTGTGATTTCGAGGATTTGAGATTAGATGGATTTGCGAAAGCCTCTGGTTATGTGTTGAAGGATGGATACAGTTGGGATGTAGGATTGCTAGTTGTTTGAGATATTTCCTCCTTGTGTCCCCCACACTGGATTGCATAACCAGAAAGTTTTCGGAAGTTTATAGGTGGGAAATCTTGTAGTTACCTAGGATAATCTTTGTCAGATGTATGTGGGCATATACATTTGTTCCGAGCGCTTAGCTCAATATTTTTGTGTTTATGCAAGTGGCTTCTAATATCTGTTGATGTTATCACGAACTGAAGAAGCATTCTTACTAAGTTTTCAGTAGGAAGGTTGTGTTGTTATTTCTTCAATATCTTTCAAGTATTTGATCCAGCTTTGATTCATCTTATCAATGAGGTGCTGATGCGTTTTGTCCATCTTCAGGATGGCTCCACCAACTCGCAACAATCTGAGTCGGGGTGAGGAGCAATCTGATGTTCCACCACCACCCCCGCCTCCGCCTCCTCCGCCTCCTCCTCCAGAAGCTTGGCAAGCAGTCATGGCCGCAACCAATGCGAACACTCAGATGTTGCTCGGGCTGTTGAAAGAAAGGGAGCAAGGTCAGCAAGGTTTTCAAGGGAATTTTCAGAATCATCCTCAGTTTGCAACGCTTAATCAGTTCCTCGCCAATCAACCCAAGTCTTTCACCAGTTGTGACCAGCCGCTCGATGTTGATGATTGGCTTCGTGATATAACTAAGCATTTCGAGTGCAGCAATGTCAAGCCAGAGGATTTTGTCAGGTTTGCATCATTCCAGCTCAAGGTTCAAGCAGCTGATTGGTGGCAGCAGTACAAGGATTCCAAGGGTGATCGTGTTGTTACTTGGGACGATTTCCATCGTGACTTCAGGGCTCATTACATTCCGACCAGCTTTGTCGAGGAGATGCAAGAGAAGTTCAGGCACCTGAAGCAGGGAAGCAAGTCTGTCTGCCAGTACAATGTCGAGTTCCAGAATCTTGCCCGTCATGCCAAGCAAGATGTTCCGGATGACAAGGCGATGATCTATCAGTTCAGGAATGGTCTCAAGGATGAGCTTCTACCAGGCCTAGTTCTGCAAGAGCATCGTGAATTTGATCAGTTCTACAACATGGCTTTGAAGGTGGAAGCAACTCAGCTCAAGGTGGAGAACTCCAAGAAGTGCTCAAGGGATTCATATTCTTCTTCTTCCAGCTCTCAGATGGTTCCCAAGCAGCAGAAGTATTGGGTGCCTAATCCTCCTCCGTTTCGTCCTCAGCTGCAGAAGCAGTTCGGTGGCCGTGGTTCTTCCCACCCACCCAACCCAGGATTCCAGCAGAGACCCCAGGCATCCAAGGCAATTCTTGTTCCTCCTCCAGGCAATGTTCGTCCGCTCTCTAAGGTGACTTGTCACAAGTGTGGCCAGAAGGGTCACTATGCAATGGTGAAGCATAATCCCAAGTGTGTCAGAGTGAATATGGTGAACACAGCTGAAGCAGAGCAGTCCAATGATGTGATTATGGGTAATCTCTCAGTTAATGATTTTCCTGCAAAAGTATTATTTGATTCTGGTGCATCGCATTCATTCATTTCTAAACCTTTCGCTTGGAAGCATGATTTGAATTCAGTAGTCCTTCCTAGTCCTTTTCGGGTTGTGTCCCCAGGCAAGTTGATGAGTTCAATTGTGGTTGTTCCGGATGTTTCAATCAAGATGGGCAATTATTCCTTCCTGGCTTCTCCAATTGTTCTTGGTAATTCCGATATTGATCTCATTTTGGGCATGGACTTCCTAGCGATGAATAAGGCTTACATTGATTCTCAAGCTAAAGAAGTCAAGATGACTCATCCTTCAGAAGACGTGATTATTTTCGTAGCTCGCGATGACACAATCCGTCTCTTTGCTCTTAATGAGAAGGGTGAAATCTCGGTGATTTCTTAGATTCCAGTGGTTAATGAGTATGAAGATGTCTTTCCAGAAGAATTGCCAGGAATGCCTCCACACCGGCCAGTTGAGTTCGTGATTGATCTCGAGCCCGAAACTGAACCGGTCTGTAAGCGCCCGTATAAACTAGGCCCCGAAGAGCTGAAAGAGTTGAAGAAGCAGCTAGATGAGCAAGAATGTCTGGGCCTGATCAGACCAATCTCTTCTCCATGGGGTTGTGGAGTCTTGTTTGTCAAAAAGAAAGATGGCACGGATCGTCTTTGTGTTGACTATCGTCCATTTAACAAGAAGACAATCAGGAACAAATATCCACTTCCCAACATCAATGAGTTGTTTGAACAACTGAAAGGTGCCAAGGTTTTCTCAAAGCTTGATCTTCGCATGGGTTATTGATATGTCCATTTTGCATCATGCTTTCATGTTGATATTTATCGCATTTTGGACTGTTATTACACATTTTGGCACAATACTTATGCCTTTTCCCTCTTATTTTACAAGGTTTACATGAAGAGGGAGAATACCGGCAGCTGAGATTTTGGACTGAAAAAGGAGCAAGTCTGGGACACCTATTCTGCGCAACTCCAAAAGCCGTGAAAATCAACGGAGATTTATTTTGGAATATATAAAAAATACTGGGCGGAAGAATTGCCAGAGAGGCGCCAGCAGGAGGCCACGAGCCTATGGGGCGCGGCCTACCCCCTTGGCCGCACCATGGTGGCTCATGGGCCCCTTGCCGGCCCTCCGGCACCCATCTTCCGCTATATGAAGGGTTTTGTTCCAGAAAAAATCAAGACGAAGCTTTTCGGAGGAGACGCCACCGCCACGAGGCGGAACTTGATCAGAACCAATCTAGAGCTCCGACAGGGCTGTCCTGCCGGGGAAATTTCCCTCCCGGAAGGGGAAATCGTCGCCATCGTCATCACCAACACTCCTCTCGTCGGAGGGGACTCATCTCCATCAACATCTTCATCAGCACCGTCTCATCTCCAAACCCTATTTGATCTCTTGTATTCAATCTCCGTCTCGTGACTCCGATTGGTACCTGTAAGGTTGCTAGTAGTGTTAATTACTCCTTGTAGTTGATGCTAGTTGGATTACTTGGTGGAAGATAATATGTTCAGATCCTTGATGCTATTTAATACCTCTCTAATTATGAACATAATTATGCTTTGTGAGTAGTTACGTTTGTTCCTGAGGACATGGGATAAGTCTTGCTATAAATAGTCATGTGAATTTGGTATTCATTCGATATTTTGATATGATGTATGTTGTCTTTCCTCTAATGGTGCTATGTGAACGTCGACTACATAACACTTCACCATTATTTGGGCCTAGAGGAAGGCATTGGGAAGTAATAAGTAGATGATGGGTTGCTAGAGTGACAGAAGCTTAAACCCTAGTTTATGCGTTGCTTTGCAAGGGGCTGATTTGGATCCACTAGTTTAATGCTATGGTTAGACTTTGTCTTAATACTTCTTTCGTAGTTGCGGATGCTTGCGCGAGGGGTTAATCATAAGTGGGAGGTTCGTGCAAGCAAGGGCAGCACCCAAGCACCGGTCCACCCACATATCAAACTATCAAAGTAGCGAACGCGAATCATATGAACATGATGAAAACTAGCTTGACAGAAATTCCCATGTGTCCTCGGGAGCGCTTTACTTTATATCAGAGTTTGTCCAGGCTTGTCCCTTTCTGCAAAAGGGATTGGGCCATCTTGCTGCACCATTGTTACTATTGTTACTTGCTACCGGTTACGAATTATCTTATCACACAACTATCTGTTACCAAGAATTTCAGTGCTTGCAGAGAATACCTTGCTGAAAACCACTTGTCATTTCCTTCTGCTCCTCGTTGGGTTTGACACTGTTACTTATCGAAAGGACTACGATAGATCCCCTACACTTTTGGGTCATCAAGACTCTTTTCTGGCGCCGTTGCCGGGGAGGTGGCGCCTTTGGTAAGTGGAATTTGGTAAGGAAACATTTATATAGTGTGCTGAAATTTATTGTCACTTGTCACTATGGAAACTAATACTTTGAGGAGCTTGTTCGGGGTATCTTCACCTCGACCGTAAGCACAAGGAATTGCTCCTCAACCTACTGCACCTACTGAAAATATTTATTATTAAATTCCTCCGGGTATGCTAGAGAAACTGTTAACTAATCCTTTTACAGGAGATGGAACATCACATCCCGACTTGCATCTAATCTATGTAGATGAAGTTTGTGGTTTATTTAAGCTTGCAGGTTTGCCCGAGGATGAGGTCAAGAAGAAGGTCTTTCCCTTATCTTTGAGGGATAAAGCATTGACATGGTATAGGCTATGTGATGATACTGGATCATGGAACTACAAATGATTTAAATTGGAATTTCATCAAAAGTTTTATCCTATGCATTTGGTGCATCGTGATCGGAATTATATCTATAATTTTTGGCCTCGTGATAGAGAAAGTATTGCTCAAGCTTGGGGGAGGCTTAAGTCAATGTTATATTCATGCCCCAACCATGAGATCCCTAGAGAGATTATTATTATGAACTTTTATGCTCGGCTTTCTCATGACAATCGCACCATGCTTGACACTTCTTGTACCGGTTCTTTTATGAAGAGAGATATTGACTTGAGATGGGATTTATTGGAAAGAATTAAACGCAATTCTGAAGATTGGGAGTTTGATGAAGGTAAGGAGTCAGGTATGAATCTTAAGTTCGATTGCGTTAAATCCTTCGTAGAAACAAATACTTTTCGTAATTTTAGCGCTAAACATGGACTTGACTCTGAGATAGTAGCTTCTTTATGTGAATCATTTGCTACTCATATTAATCTCCCTAAGAAGAAGTGGTTTAAATATCATCCTCCCGTAGAAGTTAATGTAGCTAAACCTGTCGTGGATTTGTCACGGCAGATGTCCGGGTCAACGGACTTGAGTTTGAAGCCATTGCTACGGTGGTGGACTCAAAGGGTTTAGTTGGGACAAAGGACACAGGTTTTCCCAGGTTCGGCCCCTCAAAATGAAGTAAAACCCTACGTCCTGCTTGAGTTGGTATTATTTGATGTATCTACAAGGGAGCAATTTCTTGACCTAGCTTTCGATAACCTGCCTTAAGCCGCCCCGGGTCTAGCCTTTATATAAGAGGTCTAGACCATGGGTCACACGAATCGTTGCCGACTCTCTGTACATGTCCGACTCTATCTCTAAGTTCCCTTGCCTTCTGGGCTAAGTTATCTCCGGGCGACTTACACGCCCAGGTCTTCATCTTCCGGGTCCTGGGCCGGATTCTCCTGGCCCAAGCATCAGATGCCTTAAGCACCATCTTGTCAGCCCATCTCCAGAACGGGCGAGGCGAGCCGTCTTATGTGACCCGGATCTCCGGTGCCGGGTCTCATCGTGGGGTCATATCCCCAACATTAGGCCCCAGGTTGATTTGAGCTTGCTCATGTCAGCCTTCTCCAGTGAGCCGCCCACGGTAAGCCGCCATGACGTCACGCCGAAGCCGCAAGAAAGATTCTCTCACGTATCCACAACGGATATTTCGATTATTAAATGGACGAGCCCGAAAAACGAGGCATCCGTTTCGCCCGAAACGTTGTTCGGTTCCTCGATTAACGCGCCCTGCCCACTCACTCCTCTTAAATAGGACGGGCAGGGGGCGTTTTCACTTTTCGCGCTCATCTTCTCCTCTACCTCCCGTCGACTCCTCCGCCTGTGACGCCTCCGCCTCCGGCACCGTTCCGTCCGTCGTCCGTGTGGCCCACTGCATCAACCTGAGCGCGTTCAGATCTTCCTCCACGAGCACTCGTCCATCTCCGGTAAGTCCTTCCGCCCCTGTAGATGTGTCATTGTAGGAGTAGTACTAGGCCGGAGTTCCGCCGCCGCCATGGCTCCGCAGAGATCGTAATGTGTCCGCTATAGCACATGTTCTTCCCGCAGTCGTCTGTTTAGGCCAGCGGCGGCGCCTTTAAACGCGGGACCGACAGTAGTAGATATGCTCTTACTTGTTT
This sequence comes from Hordeum marinum, assembly GCA_022496015.1. Classification (NCBI taxonomy): domain Eukaryota; kingdom Viridiplantae; phylum Streptophyta; class Magnoliopsida; order Poales; family Poaceae; genus Hordeum; species Hordeum marinum. The sequence goes on from CM039673.1 coordinate 74,787,253, forward strand.
ACACTCCTTGCGCTCTGTTCCTCCTTCAAACGGTTCATAGTCGTTCCACTTAATATAACCTATTTTGTAGCTTTTGTAGATCTGAAACGCCAAAGGCAACTCGTAGATTCTGTTTCTGGGACTTAGCTATTTTTTTCATCATCCTTGTTAGTCTGACCCGCCTCCGGTCTCCGGCTCTCATCAGCCAGAGAATACGGCTTCCGTAGTATAGCTTTTAAGTCACCACAGATTTTGACCTGGCATGTTTTAACTTTGTTCAACCCAAAAAACCCTGCACCATGTCTCGGGCCTCCAATTCTTGCAACTAGGTCGGCTCCTGCATCACAGAGGAGTATCTGGCCGACTTTGTAGCTGCGGGCACCATCCCACCGAAGGACATCATTCACTGGCGGATTCCGGGTGACGAAACGAGACCCGCCCCTCAAGACGGTGAAGTGGTCGTGTTCTCGGACCACGTAGAGCGTGGGTTCGTCCCCCCCGGTTCTAAATTTTTTAGGGACGTTCTCCATTGCTATAAGCTGCATCCCCAAGACCTTGCCCCCAACTCGATTTCAAATATCTGCTACTTCCAAGTTCTCTGTGAGGTATACCTGCAAGTTGAGCCGTCTGTGGGCATGTTCCGTGAATTTTATTACGCCAACCGTCAGACGGAATTGAAGTTTGGTCCGAGTCTGGAGCTTGGCGGGATTTCTAGTCAGAGGCACCGGGAAATTATCTTTCCGGCTGTTCCAATGCCGATTCATCCCAAGGATTGGAACAAAACTTGGTTTTACTGCAAGGATACATCCCCACAGAACGAACACCCGTTGCCGGGTTATCGCCCCTCGAGGCTGAAGACGACGGGGGAGCTCCCCGGCCGGCTATCTCCCGCCGAACGGGCTAGGTTTGAGCTGGCTCATGCCGAGATAAAGGCTCTCATGGCCAACGGGCTGACTGGCCTGGATCTGATCCGCTGCTGGGTCAGCTGGCGGATTATGCCGCTAAGCCGGAGGAGCCGCCTCATGTGCGAGTACCCGGGCGAGTACAAAGCTGACCTCTGCTTCAGCGAGGCAAGGCTAACTGACGAAGATGTCTCCATGGTCATCCAGAGTCTTGTCCACGAGACATCCGGAGCTTGCACCAAAATTGGCCTAGCACCTTTCTGCGCTGCTAACCCGGCCCCGAATGTAAGATTGCTTCCTTTGTCGAAGTATGTCTTTGTTTTGTCTTGCTTGTCTATTTACTCTTGTGTTCCGTCTCATCGTTTCAGGCCAATTCCGACTTCTGGGCTCAGGAATACGTTCCTCCGCCGAAGAAGACTCAGAAGAAAACGGCAGCCAAGAAGACCAAGAAGACCGCCGCTACCGAAGTGTGGTTTGAACGACCAGAGTCGTCCGACTCTGAGGTACTACTTACTTATCCCTTTCCTTTCCTTTTTCTATTTTACTGATACCACTATCCACAGGAGGAAGTAAACACCAGCCGGGCCGGCCCTCCTGAGGTAATTTGTGTTTCATCCGACTCAGAACATTGCATGACCCGGAAGATTCGTCGAGTCATTCGAAAAGTTCCTTTGTCGCATCCTCTTGCTTACCTGGATCCTCAATTTCTTTTGAAGAAGCAACAACAAATCGAGCGTCGTCAGACTCGGAGCGCCGGCTCAACAGAGCTGATGTCGAGCCTTCCCAACTCGCCGACCAACAAACGCTCCGCCGAGGTATGCCTTCCCTTTTGCTTAACCACACCGGCTCTATTTTTATAATCCGCCTCTTTACACTTAAGTTCATTTTTCAGAAATCCCTTCCTCTGATGACTCCACAGCGTCTGTGCTGCCACCACTGAAGATCAACCCGTTGTAAGTTTTTCCTTCTGATATTTCTATGTTTCTTTTTGATAATCATGCCGCTTAACTCCTGATGTTCCTTTACTTACAGTGGGCAAGCCAAGCGCAGGAAGACGCTCAAGTCTTCCCTGGCTCCCGCTGCTCCACAACCGGCACCCTCTAAGCCGGACGAGGCCCAGCCGACCGAGGACCCTCCGGCCGCCTCTTTAGAGCCAGCGGTTGAGGATATCATCGTCAACAGCCCACCAAAGGCTTCATCCGCGCCACCAAGTCCTGTTCAGGCGGCTGAAGGGTCTATCCTCCTGCCTTCCCCTCCGGCTCGCGTGCTGACCAAGCATGTTGAGTCGGCTGATTCTTCCAAGAGGCTGGGATTTGAATCTTCCAACCTCGAGAAGATGACCTCCGAAGAGCTCCACACCAGCTATGCCAGCCGGCTATTCACCAGCCGCAACCTGGAGCTGAAGCTCGTGACCTCCATGAAGGTCAAATATGAAGTAAGTCTTTCAACTGTATCTTGTACTCTTATATAGCCCCACAAGAGTCGGGTGAATATTAATAGAATAATGATCCGGCTCTTGGGCCACTGTAGAAATAGAAACTTTCCGTCTGCAAAAATTTTGCACCGTCTTATTCTGCTGCTCTTAGCCCCCATGTGTAGCCCCCAAGGGCCGGTTCAATCTTGCCAAAGGTTGAATCGGGACTTTTAACTGAATTTGTGAACCAATAGTAGCCCCCAAGGGTTGGATCAATCTTGGCAAAGGTTGAGTCAGGACTTTACTGTAAGCAGAAACCGATAGTAGCCCCAAGGGGTCGGCTCAATCTTGGAAAAGGTTGAGTCGGGACTTTACTGTAAGCAGAAACCGATAGTAGCCCCCAAGGGTCAGCTCAATCTTGGAGAAGGTTGAGTCGGGACTTTACTGTACTTGATCCGGCAGAATTGTGAAACATTAGCCCCCCAAGTGTCACACATATTGGTTGCAATCTGTTTGAAACTTGTCACCCCTGACTCATTATTTGTCTTGTGCTTTTGTAGGAAACTCTGCAGAAAGCCGGCTCGGAGGCAGCCGGCTTACGAACCAGCCTCGCCGCCCAGCAAACCGCCCGTGATGAGGCGGAGGAGAAGTGCCGACTCCTGTCAGAAGAGCTGACAAAGCTAAAGGCGGAGTTTGCCGCCTGCAAAGAGAGCACCGCCGCCGAGGAATCCAAGCTGGCGAAGAGGGTTGACGATGCCGACCAGCGGCTGATAGCCGTCTCTGACGAGCTTCAGTCGTTGAAGCGGCATATCAAGAAAATGACAGCCGCCATCTTTGGTAAGTATTATTTCCGTTTGATGATGTCTTTCAATATTGCTTCAACTTACACCCACTGTCCAACTTATGCAAGCCCGAGGAGCCAACAGCTAGCTTCAGATAGCTTGTTGCCGCTGAAGGCCGTGTATACCCTCACAGAGTAGTTGTTCTGTGGGGAAATATGCACCATCAAAGCTGTCCAATTTAAGGAGATCATCCCTCCGACTCTGAAGGGTGTGCTAGAGCTCTTCTCCACACTGCCCCAGATGATTGGGGAGCTCAAGATGTCAGCCGCCCGCCAAGGAGCCATGGCGGGTGTTAGCCGGGTGTTAGCTTTTGCTCTGGAGCTAACACCGGCTGAAATGATAGATGGCTACCCGTCCAAGAAGGACGACAGCTCCGACTTCACTGACGAGGACTACTCCAACTGCGTGAGGCGTTCCCGGATCTTAGGCTCCGTCTTGGCGGAGGAGATAAATCTAAAGGTGTACCAAGCCGCCTATGGCCCAGACATGAAGAGGATCCCAGGCCCGCTCTTCGAGGAGAAGGATCTGATGCCGACTGATAGTAAGAATCCTTTCCCGGCTGATCATGATGTGTCCCCCTTCTTTGAAGGGTCCTTTGCAGCATTGACTCACTCCAACTGGAACTTGGACCGTCTCCAGATCCAAGTAGCTCAAGAGCCAGCGCAGGGTGACTCGCCGGCGAGTTAAGATTGTTTGTAATCCACCGGCTTTATGTAAGACCCGCCTGTATGCGGTAAACTCTTTAAATTTTGGCTCCTGCTGAGCATTTGTGTAATAACTGTAGTAAACTTGTGACGGCTCATGATATATCCTCGGTCGTTTTAAGTATCTTCTTCCGACTTACCATAAATTGGCTTTTCCTTGTCTGTTTTTATCTGTAAAGGTACTTGGCCATCTTGACCTCGAAGCAATGTCTTCAAAATATCTTGTAACTGAAAAACATTAGACCTGACCCAAGCACTTACTCCTGACTTTAACAGTAAGATCTCCGGCTATCGCCGCAGTAGATAACATGAACACTCCCTTTGTTCAAAAAACTCCGGCTGAAGACATCATCCGGATCAATATGAGGTCGGGTAGTGCAGCTATACCCGGAGGGTAGGAAGCCCCCTTGCATAAATTGGTGGGTTAAATTATTTTTAACCGTCATGGCATAACCCGGCTTTATATGGGTGAGATAGCTATACCCGTAGGTAAGAAGCCCCCAAGCCAATGTCGAGTTTATCAACATCTTCTTTTGGCGCGAACGCCAGATGTTTAAAGGGTAAGTTTAAGCTATACCCAAAGGTAAGAAGCCTCCTTATGACAACCGCAGCTGATAAGCAACTGGAGTTTGGCGTAAACGCCAGTTGTTAGGGTGATATAAGCGAACCCGTCGGTAAGAAGCCCCCTTCGACAACCGCGGTTAATAAGTAACCGGAGATGGCATAAAGCCGACTGTTAGGGTGAGATAAGCTATACCCGTCGGTAAGAAGCCCCCTTCGACAGCCGCGGCTTAACAAGTAAGCCGGAAGTGGCATGAAGCTAATCGTTAGGGTGAGATAATCTATACCCGTAGGTAAGAAGCCCCCTTTTAACGAGACGGCGCAAACGCCGGTTGTTCCGGGTAAGAAAAGCTATACCCGGAGGTAAGAAGCCCCCTACAACCATGGTTAAGTACATGAGCCAAAGATAGCATAAAGCCGGCCGATCAGGCATTAAAAGTGACTCGGTAATTCTTTTGTATGAACAAAGATGGATATAACAGCAGAAGCCCCGTCTTTGGAGGGATGCTAAATTTACTCCTATGACTATGATATGTACAATGATAGTGTACAATGGTGAGTCGCAACACGTTTAAGTGTAATAAGGGCGCAGGTGCGCTATATTCCATGGCCAGCGGATTTCCTGCCCTGCTGTGTCTGATTCATCCCGAACATCAATGAGATAATACGACCCGTTGTTCAGATTCCGGCTCACCACAAAAGGTCCTTCCCAGGGAGGAGATAATTTGTGCATATCCGTCTGATCTTGAATCAACCGGAGTACTAGATCGCCTTCCTGAAACGTCTGGGTCTTGATTCTGCGGCTATGATAATGGCGCAGGTCTTGCTGGTAGATCGCCGACCGAGTGGCCGCCAGCTCCCGGGCTTCATCCAAAGCATCCAACGCGTCTTGTCGAGCTATCTCATTGTCCGTCTCAACGTAAGCCGCCACCCTCAGGGAGTCATGCCGGATGTCACTTGGTATTACCACCTCTGCACCATACACCATAAAGAAAGGTGTATAACCCGTAGATCTATTAGGAGTAGTCTAGATGCTCCACAAGACGGAGGGCAGTTCTTCAACCCAGCACCCGGGTGTTCGTTGCAGAGGAGCCATGAGTCGTGGCTTGATACCTATAAAAATTTCTTGATTGGCCCGCTCCGCCTGTCCATTGGATTGTGGATGCGCTACCGCTGACACATCAAGCCAGATATGCTCTTCAGCACAAAAAATTTCCATAGCGCCCTTGGATAAATTTGTAGCATTATCAGTGATGATGCTGTGCGGGTAACCGAAATGATAGATCAACTTTCTCACGATTTGAACTGTTGTCGCTGCCTCACATTTACTGACCGGCTCTGCCTCCACCCATTTAGTGAACTTATCAACCGCCACCAAGAGGTGCGTCTTCTTGTCTTTGGACCTTTTGAAAGGTCCCACCATATCAAGCCCCCAGACCGCGAAAGGCCAAGTAATTGGTATCATCCTCAATTCTTGAGCCGGAACATGAGCACGTCGGCCAAACTTTTGATAGCCGTCGCACCATCGGACTAACTCCTCCGCATCTTTGTGAGCCGTCAACCAGAAAAAACCGTGTCGGAACGCCTTGGCTACAAGAGACTTTGATCCAGCATGGTGTCCGCAATCTCCAGCATGAATTTCTCTTAAAATTTCCTAACCTTCCTCAGGTGAAACACACCGTTGAAAAATCCCCGTAACACTGCATTTATGCAACTCACCTCTGATTATCGTCATGGACTTAGAACGTCGGGTGATCTCTCTGGCCAGATTTTCATCATTTGGCAATTCGCCTCGGGTCAAATAAGCCAGATAAGGCACTGTCCAATCCGGAGTAGCGTGTAAAGCCGCCACCATCTGCCCTTCCGGGTCAGGAACAGCTAAATCTTCCTCCGAAGGTAACTTGACCGCCGGGTGATGCAATACATCCAGAAATACATTAGGCGGCACCGGCTTACGCTGAGAGACTAGGCGTGATAAAGCGTCGGCCGCCTCATTCTTGCGGCGGTCGATATGATCCACTTGATAACCTTTGAAGTGCCTGGCTATAACATCCACTGCCTGACGGTAAGCCGCCATCCGCGGGTCTCTGGAGTCCCAAGTACCTGATACCTATTGAGCCACAAGATCTGAGTCGCCCAAACACCTTATTCGGCTTAAGTTCATCTCCTTGGCAACTCTGAGCCCGTGGAGAAGGGCCTCATATTCAGCCGCATTATTAGTGCATGGGAACATCAGCCGGAGCACATAACAGAGCTTGTCGCCTTTGGGGGATGTCAAGACGACTCCGGCTCCTGACCCTTCCAACTGTTTGGACCCGTCAAAGTGCATAGTCCAGTATGTATCATCCGGCTTTTCCTCAGGCGATTGACACTCTGTCCAATCATTGATGAAATCCACAAGGGCCTGAGATTTAACTGCCATGCGGGGTACATACTTTATATCAAGAGCTCCTAACTCCAGCGCCCACTTTGCAATTCGACCAGTGGCTTCCCTGTTTTGGATGATGTCTCCCAACGGCGCAGAACTGACCACTGTGATGTGGTGCCCTAAGAAGTAATGTTTTAGCTTGCGATTGGCCATAAAAACACCATATACCAGCTTCTGCCAATGCGGATATCTCTGCTTGGACTCGGTTAAAACCTCACTGATATAGTAAACCGGCCGTTGAACCGGATATTCCTTTCCGGCTTCCTTGCGTTCAACCAGAATCGCAGCGCTAACAGCTCTATTATTCGCAGATACGTACAAGAGCAAAGGCTCCCCTTCAGCCGGAGCGGCTAAAATGGGCGGCTCAGACAGCTGCTTCTTAAGTGTTTCGAGGGCCTCTCCAGGCACTTTGCTCCATACGAAGTCGTCTATCTTCTTCATCATCTGATACAAAGGAATAGCCTTCTCACCCAAGCGGCTTATGAAACGGCTCAACACGGCAATCCGCCCTACCAGGCACTGAACATCATTAACACAAGTTGGTTCCACCAAAGAGGTGATAGCCTTGATTTTATCCGGGTTAGCTTCAATGCCATGCTCAGAAACCAAGAAACCCAAGAGCTTACCAGCCGGAACGCCAAAGACACATTTGGTCGGGTTAAGCATCATCTTATAGACCCGGAGATTATCAAAGGTCTCCTTTAAGTCGTCCAAAAGAGTCTCTTTCTTCCTTGACTTGATCACGATGCCGTCCACATAAGCATGAACATTGCGCCCAATTTGGTTGTGGAGACAATTCTGCACACAGCGTTGATAAGTCGCCTGGGCGCTTTCGAGCCCGAAAGGCATGGAAACATAGCAGAAAGCTCCAAAAGGCGTAATGAAAGCCGTCTTCTCTTGGTCCTTCACTGCAATTTTAATCTGATGATATCCAGAGTGAGCATCCAGAAAACACAAACTTTCACAGCCGGCTGTAGCATCAATAATCTGATCGATGCAAGGGAGAGCAAAAGGATTAGCCGGACAAGCCTTGTTAAGATCTGTGTAATCCACACACATACGCCACGTGCCATTCTTTTTCAGCACCAGCACCGGGTTAGCAAGCCACTCTGGGTGAAAAACCTCAATGATGAAACCCGCGGCCAAGAGCCGGGCCACTTCTTCTCCAATATCCTTGCGCCTCTCCTCGTTGAACCGTCGTAAGAACTGCTTGATGGGCTTAAACTTAGGATCCACATTGAGTTGGTGCTCAGCGACCTCTCTTGTTACACCCGGCATGTCGGACGGTTTCCATGCAAAGATGTCCCGGTTCTCACGGATGAATTCGATGAGCGCGCTTTCCTATTTGGGGTCCATGTTAGCCCCGATGATGAACTGCTTAGACGAATCACCCGAGGTAAAGTCGACAGCCTTGGTATCATCCGCTGAAAACTTAAGAAGCGGCTCCGTCTCTGTCGTAGGCTTCTTAAGGGGTGTCATGTCCTCCGGGTCTACTCGCTCCTTATAAAACTTAAGCTCTTCCTTGGCACAGCTAGCCTCCGCATAAGCCGCGTCTCCTTCCTCACACTCGATGGCCACATTGCGGTCACCGTGAACTGTCATAGTACCATTGAGCCCGGGCCTCTTGAGTTGCAAGTAAACGTAGCAAGGCCTAGCCATAAACTTAGCGTAAGCCGGACGCCCGAACAGCGCATGGTACGGACTTTTGATCTTTACCACCTCAAACCACAAAGACACCACTTTGTAGTTATAATCGTCACCAAAGGCGACCTCCAAGGAAACCCGGTCCACCGGATAAGCCGACTTACCCGGCACCACACCATGAAAACGATGGATGAAGGCTTGAGGTCTTTGTCCAAGAGCTTCATCCGCCGAAAGGTGTCGTAGTAGAGTATGTTGATGCTGCTGCCTCCATCCATAAGCACTTTATTCAACATATATCCTCCGACTTGGGGAGCAACCACCGAAGCCAGCCGGCCTGGGTCATCAACACGCGGCGGGTGATCTGCCCGACTCCACATTATATCATACTCTGACCATTTTAAGTACTGTGGCAGGGCTGGCGCAACCGCATTAACCGCCCGCTTCCGAAACTTTTAGATCCCGCCTGTTGAGGCTGGTCATAAAGACATGATATTGTCCCGAGCTGAGCTGCTTCGGGTTACTCTGATACCCGGACCGGTTGCTCTGCTGCGGGTGGCCATTACCGGACTGTGGCGTACGTCCTCCTTGATTGCTTTGATTTCCCGGACCATGAGGGCCTGAGCCGCCCGGCCCTAAACCGACACCTGACCCGCCGGGCCCAGAGCCGCCAGGCGGACCACCGCCCTGATTGTTTTGTTGTGAATATTGATTCCTGAACCTATGCATGATGAAACAATCACCCCACGCATGCGTTGAGGGCTTACCCGGCATGCTATGCTCGGGACAGGGCTTCTTTAGCGCCTCTTCTAAATTGAAAGGGGCCTGATTCTTATTGGGGAACTGCTTAAACCTCCCGTTCCCTTTAGGAGCATTCTGGTTGGCATTAGCATTGGCAACTAATTCTGACCCGCCGTCCGAGTTCTTCCTTTTGTTCTGATTCCCGCTGTTCACAAAGTTTTTGCCCGGGTTGTTTTTCTTGCCAGATCCGGCCTTATCCTCATCCGAGCCTGGGTACTTCGTGTTATCTGAGTCGGCGTATTTCCTGAGAGCCGCCATAAGCTCCCCCATGTCTTGGCATGTACGCTTAAGTCGGCCAAGCTTCTGCTTCAGCGGGACAAAGTGACAATTCTTTTCCAGAATGAGTACTGCTTGAGCCGCCGTGATCTGCTCAGAAGAGTGAATAATAGTAGACACCCGACGAACCCAATGATGAGCCAACTCGGATTCTTGCTGCACACAATGATCAAGATCTACAATCGTCATGGGCTGCTCGCAAGTCCCTTGAAAGTTTTTAGTGAACCGGGCCCTTAACTCGGCCCACGAGCCGATGGTGTTAGGCGGCAAATTCTTGAGCCAAGTGCGAGCCGGGCCTTCCAACATCATGATGAAATACTTTGCACACATGGCCTCGCTCACATCCAACATCTCCATGGCCAGCTCATAGCTTTCGACCTAGGCTTCCGGGGGTAAGTTGGTTGTATAATTCGGAACCTTACGAGGTCCTTTGAAATCCTTGGGCAGCCGCTCATTCCTCAGTGCTGGAGTCAGGCATGGCACTCCCACAGCTCTGGCGCTGCTTGACACCCCGGCTCCCATTGTCACCAAAGGCGCCGGCTCCTGATGAGTCGCCATGGCTGCCGCTTCCCGCCGGTTCCTAGCTCGATTCGCAAGAGCTTGTGCATCTAGAGCCGCTTGATTACCCTCTAGGGGCCCCCTGTGTTGGTCGCTGCTAGAGACTGCTGGCGACTCGCAACGCCGGCTATAGCTACGGCTAGGAAGGGGCGTTGAATGGACACGGCTCCGGTTGTACGTGTACTTCTCCTGCTGAGCCATCGCCGTCTGAAGATACTCAATTGCGTCTCGCACTTCATTCGCAAAAGGCGCGTCATCCGGGATAGGGATTGTTTCCAGCCGAGTTGCCGCTGCCACCAAGTTCTCCGCCGGGTTAGAATAATGATCCGTCGGAATCGGCATTGCTGTTGGTGAGATCCGGTTTTGGAGAAGCGGGCGCGTTGGTGGCCGAACCGTTGTCCGGCTCCCAAGCTCACCTTCCATCCTTCCGGCCCCCGGAGTATGGAAAAGATTCCTTGGCTCGTACTGTTCTGGTAGACGGGATTGGTGCCTCCTCCGGTGTACAGCCTCAGCCGACTGCTGCTCCAACCCTAGGCGGAAAGCATCCGTTCTGAGGCGTTCTGCCTCTGCCTCCATCTGAAACTTTAACTCTGTAATAATCTGCTGCTGCTCCGCCATCTAGCTCTTGAGCCGCGCAATCTCCAAATTCTGAGCCGCCTGATTCTCTGAAGTGACTTCAGTGGCCATCACACCTACTAGCTCGTTCATTAGATCTAAGAGGATTTGAGTCGGGGACGGCGGATCACTTCCCGTGTTGGTAGCCCCTGCCACCGCGCTGCTTGTGCCTAGGGCTGACCCCGCCATGAACACAGCCACGTGAACCGCCTCCTGCTCCTCCGACTCCGTCCCCTCAGACTCACAGTAAGACGCTTCCCTACCGCCGAGTTTGCCATTGTGAAGTTGGTAGATCGATTCCGTCTCACCACTTGACGACCCACCGTCAGAGCAGATGAAGGTCTCCTGCGACCCGGCTAATTCCGAATCCGTCCCTCGTGTGAAACCTACAAGACACTCTTCCGACCCGGATCCACCCGGGTGGGCGACGCGTGTCGGACGGGCTGGACACGCCGGGCCGGCTCGATGATGTTGGTGCAGATGTCCGGCCCAGGCTTAGATCCGTCCGCCCTACCGATGAAGACGTGAACTTCCCCGACGGGAACCCGGAAACAGTACTCAATAGAGTTGGCCTCGAGCCCCCAGTCGGCGTCGTCGATGTAGAGCCGGCTGCGGTGACTCTTGGTCATCCTTCCGACCACGTATCCCTTAAGCCCTGAGAGAGAGCCCTTTTAGAACTCAACATCACCCAAGTGCAGGCCCCACGGTGGGCGCCAACTGTCGTGGATTTGTCACGGCAGATGTCCGGGTCAATGGACTTGAGTTCGAAGCCATTGCTACGGTGATGGACTCAAAGGGTTTAGTTGGGACAAAGGACACGGGTTTACCCAGGTTCGGCCCCTCAAAATGAGGTAAAATCCTATGTCCTGCTTGAGTTGGTATTATTTCATGTATCGATTACATGGGAGAAATTGCTTGACCTAGATTTCGATAACCTGCCTTAAGCTGCCCCGGGTCTAGCCTTTATATAAGAGGTCTAGACCACTGGTTACACGAATCGTTGCCGACTCTCTATACATGTCCGACTCTATCTCTAAGTTCCCTTGCCTTCTGGGGTAAGTTATCTCTGGGCGACTTACACGCCCGGGTCTTCATCTTCCGGGTCCTGGGCCGGATTCTTCTGGCCCAAGCATCAGACGCCTTAAGCACCATCTTGTCGGCCCATCTCCAGAACGGGCGAGGCGAGCCGTCTTACGTGACCCGGATCTACGATGGCGGGTCTCATCGTGGGGTCATATCCCCAACAAAACCCGTTTTAGTTGAAGAGAAAGTTATTGCTTATAATGATTCTATTGTTCCTACTGCTTACATTGAGAAACCACCTTTCCCTGTTAGAATAAAGGATCATGCTAAAGCTTCAGCTGTGATACGTAAGGGCTACATTAGAACACCTACACCCCCTGAGCAAATTAAGGTTGAACCTAGTATTGCTATTATTAAAGATCTCTTGGCCGACAATGTTGATGGGCATGTTATTCAATTCTGTGAAGCTTCTGCTAGAATTGCTAAACCTCATACTAGAGACAAACATAAACCTGTAGTTGAGATGCCCGTTGTTTCTGTTAAGATAGGAGATCATTGTTACCATGGTTTATGTGACATGGGTGCTAGTGTTAGTGCAATACATGAATCTTTATATAAAGAAATCAAAGATGAGATTGCACCTGTCGAGATGGAATTTATTGATGTTACTATTCAACTTGCTAATAGAGATACTATCTGCCCTTTGGGAATTGTTAGAGATGTTGAAGTCTTGTGTGGTAAAACTAAGTATCCTACTGATTTTCTCGTTCTTGCTACCACACAAGATAGCTTTTGTCCCATCATATTTGGTAGACCTTTCCTCAATACTGTTAATGCTCAGATTGATTGTGAGAAACAAACTGTTACTGTTGGCTTTGAAGGTGTGTCACGTGAATTTAATTTTTCTAAGTTTGGTAGACAACCTCATGAAAAAGAATTCTCTAGTGAGGATGAAATTATTGCTCTTGCTTCTATTGTTGTGCCTCCTACTGTCCTTTAGAGCAATACTTGCTTGAACATGAAAAAGATATGCATATGGATGAAAGGAATGAAATAGATAGAATTATCTTTGAAGAACGTCCTATCCTTAAGAATAATTTGCCTGTTGAATTACTTGGAGATCCACCTCCACCCAAGGGTGATCCTGTGTTTGAGCTTAAACAATTACTTGATACTCTTAAGTATGCTTATCTTGATGAAAAAGAGATATATCCTGATATTATTAGTGCTAACCTTTCATAGCATGAAGAAAATAAATTATTGAAAACTCCGAGGAAGCATCGTGCTGCTATTGGATATACTCTTGATGATCTTAAAGGCATTAGTCCCACTCTATGCCATCATAAAATTAAAACGGGTCCTGATTCCAAACCAGTTGTCGATCCCCAACGAAGACTGAATCCTAAGATGAAAGAGGTGGTAAGAAAAGAAATATTAAAGCTCCTGGAAGTAGGTATTATTTACGCTGTTGCTCTTAGTGATTGGGTAAGTCCGGTGCATTGTGTCCCTAAGAAGGGAGGTATTGCTGTTGTCCCTAATGATAAAGATGAATTGATCCCACAAAGAATTGTTACTGGCTATAGGATGGTAATCGATTTTAGGAAATTAAATAAAGCTACTAAGAAAGATCATTACCCTCTACCTTTTATTGAACAAATGCTAGAAAGATTGTCTAAACATACACACTTTTGCTTTCTAGATGGTTATTCTGGTTTCTCCCAAATACCTGTTGCACAATCTGATCAGGAGAAAACCACTTTTACTTGCCCTTTCGGTAACTTTGCTTATAGACGTATGCCTTTTGGGTTATGTAATGCACCTGCTACCTTTCAAAGATGTATGATGGCTATATTCTCTGACTTTTGTGAAAAGATTGTTGAGGTTTTCATGGATGATTTCTCCATTTACGGATCTTTTTTTGATGATGGCTTGAGCAACCTTGATCGAGTTTTGCAGAGATCTAAAGATACTAACCTTGTCTTGAATTGGGAGAAGAGCCACTTTATGGTTAATGAAGGCATTGTCTTAGGACATAAAATTTCCGAAAGAGGTATTGAAGTCGATAAGGCTAAAGTTGATGCGATCGAGAAAATGCCATGCCCTACAGACATTAAAGGTATAAGAAGTTTCCTTGGTCATGTTGGTTTCTATAGAAGGTTTATTAAAGACTTCTCTAAGATTTCTAGGCCTCTCACCAATCTCTTGCAAAAAGATATTCCATTTGTTTTTTACGATGATTGTGTAGAAGCATTTGGAATCCTTAAGAAGGCCTTGATAACTGCACCTATTGTTCAACCACCTGATTGGAACCTACCTTTTGAAATTATGTGTGATGCTAGTGATTATGATGTTGGTGCTGTTCTAGGACAAAGAGTTGACAAGAAATTAAATGTTATTCATTATGCTAGTAAAACTCTAGACAGTGCCCAAAGGAACTATGCTACTACTGAGAAAGAATTTTTAGCAGTTGTGTTTGCATGTGACAAGTTCAGATCTTATATTGTTGATTCCAAAATTACTATTCACACTGATCATGCTGCTATTAAATATCTCATGGAAAAGAAAGATGCTAAACCTAGACTTATTAGATGGCTTCTCTTGCTACAAGAATTTGATTTGCATATTGTTGATAGGAAGGGTGTAGAGAACCCTGTAGCAGATAACTTGTCTAGGTTAGAGAATGTTCTTGATGACCCACAACCTATTGATGATAGCTTTCCTGATGAACAGTTGAATGTCATCAATGCTTCACGTAGTACAGCATGGTATGCTGATTATGCTAATTATATTGTTGCTAAATATATACCACCTAGTTTCACATACCAACAAAAGAAAAAGTTATTTTATGACTTGAGACATTACTTTTGGGATGATCCTCACCTTTATAAAGAAGGAGTAGATGGTGTTATTAGACTTTGTGTACCTGAGCATGAACAGGGACAGATCCTATAGAAGTGTCACTCCGAGGCTTATGGAGGACACCATGCGGGAGATAGAACTGCACACAAGGTATTGCAATCCGGTTTCTATTGGAATACTCTCTTCAAGGATGCTCATAATTTTGTCTTGTCTTGTGATGAATGTCAAAGAATAGGTAATATCAGTAAACGTCAGGAAATGCCTATGAATTACTCACTTGTTATTGAACCATTTGATGTTTGGGGTTTTGATTATATGGGACCTTTTCCAAAGTCCAACGGGTATACTCATATTCTAGTTGTTGTTGATTACGTTACTAAGTGGGTAGAAGCTATTCCAACTAGTAGTGCTGATCATAACACCTCTATCAAGATGCTTAAAGCAGTTATTTTCCCTAGATTTGGAATCCCTAGATATTTAATGACTGATGGTGGTTCACATTTTATTCATGGTGCTTTCCGTAAAATGCTTGCTAAGTGTGATGTCAACCATAGAATTGCATCTCCTTATCATCCTCAGTCTAGTGGTCAAGTAGAGTTGAGTAATAGAGAGATTAAATTAATCTTGCAAAAGACTGTTAATAGGTCTAGAAAGAATTGGTCTAAGAAGCTTGATGATGCACTGTGGGCTTATAGAACTGCTTATAAGAATCCCATGGGCATGTCTCCGTATAAAATGGTTTATGGTAAAGCATGTCATTTACCTCTTGAGCTACAGCATAAGGCTTATTGGGCAATCAAAGAGCTCAACTTTGATTTCAAACTTGTTGGTGAGAAGAGGTTATTTGATATTAGCTCACTTGATGAATGGAGAACTCAGGCATATGAAAATGCCAAGTTGTTTAAAGAAAAAATTAAGAGGTGGCATGATAAAAGGATACAAAAACGTGAGTTCAATGTAGGTGATTATGTCTTGCTATACAATTCTCGTTTAAGATTTTTTGCAGGGAAACTTCTCTCTAAATGGGAAGGTCCTTACATTGTTGAAGAAGTATATCGTTCCGGTGCCATCAAAATCAACAACGCAGAAGGTAATTTTCCGAGAGTTGTAAATGGGCAAGAATCAAGCATTATATCTCAGACTCCGAAAACGAAGAGGTTTGAATCAAGATGTCTTCTCAAGATTGAGAGGGGGAGAGCTATGTGGCTGATTACCTTGTTAACCCCAAGGTCTACGGGGACTTAGAGCCTTACGGTTGGACCACTTATGAGGAAGAAGACTGTGAGCCCAAGGAGAAGGAAGAAACAAGTTCCGATGAAGAGGAGTCCCCTCTACTCCAACCTGGAGACATGCATGTTGAGTTCAAGAAGTCCAGTCTCCCGGACTCAAACAAGAGCCTCAAGATTTTGTTTATCCCTTCTCGTCTTTTGCAGGAGGGTAAGAAGGAATTATGCCAAAGGGTGTTGAGGCTTGAAGAGGAAATTAACGATCTAAAGGAGAAGAATTTTGGGCTCAAGAGGAAACTGAACAAGTTTAAGAACTCTGCAGCAACAACTCCACCACCATCACCTCCGAAGGACGACAATTAAACACATGGGTATGGGCACTCCCTTGGCTTGTGCGAAGCTTGGGGGAGTTGCCCTAGTATCGTATCACCATCACACCTTTTGCTTTTACTTTTGTTTCAGTTTGATTCTTTTTAGTTTTATTTCTTTTTCTAGTAGAATAAAGTTCTTAGTATGATCTAGGCCTGAGTTTTGCTTTTTGTTACTCCCCAATGTAATCGTGCTCATGAGTTATATATTAAGGAGTGTCTTAGTTAAGGTCCTTGCTTCATGCCATGATCTAAAGAAAAGAATAATAAAAGAACGAAAGCATGAAAGATCATGTGATAATCTTATGGGAAGTGATGGCTTCACATATAAAAAGAATGTTGATTGAAACTTGTTGTGGGTGGACAAACGTAGACCTTAGTCATTGTTGCAATTAATAGGAAGTAATAAAGAAAGAGAGGTTCACATATAAATACATCATCTTTGACACCGTCTATGATTGTGATCACTCATTGAACTATTACATGCTAAGAAGTAGATGTTGGACAAGGAAGACAACATAATGAATTATGTTTGCTTGGTTCCGAACAATGTTATATGACTAGAGATCCCTTAGCATGTGACGCTTGCTTCCTCCTCATATCAGCCAAAACTTCCGCACTAAGTAGAGATATACTTGTGCATCCATAAACCCTCAACCCAGTTTTGCCATGAGAGTCCACCATACCTACCTATGGATTGAATAAGATCCTTCAAGTAAGTTGTCATCGGTGCAAGCAATAAAAATTTGCTCCCTAAATATGTATGATCTATTAGTGTGTGGAAAATAAGCTTTGGACGAACCTGTGATGAGGAAGACATAAAAGCGATAGACTGCATAATAAAGTTCTTTATCACAAGAGGCAATATAAAGTGACGTTCCATCACACTAAGAGATCACACACGCAAACCTTAAAAGCGCATGGCAACCTCCGCTTCCCTCTGCGAAGGGCCTATCTTGTACCTTTACTTTTCATCTTTAAAAGAGTCATGGTGATCGACACCAATTCCTTTTTCCCCGTTATCTTGGCAAGCATCATGTACTAGGGAAAGATCTATATTCATATTTCACCTTGGAAGTAAGTAATCATGAATTATTATTGTTGGCATTACCCTTGAGGTAAATAGTTGGGAGGCGAGACTATAAGCCCCTATATTTCTTAGTGTCCAACTAAAACTTTGATCCCATGAGTACCACGTGAGTTTTAGCAATTGTGGAAGACTAAAGGATGATTGAGTATGTGGATTTGCTTTACAAGCTCTTATTTGACTCTTTCCTATGTTATGATAAATTGCAATTGCTTTGATGACTAAAGACTATTGGTTGTTGATTCTCAATAAGGTTCTTGATTCATGCTTTACATTGTGAAGGAATTATCACTTTAGCATAAGAGATTATATGTCTTTATTGCTGTTCTAATAATGATCATGATGCCTGCATGTCCGTATTCTATTTTCTCGACACCTCTATCTCTAAACATGTGGGCATATATTGATCTTGGTTTATGCTTGAGGACAAGCGAGGTCTAAGCTTGGGGGAGTTGATACATCCATTTTGCATCATGCTTTCATGTTGATATTTATCGCATTTTGGACTGTTATTACACATTTTGCCACAATACTTATGCCTTTTCCCTCTTATTTTACAAGGTTTACATGAAGAGGGAGAATACCGGCAGCTGAGATTCTGGACTGAAAAAGGAGCAAGTCTGGGACACCTATTCTGCGCAACTCCAAAAGCCGTGAAAATCAACGGAGATTTATTTTGGAATATATAAAAAATACTGGGCGGAAGAATTGCCACAGAGGCACAAGCAGAAGGCCACGAGCCTGTGGGGCGCGGCCTACCCCCCTGGCCGCGCCCTGGTGGCTCGTGGGCCCCCTACTGGCCCTCCGGCACCCATCTTCCGCCATATGAAGGGTTTCGTTCCAGAAAAAATCAAGACAAAGCTTTTTGGAGGAGACATCGCCGCCACGAGGCGGAACTTGAGCAGAACCAATCTAGAGCTCCGGCAGGGATGTATTGCTGGGGAAATTTCCCTCCCGGAAGGGGAAATCATCGCCATCGTCATCACCAACACTCCTCTCGTCGGAGGGGACTCATCTCCATCAACATCTTCATCAGCACCGTCTCATCTCCAAACCCTAGTTCATCTCTTGTATCCAAACTCCGTCTCGCGACTCCGATTGGTACCTATAAGGTTGCTAGTAGTGTTAATTACTCCTTGTAGTTGATGCTAGTTGGATTACTTGGTGGAAGATAATATGTTCAGATCCTTGATGCTATTTAATACCTCTCTAATTATGAACATAATTATGCATTGTGAGTAGTTACGTTTGTTCCTGAGGACATGGGATAAGTCTTGCTATAAATAGTCATGTCAATTTGGTATTCGTTCGATATTTTGATATGATGTATGTTGTCTTTCCTCTAGTGGTGTTATGTGAACATCGACTACATAACACTTCACCATTATTTGGGCCTAGAGGAAGGCATTGGGAAGTAATAAGTAGATGATGGGTTGCTAGAGTGACAGAAGCTTAAACCCTAGTTTATGCGTTGCTTTGCAAGGGGCTGATTTGGATCCACTAGTTTAATGCTATGATTAGACTTTGTCTTAATCCTTCTTTCGTAGTTGCGGATGCTTGCGTGAGGGTTTAATCATAAGTGGGAGGTTTGTCCAAGTAAGGGCAGCACCCAAGCACCGGTCCACCCACATATCAAACTATCAAAGTAGCGAACGCGAATCATATGATCATGATGAAAACTAGCTTGACAGAAATTCCCATGTGTCCTCGGGAGAGCTTTACTTTATATTGGAGTTTGTCTAGGCTTGTCCCTTGCTGCAAAAGGGATTGGGCCATCTTGCTGCACCATTGTTACTATTGTTACTTGCTACCGGTTATGAATTATCTTATCACACAACTATCTGTTACCGACAATTTTAGTGCTTGCAGAGAATACCTTGCTGAAAACCACTTGTCATTTCCTTCTGCTCCTCGTTGGGTTTGACACTCTTACTTATCGAAAGGACTACGATAGATCCCCTACACTTGTGGGTCATCAGTTATCATTAGATTCGCATTCGCGAAGAAGACATTCCCAAGACCGCTTTCAGGATGAGTTTTGGCTCTTATGAGTACTCCGTCATGTCGTTTGGTCTCGCTAATGCTCCTACAACCTTCTCAAGAATGATGAACTTCATTTTCTCTCCTTTCAAGAATGAGTTCGTCTTGGTCTATCTGGATGATATCCTTGTGTTCTCGGAGACAGAAGAAGAGCATGATGAGCATCTCAGGCTTGTGCTTGACAAGTTAAGAGAGCATCGTTTCTATGCCATGTTTTCCAAGTGTGAGTTTTGGCTCAATGAAGTGGTGTTGGGCATGTGATCTCTGCCGAGGGAATTAAAGTGCACCCTGAGAAAGTTGAGGCAATCTTGAAGTGGGAACCTCCTTAGAATGTGAAGCAGCTTCGGAGCTTCCTCGGGCTTGCTAGTTATTGCAGAAGATTCATGGAGAACTTCTCTCAAATTGTAAGCCTCTGTCCAACCTCCTCCAGAAGAGTGTCAAGTATGTTTGGTCTCTTGAGTGTGATGTGGCGTTCAATACGCTCAAGCAGATACTAACTTCAGCTCTAGTTCTTGTTCCTTCTGAGTAGTCCAAGCCTTTCCAGGTGTTCTGTGATGCTTCCCTCCAAGGTCTTGGTGGTGTTCTTATGCAAGATAAGAAGATAGTTGCTTATACCTCGCGTTAGTTGAAGCCTGTTGAGAAGAACTATCCCACTCATGATTTGGAGCTGGCGGCAGTTGTGCACGCTCTTATGACTTGTAGGCATTTGCTGTTGGGTAGACCAGTTGAGGTGTACACCGATCACAAGAGTTTGAAATATATTTTCACTCAACCCAATATGAATCTTCAGCAATCTCGTTGGGTGGAAATGCTTGAAGACTTCAATCCAAGTATTGAGTATACTCCTGGTAAAGCAAATATCATTGTAGACGCGCTCAGCCATAAGGCGTACTACAATAGTCTCATTCTCAAGCCTCTTCAACCCGAGCTTTGTGAAGCCTTCCGCAAGATCAACCTTCAGATGATTCCGCAAGGATTTTTTACCAACCTTCAAGTTTCTCCGACTCTTGAAGATCAGGTTCACCAAGCGCATCCCCTTGACGCTATGGTGAAGAAAGTGAAGAAAGGTGTGGCCAAGGGCATTCCAAAGTATAAGTGCTTTCGAGTTGATGACAAGGACACCTTGTTCTTTGAGGACCGTCTTGTGGTTCCAAAAGGTGGTCTCAGAAAAGTTATCATGGACGAAGCGCACAATTCTCTTCTATCCATTCATCTAGGCAGTTCCAAGATGTATCAGGATCTCAAGCAAACCTTCTGGTGGACTCGCATGAAACGTGAAATTGCTCGGTTCGTGAATGAGTGTGATGTCTATCGCAGAGTCAAGGCGGAGCATCAACGTCCAACAGGTCTTGTTCAGCCTTTGCCTATCCCAGAGTGGAAATTCGATCATGTTGAGATGGATTTCGTAACTGGGTTTCCGAAGTCCAAGAGAGGCAACGATGCCATCTTTGTGGTTATCGACAAGCTTTCAAAAGTTGCTCATTTCTTGCCAGTCAAAGAATCTATCTCGGCAGCTCAGCTTGCAGAGTTGTATACGTCAAGGATAGTATCTTTGCATGGTATTCCTTAGCTCATCTCATCTGACCGTGGAAGCCTCTTTACTTCCAAGTTTTGGGAGTCCTTCCAGACTGCTATGAGTACTAAGATCCGTTTCAACACTTCGTTCCATCCGTAGACAAGTGGTCAAGTTGAGAGAGTCAATCAAATCCTTGAAGATATGCTTAGAGCTTGTGTGATTTTGTTCGGCATGAAGTGGGAAGACTGTCTTCCATATGCTGAATTCTTATATAACAATAGCTTTCAAGCCAGCTCGGGCAAGGCCCCTTTCGAGATTCTCTACGGCAGGAAGTGTCGTACCTCGCTTAACTGGTCTGAAACCGGTGAGCGTCAGATATTGGGCAATGACATGACCACTGAAGCAGAAGAAATGTGCCATGTCATTCGTGAGAACCTCAAAGCATCTCAGTCCCGACAGAAGAGTTATTACGATAACAAACATTGGGATGTTTCTTTCCAAGTAGATGATCTTGTCTATCTCAAAGTTTCTCCCATGAGAGGCACTCGGCGGTTTGGAATCAAAGGGAAGCTAGCTCCTCATTTTTGTTGGTCCTTTCAAAGTTGTTGGCAAGAGAGGTGGTCTTGCATATCAATTAGAGCTTCCCCCAAATTTCGCAAATGTGCATGATGTCTTCCATGTTTCTCAGCTCCGGAAATGCTTCAAGACTCCTGAGTGAACCATTGACCTCCAAGACGTCGATCTCCAAGAAGACCTCTCTTATCATGAGCATCCAGTTGCTATTCTTGAAGAAACTGAGCGTAAGACTCACAACAAGTCTACCAAATTCCTCAAGGTGAAGTGGTCTCATCATTTCGACAAATAAGCTACTTGGGAACGCGAGGACCTTCTCCGTTCCGAATTTCCGGATTTCTTTCGTTCCTAGATCTCGGGTCGAGATCCTCTTGTACTTTGGGAGAGTTGAGACAGCCCAAGTGTTGTCCCTACCTTTTATGGCATGTAACCCCATTGTATAACCTTGTGTCATGAGCTATGAGATGTTTTGCACCTTGTCATTCATGTGTTGTTTGCATTCATGCATCATATCATCAATCATACCATTCATTTTGAATGCTTGCTATTCTCATGTGTCTTGGCTTGATGTTGTGGTGTCATGGATGTGAGTGTGCCTTGGTGTAGTGTTGGTTTTGAGAGTGCTTGGAGTCATGTGTGCAACTCCCTCTTCTTCCCTCTCTTTTCTTCTTCATCTAAAACCCCCGCCATTTGCCTTTATTCCCATGTGATTTTCTTGGCAGATTTTAGTTGTTTTAAAAATCTTTTAAAAATGTTCAAGTGGTGGCCCTAATCATGTTCATAATTTAGAGTTGAGTTCTTTTAGTGTTTGAGGTTTGGGTGATTTTGTGTTTTAACCAACAGAGGGCTATTATTTCTTAAAGTATTAAAATAACTTGTTCTATAAATCTATTTAATATTTTTATCAATTAGTGCATTTTATTTCCTCCTTAGAAGCATTTTTTGTTTTTCTCTAAAACCTTTTAAAATGCCTTGGGGTTTTATTTTGTGATGTTGGTTTTATAAAAAAGAAAAAACTCCTCTGTTTTGAATTGTTTGAGAGAGAGAGAGAGGTAGGTGGGCCTGTCTCTCATGCGGCCTAGCCCGCATGAATAGACGGCCACCTGCCCCGTCGTCTCTGTCGTCAGGTTCAGAGTGAGAGGGAGCCGAGCCCCGCCGTCCTTTTCTGTCGCCATCGCCGTCAGCTCCTGGGTATAAAGCCCCCCCTCGGCGTGTGTGCGTCCCCGCATAGGGTTCCTCTCTCTCCCTTCGCCGCCACAGCCTTCTTCTTCCCCTCCAGCTCTCTCCCTCCTCTCTGCTTTTCCCCTGTCAGGTAAACTCCAGAGAGGTTCCGTGTAGTTCAGTTGCGTCCGCCGCTCGTCGTCGCCGTCATCGCCGCGTCTCCGGTGGGCGCCGTCCCTGGTGGTGATGGCGTGGGGCTAGCCACTGTCGTTCGCGTCCTGTTCCCGGCGATAGGAGCATCGTGGAGGGCTCCAGGGCTTGTCGTCTTCTTCCCGTGCCGCGGCTCATCTCTGCCTCTGCTTCCCCTCCGTCGTTGACCCGTCTCCGACCATCTCCTTCCCCTCCATCGCCTCCATCGTGACCGGCTCGTCGTTACCTTCCCCCAAGGTGAGCCGTCGGTCCCCGTAGGCCTTCTCCTTCGCGCTTAGCTCGTAATTTGGTTGCCACATGTCTGTCGCCGCCGGTAGCAAGACGAGCTCCTGACGCTCGCCTCCTTCCTCCTCACTGCAAGGTGAGCAATGGAATGGATTCCTTGCTTGTCCCCGCGCGCGTAGGAGCAGTGGCATCGCCAGATTCGCCGTAGTCCGCCGTCGCCGCTGCCGTCGTTTCTCTGTCGCCGTAGCTAACGCCTCGCTGTAGCTCTGTCACCGCCGGTCCAAACGCTCGAGCGTGAGCTCGCCTCAAATCCCCCTCTTCGCGAGATGAGTGGAGGGATGGAATCCCCGGTAGATCACACGCGTGTGTGGGTAGTTGGATTCGCCGGATCTGCCGTGCACCGCCGGAGATCATCGCCGTCGATGCCCTGTCGTCGTTGCCCTGTTTTTCTTCAGTTTCGTCAATTTTAGCATGTGGGTGTGCACTAGAGCAGCGTGGCGCCTTCCCTGTTAACACCTACAGCCGTAACCGAGTGGTAGCACTCGGGGGAGAGGACCATAAGGTCATGGGTTCGAGCCCAGCTTCTCCCCCCTTTTTGTTTTTGTTGTTTTCTTTTTTTCTTTTGTTTCTTTTGTTAATTCTTGCACATGTGTAGGTGTGTGTAGCATTTCCAGGGTGTTGTTTTCTTTTCCAGCTACATGTATGTGTATGTATGTTATATATGTGAGTGTGTGTGTGTGTATTAGTGGGTGTGGGTGTGTGGGTCATGTGTGTATGTGCTTCTTGCATATACCCACATGTATGTGCAAGTGTAGTACATGTGTGTGTGTGCTTGTGCATACATATACATGTATGTGAGTGTGTGATGTGTGTGTATGTGTATATACATGAGGGTATATATGCATGTGTTGGTGAGGGTAAGCATCTACATGTATGTATGTGTGTATTTACCTTGTGTATGTATGTATGTGGGTGGAGTGTCTTGCTTAGGTGATGTATGTGCATGGGTAGTGGCATGTGTATATGCAAATATGCTTGTATGTTGGTGCATGTGCTTGTGCATGTGAGATGTCCACAAGCATAAGCTTGTGAGTGCCTTGTGTGTGTAGGTGGGCATGTGTGCTTGCACATGTGGTGTGTGGTGCACCATGTTGGGCATTTGTGCAAGAGAGGGTGTGTTAGGGTGACTAGTGGGTTCACCACTTGACCTACCCCTTGTTTTTCATGCTTGATAGTAGGTTGATCACCTTTGCCATGTTATCTAAGTTATAAACCTACTCATGTTCATATTCACTCATGTTCAAACTAGAGCTATGATTCTCTCATATGAATAGGTGGTAGTTTGCTATCTTGGTTGTGTCATGATGCTTCACATGATCATGTGAGTTTTATACATGTTATTAGGGTAGAAATAGCCAATGAACTCGTTGGAACTCTCAGATTTCACTTTTGAGCAAGTTGATAAATCTGTCATTTTAGCTGATATGCTCTTTTGTCATTTTTGCATGAATTAATCCATGTGTGCTTTGGGAGTGGTGCCAACTAGGAAGTGCTAGTATTTTGTACCTAGTATTCCATGGTATTTTTGTTTAACATGAGAACCACCCATATAAGTGGGAAACAAGCTGTTAAATTGCCTACTTGATATTTCTGTTTCAGCATGCTAAAAACTGCTAAGTCTGGGAAATCTGCTGTTATTTTTATACCATGAAGAGTGGGTTTTATCTAGTGATATATTTCGAATTTGCTCATGCTCGGTGCTAGTTAATTGGAGTATATATTGCCATCTACCATCCTGTTAATTTACATGCCATTTGGATATCTCTAGCATATTTAACAACTGCTGTCAACTTGCTACTTTATAATTCCAGATTCCAGAAAACTGGAATTTTCACCAAGTCCCAGGAATGTGATTCATCATGCCAACTTGCTAGCTTCATGCTTATTTATGTGTGACTCCTTTGCTGTTTGCATAGTTGTATAAGTTGATGTGGGTGTTGAGTAGATTCTGTCAATATCTTGTTTGTGGCTGTAGGGTTCCTGTAGATCAAGTTGTGGGTTGTGCAAGTTGCTATATTGCTGTTTTGTGGCAGATTGTGGTTTTTCTTGTTTTGTGGGTTGTGGGAGTTATGCTCCATGGAATTGATTGATTCTTGGGCCTATTTGTTGGGGAACATCGCATGGGAAACAAAAAAATTCCTACGCACACACAAACCTATCCATGGTGATGAGCATCTACGAGAGGGAGAGTGGATCTACGTACCCTTGTAGATCGCTAAGCGGGAAGCGTTAAGAAACGCGGTTGCTGTAGTCGAACTTCTTCGCGATCCAAATCGCCGAGCGTCCCGCGATCCAATCACGAACCGTCCCGCGAACACATCATGATCCATCCCGCGAACTCATCACGATCCGTCTCACGATCTTGATCACGATCTGTCCCGCGAACTCACCACGATCCGTTCCGTGATCACATCACGAACCGTCTCGCGATCTCGATCACGGTCCTTCCGATCTAGCGCCGAACGGACGGCACCTCCGCGTTCAGCACACGTGCAGCTTGATGACGATCTCCACCGTCTTGATCTAGCAAGAGGAGGTGGAGAGGAGAGAGAGTTCACTGGCAGTGTGACGGCGCTCCGATGATGGTGGTGGAGCAATTCCGGCAGGGCTTCGCCTAAGCACTGCGGAACTACAATCTAGAGGAGAAACTATGCACCGGTGGAACGGGTAGCACGTGGCCGGAAATTCTGTCCAAAAATCACCCAATCCACTAGTATATATAGGAGGAGAGGAGAGGAGAGGCAGCCAAGGCCTTTGGGTCGGCCGAAATAGGAGGTGGGAAGCAATCCTACTTCACCTCCAATCCTAGTTGGAGTAGGATTGCCTCCTATTGGCTGATTTTCCACTTTTTGCTTTAGGACTTCCTCTCCTGCACCATGGGCCTTTGTGGCTGTTTTCCAAGCCCACTAAGGGCTGGTTATTATTCTCCCACAGACCATGGACCTCTTGGGGTCGAAATACCCCTCCCGGAGGCCTCCCGGTACACTACCGGCACTCCCGGTACACTACCGATGAGCCCGAAACTTTTCCGGAAACCAAACAGGGACTTCCTATATATGATTCTTTAT
Organism: Hordeum marinum; assembly: GCA_022496015.1. Classification (NCBI taxonomy): domain Eukaryota; kingdom Viridiplantae; phylum Streptophyta; class Magnoliopsida; order Poales; family Poaceae; genus Hordeum; species Hordeum marinum. The sequence continues at coordinate 74,813,390 of CM039673.1, forward strand.
CTCCGGACCATTCCGGAGCTCCTCGTGATGGCCAGGATCTCATCTGGGACTCCGAACAATCTTCGGTCACCACCATACATAACTCTACACTACTGAAACGTCACCGAACCTTAAGTGTGCAGACCCTGCGGGTTCGAGAACTATGTAGACATGACCGAGACACATCTACGGTCAATAACCAATGGCGGGACCTGGACGTCCACATTGGTTCCTACATATTCTACGAAGATCTTTATCGGTCGAACCTCTATGTCAAGGATTCAGTTAATCCCGTATAACGTTCCCTTTTTTCTTCGGTATGTTACTTGCCCGAGATTCGATCGTCGGTATCTCCATACCTAGTTCAACCTCGTTACTGGAAAGTCTCTTTACTCGTTCCGAAATACAAGATCCCGCAGCTAACAATTAGTCACATTGCTTGCAAGGCTTATTGTGATGTTGCATTACCGAGTGGGCCTCGAGATACCTCTCCGTCACACGGAGTAACAAATCCCAGTCTCGATCCATGCCAACTCAACAAACACCATCGGAGATACCTATAGAGCACCTTTATAGTCACCCAGTTACATTGCGACGTTTGATACACACAAGGCACTCCTCCGATATCTGTGAGTTGCATGATCTCATGGTCATAGGAACACATACTTGACATGCGGAAAACAGTAGCAATAAACTGACACAATCATATGCTACGTTTGCAGTTTGGGTCTTGTCCATCACATCATTCTCCTAATGATGTGACCCTTCTCCTAATGATGTGACCCCGTTATCAAATGACATCTCATGTCCATGGCTAGGAAACCTTAACCATCCTTTGATCAACGAGCTAGTCCATTAGAGGCATACTAGGGACATGGTTTTGTCTATGTATCCACACATGCATTGAAGTCTCCGATCAATACAATTATAGCATGGATAATAAACGATTATCATGAACAAGGAAATATGATAATAACTAATTTATTATTGCCTCTAGGGCATATTTCCAATAGTCTCCCACTTGCACTAGAGTCAATAATCTAGTTCACATCACCATGTGATTCGCATTGTTATGAATCTAACACCCAACGAGTTCTGGGGCTCAATCATGCTTTGCATGTGAGAGAGGTCTTATAGTCAACGGGTCTGTAACATTCAGATCCGTGTGCACTTTGCAAATACCTATGTCAAACTGTAAACACTGCTACCACACTCCGCCCGGTACTATTCCAAATGGCTGCTCCACTATAGGTATCCAGATTGCTACTACGAGTCATCCGGATAGGTGTTAAAGCTTGCATCGACGTAACTCTGTACGACGAACTCTTTATCACCTCCATAATCAAGAAACATTTCCTTAGTCCTCTGGTTACTAAGGATAATTCCGACCGCTGTCCAGTGATCCACTCCTGGACCACACTTGTACCCCTTGACAGACTCATGGCAAGGCACACACAGGTGCGGTACACAGCATGGCATACTATACAGAGCCTATGGCTAAGGCATAGGGGACGACGTTCGTCCTTTCTCTTCCTTTTGCCGTGGTCGAGCTTTGAGTCTCACTCAACTTCACACCTTACAAATCAGGCGAGAACTCTTTCTCTGACTTATCCATTTTGAACTCTTTCAAATCTTTGTCAAGGTATGTACTCATTGAAAGTCTCATCAAGTCATCTTGATCTATCTCTATAGATCTTGATGCTCAACAATTTGGTAGCTTTATCCAGGTCTTCCTTTGAAAATCACTTTCCAAACAACCATTTATGCTTTCCAAAAATCCTACATTATTTCCGATCAACAATATGTCATCCACATATACTTATCAGAAATTCTATAGTGCTCACACTCACTTTGTTACAAATACAAGTTTCTCGTAAACTTTGTATAAACTCAAAAACTTTGATCAACTCATCAAAGCGTATATTCCAACTCCGAGATGCTTGCTTCAGTCCATGGAAGGATCACCGAAGCTTGCACACCTTTTAGCATCCTTAGGACTGACAAAACCTTCTGGTTGTATCACATACAACCTTTCCTCAAGTAAACCGTTAAGGAAACGATGTTTTGACATCCATCTGCCAGATTTCATAATTGAAAACATAGCAACCTCTAACATAATTCCAACAGACTTTAGCACCACTACGAGTGAGAAAGTCTCATCGTAGTCAACTCCTTGAACTTGTCACAAACATCTTTGCAAAAAGTCAAGCTTTACAAATAGTGACATTCACCATCAGTGTATGTCTTCATTTTAAAGATCCATTTGTACTCAATGACCTGCCGTCCAACGAGCAAGTCTACCAAAGTCTACACTTGGTTTTCATACATGGATTCTATCTCGGATTTCATGGCCTCCAACCATTTGTCGGAATCCGGGCCCATCATCGCTTCTCCATAGCTCGTAGGTTCATCGTTTGTCCAACAACATGACCTCCAAGACAGGGTTGTCATACCGCTTAGGAGCAGTACACATCCTTGTCGACCTACGAAGTTCGATAGTAACTTGATCCTGAAGCTTCATGATCATCATCATTAACTTCCTCTTCAACTAACGTAGGCTTCACAGAAACATCTTTCTGCGTTGCGCTACTCTCTGGTTGAACAAAGGTTTAACAACCTCATCAAGTTCTATCTTCCTCCCACTTAATTCTTTCGAGAGAAACTTTTCCTCAAGAAAGGATCCGTTTTAGTAACAAACACTTTGCACTTGGATCTGAGATAGAAGGTTCACCCAACTGATCTTAGGGTATTCTATGAAGATGCATTTGTCCGCCTTGGGTTCGACCTCATTAGGTGAAAACATTTTCCACACAAGTGTCGCAGCCCCAAGTATTAAGAAATGACAGCTTAGGTTTCTATCAAACCATAATTCACATGGTGTCATCTCAACGTATTTAGATGGTGCCCTATTTAAAGTGAATGTAGTTGTCTCTAATGCATAACCCCAAAATTATAGTAGTAAAACGACAAGAGACATCAAAGCACGCACCATGTCCAATAGAGCATAACTATGATGTTCGGACACACCATCACACTATGGTGTTCCAGGTGGCGTTTAGTTGTGAAACAACTTTCACATTGTCTTAAGTTGTATGCCAAACTCGTGACTCAGATATTCACCTCCACGATCATATCGCAGTCATTTTTATCTTCTTGTCACGATAATCTTTAAACTTCACTCTGAATTTGCTTGAACCTTTCAAACGATTCAGACTTGTGTTTCATTAAGTAAATATACACTATATCTACTCAAATCATCAGAGAAGGTAAGAAAATAACAATATCCACTGCACGCTACAAGACTCACTAGATTGCATACATCAACATGTATCATTTCCAATGAATCACTTGCCCGCTCCATCCAATGGGGTCCTTTAGTCATCTTGCCCAAGAGGCATGGTTCGCATGTCTCAACCGATTCGAAATCGAATGAGTCCAAATATCCATCACCATGGAGTTTCTTCATGCGCTTTATACCAATATGACATTTTACGGCAGTGCCACAAGTATGTGGTACTATCATTATTTAACTTTGTATCTTTTGACATCAATGTTATGAACATGTGTATTACTACGATCAAGATTTCAACAAACCATTCTCACTGGGTGCATGACCATTGAAGGTATTATTCATGTAAACAGAATAACCATTATTCTCTGACTTAAATGAATAACCGTATTGCAACAAACATGATCTAATCATGTTCATGCTCAACGCAAAACACCAAATAACATTTATTTAGGTTCGTCACTAATCCTGAAGGTAGAGAGAGCGTGCGATGTTGATCACATCAACCTTGGAAACATTTCCAACACACATCACCACCTCACCCTTAGCTAGTTCTCCGTTTATTCCGTAGCTTTTATTTCGAGTTACTAACATTTAGCAACCGAACCGGTATCCAATACCCAGGTGCTACTAGGAATACTAGCAAGGTACACATCAATAACTCGTATATCAAATATACTTCTGTCGATGTTGCCAGCCTTCTTATCTACCAAGTATCTAGGGTTGTTCCGCTTCAGCGACCTCTCACCTCATAATAGAAGCACTTAGTCTCGGGTTTGAGTTCAACTTTGGGTTGCTTCACTGGAGCAGCAACTGACTTGCTATCCATGAAGTTTCCCTCCTTGCTCTTGCCCTTTCCGAAACTAGTGGTTTGATTAACCATCAACACTTGACGCTCCTTCTTGATTTCTACCTTCGCGGTGTCAAACATCGCGAACAGCTCAGGGATCAATACTTCTATCCCTGGTGTATTATAGTTCATCACTAAGTTCTAGTAGCTTTAGTGACAGTGACTTGGAGAACTATATCAATCACTATCTTATCTGGAAGATCAACTCCCACTTGATTCAAGCGATTGTAGTACCCAGACAATCTGAGTACATGCTCAACGATTGAGCTATTCTCCTTCATCTTACAGGCAAAGAATCTTTGTTGGAGATCTCATATCTCGCAACACAGGCACGAGCCTGAGATCACAATCTCTGCTCCTAGAACATCTCATATGTTCCGTGACGTTCAAAATGTTTCGGAGCCTCAATTCTAAGCCGTAATGCATGACGCACTAAACTATCAAGTAGTCATCGAAACGTGCCTGTTAGATGTTCACAACATCTATAGACGACGCTAGAGGGGGTGGCGCACTGAGCGGTGCATTAAGGACATAAGCCTTCTGTGCAGCAATGAGGACAATCCTCAGATCACGGACCCAGTCCGCAATATTGGTACCGTCATCTTTCAATTCTATTTCTCTAGGAACATATAAAAATACAAGGGAGCTACAGCGCGAGCTAGTAATCTACAACATAATTTGCAAAGACACTTTGACTATGTTCATGATAATGAGTTCAATTAATCATATTACTTAAGAACTCCCACTCAAATTGACATCCCTCCGATCATTCGAGTGATACATGATCCAAATTTCACCAACTCAAGTCCGATCATCACGTGAGTTGAGGTGGCTGCAATGGTGAACATCATTATGTTGATCATATCTACCATATGACTCATGTTCGACCTTTCGGTCTCTTGTGTTCCGAGGCCATGTCTGTACTTGCTAGGCTCGTCAAGTTTAACCCGAGTGCTCTGCACGTGCAAATCTGGCTTGCACCCATTGTATGTGAACGTAGAGTCTATCACACCCGATCATCACGTGGTGTCTCGACATGACGAACTTTCGCAACGGTGCACACTCGGGGAGAACACAATTTACCTTGAAATTTAAGTGAGGGATCACCTTATAATGCTACCGTCTTACTAAGCAAAACAAGGTGCATAAAAGGATTAACATCTCATGCAATTCATAAGTGACATGATATGGCCATGAACTTGTGTTTAAGATCTCCATCTTCAAAACATCGGCATGATCTCCATCGTCACCGGCACAACACCATGATCTCCATCATCTTGATCTCCATCAATGTGTTGCCATCGGGGTTGTCACGCCCTGCATGCTTCTACTACTATTGCTACCGTAGCGATAAAGTAAAGCATTACATAGCGCTTAATGATTGACATGCAGGTCATACAATAATTAAGGACAACCCTATGGCTCCTGCCGGTTGCCGTACTCATCGACATGCAAGTCGTGAAATTCTATACATCACATGATCATCTCATACATCACATATATCTCATCATGTAATTGGCCATATCACATCACAACATACCCTGCAAAAACAAGTTAGACGTCCTCTAATTGTTGTTGCATGTTTTACGTGGCTGCTACGGGTATCTAGCAAGAACAATTCTCACCTACGCAAAAACCACAATGGTGATACACTATTTGCTTTTCAACCTTCTCAAGGACCGCCTTTGTCGAATCCGATCCAACTAAAGTGAGAGAAACTGTCACCCGCAAGCCATCTAAGCAACAAGTTGCGTCGAGGGAACCGGTCTCTCGTAAGCGTACGAGTAATGTTGGTCTGGGACGCTTCATCTCACAATCCCGCTGAACCAAAATCCGACCAAGGGAGGAAGCAATCTAAGCATCAACGCCCACAAACCTTTTGTGTTCTACTCGAGATCTCATCGAACCATCAACCTAGCTCATGATGCCACTGTTGGGGAACGTCGCATGGAAACAAAAAATTTCCTACGCACACGCAAACCTATCCATGGTGATGAGCATCTACGAGAGGGAGAATGGATCTATGTACCCTTGTAGATCGCTAAGCGGGAAGCGTTAAGAAACGCGGTTGGTGTAGTCGAACTTCTTCACGATCCAAATCGCCAAGCGTCCCACGATCCAATCACGAACCGTCCCGCGAACACATCATGATCCGTCCCGCGAACTCATCACGATCTGTCTCACGATCTTGATCACGATCTGTCCCGTGAACTCATTATGATCCGTTCCGTGATCACATCACGAACCGTCTCGCGATCTCGATCACGGTCCTTCCGATCTAGCGCCGAACGGACGGCACCTCCGCGTTTAGCACACGTGCAGCTTGATGACGATCTCCACCGTCTTGATCCAGCAAGAGGAGGTGGAGAGGAGAGAGAGTTCACCGGCAGCGTGACGGCGCTCCAGTGATGGTGGTAGAGCAATTCCGGCAGGGCTTCGCCTAAGCACTGCGGAACTACGATCTAGAGGAGAAACTATGCACCGGTGGAAAGGGTAGCACGTGGCCGGAAATTCTGTCCAAAAACCACCCAATCCACTAGTATATATAGGAGGAGAGGAGAGGAGAGGAAGCCAAGGCCTTTGGGTCGGCCGAAATAGGAGGTGGGAAGCAATCCTACTTCACCTCCAATCCTAGTTGGAGTAGGATTGCCTCCTATTGGCTGATTTTCCACTTTTTGCTTTAGGACTTCCTCTCCTGCACCATGGGCCTTTGTGGATGTTTTCCCAGCCCACTAAGGGCTGGTTATTATTCTCCCACAGACCATGGACCTCTTGGGGTCGAAATACCCCTCCCGGAGGCCTCCCGGTACACTACCGGCACTCCCGGTACACTACCAGCACTCCCGGTACACTACCGATGAGCCTGAAACTTTTCCGGAAACCAAACTGGGACTTCCTATATATGAATCTTTACCTCCGGACCATTACGGAGATCCTCGTGATGTCCAGGATCTCATCCGGGCTCTGAACAAACTTCGGTCACCACCATACATAACTCTACTCTACCGAAACGTCACCGAACCTTAAGTGTGCAGACCCTGCGGGTTCGAGAACTATGTAGACATGACCGAGACACATCTACGGTCAATAACCAATGGCGGGACCTGGACGTCCACATTGGTTCCTACATATTCTATGAAGATCTTTATCAGTCGAACCTCTATGTCAAGGATTCAGTTAATCCCGTATAACGTTCCCTTTGTTCTTCGGTATGTTACTTGCCCGAGATTCGATCGTCGGTATCTCCATACCTAGTTCAACCTCGTTACTGGAAAGTCTCTTTACTCGTTCCGTAATACAAGATCCTGCAACTAACAATTAGTCACATTGCTTGCAAGGCTTATTGTGATGTTGCATTACCGAGTGGGCCCCGAGATACCTCTCCGTCACACGGAGTAACAAATCCCAGTCTCGATCCATGCCAACTCAACAAACACCATCGGAGATACCTGTAGAGCACCTTTATAGTCACCCAGTTACGTTGCGACGTTTGATACACACAAGGCACTCCTCCGATATCTGTGAGTTGCATGATCTCATGGTCATAGGAACACATACTTGACATGCGGAAAACAGTAGCAATAAACTGACACAATCATATGCTACGTTTGCAGTTTGGGTCTTGTCCATCACATCATTCTCCTAATGATGTGACCCCGTTATCAAATGACATCTCATGTCCATGGCTAGGAAACCTTAACCATCCTTTGATCAATGAGCTAGTCCATTAGAGGCATACTAGGGACATGGTTTTGTCTATGTATCCACACATGCATTTAAGTCTCCGATCAATACAATTATAGCATGGATAATAAACGATTATCATGAACAAGGAAATATGATAATAAATAATTTATTATTGCCTCTAGGGAATATTTCCAACACTATTGTGGTTGGTTTTTCATCACCTATCTAGTGGATGCCTTGGAATGCCAAGATTTAGCCCATGACTTTGATGATCTTGTGTTTTGCCTTCGTACCTTGTCGTGAGCGTTTAGTGAGAACCGTAACTCTGTTTCTTATGATATTTATATGCATTTCCATCGATTTGGCATGATGCATTCATATTTTCCATGTTCATGCATGTCTAAATAACTTAACATGAGGTTCTGTCTAGTTTCATTAATAAACAAACTTTGCATGTGAAACATGACTAGTTTTGGATTGCCATGTTAAATTCTTCATAAATGACTCATGCATCATCTTGGTTGTGCATTGCACCTTGGTTGGATGTTTATTGTTGTTGTTTCTCTTGGGTAGATGCGAGCGTTGAATCTGAGTACGAGGATCCAGGAGAGTACCACTACGAGGACCCAGCTACTTGTTTCACTTAAGAACCAACACGCAAGATGATCGTGCCCGGATTCCGTTACTATTCTTGCTTGCTAGTTTCTCGCTCTTATCATTACAGTTGCGTTACCTACCACTTGATATCAGCCTCCTATTTGCCATGAAAAGCCTCTAACCTCCACATCCCAGCAAACCTTGTTTGGCTAAGCTACCGCTGCTCAGCCCCTCTTATAGCGTTCTTAGTTGCAGGTGCAGGTTGTTCCATGTGATAACATGATTTGGATATCATCATATTATCTGTTATTTAAATTAATTCACATATATATCTTGGTATTGGTGGGAGGCTTGGCCTTTTTCTAAGTGTTTTGTTCCGCTGTTACCGCCATAGTTCCTTGTTACCGGTGTTATGTTTTCCATATTTTGCGCTCCTAACATGCTCAGGGTTGTTATGGAGACCCCCTTGTTTATTCGGTTGAGATTAAAACTTGTCTGGAAAGACCCAACATTGGTACTACATTTGCTAATAACTTAATAAAACTTGCATAGGGCTTTGCAACCCCGTGGATAATTAATCAACAACCCGGGCCAGTGCTCCTCATGAGTGTTGGTCCAATACGGGCTGCCTGCGAGGCCGCCTCGAGGCAACTTGAGGATTGGTTTTCCCTGTAGCTAGTCCCATCTGTCGTGTCCTGAGAACGAGATACGCGGCTCTTATCCGGTTCGTCGACACGTCGGGCGGTCTTGATGGATTTGTTTTATCTTTAGCGAATGTCTTGCATGTGGACTCTGACTTTCTTCGGGTTTTCTTGAGGTGTTGGAATTCCTTTGGAATTACCTATGATGATCACGAGATCCGTGGTCGAGGCTATTCCCGCGGAGCATGGTTAATTTGGTAATGGATTAGTTGGAGCACCCTTGCAGGATTAAATCTTTCGGAAAGCCGTGCCCGCGGTTATGTGGCAGCTTGGATTATTGTTTAACACCCGGTTATAGTTAAATTGAAGTAAACTCTAATAAAATGAACCAACTGTGTGAGTAACCGCGATCGTCTCTGCTCGTGAACATGAACCGAGAGAGAACACGGTGGGGTTATGTATGACGTAAGTAGGTGTTCAGGGTCTCTTAGAGATCATGTTTGTTTCGATCGTTCATCGTAGGCCACTCATATCTATTTAAATGTTGCGTAAGCTAGCCACCATATATGCTTAGTGTTGCTGCAAGCTAAACACATATCCCTTCCATACTTTTAAGCTTGCATAGTTTCGGAACCTGGATGCTTGATAGCTGAGTCCATGTGGCTCACAATTTACTACAATACTCTAGGTGCAGGTACAGATTATTGTGTGCAGGATGACCTTACCAAGTTGTAGTGGGAATATGATGAAGAGAGAGGCAGAATGTATGTGACGTATCCGGATGAGTAGAGGACCTGGTCGTGATCCTTGGGCTAGCTTGATAGTATCATTTGCAACAGCTTTTATCGTTTGTTTTCGTCCGTAGTCGGACCCTGTCTTCAACATGATGTTATGAATTGTGTGGATTTGTAAGTTAGCATGTGGCGAGTTTAAGCCAATCTTGTATACTCACCTTTTTTGTAATGTATGTTGTGATGGTACTATTCTTGCTAACGGCAAGATGCGCCTCTATCCCTTGCGGGGCCCACGTGCCTTAAAATGGATAGGTGCGCATCTTGGGTGTGACACCCGCCAGCCATCTTCGTGCAACGAAGTTACATGTCAGTCGATGGAACTGGTCTCGCGTAAGCGTACGAGTAAGGCTGGTCCGGGCCGCTTCATCCCACAATACCGCTGAACCAAAACACGACCAAGGGAGGAAGCAATCTAAGCATCAACGCCCACAAACTCTTTGTGTTCTACTCGTGATCTCATCTACACATAGACCTAGCTCATGATGCCACTGTTGGGAAACGTTGCATGGGAAACAAAAAATTTCCTACGCTTCACCAAGATCAATCTAGGAGATGAGCATCTACGAGAGGGGAGAGTGGATCTACATACCCTTGTAGATCGCTAAGCGAGAAGCGTTAACAAACGCAGTTGATGTAGTCGAACGTCTTCACGATCCAAAGCGCCGAGCGTCCCGCGATCCAATTACGATCCGTCCCAATCTAGCGCCGAACGGATGGCACCTCCGCATTCAGCACACGTACGGCTTGATGCTGATCTCCGTGTTCTTGATCCAGCAAGAGGGAGGGGAGAGGTAGACGAGTTCTTCGGCAGTGCGACGGCATTGCGGCGATGGTGGTGGAGTTATTCCAGCAGGGCTTCGCCTAAGCACCGCTGAAAATCGATCTAGAGGAGAAACTACAATCTAGAGGAGAGGTAGCACGTGGTTGTATTTCTGTGTCAAAAACCCTCAAAACCTCTAGTATATATAGGAGGAGGGGAGGGAGGAGGCTTGGCCCCAAAGGGAGCCAACCCTAGTTCGGACGAAGTGGGAGGGAGGAGTCCTCCTCCTCCACTCCTAGTAGGATTAGGACTCCTTCCTTATTTTCCCACTTCTATCTTCTTTTCACCTTGGGTTTTCTTCCCTAGCCGCATGGGCTTCCTGTGGGCCTTCGGCCAGCCAACTAAGGGCTGGTATTCCTTCTCCCACAGCCCATGTAGCCTCTTGTGTCGAAATACCCCTCCCAATGGTCCCCCGGTACCCTCCCGATACACTCCCGATGAGCCCGAAACTTTTTCGGTGACCAAAACAGGACTTCCTATATATCAATCTTTACCTCTGGACCATTCTGGAGCTCCTAGTGACGTCCGAGATCTCATCCGGGACTCCAAACAACCTTCAGTCACCACCATGCACAATTCTATACTAACGAAACGTCACCAAACCTTAAGTGTGCAGACCCTGTGGGTTCGAGAACAGTGTAGACATGACCAAGACACCTCTATGGTCAATAACCAATAGCGGGACCTGGATGCAGATATTGATTCCTACATATTCCACGAAGATCTTTATCGGTCGAACCTCTATATCAAGGATTCAGTTAATCCCGTACGATGTTCCCTTTGTTCTTCAGTATGTTACTTGCCCGAGATTTGATCGTCGGTATCTCCATACCTAGTTCAACCTCGTTACCGGCAAGTATCTTTACTCCTTTTTGTAATACAAGATCCCGTGGCTAACACTTAGTCACATTGCTTTCAAGGCTTATTGTGATGTTGTATTACCGAGTGGGCCTTGAGATACCTCTTCGTCACACGGAGTAACAAATCTCACTGTTGATCCATGCCAACCCAACAGACACCCTCGAAGATACCTGTAGAGCACCTTCACAGTCACCCAGTTACATTGCGACGTTTGATACACACAGGGCACTCCTCCTGTTGGGGATATAACCCCACGGTGACCCGCCCCTAAGGCTCCGGGTCACACTATGCGGCTCATACACCAGTCCAAAGATGGGCCGTGAAGACTTAAGCCCAGGACGTTGGGTGGCTTGACAAGATGGGCCAGAGCGTGGCCCGGACAGAGAAAGTATGAAGACCCAGGTAGAGAGCCGCCCGGAGACAACTTGCTCAGGAAGGCAAGACAATGTAGAGACGGATTCAGACACGTAGTGAGAGTCGGTTACAACTTGTATGACCCGTGGTCTTGACCTCCTATATAAAGGCGAGACCCAGGGCGACTTAGAGAAGAGTCTATCGAGAACTAGGTCAAGCAATAGCTCCCTTGTAATCGATACACCAAGCAATATAAACACAAGTAGGACGTAGGTTGTTACCTCGACTTGAGGGGCCGAACCTGGGTAAACCCGTGTCCTTCGTCCCAATCAACCCCTTTGAGTCCATCACCTTAGCGATGGCCTCGAATCCAAGTCCGTTCACCCGGACATCTGCCGTGATAAAACCACGACAGTTGGCGCCCATAGTGGGGCTTGCGCTCGATGGTGTTGAGTTCTCAAGGGGCTCTCTCCCAGGGCTTGAGGGATATGTGGTCGGAAGGATGAACAAGAGTTGCCGCGACCGGCTCTACATCGACGACGCCGGCTGGGGTCTTGATGTCAGCTCTGTCGAATATGGATTCCAGGTTCCCTTCGGCGGGATCCATGTCTTCATCGGCAGGATTGACGGATCTACACTAGGGTGGGACATCTGCACCGGCATCGTCGAGCCGGGTCAGCGCGCGCAACCCGCGCGTGATGTGCGACCCGCCCATGTCAACCCATGTCGGAAGCACGTCTTCATGGGCTTCACTCAAGGTATGGATCTTGAAGCTTCTTCATCGTAGGAGACTCTTGTCTGTTCAGAGGATGGATCTTCGAGCGGGGAAGCAGAGTTGATCTACCTACTTCACAACGGTGGGCTTGGGGGCTACGACAAGCTTTACCCTGAGTCCGAGCATTCTGAGCCGGACGATTTTGGGCCGCCGGTTCATGCAGCCGTGTTCATGGCGAGATTGGCCCCAGGTACGAGCAGTACAGCTGCCGGAGTAGCAACCCCGGGGGCTGACCCGTCGCCGCCGGCTCAAGTTCTTCTGGATTTGATGAACGAGCTTGCGGCCCTGATGGCCACTGAAGTCACGCCAGATAATCAAGCCGCTCATAACATGGAGATTGTGAGACTCAAGGACCAGATGGCGGAGGAGCAACAGAGGATAGCTGAGGTAAAAGTTCAGATGGAGGCAAAGGCAGAACGCATTAAAATGGGTGCATTCCACATTGGGCTAGAACAGCAATCGGCAGTTGCAGTGCATCGGATGAGGCATCAATCCCACTTACCAGAACATTATGAGGCTAGGAATCTCTTCAATATGCCAGGAATAGGACGGGCAGCGGATGCACCTGGAAGTCGGTCGGCGGCTCGACCGCAGCTTAACCCACCCCGACGAAACCAGGCCTCACCAGTGGTCTTTCCAACGTCGGCGGGTCATTATTCCAACCCGGCAGAGAACATAGTGGCCGCGACCACCCGGCTTGAAACAATCCCTATCCCAGATGAGGCGCCTTTTGTAGAAGAGGTACGCAACGCCATTGGGTACCTTCAGACGGCGATTGCTTAGCAGGAGAAATATGCTTACAGCCGGAGCCGCGTTCATTCAACCCCCCTCCCCGGCCGCAGCTTTAGCCGGTGCTATGAATCACCGGCGGTCTCCAGCAACGATCGGCACAGAGGGCCTCCAGGGGATGATCAGGCGGCTCTAGATGCACAAGCGCTCATAAACTGGGTGAGAAATCAGCAAGAGGCGGCGGCTTTGGCCACGGCGGCTCACCAAGAGCCCGCGCCCTCCGTATTAGTAGGAGCAGGAGCGACCACCAGGGCCATGGGAGTACCATGCTTAGCGTCGGTTCTACGGAATGAGCGATTGCCGAAGGATTTCAAAGGACCTCGCAAAGTCCCGAATTACACTACCGACTTGCCTCTGGAGGCTTGGATCGAAAGCTATGAGCTGGCTATGGAGATGTTGGATGTAAATGAGGCGGTGTGTGCTAAATATTTCATCATGATGCTGCAAGGACCGGCTCGCACGTGGTTAAAGGGTTTGCCACCCAATACTGTCAACTCATGGGCTGAGTTGAGAGCAAGGTTCATCAAAAACTTTCAAGGAACTTGCAAATAGCCTATGATAGTTGTGGATCTCGATCATTGTGTCTAGTAGGAGAATGTGTCGGCTCATCATTGGGTCCGACGGGTGTCGACCATCATCCACTCATCTGAACAGATCACGACGGCTCGAGCGATGCTGGTCCTAGAAAAGAACTGTCACTTCGTCCCAATCAACTCCTTTGAATCCATCACCTTAGCGATGGCCTCGAATCCAAGTACGTTCACCCGGATATCTGCCGTGATAAAACCACGACAGTTGGCGCCCATCATGGAGATGGGTCAAGTTCAGAGGCAAAAAGATTCTTACTGCGGGCAGGCGTCAGATCCTTGGACTCAAAAAGAGGGCCGCGGATTCTTTTCTGGTCAGTGCTATAAGCCGCCTGGTATGTCTCCAGGTTGACTTCTTCTGCTAACATGGAGGCAAGGACTTTGGAAGCCTTTACACACCATGCATAGTCAGCCTTTGTAAACTTGGAGCCATCATCTTTTTTGGAGGTAAACCCGTCCATCATATCAGCCGGAGTTAACTCTGGAGCAAAAGCCAATGCCCGGCTTATGGCTGCGATCGCCCCCTGACGGGCGGCTGATCTCTTCAACTCTACAATTTGCTTTGGCAGCATGGACAGAAGCTCTAAGACCCCTTTGATAGTTGAAGGGGTAGTATCCTTGTACAGTACAACCTTGATTGTACACACAGCGCCACAATAAAGTTGTTCTGTCAGAGTATACATGGCCTTCAGGGGTAGCAACCTGTCGGAGGTAAGTTGGCGGCTCCTAGGACCTGTATAAGACGGACGCCTCGGCATGAGTCGCCAGCACAAGTACAATACACAAAATGAGTTAAGTTATCAAATACTAACCAAAGATGGCGGCTGTCATCTTCTTGATGTGGCGCTTCAAGGACTACAGCTCATCAGACACGATCATAAGCCGTTGATCACCATCATCCGCCCATTTAGTTAGGGCGGCTTATTCAGTCTTAGCAGATTCCCTGAAGGTTGCAAAGTCAGCCTTAATCTTGGTCAGTTCTTCAGAAAGGAGCCGACATTTTTCATCGGCTTCACTTCGGGCGGCCTGCTGCGTGGCTAGATTATTTTTTAAGCCGGCCACTTCTGACTCGGCTTCGTTTAAAGCTTCCTATGACATGGCAAAGTATGGAATGAGCTATCAGGAGGAGAATTCAGCAAGTCTCAAATAGATTGCAAGCAATATGTATGACACTTGGGGGGCTAATGTCTATTTGATCTCCTAGATTAAAGGCAGTTCCGGATCATCTTTATCAAGTTAACCCGGAACTTAGGGGCTACATACTGGCTTTTCAAGCTATTCAGAATGAAAGTCCCGAATCAACTTTGACAAGATTGAGCCAGCCCTTGGGGGCTACAATTGGCTCTGTTACCTATCTTCTATAAAGCTACGGTTCAATGATTATCAACTTTGATCCGGCCCTTGGGGGCTAACAATGATGAATTGCGATTACTTCTAAGTAAGTTGAGGCCTACAGGCTAAGCATTTCTACTTCTAGCAGGTTTGGAAGACCCGGATTATCATCCGCCAATATTAAACCGGCTCTTGGGGGCTACATAAGGGTATAAGGCGATAAGAATACCTCATATTTTTTCTTCATTAAATTGACAAGCTTCAGCTCCAGGTCCCGGCTTGTGGACAAGCGGTTCAAATAACCAGCATGAAGTTCATCAGTTGTCATCTTCTCAAGGGCGGGGAGCTCAAACTCATGCTTCTTGGAGGCTTCAGCCATCTCACTATGCTTTGTCAGCACATGAGGTTGAGGAGAGTGGAAGCCGGCGCCAGTAGTAAAAACATCCGGAACGGCTGTTTCATCGGCAACTTTTGCGGGGCTGGGCGGCTTGGAATGGTCCCTTGGAGGACTCTCAGGAATCACATCGTCAGCCGCCGGCTCTGTAGAAGGACAGGTTTCTTCAGGTGCCTCCTTGGAAGCGCCGAAGGGTCAACATCCGACATGGGAGCATCCGGTTTGGCAGGCTCCGGTTCTTGGACATTAGGGCCAGGGGAGGACTTGTTGGTATTCCTTCGCTTGGCTTGAACCCTGAAAAGCATAAAGATTAAGAGCCAAAAGATTTATGACCACCAAAGACTCGGATATAAGAGTTGAAGAACACATACAGCGGGTCAATCTTTGGAGGTGGCAGTGCAGTGGCCGTAGAGTCGCTAGACGAAGGAGACGATCCCTGAAAAGTAGTTTAGGTAATATAAGGCAATCTTGAAATTGCAAAGGAAGAATTAGTAAAATCAAGCAGACAAGGAGTATGTACCTCAGCTGGACGTTTCCTCTGAGTCGGAGAATTAGGCAACCCGGACATGAGAACAGTAGAGCCGGCGCTCCGGGTCTGTCTGGCATTGGGCGGCTTGCTGTTGCCTTTTCAAAAGAAATTGGGGGTCTAAGTAAGCAAGAGGATGAGAAAGAGGAACTTTTCGAACGACCCGCCGTATCTTCTGGGGTACAAAGTATTATGAGTCGGACGAAACATAAGTTACCTCAGGGGCGTTGGCGTGGCTGGTCTCTGTCTCGTCCTGTGAATGGTTGTTGTCAATAAGGTGAATAAAGAGGTGGCAAAAAATAGTCAAGTTATACCTATGACCGGTCTGATTCCGGTTGTTCAAACCATTCTTCCTGAGGAGTGGTCTTCTTCTTTGTCTTCTTGGCCGCGGTCTTCTTCCTGGATTTCTTTAGAGGAGGAACATATTTCTTCTTCCAAAAGTCGGAGTCAGCCTGAAAAGATAAGCCGGCAAGTAGTGAGGGGATTGCCAAGACATAGCTAATAGAGAGAGGAGAGTATAAAGAGTCGCCTTACATCTGGGGCCGGGTTAGTGGCACAGAAAGGTGCCAACCCAATGGCACTACAAGCTCCGGAAGTTTCGTGAACAAGACTTCGGATGACAATTGTAATATCATCCTCTGTTAACATTGTCCAGCTAAAGCAGAGGGAATTATCATACTGGCCTGGATATTCGCACATAAGGCGATTCCGTCGGCTCAAGGGCATAATCCTCCAAGAAATCCAGCAGCGGATCAAATCCAGTCCCGTTAGTCTGTTGGCCATACGGGCTTTAACCTTGGCGTGAGCCGGCTCGTGCTTCGCCCGTTCAGCAGTTGACAGCCGGCCAGGAAGCTCCGGGGTCGTCTTGAGCCGGGATGGGCGGTAACCCGGCAGGGGTTGCTCTCCTTCTAGGGAGGTATCTTTACAATAGAACCAAGTCTTGTTCCAGTCTTTTGGATGGCTTGGCATCTGAATAGCCAGAAAGGTTATGTCACGGCGTCTCTGAATAGAAATTCTGCCATGCTCTAGGGTTGGGCCGTCCTTCACCTCCGTCTGACGGTTTGCATAAAAAACTCACGGAAGAGACCAACGGACGGCTCTGTTTGCAAGTAGACTTCACTGAGCACTTGGAGATTGCAGATGTTGGAAACGGAGTTGGGAGCAAGGTCTTAAGGGTGCAGCTTGTAAAAGTGGAGAACGTCCCGAAAGAATTTTGAGCCGGGGGTTACAAACCCACATTCAATATGATCTGAAAATACAACTACTTCTCCCTTCTAAGGAACGGGCTTTAGTTCATTACCCGGAACTCGCCAATGGATGACATCTTTGGCGGGAAGGGTGCCCGCGTGTACAAAGTCCATCAGGAATTCTTCAGTGATGCAAGAGCTGACCCAATCGCATGAGTTGGATGCACGAGACATGCCGGCGGTTCAAAACTGCGCAAGGTAACAATGTACGGTGAGTCAGGGAACAGCAGACGTCTACGGGCGGTTAAAAGCCTAAGATTTTAAGATTAAGCCGCCAGGATCCAGTTGGTGAGAGCCGGAATTACATGGCGGGTCAAATTATAAGAAGAGAAGGAAAAATTTGGCTAAGTGTGGAAAACAGGTTTCGCAACATATCTCTAAGGTTGCGGATCCACAAAGCAAAGAAAAATGGTTTTATTTCAAAACCTAGCAACGAACTGTCGAAACGGCGAAAGTTTGAAAACGGCAGGCGAAGCAGTTGTAGATATGCGCGACGCTGCTATCGGTTTTTGACGGAACGCCTCAATGAGGAAAGCATATCATCGAGTTTTTGTGGACTAAGCATGACCGGCATTGGAGAGAATCCTGTGTTCTAAGCGGCGGAAGAACTCCGTAAAAACCCTGCCGGAATGGCTACGGATCTAGGGGAGGAAAGACTCACCGGAGATGGCACGGCGAACGCGGGCAGAAACTCTAGAACCAATAGGTTGATGCAGCGGCCTCGACGACGATGGTGTGAAGACGGCACCGGAGCAAGGTGTGCTGGAGCGGCGGCGGTGGAAGAAGGAAGACGAAGAGCGAGCGGGGAGGAAAACAAATGCAACCCCTCGCGGTCCTATTTAATACGGAAGGGTGCAACAGGCGCGAAAATCCAGGTGATGGATATCATTTGACCGACGTGGACGCCTCAATTCCTAGACCGTCCATTTAATAAAGGAAGATTCGTTGCGGACGTCAGAGGATCTTTCCGACAGATTTGACATGATGTCACGATGGGTCATTATTTTCAGGTAACATAAGGGAGACTCGCCGATAATTGAGAAGGAGGTTGAAGTGAGCAAGCTTAAATCAACCTGGGGCCTAATGTTGGGGATATAACCCCACGGTGAGACCCGCCCATGAGGCTCCGGGTCACACTAGGCGACTCATACACTAGTCCAAAGATGGGTCGTGAAGACTTAAGCCCAGGACATTGGGTGGCTTGACAAGATGGGCCGAAGCGTGGCCCGGACAAAGAAAGTATGAAGACCCGGGCAGAGAGCCGCCCGGAGATAACTTGCTCAAGAAGGCAAGACAATGTAGAGATGGATTCAGAGACGTAGTGAGAGTCGGTTACAACTTGTATGACCCGTGGTCTTGACCTCCTATATAAAGGCGAGACCAGGGGCGACTTAGAGAAGAGACTATCGAGAACTAGGTCAAGCAATAGCTCCCTTGTAATTGATACACCAAGCAATATAAACACAAGCAGGACTTAGGCTGTTACCTCGACTTGAGGGGCCGAACCTGGGTAAACCCGTGTCCTTCATCCCAGTCAACCCCTTTCAGTCCATCACCTTAGCGATGGCCTCGAATCCAAGTCCATTCACCTGGACATCTGCCATGATAAAACCACGACACCTCCCGTGTGCGTGAGTTGCGTGATCTCATGGTCATAGGAACATATACTTGACATGCAGAAAACTGTAGCAATAAACTGACACGTGTGCTACGTTTATAGTTTGGGTCACGTAGCAATAAACTGTAGCAATAAACTATGATCTCATGGTCATAGGAACATATACATGACCCATGTGCTACGTTTATAGTTTGGGTCATGTCCCCCCCCCCCCCTTCATTCCCCTAATGATGTGATCCCGTTATAAAATGACATCGCATGTCAATGGCTAAGAAACCTTGAACATCTTTGATCAACGAGGTAGTTTACTAGAGGCACACTAGGGACAAAGTGTTGTCTATATATCCACACATGCAATGTTACCAATCAATACAATTATAGCATGGATAATAAACAATTATCATGAACAAGGAAATATAATAATAAACACTTTATTTATTGCCTCTAGGACAAATTTCCAACAAATACCAACCTCAAACTTGTGGTCTATCATTAGTAAGTATGATAAATATCTCCACGATGGGGAGTAACTTTCTATCCGGAGGTGGGATTCTAGTTCTAGATACCATTATATTTATTACTACATGCCTCCGTCCTACTCACCTATCTAGTCACAGAACAATTTGGTAAGATCATGCCTTGTTTCTTTTGGACTAGATATTAGTGCATGCTCGGGAGCTCAATGCCTAGCCGCTCGGGACAATGTTTGTCCCAAGTGAATTAGGTGGTTCGAGTATTAAAACATGCAGATTTAGAAACCAATGTTTTGACAATATTTGCATTCAAATGCATAGACTCTAGTAGATTGCCCTAGAAAACATGGTTGGTTCGCTCATAACTTCTCTACTCATCCACGCAACAACTAAGATACCTCTCCTTTCTCATGTTTAAAGAGCTACAAGAGGTCCTCCTCAACATCGACCGTAGAGTTGGCAATAGTGACAACACCTTAATCCGACTAGACCATTGAGTGGTTCTCAAACCATTTTTTCACTGTCATTTTTGTTTCTTTAGTTATATGTCTTGGATCTAGTTCTAGTTCTGCATATCTTCTATTTACTCTTATTTCAGGCAGATTTTATAATCTCCTATTCACCCTCTGTCGTGGTTTTGTCAAGGTAAGGTGTCCTCGTGAGAGAACTTAGGTGTGAGGCCATCGCATCTATGTGGCATCTTGAGAGGGGTTGGTCGGAATCGAGAGACGCGAGTTTACCCAGGTTCGGCCCCTCCGATGGAGGTAAAATCTTACATCCTGCTTTGTGTGTATTAATGATGAGGAAGTTCTCGATTACAAGGGTGTTGTTTTGCTACCTCTAGTCTCGAGAGCCTCTAATCTATCAATCTCTAATGACTTGAACTTGTCCCTCTTGGGGCGCCTTACCCCTCCTTATATAGGTTGAAGGGGTAGGTTTACATGTAGAGTCTACTGGGAGTAGGATTAGGACTAGTCTCTCTTGAATCCTAATCCCGGTCTTGTTTCCTTCATGAGGGAGTCCTTCCTCTCCTTGGGCCTTCTCTGTGAGCCGGCGCTTCAGGCCCAGCCATGAGCCGCCTTGCGCCGGCTTGCACACTGGGCCTTAGGCCTGGTCGTCCCATGACCCGGTAATAGGGGTGACCCATGAGCTTCGAAATGTGGGTCGGGTCATACTCTTGGCTGGGTCATACTCCTGGCCAGGTCAAACCGTGGATAATATCCCCGACACCCTCTATAGTTAATAAACCTCATTCTTTCATCGAACTTGTTCCTCTCTATTCTTTGTTGTAATATTTCGATATGTTGGGTGTCCATGACAAGCAGTTCTACATCAATGACGCACGCCTCTCAAATTGAGGCGCACACCTCTACTTCACCCGCGAGGTCAAAAATAACTCGATTGCACCAATGTGATCCTCTAGCATGGTTGCAGATGCATGATTGTCTCAACACGAAGCTCAACATCCTATGACTTGGCATGGATCAACGTCCCACCAGAGTCTCCCGCAATCTACCAAGCTACAGTTCAGGTGGGGGTTGTGTCTTCCCATGACGCCTATTTTTAAGAGGATAGATGGTTTCGGAAAGGAAGTATTCAGGAGTTGGCACCTTGGTTATATGTTCGCGTTAGACCATGGTAAGAAGTATGAGAATGGACAAGGAGGCCATGGGTGGTCCTTGGCCCATGGATATTGGGTCGGAGATGGGAGCTTTGAATCATGCGGAATACATGGCTCTCTCGGAAGTGTTGTCCGTGGTGGAGTTACAGGACGATGTGGCCAATAAGGTGTGATGGGCTTGGGAGACATTGGGAACATTCTCAGTGAGATCGACCTGTGCATGCAAATTCATTGGAAGAGAGGTTGATACGGCGGTAACAATCATCTGGGCTTCCATAGCTCCTTTGTGCTGCAAGTTTTTTTTGCATGGCTCACTATGCGCAATCGATGTTGGACCTCTGACCGTTTGGCACAACGTTGAATGTGGAAGTAGGCTGCCTGCCCATTGTGTGATCAACATATGGAAAGCATCAATCATCTTATGGTGACCTGTGTGTTCGCCAAGCAAGTCTGGTTCGAGGTTTTGGACACTTAGGGTGTGGCACAGTGAACGCCAACGGACTCTGACACACTTCTTTCTTGGAGCACCTCTCATATGCCTGAAGCAACAACTTGGAAAGATTTTAATTCGATGATGTTGGTGGTGTTTAGGACTGTGTGGAAGCATTACAATAATGTCATGTTCAACAAAGTAACACCTTCTACAGCTTTAGTGCTCCGGGAGATCTTGGAGGAAGGCAGGTATTGAGTTGTGGTCGGCTTGTTTAGAGGTGATTTATCACCACATTCGCGGAACTAGCTAGGCGGTGAGTAGCGAGTAGTTGTTATACCGTCTGTGTGGTGGAGGCCATCGGGCTATGTAAAATTATGGATGGGCACCTTGCCATCTCTCCTATGAATATAGGATACACATGCTATTGTGTGTATTTTAGGGGGGCTCGTTTTCACCCCTTCTTCGACTGCTGGCACGTCCATGAGGTCTAGGATCTGCACTATCTCTCACTGAACTGGTACCTCCACAATTGCACCATAACACCTTTGGGCAACTGATCAACAACCTCCTCTTCTACCCCTGCTCTTAGAATCTCCCCAAGAGGTTTGGGCATGTTTGGCACCCTTTGATCACCATCACAATCCCATGGAGTATTGGGATTCCTAGAACGCACAAGAGTTCCATCACATTGATCAACCGACAAATACAACCCTAATCAACATTATTTGTGGTCTCATGTAGACCTGATCATTGGTCGGGCCGGGTCGGGTTCGGGCTGGGCTTTGCAAAGCCCGAAAAAAAATCTCAAGCTTGAGGCCCGAAATGTACTCTTTTTTCAAGCCCGAACCCAGCCCGAAGCCTGACCTGAAGCCCGAAAGCCCAGCCCGAATGGTATTTTTTATTGTTCACACGTGTAAGCCCGGCCCGAAGCCCAAAAGCCCAACCCGAAATCCTTGAAAAGAGAAGCCCGAGCCCGCCCGAACTGTCTTTCGGACTGGAAAATGAAGCCCGAGCCAATGCCAAGCCCAAAGCCCAAAGCCCGATTTTTTGGGCCGGGCTCGGGTCGGGTCGTCAGGCCGGTTTGTCCATTCCCAGGTTTAGTCTCATGATATGGCTTTTCTAGTTCAAGTGTCGCGGAGCCTTAGAGAGCCAGGTACGAATGCGCGAATGGAATTCAGATGTGGATTCTATTCCACGGTGACTGATTCGAAAATCAAATACTTATGTGCATCTTGAGTTTGATCTAAGGACCTGGTTGTCAGATATATACGAATTCCATCACATGTCTCTATATCTATGTGATAGATGAATAAAACTATTGCTTATTGATTGATTTGGTGCGGCATACAAGAGTATATGAGAGGGTACAAACCGACTTGGGGTAAGGTTACAAACCGACTTGGACAAGAAGTTGTATCCCATAATGACTACTCTAACATCCCGCCGTAGTATCAACGGCAGGCTCGACGACGTTGAGACTGAAACATATATCTTCAAACGGCTTAGTAGGTAGTCCCTTGGTGAAAATGTCAGCAAATTGAGCCGTAGAGGGAACATGAAGCACCCGAACCTGACCAAGAGCGACCTTCTCACGAACAAAATGAATATCAATCTCAATATGCTTTGTTTGCCGGTGTTGAGTTGGATTGCCGGCCATGTAGAATGTTGATATGTTGTCACGGTAGATAATAGTGGCCTGCTCAATAGGCCTGTGTAGCTCGGAGAGTAACTGGCGAATCCAGATTGTATCTGCAACGGCATGTGCCACGGCGCGATACTCAGCCTCAGCCGACGAGCATGAGACTGTAACCTATCTTTTTTAGGACCAAGAAATTAAATTGTTACCAAGAAAAACACAAAATTCGAAAGTGGACCTTCGAGTGTCAGGACAACTAGCCCAGTCTGCATCAGAGTATGCGGTAAGAGAGTTTGGAGAAGAATTATTTATGTGTAGACCATGATTGAGAGTTCCTTTTAAATACCAAAGAATGCATTTAACATGATTATAGTGAGGAACCCGTGGATCATGCATAAAGAGACATGCTTGCTAAACAGCAAAAGAGATTTCAGGGCGAGTAATTCTGAGAAATTGGAGAGCACCTGTTAAGCTACGGTAGAGAGTAGGATCTAAAAAGGGTTCACCGACAGCCGAAAGTTTATAACTAGTATCGACAGGAGTGCGGGATGATTGACAGTCAAGCATACGAGCACGATTAAGTAGATCAAGAATATACTGGCGTTGGGAAAGAAAGAGGCTGGAGGAATCTCGAACAACAGCAATGCCTAAGAAATGATGATGGAGTCCTAGGTCGGTCATAGAAAATTCAGATCTAAGAAGAGAGACAATACGATCTAAGAAATTTTGAGAGGATGCGGTGAGAATAATATCGTCTACATAGAGAAGTAAATAGGCAGTTTTAGAATTTTGATGATACACAAAAAGGGAGGTGCAGAGAGAGATGGAGTGAAGCCTATTGTTTGGATGAAGGAGGAGAACCGTTGAAACCAAGCTCTTGGGGCCTGTTTAAGACCGTAGAGAGATTTCTGAAGAAGACACACATGATTTGGAAAGGATGGATTTTCAAAACCAAGAGGTTGCTGGCAGTAGAAAGTTTCTTGGAGGGAACCATAGAGGAAAGCATTTTTAACATCAAGTTGGTGAATAGGCCAGGAAGAGGAGACAACAACACTAAGAACGGTACGAATGGTGCTAGGTTTAACAACAGGAGAAAAGGTTTCATCGTAATCAATTCCTTGTTGTTAAGAATATCCACGACATACCCACCTGGCTGTATATCGAGAGAGGCTCCCATCGGAGTGAAACTTTTGGCGAAAAATCCATTTGCCAGAAACAATATTTGTATTGGGAGGACAAGGAACAAGTTGCCATGTGTTGTTTTCAAGTAAAGCATTATATTCTTCATGCATGGCAGCGGCCCAATTGGGATCAAGTAGAGCAGTTTTGTAATTCTTTGGGAGGGAAGAGAGAGATACGGTGGTATGAAGGTTTAGGCAGCCTTTGGGTTGATGAAATCCTGATTTGGCCCTAGTACCCATGCGATGATCATTAATCGGGGCTGTTGTAGGAACAGCACGAGGGAGTATGGTGGGTATTGGTGAGTCCGGCGTAGCGGAAGAGTCGGACGAAGAAGCAGGATTGGGCGATGGGAGTGGGAGTAGGGTTTAGGGGTGTTGGGGAGGGAGCAGGGGTTGGCGATGGTGAGGGCGGCCCAGGTGTGGTGAGGGGAGGGTTGTTATCGGCTGCGGCTGGTGGTGGTGTAGAGGTAGTGGTAGGTGTTAGTGTTGTTGGTGGTATGTTGTGTTCATCATGAGTGGGTGCAGGAAGGGGAGTATATAGTTGGAAAGGACGGGGAGAGGGGGTGTTGGCCGAGCTAGGGGTGGTGGATGTGTAGTAGTGCGTTGTGAGAAAGGAAAAATGTGCTCAGCAAACGTGACATGACGAGAGACATGAACGTGTTATGTGTGAAGGTCGAGACAGCGATAGCCTTTGTGTTCGTCAGAGAAGCCGAGAAAAGCACATGGGATAGATCGTGGTGACAATTTATTTGCGGAAGTGACGTAGGCATTTGAAAAACAGAGACAACCGAAAACACGAACCGTGGAGTAGTCGGGGTGGGAAAGAAAGAGGGAATAATAGGGAGTTGTGTTGGGTGTAGTTTTGGAAGGCCGAATATTTAGAAGAAAGGTGGCCATGTGTAGGGCTTCAGCCCAAAACTTGGGAGGCATAGATGATTGAATGACAAGGGTGCGAACTATATCATTGAGGGTGCAAAGAGAACGTTCGGCTTTACCATTTTGAGGGGAAGTGTAGGGACATGAGAATCTAAGCAGAATGCCATGTTGTAAGAAGAATCTACGATTTCTAATGTTATCGAACTCGCAACCATTGTCACATTGGATAAAGTGAATTGGGAGGAAGAAGTGGACAGAAACATAGCGTTGAAAATTAAGAAAGAGAGAATGAACCTCGGATTTGTTGGTAGAGGAAAGGTCCAGACAAAGTGGGTGAAATCATCTAGTATAACAAGGTAGTATTTAAAACCCGAAACACTTGCAATGGGAGAGGTCCATAAATCACAATGTATTAACTCAAAGGGATAAGTGCTACAAGTGCTAGAGGAACTAAAGGGAAGACACACATGTTGCCTAATTGACATGACTCGCAAAACACAGAATTATGAGAATCCCTATTACATGGTATGGTAAATTCACTAAGCATAGAAGCTAAGACAACAGGGTTGGGATGGCCCAAGCGACGATGCCAGAGATCGACGGAGGCCAGCATGGATCTTGGAGGGGCAACGGTAGGAACTCCATTAAGAGAGTAAAGATCACCAGAGCTATTGAAGCGAATGATCTCGGCCTTGGTCAGGTAATCCTTCACAGATAAACCAAAAGGTCAAATTCGGCCGAAACTAGATTGTCGCAAGTAAATTGGCAAACAGAAATAAGGTTTTTAATGAGGGCGGGTGCAACTAGAACATCGCGAAGTAGAAGGGGTTTAGTGGAAGAGGGAAGTTGTGCCTGACCAACACAATATATAGGAATGGATGATCCATCACCGAGGGTAATGGAAGGGAAAGGAGATTTAGTGCAAGATGATAACCAATTACTTGATGTAGACATATGACTAGAGGCCCCTGAATCAAAGATCCAATCCGTACCTAAGTTTCCTTGCACAGCAAAGTTATTCATGGCTTGGAGAAAAGCAGTTTGATCCTAGCCCGGCGTCGCAGGCGAGGGTGGCGTCGGGAGCAATGCCGGCGGATAGGATGGTGAAGGCGGCAGGGGCGGTTGGGGTGTGTAGTAGGCGCCACCATCGGTGGAGTAGTGATCGTAACGAGCGTACGTCGAGGCGGCATGATAGGCATTGGCCGGCTGTCGGGGGTTAAGAACCCCGGGAGCACCAGTAGGCGGCCGAATGCCGGGTTGCCAGGCACCTGAGTATGCCAGCGGAGCACCGACTGGAGACGGGGCGGACCATGGCATGGGCCACGCCTGAATGAGCCCCGTCCAAGGATCATGAGGAGGACGCCATGCAGCCAGAGATGAAGCACTGGTGGGTGGTGCCGAACTCGGTGGTGGCAGTGTCGTAGGCGAAACCGAACGAGTCGACGACGGCATGTAGATAGGGTTTTTGCCTTGGTAGTTCAGACTAGGGCGCCAGCCTAGGGACGGTTGAGCGGATGATGATGCGGACGGCCCGGCGGCAGGAGCCGGCATGGGAGCGGCACTGGTGTAGACGGCGGAGGAGGACGAGCCGCAGCATGGAAGACCTTGGGGCGAGAGTCCTTGCGAGCTTGTGTTTCCATCGCAAGTTAGAGCAAGGAACGAACTTCAGCGAAGGTAGGAGGTGGTTGTATCATCGGGATGAACGAGGCTTGCTTGTCAAAGTCCTCGCTAAGGACGACGAGGATGATGTTGATTAGCTGTGAGTCGATGACTGTATCGCCGAGTTCGCGGAGCTCATCACCAATGGCCTTAACGCGCTGGCAAAACAGGTTCACCGGGGCGTCTCCTTGCACCATATTGCGAAGTTCGGTGTGGAGGGCGTTTTTCCGAGCGTTGGTGTTGCTTTGGAAGAGCCGGCGGAAGGAGTGCCAGATGTTGGCAGCGGTGGCGCCGTCGTGATCGAGCATGTTGAAGATCTCGGTGGCGATGCGGGTGTAGAACCACTGGACGATCGCGAGGTCTTCTTTTAACCATTGTGGATCGTCGGGGCGGGGTAGACAGTCGGGGGCGACATGCGAGCGCAGATTGTAGCGGCCGAGGTGGAGATCAAAGAGATGTCTCCAACGATAGTAGTTGTGGGCGGCGAGATCAAGAACTATGGGGATGAAGGGGCTGACGTCGAAGATTGTGTCAGCGAGAGACATTGGTGCGTCGAGGAGGGGTGTAGGGGATTTTTGTGGAGCGATGGAGAGGGCAGAGAGAGAGGCAGCCGCGGCGGTGGCAGCCTTGGCGATGAGCGCGGCCCGACGCTCGAAGTAGCCGGGCTACGGCGGCGACGGCTTCGACGGAGTTATATCCTAAACCCTAGGACCGGTATCTAATACCATGATAGATGAATAAAACTATTGCTTATTGATTGATTTGGTGCGGCATACAAGAGTATATAATAGTGTACAAACCACCTTGGGGTAAGGTTACAAACCGACTTGAACAAAAAGTCGTATCCCATAATGACTACTCTAACACTATGCTCTAACTTTGCTTCCAAGGCCGCATTATGGATCTCATATGCATGCGGTTCTTGTCAATTTGTGATGTAATGTGAGCTTTGAGGTTTCATCACTCACAGGAAAAGGAATCGATTAAGCAAACATACTGCAATGAACAGTCCGTAAGTTCACAACACAGTATACACAAACTAGACTACACAGGAATGACGAAATGTACCAAGCTAGCTGGACCGTGTGCATCTCACGATCCTGCTGAATATGCGAAGTTTTTATTCAAGTTTGATCTATTCCCTCTGTTCGAAAATACTTGTCCTAAAAATATATAAAAGAGATGTATCTATAACTAAAATAAGTCTAGATACATTCACTTTTAGGACAAGTATTTCAAGACGGAGGGAGTATTTATTTGGTTATATATATCCTGATGAATATGCAAAGTTTTCAGAAGGCGACCCCTGCACCGTCGGCCGTGGGCTTGTGCCCGGAATCATGAGCCGTCTTGTCCGACGGCGGCATATCGCCGAAGACCGTCCCCCGGAAGCCTCCGCCGAGCAGCCCCGCGCCGCGCCCCATCGCGAAGCTGCCATTCCTTCCCTGTTTCTTCTGCGCTGGCGACGCAGCAGCCGCGCCACAGCCTGCAGCTCGCTTGGGCGCCGGTGGCATGCGAGCACACGCCTGAGGATAGCGCGGCACCGCCGCCTCCGCCGCGTACCCCACAACCTGAGGATAGTACTGCCACGGCGGCAGCTCATACCCCACCACCGCACCGTCGTCCCAGCACAGCTCTTTGTCCTGGGGTAGCGGCGCCATCACGGGGCCGAAGCGGTACGCCACGGTGAGCATGCCCCGGTGCTCGGTGCAGTGCACCTTCCGGACCGGGTACGACGCGCACCGCGGTGCCGGCCCCGCGCCGCCGACGCAGGCGCAGGCGAGCAGGTCGGCGAGAGGGATGAACACCTCGCCGACGTCGCGGTCGTCGAAGCCGAAGAGGCGCTCCGTGCGGAGGAGCACGTGGAGGTAGGCGCCCGCGGCGGAGGCCTTGGCGGCCGTGGGCGGGACGGCGAACAGGAACGTGTCGTCCCACGTCGGGTGCCGGGCGCCGTCGCGGTCGGTCTGGCTGCGCTGCCGCGTGCGAGGGTCGCCCAACACGGACGTGATGGCGTACACCTCCATGCGGCTGAACACGTTGACATCCCTCAGGCTGTGACCCGACACCAGCGTTAGCTCCAGGACCCTGTGCGCCATTATATTGCTCTATCAGCCCCAGCACGAGCTTTGTCGTACTGGATTATGGCGGCCATGGCGCGCTGGGGTATGTATAGGAGTCGTGCCGGGCCCGCTGCCAGCGACGTACGAGTCGGCTGCTCCAAGTTTGGCGTGTGGGCTACATGCATGTATGCATGGATGTGCACGCATCCGATGCCAAGGGAAATTTCAACAGAATGTGCGCAACAGCTAGCTTGTTACTGACATTTCATATACAAAATTCTAAATTTTATATAAACTCTAAAGATTTCATCTAGAACACCTATGGTTGAATCACTGAATTGTATAAGACTACAGTTAGGTTGCTTCTGATGAAAGATTATTGTGCTACTTCTTTCCCACTGATATGGTGCGATATATAATTCACAATCATAACTGCAAGAGTGGAAGGTGCGTGATCTTTTCCACTAGATGGAATAGAATTCACAATCATAACTGTGGACCAGCTGCATGCCCAATTGTCCATGAAGAACTGACAGAAAGAACTTCATGCATAATGTATTATTTTGGAAAAGAGGAATTCTATAAGTACAAATAAATATTCTTATTTAGGTAATAACTAGGTAACAAACTTATTTGATTAACCTTGTAAATTCAAATGCAGGATAAAAACATTAAATTGAAGGACTAGACAAAACGAGCACCTAATAAAAAAAATCCTTTATCAAATTGATCTTACAAATGACAATGAAACAAAAAAAAGAAGTCATATTTTTAGAATCGTTGTCAATGCATTCAAATCGAATGTTGGTTAATCAAACTCAAAGATACCAATCTTTTTTAGCAGTAAAGAGCACTATTGATTCATAAGGAAGTTCATAGGAATACATATAGGGTCATGGGGGTAGCCTAGCCACAGGTGGCGACCGTGGTTTAACGAAACCGAAAATTCAACCAAACTATGAGCTTCTTTATTTGTGTCCCTCCCTTCGTAAATGATGTCACATATGGGAAAGAGTTGTTGATTTGCCTTGATCGCGCGGACAATACTACGGGTCGGGCATCATTATTTATGTCGTCCACCACGCCTTTGCTATCACATGAAATGATAATCCTGCCTAAGTTCAAGTCTTGTGCGAGTGCTTGCACTTCTTGGCAGGCTAACACCTCCAAACAAGACGGGTTCGTAACTCTAGGAAATACCATCAACGAGGATCCTAGATATAGGCCCCTATCATCCTGACATATGGCAGAAGATGCACCAGAAAAACCATCCCGGGAGAGCCTACCGTCGACATTGATTTTGAACATATATAACTGCCGTCGAAGGTTCCCAAACTTGAGGTTGTCGAGTGTTAGTAGGCGCAGACCGAACGGTAGTTTTAGGAGCTTCCTTGACGGTTTCTAGTTCATATATGAAGCATTGCACAAAGGGATGAGTTGCATGGGGACTGAAAATTGGATTCATGAATGGATTTCCGCCTGGCGGTCCAGATGGCCCAAAGAGTGACCGCCAACAACACAAGCTTGTCATGAGTGAGGGTCTCGATCATCACAAAAAGGTCATTGCATGGTTCTGATGTGGCAATTAGGTGCTCCAATAGATCCCCATCAGTCAGTGCCCAGATACATTTTGAAGTTGAGCATTCGAGCAAGGAATGATGCCACGAATCCCTGGCCCCACAAAGCTGGCAGTTATCGGAAGGTGACATTTTTTGTCTTTGCCGGACGATTTCCATAGAAATTGACCGCTCGGCGGCCAAAGTTTGTTCCATCCCCTCTCCTCAATAGCCATATTGGAGGAGCTCGCACATCCCTTGAGCCATGCCTCACGCCATCGTTTGGTGTTTGAGAGCATTCAGTAGGCCGACCTCACCGAGAACAACCCATTCTTCTCAAAATTCCAGCCGTAGAAATCCTCACGATGCCTAGTAGATAATGGTACACTCATGAGTGCCTCCACGTATGTCGGCAAAAATAATTTTGCTGCAAGAATTCCTGCTTCCATGAAGCCTCTGTGTGGTCAATAAGCTCGCTAACAAGAGTCGAGCCGACAAGCACACAATCGGCCGCATATTTTCATCTCTAGGTATCCCGTTATCCGGTCAAATATTGATCGATGAGCCATCCCATATTCTCTTGATCAGACCTTGCCACAAAACATCTCTTCCCTCAATCACCGCTCTCCAAATTTGTGAAGGGTGGCTGCCAAGTACAGTAGACAAGGTAGTACCGCGGGAAAATAAACAACTTAAAGGATTTTGGAACAAAAAGTGTCAGGAAACCGGAGGATCCGTCATGCCCTGTTTAGCCAATAAAGCTAAGTTGAAAAGCTCAAAATCTCTGGATCCTAATCAGCCTATGAACTTTGCCTGAGTCATATCCTTTCAAGAAGGATCGCGATAACGCCCATATGTGTGGTGAGAGCAACATCCGTCACACGCCTATAACACACAGATTGCGTTCATGTCACCGCATGTATGCATGTGAAAATCTTTTTGGATTTCCAGTTTTTAAATGTTTTTATCTCTTAAATGAATAATTCATTTTCACCATTAAATCCATCACGACGAGAACTTCGAAACTAGATCTCATATCAATATGTTTCGACGATTTTTTTTAGGAGGTTAAAAGTTGCCATGTCTATTGCACGTGAATTGACGTGGTGTTTAGACCGAAGTTGCCATGACATGTTTCAGCTATTTATTCTTCTACCTTTAAATGTAAATTTTGACATATTATAAAATGGGGAATTAAGAAAGTAGACTTGCCATGAACCATAAACTAAAATTGCCATGGTGAATTACTTTTACTAAAAATTGCCATGGTCAATTAATAAAAATTGTTGTAAAAAGTAGTTAGTAATATAACGGTAGCTTTAAATCTAGAAGAAAAAATAGATAGAACATGTCATGGCAACTTTAGTGTAAACACTATGACAACTACAGTGTAAATATCATGACAACTTTTGGCCCAAAAAACCATCGAAACATATTAACATGGAATCTAGTTTTAAAGATCTCGTCGAGACGAATTTAATGGTGAAAACGGATTTTAATTGGATTTTTTAATTAGGAGATAAAATATTTTTAAACCGAAAGCCAAAAAGATTCCTGTTGATATCATCTGTTTTGACGTGGCAAAATGAATGATAATATAGGCTTTTGGACCATATTACTTCGTGTCACACGTGTGGACTTTAGTATTTCCGTTCAAGAAACCCATGCAAGCTTCCATTGACCTTCT
Source organism: Hordeum marinum (assembly GCA_022496015.1). Lineage (NCBI taxonomy): Eukaryota > Viridiplantae > Streptophyta > Magnoliopsida > Poales > Poaceae > Hordeum > Hordeum marinum. Next base: position 74,845,712 of record CM039673.1, read on the forward strand.
TTATTTCCCCAACTGAATTTCCTAATAAGCTTATTCAAGTGCTCACAAAGTCTTCATGTGAGACATGACGGAGCAAAAGCCTGGCACTCCTGCAATGGCGGCGTGAGTTCAAAACTTGACGTTACCCTTGGGTTACCCATCTTTTGGAGAAAAATCCAAAACAAGCGTTCGCCGGGAAATGACGGACAACGAACACCTCTGGAGATCTGACGTGTGGGTTAGGAGGGTATGAATGCACCAATCTTCATCATTAAATTCAGCATTATAATTAGGAATATAATCCATTATTCTTAAATTGTTCCCACACAGTTCATGCACCAACTAATGATGAATGCATTCGGCGCAGATACATATACTCTAGGACTCTAAAGAGTTGCACGAGTGTCAGCATTACAATGCTCCTGGGCAAAGTAGAGACGATTCGCATGGAGGTCAAACGTGAACCGCATGTCCACCTGCTGCGCCGCACTGAGCACGGTCATCTCCTCGTCCGGCACGACGGCGAAGCACAGGTGCTCATTCACCTTCTGGAACAGCAGTTCCGGCTTGATAAAAAGCTTGGCAACGTTTTCGTAAAGGTTGATCGTCATGCTCGGTGGGTGCGTGTGGCCCCACGAGCGGAAGCAGAGGCGGTGCCCCAACACCGACGAGCGGCGCGCCCCCTGATTCTGCATGTTCGTTGCGACCTCGGCCTCCACGACGTCGTACGCCGCGCGAACCAGCCTGGTCACGGGAGTCCCGGGATCGACGACGGACCCTCCGCGATGGGTATGAGGGTCCCGCCCAAACATCACCATCTTTACCCCCGCGAGCCTTTTTCCGTTCAAGCTGATGCCAACGACGCGGATGTAGTACATGCTAGCTTGGTCGGCGGCGAAGCCCGAGAGCAGCAGCGGCGTGCTCTGCATGTGATCGTGCCTCGGGATGTCGCGGCCGAAGCGGAGGAAGCCGTGCCTGCCGTTGGGGTGGCTCTGCCTGGGGAAGAGGCATTACGAGAATCGTGAGTCAGCCAGCCCTCGCGCGCTAAGCTGGCTCAGGAACGACGTCGGGTGCCTGCTCAAGCTCAGGACTCCGGCGAGAACGCCGTGGCTAAGGTGCTCGAACCCGTCCGTCGTGTGTGCGCAGCCAAATATGAGTCTGTCGACGTCTGTGTTGTGTCCTCCTGCACCGGTGCCGGGGCTGCCAGCGAAGGCAAACATGTCCCTGCCGAGGTAGCCGTGCGCGGCGACGTTCCAGGAGGTGGTGTAGAAGCTGCACCGGTTCCCGCCGGAGGGGGTGTAGGGGGGCGTACACCTGCGGTCCGTGGGCTTCATGTGCTTGTAGCGAGGGGACACGGCAGAGTCGAAGACGGCGCCCTCCTGCCGAACCTCGGGCACGCAAGGCTGGCACTGCATCCACGTCAGATTGCCGACGAGGTCCATCCCGAGCTTGTAGAAATGCCGGTTTTGACCGGAGCCCAAGCCGACGAGGACGCCGTACAAGGACCACCCCACGGATGATATGTGCGGACCTATGCTCGTGAGGTTCGCGTCAAGCTGCCCGAGCCCGCCGGCTGTGTCGTGGTTGGACACGATAGGCAGACTGAATCCACCGCTTGGTGTCGGTGGTGCGACATTGCCGACGATGCCATGGCTGGCCGAAATCAGCAGAGCAAGGAGGAAGTAAAACTTATAGGCATATAAAATAGGCATGGTTGATTAACTCCTCCAATCTCTATAGTACTAGGGCTATGATCGATGGGCAACAAGGAGGAGGAAGACGATTGAGAATGCGTCCTTCATTCTGAGGGCGTGTCTTAAATAGTCTCCGATTAGTGTAAGAAGATATGCATGGCTTAATTGCATCGGCCGATATCTGATGTGAATCTGAATTGTGTACTACTTCAGACAGCATTGCATTTATTACTTCGTGCAGCGAAGATACAAGGGCGGCTAATTAATTGATCCATCTCTGGAGTATCTCTAGATGGATATGCATGCACTTGTGAGGCACGTAAGTAAATCCTGACTTTCAATGTGCCAGTGTTGATTGAGAAAACTGAATGTGTCGAAGGCTGAAATGATATGAGCTTCTAAACTGATTGCTCCAACAATCTTGTTGATGAGTTTTACAAGTAGGATTCCCTTCTTCCGGGTTTATTGGACCCAGCGACAAAAAAGTCATGACTAAGACAACCTTCCAAAAAGATTAAATGCAGATAATTGTGAGAGCTCCTAATTGGCATTTCAGGCGCCAAAAATTCACTATGCCGCTCACTGCCCATGAGGGGCCAAGGCCTAGTGGTGTGCTCGCACATAGCCAGCTAGTTTCATACGCTTGAGCGCTTATTTTTTTTCCTCCGACTTTTAGCTTTTATTGTTTGCGTCTGGAAAAAAAATCAAAATCTGGTATCCAAGATTAAAAAATTGGTGCATTCAGAAATCTATCATGAATTTGATAAAAAGTGAACTTTCTAAAAACTAGGAGTTAAAAATGTCCCCCTCCCCCCTCAAAATAAAGGAGTTAGAAATGTTTACGAAATGAAAAGAATGCGTGTGAAGTAAAAAAGAAATGAAAACTTGAAAATTGCTCATGAATTCAAAAAAATGTGAATTCAAAAACGTTATCAAATTTGAAAAGAGTTTGTGGATTTGAAAAAATATATGTTCTTGGGCTTTAAGCCGCTGTTGTTCGAGGTTGAAAAAAACAGAAACTTGGTTTTATTTAGGACAGTAAAACCGAGCCTAAACCAAGCTCTCTCAGCGATTTGCGTTTTCGGCCGTCCATTTTTAGGATCGAAACATTTCTGGCCGTCAGATCTCGCCTGGGAAGCAGTCTGTCCCGCACTGTATAAAATCTGCCCCAGCTGTCCTGTGGGCTGCTATTCCAGAGGCCGAAACGAAGGCCTCTGGTAAACTGGGCCGTCGTCCAGCACATTTCGGCCCATTCATCTAACCCCGACTTCCCTCAAGGGTCCAGCAAAACGGGATACACAGGAGCGGTCGGGTCGATCGGAGTCATGGGAGCAAACCCTACCGTGGCGGCGGATGTTGGGCTGTAGCGGTGGCGCCTCTCCCGCGACCTTCACCTCCGGCAGCGGAGCCAAGCGTGACTTCCCAATTCCCACCTAGCCTTGCGGTCACGCCTTGCAGTCTGACAAGGAGAAGGGGGTGCGGAGGCAAGGGCCAGGAAAAGAAGGCGCCGCCCCAGCTCTCCGTGGTCATCGCCGTGCTCAAGATCGATATGTGATGTGACGGCTGCGCCTCCGTCCGCCGTTTCCCAGGTAAGAACATGATCCTCTCTTCCTCCCTCCCTCGCGCGTGTTCCTCTCTGTTTCTTGCGGTTTCTGACGATGAACAACCCGGTGGGTGCGCGTGTCGACCTGCAGGGGTGGAGGGTGTGTCCATGGAGGTGGACAGGCGAGCTGCCACCCTAGCTCTTCCTTTATGCTGGAGTTGTAGGTACATCTCGCCTGCTCCAATTTAATCATGAGGGAATCCAGCCGACACGCGCGATGCGAGTGACTTGGGACGGCGAAGGAGCCGCTGTCCTTGCCGAGTGCCAAATCAGGTCCCACCGAGGCTATCTCATCGTCTTTGTCAAGTACGCGAGTTTCCAATCGCTCCCCTTCGCCTTTGATTCTGCTCGATTTTCTATACGGTTAGTCATTGTTTGGAGTAGATCTGCGGGTTGAGGCACTGTTATCTGTCGATCTACACTTATCGATTCGGTTAATGCCAAGTTGATTCTGCCCGACTATTTTTAAATCCCTTTCGAGCAGTCTGCTAGCGGCTCATGATCAAACTGGTATGCAACCATGATCATACGACATATGCGACACGAAAATGCAAAACCAAACCTACTTGGACGTCCCCTGCATATATGATTTATAAAAATGCCATTATAAAAAAATTGAGTGCATTGTTGATTTGTTCAATTAGCTTGGATGTGACGACCTGGGTTGCTAGGGATCCAGATCGTATAATGTTGTAGGTAGCAGAAAAGGGGATGGGGAACTTTAGAGAAGAAGGAGATGGGTTCAGAGAAGAATAGAAATAGGATTCTGAACAGTCAAATCTTCCATGCCGATCTCTACAAAAGAACGGCTTAAGTAGACACTCGACTCACAACACACACCAGGCCACTTGCGGCTAGAAGAACACCCAACCCAGAGGCCACCCATGTTTCAGTCCACTGCAGTAGTCAGGTCGGTAGGCGATACTACAGGTGTGACACTAGATTTCTCATGATACAATTTATGAATAGGGCTGCGATTGGAACGCTGGATTTCTTTTCCGACTGTAAATGTTTGCACTTGTATCTTACCAGGCTCCAGCAAAATCCGATTGTATTTCTATTCCGGTTGTAAACACTGCTTGGCTGCCGGGTTGTAAACTTGTAATATGCTGGTGTTCCAACTACTGGTCAAATCAGGAATTTCGGTCAGAGGGAGGATACCTTCGTCGAGTAGAGGAGGCCGCTGGTCAGTTCTTTCATACTGCACCGTAAGTTTTCTGAATTTTAGTTGTTCATCCCTCTGCTTCTGCAACCTGTAAATATTCTAAGAGGAACTATCTAACTAGACATATTTTATTTTCATGAAGATTGTCTTCTCCAAAAATAACCTCTAACCAGTTGGAGTTTCTTGAAAGTTTTGTCTAAGTTTGGTTGCATTGCGAGCTACTTTACGATGCCTTTATATTTTGTATTATGCCAAATGTCCTAATGTGCTACTACCCCACAACAACAATAACAACAAAGCCTTTAGTCCCAAACAAGTTGGGGTAGGCTAATGTGCTACTACCCCGATAGCATTTTTTCAGGTATGTAGTTAATCCGGGTTCATTCGTGAAATGTTGACCCGCCGCAGCCCTGTGATTTCTCTCCTCTTGTGAGTCATAGCTGTTCTATGGTTGTTTCAGAATTTCTGTGGGGAATAACAGTGAATAACAGTGACTATTTCACATATGATAATTCTTCTGCTAACTTTCAGGTTACACCTCCCCCTCCACTGCTTTAAGTTTGGTTCTCCAAGCTAATACAGTTTGTAGTTATTTATATCCAGGTAGGGCAGCATTGAACCAGAGGGAAAATAGTGTCCAAATGTAGAATGCAGAGATCTGCGACGAAAATCGAAGCGGTCATCGAGAAGGGTGTGATTGAGTCGATGAGCAAGAGTGCAATTGATTCGAGGAACAACAACGTGATTCAGTCGGTTGTTCTCTTTGTATACAAAGGGACCATTTGAATTTTTCTGAATGCCATGTGTAGCATCGATAGGAATGGAAAAGCCTTCGAAGGATATATTAAGCAAGCTGTTGGCACATCAGAATCTCAGTTTACTAGATATACCAGCGCACTTTTACTTTTCTCATGGTATTTTACATGTTTGCATTGTTGCCTAATTACATGGTTGGTTTCATGCATGTGTAGCTAAGTTTGACACATAATGAAAATCCATGGAATTATATTAATCATGATCAATAGATGCTAAATAATGTAACGAAAATTGAATCCCTTCTATCACCATACATATGTATTTTATTTTCATGTCTGTTGTAGTAGCAAATAGTGGTTTAGTTTTTTTTCAAGGTTCATTCCTTGATATGTGTTGACATGCATACATGGCTCCGCATTTTTGTATTTTACATGGAGTCCTGGTTGTTAAGGGAGTTATTATTTTCATTTTGTACCTCTACGATTTCCATTGAAATTTGGTTGGTCAACTATTATGCATGTTTCCCATTTTTGTATAATTGTGTCCAGCTATTAGTGAAGATCTCTTTGAGCCCCTTTTCGTATAACTGCCAAGATGCTAATTCAGGACTTCAGGTTGGATGCTCCCTCTCTAAGAACTGATCACCTACATGCTATAGGTATATGAAAAGAAAATCAGTACTCTGCTTTTAGTATTGACACATTGAGTGTTTCCTTTCTTCTATTGTCGAATAAAAAACAAGAAGTTTCCTTCATGGATATTTCAACCTTTATATTATTGCATCAGGATGCTTTGCAAGACATGGATTCCAACGATGAGACCAATGCGATCTACATTCAGATGATTGCTTTCATCTTAACATGATTGATTTCGAACAGTGCTTACCATGAGCAGATATGATCCCCTTAAAGTATAATATCATGCACTGATGGAGTTTTTATTTTGCAATTCCGCACTAATGTTGTTGTGTGGTCATGCTGGTTTATTTTGGAAGCCTCTTCAAAATCACATGGAATTGCCGGGCTACCACATAACAGAACCAGCATGAAATATCAGGTTCCAAGAATTGCTTGTATTTATTTGATTTTTGTAGGCAAATTGTTTATTAGATTTCTAACTAACTGAAATCATTGTTGGCACTTATCTTCTATTAATGTGATGCAGAGCACAGGAAATGGCTAGGTGCATCAGTCACGTCTAATTCTTCTGTGTTGCTGAACATAGCGGCCCTATGGGTATAGGCTTATGAAGATTTCAGTAATGCACCATGTACATAATCTGCAATAAATATTTGTGTCCGATGTACATTGTTCTGAAATAAAGCACCATGTTTATTTTTTTTCTTCTGCTTATTACTGATTTTGCCAGTATCAATTATTGTATTTTTCTATGTACATTGTTCTATATGTTGTCATTCTAAGCCAATTTGTATAGCTGAATGTTGCTTTTACCAAGTATACATGAGATTTCCCTCAAGTATAGACTATAATATTTGTTCTGAAATAGTTATGGGTATGCAAATTTAATATTTAGAAAAAAAATAACCATTTTATTGTATAAGTCGACGGGCGCGTGTTGGCGCAGCAACGCGTGCCGTCAATGATCTAGTAGATTATAAAAATCTTGTGCATTCAGAAATTTATCACGAATTTGAAAAAATGAACTTTATAAAAATAGGATTTAAATTCTTTTGCAAATTGAAAAAATGTTGGCAAATTTGAAAATAAAATTATGAATTTTAAAACTGCTTATGAATTCAAAAAAATATTGATAAATTCAAAAAATGTTTGTGAATGTGAAAAGGTACATGAATTCAAAAAAATCATGGATTTGAAAAATGTTTACGAATTATAGAAATGTTTGTCCACTGAAAAAAGTGTACGAATTTGAAAAATTGTTCATCAATTTGAAAGAAAGTTCAAGGATTGAGAAGGTTCACAAATTTTAAAAAAAATCACAGGGTAAGAGGACATTGGTCGATGCCGCTGTGTTCTTTGGGAATGGGACATGCCTCTCCCTCCCCATGACACGTTCCCCTCCGTGGTCGGGAACGCAGTGTACATAGGGGTGAACAGGTTCGGGCCCTGTTTCGTGGGTGTGCGCTATCTAGGGGACAAAAGTATCGACCCTTCGTTTGAGTTTATCGAAGAGGTTGTGACGACTAAGGGTCTGAACAACATCAGAAGCTTGTGCTCTTTGCCTGCCGGTGTACCCTCTAAGAGTATCTCCAATGCCGCACCGGCATCAAGGAATAATTCATCTTGAATTTATCGTTGTTATGAGCCAAAAGCGAGTGCGTAGCTAACTTATATGTGTTCTTTTTTACGTATTTTGTTGCTTTTCTTCCAAGAGGCTAAATTTGTGCAAGCAAACGAGTATTAGTGCCTAGAATTTCTACTCTATGTAAGATTTTTCTCTGAGCTCACATAAGTTGTTGCTGTACCAACAACAGCGTCGCCTCGTCAGCTAACTGTTGGTGCATATTCGGTTCACTTGATCACTTCTAGTGTTTCCTACAATAATGCAAACATCATCCAGATCTTTTCTAGTTCCGGCAGAGTAGAAAAAAAGCATTTCGAACACGGGTGAACATGCACCAGATGGGTTAATGCATTCTTGGATGCCGCTAATCTTTTGACAATCTATGTGCTTGCTACAAAAGCAAAACCACAAAGAGCTGCTTCACTCTCCGAAAAAGAAGTCGCAGACAAAATTCTGTCTAATTTTCCCATGTTGCTTCAGGGGCATCGACGACAAACAAAATGGCAGATTTGACCGCAGGAGATCGCATACTAATCCATACCAAAAGAAACATTACAATCCAGATTCTATGGGTGGTACAGGCTAGATTATGTTAGAATACCAGGGAAATCACCTTGTTTACAATGACACATCATCAGCCAAATCTTTGCAGAATGGCCTGAACGTGACCACTACCATCTTCCACATCGGGGCCAATCCAGTAGCCAGAGATAACAATCTGCGCACCTAGAACCGCATCCACAGAGTGTCTCAGAGAGACATCGGTATGAAAACTTACAGCATCTGCAGATCTCCTTGGCATAGCTGCTCCTATAGACGAACCTGAACATATGCAGCAGCCAACAAGGCTCCTGGATCTGTGGGGCTCTGCAGTTGCAATCAGATAGTATTTACTAGTACAAGAAATCTCATACCAAATGATATCAGATGTCGAATTATAACCTCTGTTTTGCCACTAAAATTCTTGCAAGTTGTAATGGGTACAGCACTCACCACTTAAAGGCAGCTTCCGGTGAAGATGGTTCGTGCACGCGACTTGGTCCGGCTGTCCCTGTGAGCAAAGATGTTTTAGAAGTTCAGATTCAGGTGGTTGAGAAAAGCAGCCGCGGCAACACATTGAATTTAATTGGTTAACCATAATGCGAATTATTCAAGCACCTGGTTGAAAAAGATGCCGAGATCTATCATGTTCTTATGCAGAGCAATGGAAAATGAACACATGCATCATTCAGCTCCTTCCTTAACAGGAGAGTAATGAGGAATGCAGTACTCCGGCGTATCCTGAGGTAAAATTTGAGTGATTCATATTTCCAGCAGGACTACTGTTACATCCTTCGGTTTCAACAACAGAAAGGGGTGAACATCTTAGCGGCTTGGGGCAGTCATGGATACAATCCAATAAACAAAATTTTGACCAGCACGCTCTGAAATATTGCAATTATGTATATTGCCCAGCTCTATTGCTATTTTGCAAGCATCAAATCAGTTTCTGTCAACCATCTAGGGGCGGAGCTCATGACCTGTTCGACTGAATGCCTGCTCCATGAAACGGGGGTAGAAGGAGGCGTAGTTGGCGAATTACCTTGGAGGCGGCGGAGCTCCGGCAAGGAGACGGTAGTGCGGCGGCCACATCTGCAGGCAGCAGCGCGCACGCCATGGTTGGACTCCGCCTCCCAATGGTTTGCGCCAAGAGCGCCGGGGGACGGGAAAACACGCAAGGCAGAGCAGAAGAATAAGTTAGTGTCGCAAGTCTTATATATCCTCTTTATTAAAACTCAAGTAGTGCTTACATCAAGTGCCAAAGGCTTTAAAATGAAATTGAGGATGCCTCCAACCACACAAACGGAGGATTTACACGGCCCATTTAGCTAGTTCATGAACAACAACATTCAACTCGTTATTATAGTTCTCAATAGTAACATGTTTGAAATCAAGTAGAGAATTCTGACAAACATCTAGTACCGACGCTGCTATCATGAAAAAAATTCAATGCTTCCACCACAATAGAGTTGTCCAATCTCACAAGAATATTATGAGATTGGACAACTCCACTGTCATAATATTCTTGTATCCCGACTAACACAGTGACTTATACATATTCTAATACATTTAATATGATTATGTTAATAAATATTTATGAAATCATACCCGTCATTTAACTTGTATTTTGATGTAAATTTTGGTAAGTAAATTAAAGTGAAATTAGTTCACAAGGTAAGTAAATTAAGGTGACTGATTATCATACGATGAAAAATTGAACGAAGGAATGGTGAAAAGAAAAGTGAAAGAACTAATAGTAATGTTTCTAGGGCGGCACTACATCGGTCGACTAGCCTGAATAAATTAGTGTCATGACTCTTTTAGAGAATCTAAAGCAGACCTTGCAAATTCGGCTTCTCAAACGCCCGCGGAAGCGTCCGGACGTGTCCTCGAGCACTGACCGGACGCACCTTATTTTTTGCCTTCCACATCCGCATCCCATATCCGAACCCTCATATACATACAACGCATGCAACACTATGTAAAACATGTATCAACATCTTCCATCGGGTCGGATTGCTTCACCGAACAAAAGGATCATAGTTCACCGGAGTTCATCGGCTAATTCAAACTGGAAACTACTAAGCATAACTAAAATATGAACCAAACGGGAAAGGGCAGAGGAAATCACCATTTCCTTGCCGTCCCCTTCCCCTTTCCGGTCGTCCACACAGTTCTGCCCATCCTTCGTGTAAGCGTCGGCGTGCGGTGGAGCGTCATCATCGGAGTCGGAGGTGGAGGCGTCGTTGTCGTCCTCGTCGGAGTAGTGCATGCTGAACAGCCTGCGGAGTAGGCGGGCCTGCTACTCGAGGTGGCAGGTCGATTTCGCCTTTGTCACCGCCTCTTTCGCTGCCTCGCACTCCGATAACTGGATGCCAGTCAGAGTGCGTCGGCATTCTTGCGGGGGAGGCGGCGTGCATCTGTCTCCATCATAGCCAGCGACCGATGGAGGATGCCCGCGAGGAGTGCGTACTCGGGGTCCACCAGCATGCTCGAACGGCGTGCGTTCAGCGCCTCACCCCTCTCTCTCGTCCGCTGCCGCTCGTGACGGGCTCCACGCGCCTCTGACTCCGGCGTCCTCGTGCGCCCCGTCCCCGTCGCGGGCACGAGGACCCAGCGGTGGCCGGGCACCGCATCCATAGCAAAGGGTTATGGAGGTGGGCGGCATACCTAACCTAGAGCGGAGCGGCCGGAGCTGCGCGTCGGGTGGGAAAGGCCTGCAACGTCGCCGACGCTCCTTCGGCGTGCGACGGGCCCGAATGATGTAGATCCACCGTTGTCGGGGCCGCCTTGGTCCTGCAGCGACCGGCTCAACACGGTGCAGAGGGCCACCTCCTCCACATCGATGTTCAATCTGTCGGAGATGCTTCCCTCGCCGACATCGAATCGGAGGGTGGGGAGGGGGAAGGGAAGTGGAGTGGACGGAGAGTGAACTATCGGATGTCTAGGGTTTGCCCGACCGTTTAGGGAGTTCGTCTGGATCGATTTTTCGAGACCGGGCGGCATGCCCGGGCGTATGATATGGATATAAGGGGGGCGACTTTAGATGCTCTTATCCTAAAGTAATAGTAATATTTTAGGGCAGCACTCTACCGTTCGACGGTTGAAAGTCGTGCGCCAGCCGTCAGATACGTCGATTGGGAATCGTCGGATGAGCCTTAGCTCCGTCCTCCCTCGTGTCATATCACTTTGCTCAAAAAATCACATCGACATGCATGGCCGCATGAGTAAGAGACCGATGGCAAGTGCCACTGACCCCCCTATGGATGTGCGTTGACCAACTCTTGAAGCACCGCCGATTCACCACCGCTCGATGTGTTGTCGTCACCCTCGTATAACTGGTCCATCGCCCCCGTCCCTAGCATGGATGCTTGTCGAGGGTTGTAATATGGAGGTTGGCCAATTCCAACACGGTGTGGCGCCCCAAGTCAGCATGTCACAATGTTGATTCCTAGCATGTCAGAGACACCAGCCCCAGCAACCACCGAGACGACTGTTTCCATCTCACCATGTCTGTAGCTCCCAGGGCGGATGTTGTAGCAAGCCGAGGCGGCGGTAAACAATGATACATGCAAAGTTTTACCTGTCTTTTGATGAGATGTGGCTATCGTTTTTGGTAGGGTCGACTTTGACAATCCAACTACGAACGTGTGAGGACGTTGCGCCTTAGCAATCACTAAACCAACTCCGAGAGGTTATTAATAATGCCGGAACACAATCTATTGGAAATATGCCCTAGAGGCAATAATAAATGGTTATTATTATATTTCCTTGTTCATGATAATCGTTTATTATCCATGCTATAATTGTATTGACTGGAAACACATTGCATGTGTGGATACATAGACAACACTTTGTCCCTAGTATGCCTCTAGTAGACTGGCTCGTTGATCAAATATGGTCAAGGTTTCCTAGCCATGGACATAAGATGTCATTTGATAACGGGATCACATCATTCGGAGAATGATGTTATGGACAAGACCCAAACTATAAACATAGCATATGATCGTGTCAGTTTATTTCTATAGTTTTCTGCATGTCAAGTATCTGTTCCTATGACCATGAGATCATGCAACTCACTGACATCGGAGGAGCACCTTGTGTGTATCAAATGTCGCAATGTAATTGGGTGACTATAAATATGCTCTACAGGTATCTCCGAGGGTGTCCGTTGAGTGAGCATGGATCAAGACTGGGATTTGTTACTCCGTGTGACGGAGAGGTATCTCAGGGCCCACTCTGTAATACAACATCACAAAAAGCCTTGCAAGCGATGTGACTAAAGTGTTAGCCATGGGATCTTGTATTACGGAACGAGTAAAGAGACTTGTCGGTAATGAGATTGAACTAGGTATACAGATACCGACGATCGAATCTCGAGCAAGTAACATACCGAAAAACAAAGGGAACAACATACAGGATTAACTGAATCCTTGACATAGAGGTTCAACCAATAAAGATCTTCATAGAATATTTAGGAACCAATATGGGCATCCATGTCCCGCTATTGGTTATTGACCGTAGATGTGTCTCGATCATGTCTACATAGTTCTCGAACCCGCAGGGTATGCACACTTAACGTTCGGTAGTAAAGAGTTATGTATGGTGGTGATCGAAGGTTGTTTGTAGTCCCGGATGAGATCCCATACATCATGAGAAGCTCTGAAATGGTCCGGAGGTAAAGATTGATATATAGGAAGTCCCGTTTTGATCACCGGAAAAGTTTCGGGCACTTCGGTATTGTACCGAGAGTGTCAGGAGGGTACCGAGGGACCATCGGGAGGGGCCTCACGCCCCAAAGAGCCTCATGGGCTGTGGGAGGAGACAAAACAGCCCCTTGTGGGCTGGCCGAAGCCCCCACTAAGGCCCATGCGACTAAGGAAGGAAAAACCCAAAGGTGGAAAGAGTTTCCAAGTGGAGAGGAGGAATCCTACAACTAGTAGGATTGGAGTAGGACTCCTCCACCTCCCACTTCGGCCGCACCAAAGGGGCAGCCGTTGGGGATCTAGCCTCCCTCCCCTCCCTCCTATATATACTGGAGGATTTGAGGGCAGCCCAAACCCTAATTGCCACGTGTTGCCCTCTTCTCCTTCTAGATCGTTTTCTCCTCTAGTCTAGTTTCGGAGGTGCTTAGGCGAAGCCCTGTCGGAATAGTTTCACCACCGTCGCCGCGCCGTCGCGCTGCCGGAGAACTCATCTACCTCTCCGCTCCCTCTTGCTGGATCAAGAAGGCGGACATCGTCATCGAGCTGTACGTGTGCTGAACGCGGAGGTGACATCCGTTCGGCGCTAGATCGGGACGGATCGTGATTAGATCACGGGACGCTCGGTGATTTGTATTGTGAAGACGTTTGACTACATCAACCGTGTTTCTTAACACTCCCCGCTTAGCGATCTACAAGGTTATGTAGATCCACTCTCCCTCTCATAGATGCTCATCACCATGGATAGATCTTGCGTGTGTGTAGGAATTTTTTGTTTCCCATGCAACGTTCCCCAGCAGTGGCATCATGAGCTAAGTCTATGTGTAGATGAGATCACGAGTAGAACACAAAGGAGTTTGTGGGCGTTGATGCTCAGATTGCTTCCTCCCTTGGTCGTGTTTTGATTCAGTGGTATTGTGAGATGAAGTGGCCTGGACCAACCTTACTCGTACACTTACGAGAGACCGGTTCCATCGACTGACATGTGACTTTGTTGCATAAAGATGGCTGGCGGGTGTTTGTATCTCCTACTCTAGTTGGATCGGATTCTACAAAGGCGGTCCTTGAGAAGGTTGAATAGAAATGTGTGTATCGTTGTTGTGGTTTTTGTGTAGGTGAGAATTGTTCCCGTAGCAGCCACGTAAAACATGCAACAACAATTAGAGGACGTCTAACTTGTTTTTGCAAGGTATGTTGTGATGTGATATGGCCAATTACATGATGTGATATATGTGATGTATGAGATGATCATGTTTTTTATAGAATATCATGACTTGCATGTCGATGAGTACGGCAACCAGTGACGCGTTCATGGAGATCATGGTGTCGTGCCGGTGACAATAGAGATCATGCCGGTGCTTTGGAGATGGAGATCAAAAGCACAAGTTCATGGCCATATCATGTCACTTATGATTTGCATGTGATGTTAATCCTTTTATGCATATTATTTTCCTTAGGACGACGTTATCATTATAAGGTGATCCCTCACTTAATTTTCAAGATAAAATTGTGTTCTCCCGAGTGTGCACCGTTGCGAAAGTTCGTCGTGTCGAGACACCACATGATGATCGGGTGTGATAGACTCTATGTTCACATACAACGGGTGCAAGCCAGTGTTCCACGTGTAGAACACTCGGGTTAAACTTGAAGAGCCTAGCATGTACATACATGGCCTCGGAACACAAGAGACCGAAAGGTCGAACATGAGTCATATAATAGATATGATCAATATGATGAATGTTCACCATTGAAACCACCTCAACTCATGTGATGATCGGACTTGAGTTGGTGAATTTGGATCATGTATCACTGAGATGACCAGAGGGATGTCAATTTGAGGGGGAGCTTTAGTAATTTGACTAACTAAACTCATTATCTTGAACAATAGTCTAAATAACCTTTGCATATTTATGTTGTAGATCAATGGCTCGTGTAGTAGTTCCCCTGAATTTTAATGCATTCCTAGAGAAACCCAAGTTGAAAGATGATCGAAGTAACTTTGTGGACTGGGCCAGTAATCTGAGGATTATCCTCACACCTTCCCAGAAGGCTTATGTCCTTGATGCACCTCTTGGTGACCCACCCGGTCCTGTGTCGTCCGAAGACGTTAAGAACGCTTGGGAGACATGTTCTGCAGATCACTCAATAGTTCATGTGCAATGTTGTACTCCCTCCGTTCCTTTATATAAGGTGTATTTGTTTTTTTAAAAGTCAAACAAATGCAAGTTTGACTGAGTTTTTAGGAAAATATATCAACATTCACAATATGAACTTTATATCATTTGATCCATCACGAAAAGTAGTTTCATATTTTATCTATTAGGTATTGCAAATTTTATTATTTTATTCTATTATCTTGGTCAAAAATTTAAATGGTTGACTTGCACGGAAATCAATACACCTTATATTCTGGAACGGAGGGAATATAGCTTAGAACTGGGACTTCAAAGACATTTTGAACGTCATGGAGCATATGAGATGTTCCAGAAGTTGAAGTTTATCTTTGAAAAGAATGCCCGGATTGAGAGGTATGAGATCTCTGATAAGTTCTATGCTTGCAAGATGGAGGAGAACGGGTCTGTCAGTGAACATATACTCAGAATGTCTAGGTATTCGAACCGTCTGGCTGAGTTAGGGATGCCCCTTCCGCCGGAGGCGATCACTGATAGAGTTCTTAAATCATTGCCACCTAGCTACAACAGCTTTGTGATGAACTATAACATGCATGGGATGAACAAGTCAGTAGCCGAGTTGTTTGCAATGCTGAAAATCGCTGAGCCTGAAATCCAGAAAGAGCATCAAGTGTTGATGGTCAATAAAACCACTAGTTTCAAGAAGTATGGCAAGGGCAAAAAGGGTAACTCCAAGAAGAGTGGCAAAGAAGTTGCCCCTCTCATGAAGAAACCCAAGACTGGACCCAAGCCAGAAACTGAGTGCTTTCATTGCAAGGGAACTGGTCACTGAAAGTGGAACTGCCCCAAGTATCTTACCAACTCTCGTTGTAGTACCTGGGTATTTGATACTGGTTCGGTTGCTCACATTTGCAACTCAAAACAGGAGCTACGGAACAGACGAAGGCTGGCTAAGGAAAAAGTGACCATGCGCGTGGTAAATGGTTCCAAGGTTGATGTGATCGCCGTCGACACGCTCGCTCTTTGATTAACATCGGGATTAATTATGAACCAAAATAATTGTTATTTGGTGTCCGTGTTAAGCATGAATATTATATCTGGATCTTGTTTATTGCGAGACGGTTACTCATTTAAATCAGAGAATAATTGTTGTTCTATTTATATGAGTAATATCTTTTATGGTCATGCACCTAATGTGAGGGGTTTATTCCTATTGAATCTTGATAGTGATGATACACATGTTCATAACATTGATGCCAAAATATATATAGTTGACAATGATAGTACCACTTTCTTGTGGCACTGCCGTATAGGTCATATTGGTGTAAAATGCATGAAGAGGCTCCATGTTGATGGACTTTTGGATTCACTTAATTTTGAATCACTTGACACATGTGAACCATGCCTCATGGGCAAGATGAGTAAAACCTCATTCTCTAGAACAATGGAACGGGCAAGTGACTTATTGGAAATCATACATACTGATATGTGTGCAATCCAATGAGCATTGAAGCGCGCGGTGGATATCGTTATTTTCTCACCTTCACTGATGACTTAAGTAGATATGGGTATATTTACTTGACGAAGCACAAGTCGGAAACGTTTGAAAAGTTCAAGCAATTTCACAGTGAAATTGAGAATCATCATAACAAGAAGATTAAATTCCTACGATCTGATCAAGGAGGAGAATATCCGAGTTATGAGTTTGGCAGTCAGACAGTGTGGAATTGTTTCACAATTGACACCGCCTGGAATACCACAACGTAATGATGTGTCCAAACGTCATAATCGAACCTTATTAGGTATGGTGCATTCTATGATGTCTCTTGCTGATTTTCCACTATCGTTCTGGGGTTATGCATTAGAGACAGTTGCATTCACTTTAAATAGGGCACCATCAAAATCTGTTGAGACGACGCCACATGAACTGTGGTTTGGCAAGAAGCCAAAGTTGTCGTTTCTTAAAGTTTGGGGATGTGATGCTTATGTCAAAAAGCTTCAGCCTGAAAAGCTGGAACCCAAAGCGGAGAAATGTGTCTTCATAGGATACCCAAAGAGATAGTTGGGTATACCTTCTATCTCAGATTCGAAGGCAAAGTGTTTGTCGCTAAGAACGGAACATCTCTTGAGAAAGTGTTTCTCTCGAAAGAATTGAGTGGGAGGAAAACAGAACTTAATGAGGTTATTGAACCTTTACTTCAACCAGAGAGTAGTGCAGCGTAGAAAGATGTTTCTACAGAGCCTGCATCGGTTGAAGAGGAAGTTAATGATGATGATCATGAAGCTTCGGGTCAAGTTGCTATCGAACCTCGTAGGTGACAAGGACGTGTGTTGCTCCTGAGTGGTACGGCAACACTGTCTTAGAGGTCATGTTGTTGGACAATGATGAACCTACAAGCTATGAAGAAGTGATGATGGGCCTAGATTTCGAGAAATGGTTAGAGGACATGAAATTCGAGATGGGATCCATGTATGAAAACAAAGTATGGACTTCGGAAGTATTACCTGAAGGGAGAAAGGCCATTCAGTACAAATGGATCTTTAAGAGGAAGACGGACGCGGACGGTAATGTCACCGTCTATAAAGCCCTACTTGTGGGAAAGGGTTTTTACAAGTTCAAGGAGTTGACTACGATGAGACCTTCTGACCCATAGCGATGCGTAAGTCTGTTAGAATCATGTTAGCTATAGCTACACATTTCGACTATGAAATTTGGCAGATGGATGTCGAAACAACGTTCCTTAACGGTTTCCTTAAGGAAGACTTGTATATGGTACAACCGGAAGGTTTTCTCGATCCATAGAATGCTAACAAAGTTTGCAAACTCTAGCATCTATTTATGGACTTGTGCAAGCATCTCGGACTTGGAATCTGTGTTTTGATGAGGTGATCAAAGCGTTCGATTTTATACAAGTTTATGGAGAATCTTGTATTTACAAGAAAGTGGGTGGGAGCTCTATAGCTTTTCTAATATTATATGTGGATGACATATTGTTGATTGCAAACAAAATAGAAATGCTGGAAAGCATGAAGGAATATTGGAACAAGAGGTTTTCAATGAAGGACCTAGGAGAAGCTGCTTTCATATTAGGCATTAAGATCTATAGAGATAGATCGAGACGCTTAATACGACTTTCACAGAGCACGTACCTTGACAAATTTTTGAAGAAGTTCAAAATGGATCAATCCAAGCATGGGTCATTGCATGTGTTACAAGGTGTGAAGTTGAGTAAGACTCAATGCCCAGTGACTGCAGAAGATAGAGGGTTACGTCGATGCAAGCTTTGACACTGATCTGGATGACTCTAAGTCGCAAACCGTATACGTATTTATTCTCAATGGGGGGCGGTAAGCTGGTACAATTCCAAGCAGAGTGTGAGCCGATTCTACATGTGAAGCGGAGTACATCGCAGCCTCAGAGACACCAAAGGAAGTTGTCTGGATGAAGGAGTTCATGACAGATCTTGGAGTAGTGCCCAGTCCACTGAATCCAATGGATATGTTCTGTGACAACACTGGTGCCATTGCTCTGGCCAAGGAACCAAGGTTTCACAAGAGGACCAGACACATAAAGCGACGCTTCAATTCCACCAGCGAGTATATCAAGGAGGAGGACATAAAAAATTGCAAAGTGCACACAGATCTGAATGTCACAGACCCGTTGACTAAACCTCTTCCAAGGGCTAAACATGATCAACACCAGAACTGTATGGGTGTTAGATTCATTAAAATGTAAATCACATAGTGATGTGAGCTAGATTATTGACTCTAGTGCAAGTGGGAGACTGTTGGAGGCAATAATAAATGGTTATTATTATATTTCCTTGTTCATGATATTTGTTTATTATCCATGCTATAATTGTATTGACTGGAAACACATTGCATGCGTGGATACATAGACAACACATTGTCCCTAATATACCTCTAGTAGACTGGCTCGTTGATCAAAGATGGTCAAGGTTTCCTAGACATGGACATAATATGTCATTTGATAACGGGATCACATCATTGGGATAATGATGTGGTGGACAAGACCCAAACTATATACATAGCATATGATCGTGTCAGTTTATTGCTATAGTTTTCTACATGTCAAGTATATGTTGCTATGACCATGAGATCATGCAACTCGCTGACACCAGAGGAGTACCTTGTGTGTATCAAACGTTGCAACGTAACCGGGTGACTATAAAGATGCTCTACAGCTATGTCCAAGGGTGTCTATTGAGTGAGGATGGATCAAGACTGGGATTTGTTACTCCGTGTGACGGAGAGGTATCTCAGTGCCCACTCAATAATACAACATCACAACAAGCCTTGCAAGCAATGTGACTAAAGTGTTAGCCACGGGATCTTGCATTACGGAACGAGTAAAGATACTTGCCGGTAACGAGATTGAACTAGGTATACAGATACCGACGATCGAATCTCGGGCAAGTAACATACTGAAGAACAAAGGGAACAACATACAGGATTAACTGAATCCTTGACATATAGGTTCAACCGATAAAGATCTTCATAGAATATGTAGGAACCAATATGGGCATCTAGGTCCCACTATTGGTTATTAACCGTAGAGGTGTCTCGGTCATGTCTACATACTTCTCGAACCCGCAGGGTCTGCACACTTAATGTTCGGTGATGTTTCAGTAGTATAGAGTTATGTATGATGGTGACTGAAGGTTGTTTAGAGTCCCGAATGAGATCCCGGATGTCACGAGGAGCTCCTAAATGATCCAAAGGTGAATATTGATATATAGGAAGTCCCGTTTTGGTCACCGAAAAAGTTTCAAGCACTTCGGTATTGTATCAGGAGTGCGGGGAGGGTACCGGGGGACCATCGGGAGGGGCCTCATGCCCCAAAGGGCGTCATGGGCTGTGGGAGGAGACAAACTAGCCCCAGGTGGGCTGGCCGAATCCCCCACTAAGGCCCATGCAGCTGGGGAAGGAAAACCCAAAGGTGGAAAGAGTTTCCAAGTGGAGAGGAGGAATCGTACTCCTAGTTGGATTGGAGTAGGACTCCTCCACTTCCCACTTCGGCCACACCAAAGGGGTAGCCCTTGGGGCGCAGGACTACCTCCCCTCCCTCCTATATATACTGGAGGATTTGAGGGTAGACCGAACCTTAATTGCCACGTGCTACCCTCTTCTCCTCTAGATCGTTTTCTCCTCTAGTCTAGTTTCGGAGGTGCTTAGGAGAAGTCCTACCGGAATAGTTTCATCACCACCGTCGACGTGCCGTCGCTCTGCTGGAGAACTCATCTACCTCTCTACTCTCTCTTGCTGGATCAAGAAGGCGAAGATCGTCATCAAGCTGTATGTGTGCTGAACGCGGAGGTGCCGTCCGTTTGGTTCTAGATCGGGACGGATCGTGATTAGATCGCGGGACGCTCGGCGATTTGGATCACGAAGACGTTCGACTACATCAACCGCATTTCTTAATGCTTTCCACTTAGCGATCTACAAGGGTATGTAGATCCACTCCCCCTCCCGTAGATGCTCATCACCATGGATAGATCTTGCGTGTGCATAGAAAATTTATTGTTTCCCTTGCAACGTTCCCCAACACGATCAACCTGGCCACGAGGGTATGTTTCCTGCAAGCAAACGAAGAACAAGCAAGAAACTGAGATTGCAATCTGGATATTGCGAATATAAGAGGAAAACTTTATTGATAAAAATGGGGTTTTATGATGCCTTGGTCTGGTCGTGGAACACAAACGAAGAACGCGAAATTGCAGCTATGGCGAACTTTTAATATAAACAAAACCCAAGTCTAAACGACGCCCTAAGGGTTGTATATATGAAGGAATAGAGTGGTATTTTCGTGCCCCCTTGGAGGAGGGGTTCGAAAACAACCCTAACTCGGTTTCCCCACACATATAGACTCTAAAAATAACCTATAGTGTAATATTTATAAATTACATGGGTCTGGCCAAAAAAAATAAGATGACACAACACCTATAATAGCCTATGGACGAAATTTATGAAGTGGCATCTTGTATATTTCGTCCAAGCCTTCATGCTCTTCTCATGGTGGTTTCAAAGTGCGAAAATCACCATTGAAAACTCAATTGTTCATCCAATGGTATTAATGTCCGCGTCAAACAAGACGCCAATTCTTGCAAAAACCGGGCCACTAGTAGCAACAATTAGGGCTCCGCCCCGTCTTCGATGTAAAAAACACTCTAGTTGGTGGTAGCATGTTGGGGAACGTTGCATGCGAAACAAAAAATTTCCAACGCACGCGCAGATCTATCCATGGTGATGAGCATCTACGAGAGGGAGAGTGGATCTACATACCCTTGTAGATCGCTAAGCGAGAAGCGTTAAGAAACGCGGTTGGTGTAGTCGAACGTCTTCGCGATCCAAATCGCCGTGCATCCCGCGATCCAATCACGATCCGTCTCGCGATCCAATCACGATCCGTCCCACGAACTTGATCACGATCCTTCCGATCTAGCACCGAACGGATAACACCTCCGCGTTCAGCACACGTATAGCTTGATGACGATCTCCACCGTCTTGATCCAGCAAGAAGGAGTGGAGAGGAAGAAGAGTTCTCCGGCAGCCTGACGGCGCTCCGGCGATGGTGGTGGAGCAATTCCGGCAGGGCTTCGCCTAAGCACTGCAGAAAACCGATCTAGAGGAGAAACTATGCACTAGAGATTAGGGTTTGCACGTGGCTGAAAAATCAAGTACAAAATCCTAGAAATCCACTAGTATATATAGGAGGGAGGGAGGAGGAGAGGCAGCTTGGCCTCCAAGCCTTGGAGGCTTCGGCTGAACCAGGTGGTGGAGGTGGAGTCCACCTCCACTCCTAGTAAGACTAGGATTCACCCAATTTTGCCTTTTTTCCACCTTTTCCTATTGGGTTTTCTTCTCCAGCTACATGGGCCTTGTGTGGGAGTTTCCACCAGCCCACTAAGGGCTGATATTCACTCTCCCACAGCCCATGAAGCCTCTTGGGTCGAAATACCCCTCCCGGAGGCCTCCCGGTACACTACTGGCACTCCCGGTACACTACCGATGAGCCCGAAACTTTTTCGGCAACCACAATAGGACTTCCTATATATGAATATTTACCTCCGTACCATTCCGGAGCTCCTCATGACGTATGGGATCTCATCTGAGACTCCGAACAAACTTCGGTCACCACCATACATAACTCTATACTACCAAAACGTCACCAAACCTTAAGTGTGCAGACCCTGCGGGTTCGAGAACTATGTAGACATGACCGAGACACCTCTACGGTCAATAACCAATGGCGGTACCTAGATGTACACATTGCTTCCTACATATTCTACGAAGATCTTTATTGGTCGAACCTCTATGTCAAGGATTCAGTTAATCCCGTATGATGTTCCCTTTGTTCTTCGGTATGTTACTTACCCGAGATTCGATCGTCGGTATCTCTATACCTAGTTCAACCTCGTTACTGGCAAGTCTCTTTACTTGTTCCGTAATACAAGATCTCGCAACTAACACTTAGTCACATTGCTTGAAAGGCTTATTGTGATGTTGTATTACCGAGTGGGCCCTGAGATACCTCTCCGTCACACGGAGTAACAAATCCCAGTCTTGATCCATGCCAACTCAATAGACACCCTCAAAGACACCTGTAGAGCACCTTTATAGTCACCCAATTACGTTGCGACGTTTGATACACACAAGGTACTCCTCCGATATCTGTGAGTTGCATGATCTCATGGTCATAGGAACATATACTTGACATGCAGAAAACAATAGCAATAAACTGACACGATCATAAGCTACGTTTGTGGTTTGGGTCTTGTCCATCACATCATTCTCCTAATGATGTGATCCCGTTCTCAAATGACATCTCATGTCCATGGCTAGGAAACCTTAACCATCTTTCGATCAACGAGCTAGTTCACTAGAGGCATACTAGGGACATTGTGTTTGTCTCATTTATCCACACATGTATCCGTGTTTCCAATTAATACAATTATAGCATGGATAATAAATGATTATCATGAACAAGGAAATATGATAATAAACGCTTTATTTATTGCCTCTAGGGCATATTTCGAACAGTCTCCCACTTGCACTAGAGTCAATAATCTAGTTCACATCACTATGTGATTTACATTGTAATGAATCGAACACCCATGCAGTTCTGGTGTTGATCATGTTTAGCCCTTGGAAGAGGTTTAGTCAACGGCTCTACAACATTCACATCCGTGGTGCACTTTGCAAATATTTATGTCTTTCTCCTCGATGTAATCGCGGATGGAGTTGAAACATCGCTTTATGTGTCTGGTCCTCTTGTGAAACCTTGGTTCCTTGGCCAGAGCAATGGCACCAGTGTTGTCACAGAACAGGTTCATTGGATTCAGTGCACTAGGCACTACTCCAAGATCTGTCATGAACTGCTTCATCCAGACACCTTTCTTTGTCGCCTCCGAGGCTGCGATGTATTCCGCTTCGCACGTAGAATCAGCTACCACGCTATGCTTGGAACTGCACCAGCTTACCGCTCCCCCGTTAAGAATAAATACGTATCCGGTTTGCAAATTAGAGTCGTCCGGATTAGTGTCAAAGCTTGCATCGACGTAACCCTTTACGACAAGCTCTTCATCACCTCCATAAACGAGAAACATTTCCTTAGTCCTTTTCAGGTACTTAAGGATATTCTTGACCGCTTACCAGTGCTCCATTATAGGATCACTTTGAAACCTTCCGACCATACTTATGGCAAGGCTGACATCAGGTCTTGTGCACAACATTGCATACATGATAGAGCCTATGGCTGAAGCATAGGGGATGACACTCATCTTTTCTCTATCTTCTGCAGTTACTGGGCATTGAGTCTTACTCAACTTCACACCTTGTAACATAGGCAAGAACCCCTTCTTGGACTGTTCCATTTTGAACTTCTTCAAAACTTTATCAAGGTATGTGCTCTGTGAAAGTGGTATTAAGTGTCTCGATCTATCTCTATAGATCTTAATGCCTAATATGAAAGCAGCTTCTCCTAGGTCATTCATTGAAAAACTCTTGTTCAAATATTCCTTCACGCTTTCCAGCATTTCTATATTGTTTCCAATTAGCAATATGTCATCCACATATAATACTAGAAACGCTATAGAGCTCCCACTCACTTTCTTGTAAATACAAGTTTCTCCGTAAACTTGTATAAACTCAAACGCTTTGATCACCTCATCAAAGCGCTTATTCCAACTCCGAGATGCTTGCACCAGTCCATAAATGGATCACTGGAGTTTGCAAACTTTGTCAGCATTCTCTGGATCGACAAAACCTTCGGGTTGCATCATATACAACTCTTCCTCAAGGAAACCATTGAGAAACGCTGTTTTGACATCCATCTGCCAAATTTCATAGTCGAAATAAGCAGCTATTGCTAACATGATTCTGACAGACTTAAGCATCGCTATGGGTGAGAAAGTCTCATCGTAGTTAACTCCTTGAACTTGTGAAAAACCCTTTGCCACAAGTCGAGCTTTATAGGCGGTGACATTACCGTCCGCGTCTATCTTCTTCTTAAAGATCCATTTATTCTGAATGGCCTTTCGCCCTTCAGGTAATACTTCCAAAGTCCATACTTTGTTTTCATACATGGATCCCATCTCGGATTTCATGGCCTCTAACCATTTCTCGGAATTCGGGCCCATCACTGCTCCTCCATAGCTCGTAGGTTCATTGTTGTCCAACAACATGACCTCCAAGACAGGGTTGCCGTACCACTCAGGGGTAGTACGCGGCCTTGTCGACCTACGAGGTTCAACAGTAGCTTGATCCGAAGCTTCATGATCATCATCATTAACTTCTTCTTATATCGTCGTAGGTTCCACAGAAACATCTTTCTGCGCTGCGCTACTTTCTGGTTGAAGTAAAGGTTCAATAACCTCATCAAGCTGTATTTTCCTCCCACTCAATTCTTTCGAGAGAAACTCTTTCTCAAGAAATGTTTCGTTCTTAGCGACAAACACTTTGCCTTCAGATCTGAGATAGAAGGTATACCCAACTGTCTCTTTCAGGTATCCTATGAACACGCATTTCTCCGCTTTGGGTTCCAGCTTTTCAGGCTGAAGCTTTTTGACATAAACATCACATCCCCAAACTTTAAGAAACGACAACTTTGGCTTCTTGCCAAACCATAGTTCATATGGCATCGTCTCAACGGATTTTGTTGGTGCCCTATTTAAAATGAATGCAGCTGTCTCTAATGCATAACCCCAAAAAGATAGTGGCAAATCAGCAAGAGACATCATAGAACGCACCATATCTAATAAGGTTCGACTACGACGTTCGGACACACCATTACGCTGTGGTGTTCCGGGCGGTGTCAACTGTGAAACAATTCCACACTGTCTTAAGTGACTGCCAAACTCATAACTCAGATATTCACCTCCTCGATCAGATCGCAGGAACTTAATCTTCTTGTTACGATGATTCTCAACTTCACTCTGAAATGGCTTGAACTTTTCAAACGTTTCGGACTTGTGTTTCATTAAGTAAATATACCCATATCTACTTAAGTCATCAGTGAAGGTGAGAAAATAACGATATCCACCATGCGCTGTAACATTCATTGGACCGCACACATCAGTATGTATGATTTCCAATAAGTCACTCGCTCGTTCCATTGTTCCAGAGAACGGCGTTTTAGTCATCTTGCCCATGAGGCATGGTTCACATGTGTCAAGTGATTCAAAATCAAGTGACTCCAAAAGTCCATCAGCATGGAGCTTCCTCATGTGTTTTACACCAATATGACCTAAACGGCAGTGCCACAAGAAAGTGGTACTATCATTATCAATTCTACATATTTTGGCATCAATGTTATGAACATGTGTGTCATCACTATCAAGATTCAACATGAATAAACCCCTAACATTGGGTGCATGACCATAAAAGATATTACTCATATAAATAGAACAACCTTTATTCTCTGATTTAAATGAGTAACCGTCTCGCAATAAACAAGATCCAGATATAATGTCCATGCTTAACGCAAGCACTAAATAACAATTATTCAGGTTCATCACTAATCCCGATGGTAATCGAAGAGAGAGCGTGCCGACGGCGATCACATCAACCTTGGAACCATTTCCCACGCGCATCGTCACTTCGTCCTTTGCCAGCCTTCGTTTATTACGTAGTTCCTGCTTTGAGTTGCAAATGTGAGCAACCGAACCGGTATCAAATACCCAGGCACTACTACGAGAGCTAGTAAGGTACACGTCAATAACATGTATATCATATATACCTTGTTTGTCGTTGGCTGACTTTTTGCCAACCAGGTACTTGGGGCAGTTCCGCTTCCAGTGACCAATTCCCTTGCAATGAAAGCACTCACTTTCTGGCTTGGGTCCATGCTTGGGCTTCTTACAGGAGCAACAACTGCTTTGCCATCCTTCTTGGTTTTACCCTTCTTGCCCTTGCCCTTGACTTTGCCATTTTTCTTGAAACTAGTGGTTTTATTGACCATCAACACTTGATGTTCTTTCTGGATTTCAGACTCAGCGACTTTTAGCATCGCAAACAGCTCGGCGACTGACTTGTTCATCCCGTGCATGTTATAGTTCATCACAAAGCTCTTGTAACTAGGTGGCAGTGATTGAAGAACTCTGTCAGTGATCGCCTCTGGCGGAAGGGCAATTCCCAACTCCGCTAGACGAGTTGAATACCCAGATATTCTGAGTATATGTTCATTGATAGACCCGTTCTCCTCCATCTTGCAAGCATAGAACTTATCAGAGGTTTCATACCTCTCGATCCGGGCGTTCTTTTGAAAGATAAACTTCAACTCCTAGAACATCTCATATGCTCCATGACGTTCAAAACGTCTTTGAAGTCCTGTTTCTAAGCCATACAATATTGCACACTAAACTATTGAGTAATCTCCAGTACGTGCCTCCCAAGCGTTCTTAACGTCTTTGGAGGTCATGTCTTCTGGTTGGTCACCAAGCAGTGCAACAAGGACATATGATTTCTGGGAAGCCGTGAGGATAATCCTCAGATTACGGGCCTAGTCAACAAAGTTACTTCCATCATCTTTCAACTTAGCTTTCTCTAGGAACGCATCAAAATACAGGGGTGCTACTGCACGAGCCATTGATCTACAACATAAATATGCAAAGTTAATCAAATTACTAAAGCTCCCACTCAAATTGACATCCCTCAGGTCATCTGAGTGTCCGGCATGATCTCCATCATCTTGATCTCCATCAACGTGTCGCCATCGGGGTTGTCGCGCCCACCATGCTTCTACTACTATTGCTACCGCTTAGCGATAAAGTAAAGCATTACATAGCGCTTAATGATTGACACGCAGGTCATACAATAATTAAAGACAACCCTATGGCTCCTGCCGGTTGCCGTACTCATCGACATGCAAGTCGTGAAATTCTATACATCACATGATCATCTCATACATCACATATATCACATCATGTAATTGGCCATATCACATCACAACATACCCTGCAAAAACAAGTTAGACGTCCTCTAATTGTTGTTGCATGTTTTACGTGGCTTCTACGGGTTTCTAGCAAGAACAATTCTCACCTACGCATAAACCACAACGGTGATACATAATTTGCTTTTCAACCTTCTCAAGGACCGCCTTTGTCGAATCCGATCCAACTAAAGTGAGAGAAACTGCCACTCACAAGCCATCTAGGCAACAAGTTGCGTCGAGGGAACCGGTCTCTCGTAAGCGTACGAGTAATGTTGGTCCGGGCCGCTTCATCTCACAATACCGCTGGACCAAAATCCGACCAAGGGAGGAAGCAATCTAAGCATCAACGCCCACAAACCTTTTGTGTTCTACTCGAGATCTCATCTACACATAGACCTAGCTCATGATGCCACTATTGGGGAACATTGCATGGGAAACAAAAAATTTCCTACGCACGCACAGATCTATCCATGGTGATGAGCATCTACGAGAGGGAGAGTGGATCTACATACCCTTGTAGATCGCTAAGCGGGAAACGTTAAGAAACGCGGTTGGTGTAGTCAAACGTCTTCGCGATCCAAATCGCCGTACGTCCCGCGATCCAATCATGATCCGTCCCGCGATCCAATCACGATCCGTCCCGCGATCCGATCATGATCCGTCCCACGAACTTGATCACGATCCATCTCACGAACTTGATCATGATCCTTCCGATCTAGCATCGAACGGATGGCACCTCCGCGTTCAGCACACGTATAGCTTGATGACGATCTCCACCGTCTTGATCCAGCAAGAAGGATTGGAGAGGAAGAAGAGTTCTCCGGCAACCTGACGGCGCTCCGGCGATGGTGGTGGAGCAATTCCGACAGGGCTTCGCCTAAGCACTGCAGAAAACCGATCTACAGGAGAAACTATGCACTAGAGATTAGGGTTTGCACGTGGCTAAAAAATCAAGTACAAAACCCTAGAAATCCACTAGTATATATAGGAGGGAGGGAGGAGGAGAGGCAGCTTGGCCTCCAAGCCTTGGAGGCTTCGGCCAAACCAGTTGGTGGAGGTGGAGTCCACCTCCACTCCTAGTAGGACTAGGATTCACCCAATTTTGCCTTTTTTCCACCTTTTCCTATTGGCTTTTCTTCTCCAGCTACATGGGCCTTGTGTGGGAGTTTCCACCAGACCACTAAGGGCTTATATTCACTCTCCCACAGCCCATGAAGCCTCTTGGGTCGAAATACCCCTCCCGGAGGCCTCCCGGTACATTACCGGCACTCCCGGTACACTACCGATGATCCCAAAACTTTTCCGGCGACCAAAATAGGACTTCCTATATATGAATCTTTACTTCCGGACCATTCCGGAGCTCCTCGTGACATCCGGCATCTCATCCGGGACTCTGAACAAACTTCGGTCACCACCATACATAACTCTGTACTACCGAAACGTCAACAAACCTTAAGTGTGCAGACCCTGCGGGTTCGAGAACTATGTAGACATGACCGAGACACCTCTACGGTCAATAACCAATGGAGGGACCTGGATGTCCATATTGTTTTCTACATATTCTACTAAGATCTTTATCAGTCGAACCTCTATGTCAAGGATTCAGTTAATCCCGTATGATGTTCCCTTTGTTCTTCGGTATGTTACTTGCCCGATATTCGATCGTCGGTATCTCTATACCTAGTTCAGCCTCGTTACTGGCAAGTATCTTTACTCGTTCCGTAATACAAGATCTCGCAACTAACACTTAGTCACATTGCTTGCAAGGCTTATTGTGATGTTGTATTACCGAGTGGGCCCTAAGATACCTCTCCGTCACATGGAGTAACAAATCCCAGTCTTGATCCATGCCAACTCAACAGACACCCTCGGATACACCTGTAGAGCACCTTTATAGTCACCCAGTTACGTTGCGACGTTTGATACACACAAGGTACTCCTCCGATATCTGTGAGCTGCATGATCTCATGGTCATAGGAACATATACTTGACATGCAGAAGACAATAGCAATAAACTGACACAATCATAAGCTACGTTTGTGGTTTGGGTCTTGTTCATCACATCATTCTCCTAATGAGATGATCCCGTTATCAAATGACATCTCATGTCCATGGCTAGGAAACCTTAACCATCTTTCGATCAACGAGCTAGTTCACTAGAGGCATACTAGGGACATTGTGTTTGTCTCATTTATCCACACATGTATCCATGTTTCCAATTAATACAATTATAGCATGGATAATAAATGATTATCATGAACAAGGAAATACGATAATAAACACTTTATTTATTGCCTCTAGTGCATATTTCCAACATAGCAAACCAGCTCCTAGTTTCTGGTCAGGCTTCGCACGATTTTAGCGAAACTGTCATCGTGGTCACCAAGGAAGTTCGCCCCGGTCACACCAATTTCCAGTCGCGGTTCTAGCAAAATGGATTGCTAGCTGCAACATACTTCTCGTCGTCCCAGCAAAAAAATGGTCGGTCAGTGCAAGTCCCAAAGAAGATGGTTCCAGCAAAAAAGGATCGCCGGTCTCACACCCATAGTAGCTCTTCTTGTTGCAGGTTGCAGCTCGCCACACAGACAGGTGCAACTCACCCATGGCCGATTGAAGCATGCCATGCCAGTTCTAGCTCGTCGGGGTAGCCATTGCGGCAAACCGCGCGAGCATGGTTCCAGCTCACCACCGGCACGTCACACCATCCTCGTGTCGCAATTCCAGCTCGCCGAGATCTTGGGAATGGGGCTTCATGATGGGGACGGAGGAGGCCGTGGGCGGCGACCATGGCGAGGGGGAGGGAGATTGTGAGATCGATGGGGAAACCAATGGTTGTAATCGAATGAGAGCGAGGAAGGGGATGGACCATTCGTTGAAGATAAGGATAACGGGAAGAGGTGTACACGCCCATGAAAACCTATCCACACAGCGCCAAGAGAGCAACCGGAAAGACTATCGGTCGATTGGCCTCTAGGAAATACTCCTATTTACCAATCTTCTACATCAGCCTTCGCTAACCTATATCTCTAAGTATTCACTCATACCATCATATTTGTCATGTAGACATATAGGAGCAGTGGCGGAGACAGGGGCCGGTAGGGCCCTCCTATTAGATTACCAATGTCAATATTAATAGAAAGGAAAAAAAAGGCCCGTGTGAAAAGGCCCATTAGTAGCTGTCGATGGGCATTGGCTTGGTCTCCTCGTAATTGAAGTCCATAACTAGCGTTACATGGGATTAGTTGCCGCCGCCGTTCCAGTTTTCTACGCCCCCGCCCCCATTCGCCTTGCCCTTCTCGCAAATCTGCTGCTCGTTGGTCTCCATCTGCCTGCTGTTCTCGTCTGTTTCCATGAATATGGCACCCGCAGGTATGGGTACCGGTACCCTTACCCGTTCCGTCCAAACTTACCCATGACCTTTATCCATACTCGTCAATGGGTATAAATTTTTTTCATACCCGTTACCTGACAGGATAGACGGGTACCCGCAGGTAAAATTATCCATATTTGCAAAACATCAATTTAAACAACTTATAGTTATAAACTGCATCATATCATATAGTCTGCAAAAAAAAAATTGTAACTACAACACATACTTATAAACAACATCATATAGTCATAATCGACAACACATAGGCATACATTTTCAGTTTACAAATTCTTAACATAATATAAATGGCAGAGATAATTTTGAATGTACATAGATTTTATATGGGTGCATGGGTATGTGGGTATGGGACATATGATCCCATAACCATACCCGCTCTACCCGATGGGTTTTAATTTTTTTTCTATTTATATATTCATGAATAAATTTTTGTTCCATACCCTTACCCTAATAGGGTTTTTACCCGTAAGGTACGTGGATAATGGATATCCATTGCCATACCTACCCAGGACCCAGGACCACTGCTCTCGAATGCTCGATCATCTGACCTGGTTCACATATTCAAGTATATGGCTGCTGCACTTGTCAATTCTTCCCGCTTCAATCAACGAACAGCAAATTGATTGTCATCCGGTATCAGTGTCGAATTGATGCTCCAGATTTTTTTGTTTCATAATTTGGTTGTGTAATTTGTGACTCTATGGCAGTATTATCAAGGCTTCTGCGTTTTTTTCCTGAACTTTTCATCAAAAAATGCATAATTCCCTGATGGTCTATGAGAGTTCACCTTAATAGTTAATTATATGTTGTTTCAGTTCCCATAATATTCATCCAAATAACTGAATATCATGGAAGTTTATTGCAACCAATTCCTGACGCGACGCACGAGGTTTAATCTAGTATCCATTAGATGTCGCCCCGACAAAGTCCCTACAGTGGCCGCTCACCACATGCCCAACAGAATTAAATACATGCCACCTCATCATGCAAGCACGCATAGAAAAATAACAATATCAACATGCATGAAAAAGACTCATCTCAATAATTAAATACAATAAGTCAGATCTATTTTTCACTTTAGGTTCTCAAATACTATTCATGCAAATATTCATGTTTCAAATAATCAATATCATGAGAGTATATTAAAACCAATTCCAAGCGCAACATTTCTAGCAATATTACTGTGGCAAAATGTACATTTTCAGTTTCGGTGGTACTTAGGTCATTTCAAGCGGCCGGGAATTATCGAAAAGAAAATTTATTCATTTGTCCCTCCCTCTTTTGTATGATTTGGCATGCTTTTGCCTTTTCTTTTGGTTATCTCGACAATGTACAAATTGTACCTATAAAGGTTGCTGGGCTACCTGGCCTCCCAACGTGTTTCATCTGATTATTGTTCCTGGCCGCTGGATAGTTTTGTTGTGGTCCCTTTTACCTTGATAGACCATTTTTTTTATCGGTGTTATCATGTTGGCGCCCTCATGGTGTTGGCCAAGTCAGGGCCTATAACCTCTAAATGATCTTCATATGATATACTCGAATGACTACTTATATTTAACTTAAGACTTTATTCTATGTTAGTATGTAATTGTTCCAGACTAATAACATTTTTTATCGTGTTCTTTACATTTGATTAGTAATGTCTTCGTAGATAATAAAGCACCAGCAGATGAACAAAGTGTGTTATATGTGCCCATGCTTTGATGTAAGCATTAGAGTTGTTCTTTGCTTTCCCTTTCGATGTGTTATCCGTGCCCATTCTTTTTGTGGCTAATTAGTAAATTATATCCATGTTTGCAGAGGCCATGATCTCTGACAATTAAATTCGAGGGGATTAATACTATGGGTGAGAAGGAAACAACATTGTCTTCTTTGTTGAAACATTCCCCAAGATGGTCCAATGTAATAATTTTAGGCATCATTTCTTTTATTGTGCATCATTTGACATTGGTAAATCCAGTGCAGTTTTAAGTATTCTCTCTTCTCTATATGGATCTATTATTGCAAGAACTAATGATATACGCTGAGCTATTATTGAGTTTGCAAATTTGAAGTAACCAAATAATGTCCCTAATCCATTTCCATTCCTTTTCATCACCCTTTTAGATTCTAAGATGCATTAAAATAAAATTGGCCACTGCATGTAACCGTTCCCACTCATGGTCACGCATGCATGCACTGCACCGACAGACACACTTTTTTTAGAAAAACAAACATGCTAATTGGATAGTGTTGCAATCTACAAAATTTGTTCTACCACTCATAATATTTTTTGAGTTGGACCCTTTAAATTAAACAAGAAATGAGGGAGTAGTACACAAGAAACACAAGTATATGGCCAGGAGCCCAAAGCCCAGCGTCCTATCCACCTTCATGCCCCTTCTCGGGAGCATGAAGAAGGCCCACAAAACCCCAGCAGCCACCCAGCCTAGCGTCTGGTAAAGCCTGGGCTCCCAGCGTATCGTTACGGGCTTCGGGTACCCGACCCAGCACGACAGCAACAGAGACAGGCCAAGCCCAACGAGGACGTTGAAGACCGGCCCGCCGTAGCAACCAGCTACGGCCACCTGGGCTCCACCGCCGCGCGCCGCCACGGCCACGGCCACGTTGGCGATGAGGTCGCCCAGCGAGTTGCCCCATGCTAGAACCGTGAGCCCCAGCGTCGCCGGATCCACGCCCAGCACCAGGCCGGCGGACACGAGAAGGGAGAGGAGCTCGTTGGCGACGACGTACTCCCACGCCACGCTCATGACGAACCCACCGGCGAGCCAGGCCGAGAGGAATTTCGTCGGCGGGGCATCAGCGTCCGTGCTGACGAAGGCGAGGAGGCCCAGGGATAGGCCGGCGATGCCGCCGAGGAGGAGCGCGAGAAGCGGGTTCCCTGTGGCGTGGCTCCAGAGGCAAGAGAGGAAGAGTGGGGAAAGGGTCGCCGCGGCGACCGCGGCCGGCTTGCTCCAGCGCTCCTCGCTCGCGTCCGGTATGGTCAGCCGCCGCGGGAGGTACAGAGGTAACTCCAACACGCGCACCACCGACCAAAACACGCTGCTCTTCTTCTTCGTTGCGTCGCCGGCGTAGTATTGCAGGAGGGGTGCCGTTTCCGGGAGCAGCGGTTCTTGGTCCGGGTAAAATTCCGTCTCCACGACGTTGCAGAGCTCCGATGAGGCGGGGGTGCTGTCGACCCACGCCGCCTCCGCCTCTCCGTCGTGCGATCTGCCGTGGACAAAGACGACGACGAGGACGTACACGAGGTAGAGGGAGGTGAAGGCGAGGGCGCCCAATATGCTGACCTCGCCCGCGGCGAGGACAACTGCCACGGCGGCGAGGGCGGCGAGGAGGAAGCACGCGTCCCGGAAGAAGCTGCCCCTGTCGATGGCGACGCCGCGGCCGCCGACGCGGAGGCAAATGACGCCGAGCACGGCGGACGACACGAACAGCGCGCCGCCGAGCAAGCCGTTGAGCCCCACGACGGTGCTCGCTCCCTTCCCGCCGCCGCCGCCCGACGCGAAGGAGGCGACGGTGGAGAGCGCGTCCGGCGCGCCGTTGCCCAGTGAGAGGAGCGTCACGCCGGCCACCGCAGGGGACAGGCGGAGCAGCCGCGACAGGCCCTCGAGGCTGGAACAGAAGTAGACCGCCGCGGTGTCGGCCAGGAGGTAGAAGAGCACGGCAAGCCACGCGGCCATCGCGGCGTACCCAAGGGCCCGGTGCTCGTCGCCGCAGACGCAGTAGAACAGGTACAGGTAATCCACGTAGCCTCGGCCCCGCGGGTAGCACCGGGTGTCAAATGATGACGCAGAGGCGGCGGCGGCGTAGCCGCACCTGTCCTTGTCAGCCTCCAGCCGCCGGTGAGCACCGTGGCAGCCGCCGCCATGGCCTTTCCCCTCGCGCTCGGGGAGGAGGAGGACGCTCCAGCCGTTCATGGACGTCGCCGAATCCCGCGGCACGGCAGGGCGCGAGACGCAGAAGAAGGCGGCGAGGAGCAGGAAGGCGATGTTGAGGCAGGCCATGAGTAAGCTCGCCGCCGCCGTGGCCGTGGCCATGATCCACCTTTCTGCACGAGGCCTGTGGACGCCCGTTCTGTTTGTGCTCTGCGCCTGTGACGCTGGACATCACTTGACATGTGATTAAGCATCACTCCTGCCAAAAAGAAGACATCGTAAAGTACTTACTCTACTTAAGCCACAAAAGGTGTTTAGAGCAGCCTCATGAAAAAGAACAAAGCCAAGTTTCTCGCGAGATTAGGGGAAAGCTTCACCTGGCCTAAGAAGCAGCCAAGGTAATTAGAGATGGAAGAACACATGGTTGATTGATTGAAGGAGAAGCAAATTAAGCAGGATCAGTCGCAGGGTGTGATGTGATGGTGTCCTCCTGGCTCGGTGATTCCTGGCCGCGAGTTCGACTTGTTCCAGGTGTAACTGACGGAGGTCGACGCCACGCCACGGCCCATGTTGATGGCACGCAGCAGCAGCAACCTCCACGGATTCATTGCCCTCGCGACAAAAAATAATAAAGAGGGGAGAGGCGTAGAGCACGTCAGCCCCGTCAGGGACCAGCGGGTGGTTCAGAGCGAGCAGTGACGTGCTTTAATTTCCCACATCGGGTGCAGTGAGTTTTTGGTGTGTCTATTTATCAGTTGACTGAGGGCATGGTCAATCCATGATCCTACGGTAATGCTTGACATGTAAGATCGGATGTACGTTTAGATGGTCATGTCATTTAAGATTGGATGTATGTTTATATAGTAATAGTAAGATCTTGAGAGGGAGGTGGGTGCTTGGCACAAAAAGCTGAAAAGTTAGAACAAAAATAGAGATACGTGTGTACTGAAATTTTTATTTTTTTCCTTGATGTGGTCATTAGTGGTAGCTTGTATTGAAAAGACAAAATCAATGTAAATGGCTCAAGTTATTTTTTATCATGGGACATATATATTCATATGCCATCATTGTGCATGTCCTAACTTCATTTGAGTCTCAGTCAAAAATAATTGTACAGTAATTTTATACCACATGTCATGTTTAGGGGTAGTAGTATATGAGTAAGAGAGACCACACAATCCGGACATGTTTTGCCATCTAACACGCTCTTACATTTGTCCGTCGACCGGTACGGCCATATTTTTTCGGCAAATTGGAAGCAAAGTTGGGGTGGGGTGGTGGGGGGAGGGGGCATTACGGGGTCCGCACAACATCCACGTAGGACTTTGACACCCCCGGCCCATTACCCCCCCCCCCCTCCGCCCTCCCAATCCTTCCCTTCTACACCTTACTTCCTCTTCCTCGTACTTTGTCGTTGTACCTCTGTGATAGACACACATGCATTGTCGGACGGTCCGCAACCAGCACCTACGTGTCAGTTAGCCTTGTAAGGCGGCACTGTCCATCCAGGACCCGTCTGTAGCAATGTACACCCCCCTCTAGGTCGACGACGTTCATGGCCAACGCCACCCTGACATGTGTAAAATCAAATGCCACTGAGCTTAATTAAGGTTATTTTCGAACGACGTGTCTTTTTTAGACTATGAATAATGGTGGGGTACTCGACCAAGGAGGATGAGTTAATGTGTGATGCGTGTTTAGCCGTATCCGTGGAGTTCATAGCTCAAAGCTGAAGGAGGATCTTCTGATAGCGCGTGCACGACTCATTTTAAACACGGAAGCATATTGCGCATTACATCATGCACATTATCCAACAACGCAATGTGAAGTCATTATAGTATCGATGGTACTCTATCCAGACCACCTTCACCAAGTTTTGTGATACGGGTGCTTGTTTGGAGGTAAGGTGTCCATTGAGCGCAACATCAAAGGAGATAGTAAGTTTTACTTCTTCTTGCTCAACTTGTTAACTGAGTCATTCATTCACTCAATAAAGTCTACACATTGTATGGCCCGTACACGCCGCCGTGGTGTACTCCACATGATAGCGGGACAGACATTTGCGTACATGTACTGTTCAATGAATCTAAAGGGGTAGTATGTGTAGGACGACATAATCCGTCATAAAAACTTGTTGAACATCCGGTTAATCTCGTTGAATTTAAACTATTATTGTATTAGACTTTTTGTATGGATGATTTGTGCTATTTTCTATCCGAACATTAATTCATTCGGTCGGGTTCGATGAATTTTCTCCATTTCTTGAAACCTGACATGAAATGTATGCCGATGAAATGTACACGGGTAGCATTGGATGGCCGGCTCTCGCATTCGTGTCCGTGAACTGACACCCTACTTGCGGACGGATGTAAAAGATATTTTACGGGTCAATGTTGCAGATACCCTAACTTTTTTAGGGCTTTATAAGAGTAACTCCTATTCATGGTCGAATGTCAAAAACTGGGTCAGGCACAATATACACATGATCCGTACTAAATCTAACTCCAACGCGCATTTCATTACTTTGGATCCAATGCGTCCACGCAAATGGATAGTTATTTGTTTTCTTGTGTGTTTAGACTCATTTCTCGTCTAAATTTGGATTGGGTTTGTCTCAGCAAAGACACACAGCGGATGCCTGTGCTATCCTTCCCATGTCTTCCCCTCGATTGTCCGTTTATATCGCAACAGCTATTCTTTCTCCTCCTCCTTCACACACACACCACCCCGACCTCCTTGCCCTAGCTGTCGCCGCCCAGTTCTGACCGCTTCGCCACTGCCCGAGGCCCTGCCGCCCCAGCCATGGACGTCCCTATCGCCACCACGTCCACCGACCCCCACTTCTGTCGATCTTTGTGGCCGCTCCTCGCCGTCACCAGGAGCACTACAAGGCACGTCTACCCATTGTCTTTGACAATGCCTCATGTTCCCCGGTCACCACCGGAGTGCTGCTACCTGTACAAGGAGAGGGTGTTCTCCTTCACCGGTCATGACTCGACCACGCCCACCTTCGTTGGCGGTGCAGAAAACCGTTAGATCCGTCGATAGGGGTCCTGGCGTAGCTAGAAGTCTTAGATCGAAGGTCGTAGGGGGGGCATTTACCCATGTTGGGGACTCCAGAAAGTCATACCCTACAACCTGCTCGTGTTCGTTATTCATGGTGGAGGAATACCTCGTGCAAGGGGTTACAATGGCATATATGAAAAAGCTACCAAGAGTTGGTCTATGCCCCTTATATACACGGTGGATGTTAGAGTTTTACGCAGAGAAATATGCAATCTAGGGTGACCGCCGTCACCATCTTGGGAGTCAAGGCGATAGCCAGGTGCTTATCCTCTTCTTTGCGCTTCCCTTCATTGTTGGGTCTTATGGGCCCCTTGACAGGCCTTCTGTCGGGCTCCCCTCAATGAGCCACCGCCGGTGTATGATACCGTCAGTATCTCCGAGTGTGGTGGAGGTCATAGGAGATAGTCTTCAAGGCCTCTGACGGGCTCCTTCCTCTACAATGTTTAGTCTTTAAGAAAGCTCCCTCTAGAGTAAAGATCCACGGAGCTCCTACATTAGACGGTCTGCGGTGCGAGCTCCTGAGAGCCCGGGCCCACAAGTTGTGCCTTTAGGTGGAGTTCGACAAAACCCACGGTCTGGCCTCGTGTGCTTCAAAGGATCGTGGCAGCGTGTTGTCTTATCCACTAGTGCAAAATCAGCCTATAGTCGCCGGTCGTAAGGGCCTTTAGTGCCGTTTCTTGAACCGACACTAAAGGGTGGGGACTAAAGCCTACCCCGCCTTTAGTCCCGGTTCAACACGGCCCGACACCAAAGGCCCACCACGTGGCATCCGTCGGCGCCGTGGGCTGGGGGGACTTTAGTCCCGGTTGGTAATACCAACCGGGACTAATAGTATTTAGTTTTTTTTTTGTTTTTTTTCCTTTTAATTCTTTAGGGTTTATGAATTAATTATGGTTTAATTTTCCCTTTAATTTTTTGTTTTCCATTTAATTAATTTTCATTTTGTTACCAACCGGGACTAAAAGTAATTAGTTTTTTTAATTTTGTTTTATTTTTCCTTTTAATTCTTTAGGGGTTTATGAATTAATTATGGTTTAATTTTCCTTTTAATTTTGTGTTTTTCATTTAATTAATTTTCATTTCAAACATATATTACGCTACTACATACTGTACACATGTTGTGCATGCGCATATATATATATAAATATAAATAAAAATTTTCGTAGAACCGATCATATATATATATATATATATATATATATATATATATATATATATATATATATATATATATATATTGCTCGTATGACGACCATTCACATACATACATATATATACAATTTCTTCTACAATTTGAGGACCATTACATATATATATATATATATACATGCATTACTTGTTTCTTGATCTTGTAATGGTATTCTTCTTTGGAATTTATGACCTAGTTAACCAGAAATCCAGCTAATTCCTTTTGAATTGCTCGTACCCGAGCCTCTGGTAGGAGTTGGCCCCGCATCTTCGTTAGCTACAAGATGGAGATCAAGATGAATATATTAGTTGTGTGTATATATATTGAAAGTGTGTTATATCGACTAGAGGAGGGTGAATAGGCGATTTTTACAAATTCATCACTTGAGGAATTTCAGATTTGAGGAATTTGAAATGTGATGAATAACTAGCAGTGGAATAAGTACTCAATTGCATGAGAAACATAGTAACAACATAGTCATCATGATGAAATGAAACATGCAGAAATAGTAAGTAGCATGACACAGGATAAACAGTGATGAACAAGGTAACTTGAAGAATTTGAGGTGAGGAAACTGTGAAAGTCTTCAGTCAAATTCTTCAAACAGTAACAATCAATTTCATCGACAAGTATATGAGGAATAGAGGGGTTGAGGAAATAGAACCAGGTAGCCCGATGAAGACAATGGTTTGATGACCCAGTTCCAACTATTGTGACAGTCGTACGTCCTGTTTGGAGCGGCCTGGTATTTAAACCAGAGGACACACAGTCCTTACCGTATCCTCCTTGAGCTAAGGTCACACAGTCCTCGCCCAACATTCGTGGTAAGTCTTCAGGGTAGACTTCCAAAACCCTCACAAACTGGTCACCCGGCGATCCACAATTTACTGTTGGATGCTCTAGACCAAGGTCACTTCGTGATCCCCAATTGACTGCAGGATGCACTAGACCATGATGCCTGACTGTCTGAAGGATGCACGGTCCTCAAAGGTAACAAGCGTCGGTTCCACACAGGAATTTCTTCAGTGATGCTCAATCACTTTGGGTTTGGTGGTTTGGTTGTGGGGTTTTCCTCACTGATGATTTTCTCTCAAAGTCCTCAGAGGATGGGTTGCTCTCAAATGACAAGTGTCAGTTCTCTCTCGGAGCAGCCAACCATTTAGTGGTTGTGGGGGGGGGGGTGGCTATTTATAGCCAGGGTGCAACCTGACATGATAAGACATAAATGCCCCCAATGATATGACCGTTATATGGATAAGAATGATTGGGGACAGCTGGCGCTAAGCACAACAATGGTCGGAATTTCGAACTATGAAAGTCTTAGGCTTATCATGTTCCTCACTTGTAGGCAATTCGCACTGATGAAATCCTAACTCCTCAGTCAGATCAATTTCCTCAGAGACCAGAAGAACTTCGTCTCTATCACTGATGAATTTGACTGAACCGTAAGAGATTTCCAAAGGCTTCACTAGAAGGATTGGATAGGTTGAGGATTTTGGAGTTGAGCATCAGTTGGAAATTTTCCTTAGTATTACCTCGGCCCTCTTTAACAGTATGGTGTTCCCTATGACTCAAAGAAAGGAAATGAAACTACAAAAACAAAAGTCTTCATGCTTCATAGTCCTCGTTCATATCTTCAAGGTCACACCAACTTCTTCATTCTCAAAGTCTTCAGGGAATACCAAAGTCTTCAGCAAAGTCTTCACAAAGTCTTCATCAAAGTCTTCAGTTGAAGACATACATTTTTAGGGGTCAATAATCTCCGAATATATCAAACTCCTCATCGACTTATAGAGCTTGTGTACACTCACAGACACATTAGTACATTAACCTATAAGTCTTCAATACACCAAAATCACTAAGGGGCACTAGATGCACTAACAATCTCCCCCTTTTTGGTGATTGATGACAAACATGTTAAGTTTTCAATGGGAATAATATTATGAAGTGTAAATACTGAGTTTGAGGAATTTGATTGCAAGATATAGAAGAACTCCCCCTGAAGATGTGCATATGTGAGGAATTTTGTTTGGACTGCAAATGCACATGGCAAGTTAAAACATGGAGAACTCCCCCTATATCTTGGAATTCATACATGCATTTGAACATATGATATGAAGAATTTGAAATGCATAATGAAAATGGTGTCTGACGAAATTCAGCATGCATGCATTAAGATACTTGAGGAAATAAACATGCGAGGAAATAGTTCAAAAGAGTCACACCACCATCGGACTTAAGTTTACAACCCAATCAACAAAAGCTTTAGAAGAGCGAGAGTTGTAACTTAAACAAAAATAGCCCATATATAGTGACCCGCTTGAAGACTAACTCAAATTTTCTCCCCCTTTGTCATTGAAGACCAAAAGGGAGAAAAAATGAGGAACACCCCTTGAAAAATTTCATCGTGTTGGTGAGGAAGGAGCGCCAGCGTTGTCGGGGTCGTTTATCGATGCAGGGCTTGCCGAAGTGTCGTCAATGTCTTCATCAATCTGCTTTATCAAGCAGCAGAATGATCTTCTTTATTTTCTTCATCTGGGATGACATAGTCAACACCAAATGGGATGATTTCATAAGCGAGTGTTGAGGAGAGTGGAGTGACATCAAATGGTTCAGTTGAGGATTTTGGCAGAGTCTTCAACTTCTTCAACGCTGAGGATTCTGAAGTTGAAGCTTTTCTTTTCAGAGCCAACTTCTCAGCAGCCTTAGTTTTCTTCACTTATGATGCAGAAGGAAGGTTGATTGTCTTCACCTTTGATGATTTGTCTGATTCGGCAGTAGGTGAGGGTGGTACAATTTCTTCTGGCACGACTGATGTAGTCGTCCTTGAGGGTTCAGTTTCATCAGGCGCGCCAGTGGAAGGTGCCCTGGCAGTTTCTTCAGCGGTCTGACTTTCTTCAGCAGCACTGGCAGTGTCCTCAGTAGGCTAAGCAGTTTCTTCAGCCTGAGGAGTTTGTTGCTGGGAGCGAGATGCAACTCTTGAGTTGTGGTCAGTGATGACTTTGTCAGCAATGTTGACAAAGCGAACTTTGGCGCCTTGCCAATCAACATAGTAAGAATTGAATTCCTCACTGAGGCTTTAGATTTCAGACCTCACCCTCACAAGTTCTTCAGGAGACAAATTTAGAACATTCTTCTTCAAGAAATGCTCTTTCTTATACCGAGCCTTCTTGGTTTGTCTTGCCTTCTCATATTTCCATTTTTCCTCAGCAATGAAAGCAGTGAGGACATGATCAAGACCAGGTGGCAGTTTCAAGTCATCAATGGGTGTCTTGGGATCCTTGTGACACATATCAATGAAGTTGAGCACTTGTTTAGGATCAAGCAACAAAGGAATTTGAGATCCCTTTGCTTCAGCCACTCATTGTTGCTTGTTTCTGATGATGGCTTCCAATTCCTCATCATCAGTTTCATCTGATGAATCTGATGGAATTGTGAAGGCCACCTTCTTGGTTTGAGGACTTGGTCGAATGCCTCGTCTAGCAGTTGCTTTCTTTTTCTTCGGGAAAGGACCGCTTGAGGAGTGAGTGTGGGCTGAAGAACTTGCTGATGCCCCTGATGCAATTGAAAATCCTTCAGTCCGTTGGCTTGAAGCAAGGTGCACTGGGGTTGACGACTTTGTAGCAGCAACCAAGGACTGGGCAGCAACTGTATCGGCAACTGAGGCCTTTGAGAGCTAAGACCTTTGAGCTTGAGGAATCTGCTGTGTTGACTTTGAAATTGAAGAAATTGGCTTCACAGCAAATTTCTTCATCATAGATTTCTTCGGAGCACTAGCAGAGGCTCCAGCAGTGGCAGTAGGAGCAAAGTCTTCATTGAATTTCTTCACTGCAGCTTCGGCAGTTCTCTGCAGTTTGAGTTGATGCTTTGCTCACTCTGTGAGAAAGTCTTCATCGCAAGCAACACTGGTGGGATCAACCACTTGATCATCAGCTAGAGGAGCCCTAACGCAAGGGGGTTTTAGGGCGAATTTCTTCATGTATTTGGGAGTTACATAGCGATACTCCTTACATTCCCTCACCCACCTCCGTTCAATTCTCTGAATCCTGATTTTTCTTTGTTATTTTGTCTCTTTCCATACTTGGATTCATCTGGCATACAGTAACAAACATACAGGTTGTCTGGAATCTCAAAGGCAGTATTTTGTTCAGCCTTCTTTCCACCTTTATGTGGCTTCTTCCCATCAGCCATTTTCTTCAGCTCGGGACTTTGAACTCTTGAGGACTCTGAAGAAGTGCATAGTTTTTCCTCAAGAAACATTGCAAATGAGTTAAGTTGATGAGAACCTAGTGATTCATCAGCGGACATGTGTGTACCTGTGAACAGAGTATAGGTGCGAGGAATTTGAAGAGGTCATATGTGTTCTCAGAATTTTTTAATAAAAATAGGTGTGAGGAATTTGACCATTGGTGTCTTGAGGAATTTCACTAAGTGTTCTTTGTCTTAGGTTCCAGAGTTATGCAAATTTGAGGATCCAGACAATTGAGGAATCTTGAAGAAAATCGTAACTTAGAGAAAGTCATCAGGTAAATGTACATGTAAGGTGCTTTAGAATGAGATTCTTGAAGAAGAAACACCTTTCTAAAGATTTAGAAGAACTTGAGGATCAAATAAGGGCAGTAAAAATAAATTTTATTTACCCTGATGAAGAACATGACGAACTACGAGATGAGATTGAGGAAGTTCGTCAGTCTAGATCTCCCACGCCATAGCTCGGTAGAGGGAGACAGCTACAGCGGCGGCGGGCTGAAGACTTGTGCGGTCGATGCGAGTACGGCGACGGCGAGGTCGAGGTAGTGAAGCTCTTCCACACCGGCGTCGATGATTTTAGCGGCGGCGCTAGGTCGGAGCCCGAGAGAGAGAGAGAGAGGAAGTGAATAGCCGAGCACAGTAAAGGGAAGGGGTATATATAGTGGAAGTGAAAAACAGTCCGTCCGAAGATTTTGGACAGGATTGCCCCTGACCCTTGCTCTCCATGTGACAGGTGTCACCCACATACTGAGAAGTGGTGATAGTGGGGAATCGTGGGTTATCTAGTCATGGGAATCGGAACCGTCTGAGCGGGGAACGCCAAAAATTTTGATAGTGATAATTTTAAAGTTTCCGTTCGCAAATTCTTCAGCTGTCAAGGACACAGTGAAGACTTTGAACGAGTTTCAAAGTAGAATGCATATGAAGAATTTGTGAATAGACTGGGTTGAGTTTAGCATAGAGGGGAAAGGGTCCGATCGCATTCACTTAGATGAAAATCAACTTGAAGAATTAGCAATAAGTGAATGCTGTTGAGGACATGAAAACTCAAATGTGTAAGTATATAATCGATGAAGAACATGAGTTTCATAGTTTGAAGAATTTGAAAAATTGATGAATTTGAAAAGTTGAGAAATTTGCAAACTTGAGAAATTTGAAAAATTGAAGAATTTGCAAAATGCCGAAAAAACTCAACTTTGAAGAATTTCAACTATGGTTGGTGGCGTGACCCATCGTGTAAGAATGATGATTTCAGACACCGCGTACAATTGTCGTAGGGTTCTGAGAATCAAATTCTTCATTAATTTCTTTACACTTAGAGAGTTATTCTTCATTGATTGAAGAAAAATGTTACTTCGTGTGTTGCACATCTAAGTCATCAATTTTGCATAAGTGTCAGGATGTGTGTCCTTTTTCAAAGAACATTCGAAGATTCTAAGATATTTAGCTCACACCGCAACTTGAAAAATGTCTTTTCATCCAAGGGCTTTGTGAAGATATAGGCCAGTTGTTCTTCAATGGGAATGTGGTCGATGGAGATGTTGCCCTTGAGTACATGATCTCGAAGAAAGTTATGACGAATCTGGATGTGCTTGGTCTTGGAATGTTAAACTGGGTTGTAAGCAATCTTGATGGCACTCTCGTTGTTGCAGTAGAGAGGCACATTCTTCAACTTGATGCCGTAGTCCTTGAGGGTTTGCTTCATCCACAGCAACTGAGCGCAGCATGAACCAGCAACAATGTACTCAGCTTCAGCAGTAGATAGTGAGACATAGTTCTGCTTCTTCGAGGACCAA
Organism: Hordeum marinum; assembly: GCA_022496015.1. Lineage (NCBI taxonomy): Eukaryota > Viridiplantae > Streptophyta > Magnoliopsida > Poales > Poaceae > Hordeum > Hordeum marinum. Next base: position 74,890,562 of record CM039673.1, read on the forward strand.
CGGAGTAAGGATCGTCTGAGGAAATGACATGTGCCTGAGGTTGACTTGCGATCCACATGATCTCCAGCATAGTCAGCATCAGAGTATCCGACGAGGTGAAGATTTGAGCCCTTGGGATACCATAATCCAAGCTTTGGTGTGTGAGCTAAGTAGCGAAGAATATGTTTCACACCCTTATGGTGTGATTCCTTCGGTGTTGCTTGGAATCGGGCACACATGCAAACACTTAGCATAATATCAGGCTTAGATGCACATAGATACAATAATGAGCCAATCATGGAGCGATATACCTTCTGATCGAAATCTTTACCATTTTGGTCAGCGCAGAGGTGGCCTTTTGAAGGCATTGGAGTTTTGACGCCTTTGCAATCTTGCATGTCGAATTTCCTCAGAACATCCTTGAGGTATTTCTCTTGTGAGATGAAGATGTCGTTGTCTTGTTTATGAATTTGAAGTCCTAAGAAGAATTTCAACTCTCCCATCATAGACATTTGATATTCTTCACTCATCATATAGGCAAATTCGCCACTGTAACATTTGTCAGTACAGCCAAAGATAATATCATCTAAGTATATTGGGCATATGAACAGTTCATTGTCATAGGATTTTGTGAAAAGAGTCGGGTCGAGTGAACCGGGTTTGAAGCCTTTCTTCATGAGGAATTCCTTCAGAGTGTCGTACCACGCCCGAGGGGCCTGCTTGAGGCCATAGAGGGCCTTGTTGAGTCTGAAGACTTTGTGAGGATGCTTGGGGTCTTCAAAACCTGGGGGTTGAGCAACATATACTTATTCCTCAATCTTACCATTGAGGAACGCACTTTTCACATCCATTTGATATAAGATGATATCATGATGGTTAGCATAAGCAAGCAATATGCGAATAGCTTCAAGTCTAGCAACAGGTGCAAAAGTTTCATCAAAGTCAATTCCCTCAACCTGTGTGTAGCCTTGAGCTACAAGATGAGCATTATGCCTTACCACAAGGCCATTTTCATCTTGCTTGTTGCATTAGATCCACTTGGTACCTATGATGTTATACTTGCGAGGATCTGGCCGCTTGACAAGTTCCCACACATTGTTGAGCTTGAATTGATGCAATTCCTCTTGCATAGCTTGAATCCACTCAAGCTCCTTGAATGCTTCATCAACTTTGGTGGGCTCTATGATAGAGACAAAGGCAAAGTGCCCAGAAAAGTTAGTCAAATGTGAAGCTTTTGATCGAGTGAGAGGACCTGGTGCATTGATGTCATCGATGATTTTGTCAAACTGCACTTCATTTGCAACTCTTGGATGAGCAGGTTGACGTGGCTGAGGATTTTCTTCAACACCATTTTCTTCAGGTGTATCAGCATGAATGTCTTCATTCGTTGGAATGACTTCCTTAGTGGGTATGACATCTTCAGTAGCCTTCAGCTTAATGGATTCCCCAGGAGATTGTTCATCTAACATAGAAGGTAGGTGCTCTCTTTGCGAGTAATCAGTTTCATCGAACCACACATCTACAGTTTCAACAACCTTGTGGTGGTAGGTGTTGAAGACTCTGTAGGTGTGCGAGTCCTTTCCATAACCAAGCATAAAACCTTCATGTGTTTTTGGTGCAAATTTTGAACTGTGGTGAGGATCTCTAATCCAGCATTTTGCACCGAAGACTTTGAGATAACTTACATTGGGTTTCTTGCCGGTCATAAGTTCATATGAAGTTTTCTTGAAGAATTTGTGAAGATATACCCTGTTGATGATGTGGCATGCAGTATCAATTGCTTCAGGCCAGAAGCGACGAGGAGTGTTGTATTCATCAAGCATGGTGCGAGCCATCTCAACAAGAGTCATGTTCTTGTGCTCCATGACGCCGTTCTGCTTAGGAGTATAAGGGGCAGATAACTCATGAGTAATACCAAGTTCATCAAGATATTCATCAAGATTGGTGTTCTTGAACTTAGTCCCATTATCACTCCTGATATGCTTGATCTTGACGCCGAAGTTGGTGGTGGCCCTTGAAGCAAATCGTCTGAAGACATCCTTCACTTCAGTCTTGTACAGAATAATATGCACCCAAGTGTATCGAGAGTAATCATCAACAATGACAAAGCCATACAAACTTGAAGAATTTGTTAGTGTGGAGAAATGAGTGGGGCCAAAGAGATCCATGTGAAGCAATTCAAAGGGTCGAGTCGTGGTCATGATTGTCTTTAAGGGATGCTTGGATCTGGTCATGTTCCCACACTCACATGCACCACAAAGGTGGTCCTTGAGGAATTTGACACCTTCAATGCCAATGGCATGCTTTTTCTTCATGAGCGTGTGCAAGTTCCTCATACCAGCATGTCCAAGTCGTCGACGCCACAACCAGCCTTCTCAGGACTTTGCAAGAAAGCATGTGGCAGGTTGAGGACCTATAGAGAAATCAACAATATACAAGTCTCCTTTCCTAAAGCCTTCGAAGACTTTGGAATTGTCAGATTCCATGATGACAACACAACTATATTTTCTAAATACGACAATCATATCAAGATCACAAAGCATTGAGACAAACATAAGGTTTAACCCAAGGGATTCGACGAGCATCACCTTATCCATGGTTCGGTCCTTTGAGATTGCAACCTTACCTAGACCCAATACCTTGCTTTTTCCTTTGTCTGCGTAGGTGATATGCTTCAGATGAGATGGAGCAAGTGGCAAATTCATCAGAAGAATCTTGTCACCAGTCATGTGGTTTGTGCATCCACTGTCGAGGACCCACTCAATAGCTTTTGGAGAATAATGTTGCAGATGAATTAGTACAACTTACTAACTCATATGCTTCAAAGTGAAGAATATGACATCAATTTCATCAGACAAGATTTCATCACACAAGATAGTAAGCAAGTAGTGTGAGGACGTGAGAAATGAAGAATTCATTTCTACAAGGTTAGCCTGCGTCCTTTCAAGCATTTCCTCAGGTCTCCAGCAAATTCATCAGACGTTCAAGTTCATCTAGAGACTTGACCCTGCATAAGATATTAGTTCAATTTCTTCACCACCCACATCTGGAGGGGTGGTAAAGAGTTCATCATTCTGCGAGCACCATATGAGAAGGGAGGCATTGAAGCAAGTGCGCTTCGTTTCACGGGGCGAGGGTTAGAGTACTCATATGAATAAGCAGAAAAATTCTTTGAGGACTTATGAACATAATGATTTGAAGAATAATGCACATATTCAGAACTCTTAGATTTTCCCTGCGAAACAGAGGCATTAGCATGAGAATGATATTTTTGACCATTTGAGGAATTTGGTCCAAGTGAAGACTTTGGTCCATATGAGGAATTTGATTTGGGGTTCCTATTCTTCATGAGTGGTGTCGTGAGGACATTCACTTGAAGATTTTGTAGGTAGCTCTTGGGAACCCAGATTTTCTTCATAGGTGAACCATTCCTGCAGTTAGTTCCAACAAATCTAGCAAATACTTCACCTTTCTGATTTTTGAAGAATTTGTAGTTGGAGTCAAGTGACTCATCAGAGGAATATGAAGTTTCACAAGTAAATCCAGATAAAGTGGATGGATCTACAGGAGGTCCTTTTGCAACAACCCATGAGGTATTGGGGTACTGGTCAGGTGTCGAGTAGGATCCATCAGCATTGAGTTTCCTCACAAAGGCAATACCCTCTTTCCTAGGGTTCCTCTTTAGAATCTACTTTTTGAGAACATCGCAAAGGGTTTGATGCCCTTTTAGACTTTTGTACATGCCTGTCACATACAATTCCTTCAACCCTGCATGTTCGTTAGTGATACTTGTGGTATCCTCATATGAGGAATTTGAGACCATAGGAGTAGTTGAAGAATTTGCAGCAATAGAAGCATTTGAACATTGGGGTGAAGAATGAGTAGTTTCACGTTCGATGCATTTCAAACAAGGTGGAACAAATTCTTCCTGAGTGGTACTGATCTGTTGAGCCACTAAGGAATCGTTTTCCCTTTGGAGATCCTCATGTGACACCCTTAGTTTCTCAAGATCTTGCTTTCTTTGAGGAAATTCATAAGAGAGCTTCTCATGATCGGCTAAGAAGTCATTATGATGACTCTAAAGGTTATCATACTTTGTCTGAAGACTTTTGAGATCGACAGACAGAGTTTGAGTCCGATCCAGTTCATCGTTCAACAAATCATCGATTTTGTCTAGCATTTTCTGAAGCTTTTCAAGTGTGCTTTGTTGCTTAGTGGCAAGTTTAACAAGTTTAGCATATCTAGGTTTCACATATTCATCAGATTCACCTTCACTTGATTCAGATGAGGAATGATGTTTGTGTACCTTTGAGCCTTTTGCCATGAAGCAATAGGTAGGAGCATAATCATCATTGCTGACATCAGAGTCGTTGGAGTAGTCATTTTGTTCATCATTGAAGATGGACTTGCTGACGAAAGCAGTGGCAAGAGCAAGGCTTGCAACACCAAATTCTGAGTCCTCCTCCGATTGTTCCTCTTCTTCATATTCTTCAGATTCTTCTTCGGAATCCATTTCCTTGCCAATGAACGCTCGAGCCTTTTTGAGGATTTTGAAGATGAGGACTTTGCAGATGAGGACTTTGAAGATGTCTTCTTTTTCTTCGAGTCATGAGAACTATCATCCTTGTATTTCTTCTTCTTCTTTGAATCTTTTTCCGAGAGAGGACAGTCAGAGATAAAGTGACCATGCTTCTTGCAACGTTGATAGGTTCTTTTCTTGTAGTCATCTAAGGAATCTGATTTCCTCAAACCACTTTTTGATGACTTTCCAAATCCACCTCTCCTTGAGAACTTCTGGAATTTCCTCACGAGCATTGCTAGATCCTAACTTAGTTCTTCAGGATCACCAAGGCTGCTATCAGAATCTTGTTCTTCAGATGAGGAAATTGCTTTTGCCTTTAGTGCACGAGATCTTCCATAGCTTGGCCCGTAGAGGTCTCTCTTCTCAGCTTGTTGGAATTCATGAGTATTGAGTCTCTCAAGAATATCAGCAGGATCAAGTGACTTGTAGTCTCCACGTTCTTGGATCAACAAGGGCAGAGTATCGAATGAGGAGTCAAGAGATCTTAGCAGTTTCATCACCACTTCATGGTCAGTGATATCAGTGGCACCCAGTGCTTGAAGGTCATTGGAGATATCAGTAAGACGATCAAAATTTTGCTGAACATTTTCATTGTCAAGTCTCTTGAAGTGGTTGAAGATATTGCGAAGAACCTTAACACGAGAGTCGCGTTGAGTGTAAACACCTTCGTTGACTTTGGACAGCCTATCCCAGATAAGCTTAGCAGTCTCCAAAGCACTCACTCTGCCATACTGACCTTTGCTCAGATGGTCACATATGATATTCTTCGCTTGAGAGTCAAGTTGCTTGAATCTCTTCACATCAGGGGCAGTAACAGTGGAAGTGACAGAGGGTACACCATTTTCCACAATGTACCAGAGATCGTTGTCAATAGCTTCAAGGTGCATACGCATCTTGTTCTTCCAGTAGGGGTAGTACGTCCCATCGAAGGTAGGACATCCCGCGGAAACCTTGATCATACATGTAGTCAACATAACTAGAACTCCAGGTGGTTAAACCAAAATCACACAGAACAAGGGAGTACCTCGCTCTGATACCAATTGAAAGTGCGTTATATCGACTAGAGGGGGGTGAATAGACGATTTTTACAAATTCATCACTTGAGGAATTTCAGCTTTGAGGAATTTGAAATGTGATGAATAACTAGCAGCGGAATAAGTACTCAAGTGCATGAGGAACATAGTAACAACATAGTCATCATGATGAAATGAAACATGCACAATAGTAAGTAGCGTGACACAGGATAAGCAGTGATGAACAAGGTAACTTGAAGAATTTGAGGTGAGGAAACTATGAAAGTCTTCAGTCAAATTCTTCAGACAGTAACAATCAATTTCATCAACAAGTATATGAGGAATAGAGGGGTTGAGGAAATAGAACCAGGTAGCCCGATGAAGATAATGGTTTGATGACCCAGTTCCTGTTGGAAATATGCCCTAGAGGCAATAATAAATTAGTTATTATCATATTTCCTTGTTCATGATAATCGTTTATTATCCATGCTATAATTGTATTGATCGGAGACTTAGATGCATGTGTGGATACATAGACAAAACCATGTCCCTAGTATGCCTCTAATGGACTAGCTCGTTGATCAAAGATGGTTAAGGTTTCCTAGCCATGGACATGAGATGTCATTTGATAACGGGGTCACATCATTAGGAGAATGATGTGATGGACAAGACCCAAACTGCAAACATAGCATATGATCGTGTCAGTTTATTGCTACTATTTTCCGCATGTCAAGTATGTGTTCCTATGACCATGAGATCATGCAACTCACAGATATCGGAGGAGTGCCTTGTGTGTATCAAATGTCGCAACATAACTGGGTGACTATAAAGGTGCTCTACAGGTATCTCCGATGGTGTCTGTTGAGTTAGCATGGATCGAGACTGGGATTTGTTACTCCGTGTGACGGAGAGGTATCTCGGGGCCCACTCGGTAATGCAACATCACAATAAGCCTTGCAAGCAATGTGACTAATTGTTAGTTGCGGGATCTTGTATTACGGAACGAGTAAAGAGACTTTCCGGTAACGAGGTTGAACTAGGTATGGAGATAGCGACGATCGAATCTCGGGCAAGTAACATACCGAAGAACTAAGGGAACGTTATACGGGATTAACTGAATCCTTGACATAGAGGTTCGACCGATAAAGATCTTCGTAGAATATGTAGGAACCAATGTGGACGTCCAGGTCCCGCCATTGGTTATTGACCGTAGAGGTGTCTCGGTCATGTCTACATAGTTCTCGAACCCGCAGGGTCTGCACACTTAAGGTTCGGTGACGTTTCGGTAGTGTAGAGTTATGTATGGTGGTGAACGAAGTTTGTTCGGAGTCCCAGATGAGATCCCGGACATCATGAGGAGCTCCGGAATGGTTCGGAGGTAAAGATTCATATATAGGAAGCCCCAGTTTGGTTTCCGGAAAAGTTTCGGGCTCATCGGTAGTGTACCGGGAGTGCCGGTAGTGTACCGGGAGTGCCGGTAGTGTACCGGGGGGCCTCCGGGAGGGGTATTTCGACCCCAAGAGGTCCATGGGCTGTGTGAGAATAATAACCAGCCCTTAGTGGGCTGGGAAAACAGCCACAAAGGCCCATGGCGCAGGAGAGAAAGTCCTAAAGCAAAAAGTGGAAAATCAGCCAATAGGAGGCAATCCTACTCCAACTAGGATTGGAGGTGAAGTAGGATTGCTTCCCACCTCCTATTTCGGCCGACCCAAATGCCTTGGCTGCCTCTCCTCTCCTCTCCTCCTATATATACTAGTGGATTGGGTGGTTTTTGGACAGAATTTCCGGCCACGTGCTACCCGTTTCACCGGTGCACAGTTTCTCCTCTAGATCGGTTTTCCGCAGCGCTTAGGCGAAGCCCTACCGGAATCACTCCACCACCATCACCGGAGCGCCGTCACGCTGCCGGTGAACTCTCTCTCCTCTCCACCTCCTCTTGCTGGATCAAGACGGTGGAGATCGTCATCAAGCTGCACGTGTGCTGAACGCGGAGGTGCCGTCCGTTCGGCGCTAGATCGGAAGGATCGTGATCGAGATCGCGAGACGGTTCGTGATGAGATCGCGGAACGGATCGTGATGAGTTCGCGGATAGATCCTGATCAAGATCGTGAGACGGATCGTGATGAGATCATGGGACGGATCGTGATGAGTTCACGGGACGGATCGTGATTGGATCGCGGGACGGATCGTGATGAGATCGCGGGACACTCGACGATTTGGATCGCGAAGATGTTCGACTACACCAACCGCATTTCTTAACGCTTCCCGCTTAGCGATCTACAAGGGTATGTAGATCCACTCTCCTTCTCGTAGATGCTCATCACCATGGATAGGTTTGCGTGTGCATAGGAAATTTTTTGTTTCCCATGCGACGTTCCCCAACAGTTCCAACTGCTGTGACAGTCGTACGTCTGGTTTGGAGCGGCCTGGTATTTAAACCAGAGGACACACAGTCCCAGGACACACAGTCCTTACCATATCCTCCTTGAGATAAGGTCACACAGTCCTCGCCCAACACTCATGGTAAGTCTTCAGGGTAGAGTTCCAAAACCCTCACAAACTGGTCACCCAGCGAGCCACAATTTACTGTTGGATGCTCTAGACCAAGGTCACTTTGTGATCCCCAATTGACTGCAGGATGCACTAGACCATGACGCCTAACCGTCTAGAGGATGTATAGTCCTCAAAGGTAACAAGCGTTAGTTCCACACAGGAATTTCTTCAGTGATGCTCAATCACTTTGGGTTTGGTGGTTTGGTTGTGGTTTTTTCCTCACTGATGATTTTCTCTCAAAGTCCTCGGAGGATGGGTTGCTCTCAAATGATAAGTGTCAGTTCTCTCTCGGAGCAGCCAACCATTTAGTGGTTGTGGGGGTGGCTATTTACAACCAGGGTGCAACCTGACATGATAAGACATAAATGCCCACAATGATATGACCGTTATGTGGATAAGAATGATTGGGGACAGCTGGCGCTAAGCACAGCAACGGTCGGAATTTCGAACTATGAACGTCCTCACGCTTATCATGTTCCACACTTGTAGGCAATTCGTACTGGCGAAATCCTAACTCCTCAGTCAGATCAATTTCCTCAGAGACCAGAAGAACTTTGTCTCTGTCACTGATGAATTTGACTCAATCGTAAGAGATTTCCAAAGGCTTCACTAGAAGGATTGGATATGTTGTAGATTTTGGAGTTGAGCATCAGTTGGAAATTTTCTTTAGTATTACCTCGGCCCCCTTTAAGAGTATGGTGTTCCCAATGACTCGAAGAAAGGAAATAAAACTACGAAAACAAAAGTCTTCACGCTTCATAGTCCTCGTTCATATCTTCAAGGTCACACCAACTTCTTCATTCTCATAGTCTTCAGGGAATACCAAAGTCTTCAGCAAAGTCTTCACCAAAGTCTTCAGTTGAAGACATACATTTTTAGGGGTCGATAATCTTTGAATATATCAAACTCCTCATCTGTTGGAAATATGCCCTAGAGGCAATAATAAAATGGTTATTATTGTATTTCCTAGTTCATGATAATTGTCTATTGTTCATGCTATAATTGTGTTAACCGGAAACCGTAGTACATGTGTGAATACATAGACCACAACGAGTCCCTAGTGAGCCTCTAGTTGACTAGCTCGTTGATCAATAGATGGTCACAGTTTCATGACCATGGACATTGGATGTCGTTGATAACGGGATCACATCATTAGGAGAATGATGTGATGGACAAGACCCAATCCTAAGCATAGCAGAAGATCGTGTAGTTTGTTTGCTAAAGCTTTTCAATGTCAAGTATCGTTTCCTTAGACCATGAGATTGTGCAACTCTCGGATATCATAGGAATGCTTATGGTGTGCCAAATGTCACAACATAACTGGGTGGCTATAAAGGTGCACTACGGGTATCTCCGAAAGTGTCTGTTGGGTTGGCACGAATCGAGACTCGGATTTGTCACTCCGTGTGACGGAGAGGTATCTCTGGGCCCACTCGGTAAGACATCATCATAAAGAGCTCAATGTGACCAAGGAGTTAGCCACGGGATGATGTATTACGGAACGAGTAAAGAGACTTGCCGGTAACGAGATTGAACAAGGTATAGAGATACCGACGATCGAATCTCGCGCAAGTATCATATCGATAGACAAAGGGAATTGTATACGAGATTGATTGAATCCTGGGCATCGTGGTTCATCCAATGAAATCATCGTGGAGCATGTGGGAGCCAACATGGGTATCTATATCCCGCTGTTGGTTATTGACCGGAGAGGTGTCTCGGTCATGTCTACGTGTCTCTCGAACCCGTAGGGTCTACACACTTAAGGTTCGATGATGCTAGGGTTATAGGGAAATGGTATACGTGATTACCGAAGGTTGTTCAGAGTCCCGGATGAGATCCCGGACGTCACGAGGATCTCCAGAATGGTCCGGAGGTAAATATTGATATGTATGAAGTCCAGTTTTGGTCACCGGAAAGTTTTTGGGCTCATCGGTAGTGTACCGGGAGTGCCGGGAGGGTGCCGGAGGACCCCCGGGAGGGGTGTGAAGACCATAGGACTTTGTGGGCCCTTAGAGGAGGTGTGCCAGCCCTTAGTGGGCTGGCCAAGACCTTCTAGAAAGGCCCATGCCGCTGGGATCAGGAGATAAAGGGCAAAAGGGATTTAAAAGAGGAGATCCACCTCCCTTGTGGGAGGTGGACTCTTCCCCACCTTCGGCTGAAGCTCTCCTCCTTGGAGGAGGGGCCAAGGAAGCCCTCCCTCTCCCTCCTCCTATATATATGCAAGGGTTTGGGCTGATTTGAGACACGACTTCTCTCTCTCGGTGCAACCCTACCCTTCCTCTTCCTCGTTCTCCGTAGCGCTTGGCGAAGCCCTGCCGGAGTTCACGTAGCTCCACCGTCACCATGTCGTCGTGCTGCCGGAGCTCTCCCTCAACCTCCTCCTTCCTCCTTGCTGGATCAAGGCGTAGGAGACGTCACCGGGCTGCATGTGTGTTGAATGCGGAGGCGTCATTGCTCGACGCTGAGATCGGAATCCACCGCGATCTGAATCGCTGCGAGTACGACTCCACCAACTGCGTTCTTGTAACGCTTCCGCTTAGCGATCATCAAAGGTATGAAGATGCAATCTCTCCCCACTCGTTTCTGGTTTCTCCATGGATAGATCTTGGTGATCGTAGGATTTTTTTTGATTTACTACTATGTCTCCCAACAATGGCATCATGAGCTAGGTCTATGCGTAGAATCTATGCACGAGTACAACACAAAGCAGTTGTGGGCGTCGATCTTGTTAATTTGCTTACCACAACTAGTCTTATCTTGATTCGGCAGTATTGTGGGATGAAGCGGCCCAGACCGACTTTACACGTACGCTTACGTGAGACTGGTTCCACCGCCTGACATGCACTTGTTGCATAAGGTGGCTAGCGGGTGTCTGTCTCTCCCACCTTAGTCGGATTGGATTCGATGAAAAGGGTCCTTATGAAGGGTAAATAGCAATTGGCATATCACGTTGTGGTTTTGGCGTAGGTAAGAAACGTTCTTGCTAGTAACCTATAGCAGCCACGTAAAAACTTGCAACTACAAATTAGAGGACGTCTAAATTGTTTTTGCAGCATATGCCTTGTGATGTGATATGGACAAAGAATGTGATGTGATGCATTGTGATGTAGGAGACTGATCATGTTCTTGTAATAGGATTCACGACTTGCATGTCGATGAGTATGACAACTGGCAGGAGCCATAGGAGTTGTCTTATTTTATTGTATGACCTGCGTGTCAATCATAAACGCCATGTAATTACTTTACTTTATTGCTAAATGTTAGCCATAGTAGTAGAAGTAATAGTTGGCGAGACAACTTCATGAAGAAACAATGATGGAGATCATGGTATCGTGCCGGTGACAGTGATGATCATGGTGCCCCGAAGAGAAGATGGAGATCAAAGGAGCAAGATGATATTGGCCATATCATGTCACTATATTGATTGCATGTGATGTTTATCATGTTTACATCTTATTTGCTTAGAACGACGGTAGTAAATAAGATGATCTCTCAATAAAATTTCAAGAGAAGTGTTCACCCTAATTGTGCACCGTTGCTAAGGATCGTCGTTCCGAAGCACCACGTGATGATCGGGTGTGATAGGTTCTAACGTTCGCATACAACGGGTGTAAGCCAGATTTACACATGCGATACACTTAGGTTGACTTGACGAGCCTAGCATGTACAAACATGGCCTCGGAACACGGAAGACCGAAAGGTCGAACATGAGTCGTATAGAAGATACGATCAACATGGAGATGTTCACCATGGATGACTAGTCCGTCTCACGTGATGATCGGACACGGGCTAGTTGACATGGATCATGTGTCACTTGGATGACTAGAGAGACGTCTATCTAAGTGGGAGTTCATTAAATAATTTGATTATGTGAACTTAATTATCATGAACTTAGTCTAAAATTATCTTTACAATCTATATTGTAGATCCAATGGCCAACGTGAATGTCACCCTCAATTTCAACGCGTTCCTAGAGAAAACCAAGCTGAAAGATGATGGAAGCAACTATGCGGACTGGGTCCGTGGCTTGAGGATCATCCTCATAACTTCCAAGAAATTGTATGTCCTCGATGCACCGCTAGGTGACCCACCCCTTCTCCCAGCAGAGCAAGACATTGCGAATGCTTGGCGTTCTTGCTGCGATGATTACTCCCTTGTTCAGTGCGGCATGCTTTACAATTTAGAACCGGGGATCCAAAAGCATTTTGAGCAACACAGAGCATATGAGATGTTCCAAGAGCTGAAACTGGTTTTTCAAGCTCATGCCCGGGTCGAGAGATATGACGTCTCCGACAAGTTCTTCAGCTGTAAGATGGAAGAGAACAGTTCTGTCAGTGAGCACATCCTCAAGATGTCTGGGCTTCACAACCGGTTGACTCAGCTGGGAGTTAATCTCCTGGATGACTCGGTCATTGACAGAATCCTCCAGTCGATTCCACCTAGCTACAAGAGCTTTGTGATGAACTACAACATGCAAGGGATGGAGAAGTCCATTCCTGAGTTGTACTCGATGCTGAAATCAGCGGAGGTCGAGATCAAAAAGGAGCATCAAGTGTTGATGGTGAATAAGACCACTAGTTTCAAGAAAGGCAAGGGTAAGAAGAACTTCAAGAAGGATGGCAAAGTTGTTGCCGTGCCCGGTAAGCAAGTTGTCGGGAAGAAGAAGAACAAGAATGGACCCAAGCCTGAGACTGAGTGTTTTTATTGCAAGGGTACCGGTCACTGGAAGCGGAACTGCCCCAAGTACTTAGTGGATAAGAAGGACGACAACGTTAAAGGTATATGTGATATACTTGTCATTGATGTGTACCTAACCAGCGCTCATAGTAGCTCCTGGGTATTTGATACCGGTGCAGTTGCTCACATTTGTAACTCCAAGCAGGAGCTGCGGAATAAGCGGAGGCTGGCAAAGGACGAGGTGACGATGCGCGTCGGGAATGGTTCCAAGGTCGATGTGATCGCCGTTGGCACGCTACCTCTACATCTACCTTCGGGATTAGTGTTAAACCTTAATAATTGTTATTTAGTACCAGCTTTGAGCATGAACATTATATCTGGATCTCGCTTGATTCGAGATGGCTACTCATTTAAATATGAGAATAATGGTTGTTCTATTTATATGAGAGAAATGTTTTATGGTCATGCCCCGCTGGTCAATGGTTTATTTTTGATGAATCTCGAACGTGATGTTACACATGTCCATAGCGTGAATACCAAAAAGTGTAAGGTTGATAACGATAGTCCCACTTACATGTGGCACTGCCGCCTTGGTCATATTGGTGTCAAACGCATGAAGAAGCTCCATACTGATGGACTTTTGGAGTCTCTTGATTTCGAATCATTTGACACGTGCGAACCATGCCTCATGGGCAAGATGACCAAGACTCCGTTCTCCGGAACAATGGAGCGAGCAACTGACTTGTTGGAGATAATACATACCGATGTATGCGGTCCAATGAGTGTCGAGGCTCGTGGTGGCTACCGTTATGTTCTCACCCTCACTGATGACTTAAGTAGATGTGGGTATGTCTACTTAATGAAACATAAGTCTGAAACTTTTGAAAGGTTCAAGGAATTTCAGAGTGAGGTAGAGAATCAATGTGACAGGAAAATAAAGTGCCTACGATCTGATCGTGGCGGAGAATATTTAAGTCACGAGTTTGGCACGCACCTAAGGAAATGTGGAATTGTTTCACAACTCACGCCGCCTGGCACACCTCAGCGAAATGGTGTGTCTGAACGTTGTAATCGCACTCTATTACATATGGTACGATCTATGATGTCTCTTACCGACTTACCGCTATCATTTTGGGGATATGCATTAGAGACTGCCGCATTCACTTTAAATAGGGCACCGTCAAAATCCGTTGAGATGACACCGTATGAATTATGGTTTGGAAAGAAACCTAAGCTATCGTTTCTAAAAGTTTGGGGGATGCGATGCTTATGTGAAGAAACTTCAACCTGAGAAGCTTGAACCCAAAGCGGAAAAGTGCGTCTTCATAGGATATCCCAAAGAGACTATTGGGTATACCTTCTACCTACGATCCGAGGGCAAAGTCTTTGTTGCCAAGAATGGATCCTTTCTCGAGAAAGAGTTTCTCTCGAAAGAAGTAAGTGGGAGGAAAATAGAACTTGATGAGGTAATTGTACCTCCACTCGAACCGGAGAGTAGCACAACACAGGAAGTTGTTTCTGTGGAGCCTGCACTGGCTGGAGAGGAAGTTAATGATGATGATCATGAAACTTCAGATCAAGTTAATATTGAACGTCGAAGGTCCACTAGGACACGTTCCGCACCAGAGTGGTACGGCAACCCTGTCCTAGAGATCATGTTGTTAGACAACGGTGAACCTTCGGACTATGAAGAAGCGATGGCGGGCCCGGATTCCAACAAATGGCTTGAAGCCATGAAATCCGAGATAGGATCCATGTATGAGAACAAAGTATGGACTTTGGTGGACTTGCCTGATGATAAGCAAGCCATTGAAAATAGATGGATCTTTAAGAAGAAGACTGACACGGATGGTAATGTGACCGTCCATAAGGCTCGGCTTGTCGCTAAGGGTTATCGACAAGTTCAAGGAGTTGACTACGATGAGACTTTCTCACCCATAGCGATGCTGAAGTCTGTCCGAATCATGTTAGCAATTGCCGCATTTTATGATTATGAGATCTGGCAAATGGACGTCAAAACGGCATTCCTTAATGGTTTCCTTAAGGAAGAACTGTATATGATGCAGCTGGAAGTTTTGTCGATCCTAAAGATGCTAACAAAGTATGCAAGCTCTAGCGCTCCATCTATGGACTGGTGCAAGCATCTCGGAGTTGGAACATTCGCTTTAACGAGGTGATTAACGCCTTTAGGTTTATATAGGTTTATGGAGAACCCTGTATTTACAAGAAAGTGAGTGGGAGCTCTATAGCATTTCTCATATTATATGTGGATGACATACTGATAATGGGAAATGATATAGAACTTTTTGTAAGTGTAAAGGCGTACTTGAATAAGTGTTTTTCAATGAAGGACCTTGGAGAAGCTGCTTACATATTAGGTATTAAGATCTATAGAGATAGATCGAGACGCCTCATAGGTCTTTCACAAAGCACATACCTTGACAAGATATTGAAGAAGTTCAATATGGATCAGTCCAAGAAGGGGTTCTTGCCTGTGTTACTAGGTGTGAGATTGAGTACGACTCAATGCCCGACCACGACAAAGGATAGAGAAGAGATGAGTGTCATCCCCTATGCTTCAGCCATAGGCTCTATTATGTATGCCATGCCGTGTACCAGACCTGATGTGAACCTTGCCATAAGTTTGGTAGGGAGGTACCAAAGTGATCCCGGAGCGGAACACTGGACAACGGTCAAGAATATCCTGAAGTACCTGAAAAGGACAAAGGACATGTTTATCATATATGGAGGTGCCGAAGAGCTCGTCGTAAAGGGTTACGTCGATGCTAGCTTTGACACAGATCCGGATGACTCCAAGTCGCAAACCGGATACGTGTATGTTTTGAACGGAGGGCAGTCAGCTGGTGTAGCAGCAAGCAAAGCGTCGTGGCGGCATCTACATGTGAAGCGGAGTACATAGCTGCTTTAGAAGCAACAAAGGAAGGAGTCTGGATGAAGGAGTTCATCACCGACCTAGGAGTAATTCCAAGTGCGTCGGGCCCGATGACTCTATTCTGTGACAACACTGGAGCTATTGCCCTTGCGAAGGAGCCCAGGTTTCACAAGAAGACAAGACACATCAAGCGCCGCTTCAACTCCATCCATGATTACATTCAGGAGGGAGATATAGATATTTGTAAAGTGCATACGGATCTGAATGTCGCAGATCCGTTGACTAAACCTCTCTCACGAGCAAAACATGATCAACACCAGAATGCTATGGGTGTACGATTCATCACAATGTAACTAGATTATTGACTCTAGTGCAAGTGGGAGACTATTGGAAATATGCCCTAGAGGCAATAATAAAATGGTTATTATTGTATTTCCTAGTTCATGATAATTGTCTATTGTTCATGCTATAATTGTGTTAACCGGAAACCGTAATACATGTGTGAATACATAGACCACAACGTGTCCCTAGTGTGCCTCTAGTTGACTAGCTCGTTGATCAATAGATGATCACGGTTTCATGACCATTGGATGCTGTTGATAACGGGATCACATCATTAGGAGAATGATGTGATGGGCAAGACCCAATCCTAAGCATAGCACAAGATCGTGTAGTTCGTTTGCTAAAGATTTTCAATGTCAAGTATCGTTTCCTTAGACCATGAGATTGTGCAACTCCCGGATACCGTAGGAATGCTTTGGGTGTGCCAAATGTCACAACATAACTGGGTGGCTATAAAGGTGCACTACGGGTATCTCCGAATGTGTCTGTTGGGTTGGCACAAATCGAGACCGGGATTTGTCACTCCGTGTGACGGAGAGGTATCTCTGGGCCCACTCGGTAAGACATCATCATAATGAGCTCAATGTGACTAAGGAGTTGTCCACGAGATGATGTATTACGGAACGAGTAAAGAGACTTACCGGTAACGAGATTGAACAAGGTATAGAGATACCGACGATCGAATCTCGGGCAAGTATCATACCGATAGACAAAGGGAATTGTATACGGGATTGATTGAAACCCCGACATCGTGGTTCATCCGATGAAATCATCGTGGAGCACGTGGGAGCCAACATGGGTATCCATATCCCGCTGTTGGTTATTGACCGGAGAGGTGTCTCGGTCATGTCTACGTGTCTCCCGAACCCGTAGGGTCTACACACTTAAGGTTCGATGATGCTAGGGTTATAGGGAAATGGTATACGTGATTACCTAAGGTTGTTCGGAGTCCCGGATGAGATCCCAGACGTCACAAGGATCTCCGGAATGGTCCGGAGGTAAAGATTAATATATAGGAAGTCCAGTTTTGGTCACCGGAAAGTTTTCGGGCTCATCGGTAGTGTACCGGGAGTGCCGGGAGGGTGCCGAAGGACCCCCGGGAGGGGTGTGACGACCATAGGACTTTGTGGGCCCTTAGAGGAGGTTTGCCAGCCCTTAGTGGGCTGGCCAAGACCTTCTAGAAAGGCCCATGTGGCTGGGATCAAGAGATAAAGGGCAAAAGGGATTTAAAAGAGGAGATCCACCTCCCTTGTGGGAGGTGGACTCTTCCCCACCTTCGGCCGAAGCTCTCCTTCTTGGAGGAGGGGCCAAGGAAGCCCTCCCTCTCCCTCCTCCTATATATATGCAAGGGTTTGGGCTGATTTGAGACACGACTTCTCTCTCTCGGCGCAGCCCTACCCTTCCTCTTCCTCGTTCTCTGTAGCGCTTGGCGAAGCCCTGCCGGAGTTCACGTAGCTCCACCGTCACCACGCCGTCGTGCTGCCGGAGCTCTCCCTCAACCTCTCCTTCCTCCTTGCTGGATCAAGGCGTAGGAGACGTCACCGGGCTGCACATGTGTTGAACGCGGAGGCGCCGTTGTTCGGCGCTGAGATCGGAATCCACCGCGATCTGAATCGCTGCGAGTACGACTGCACCAACCGCGTTCTTGTAACAATTCCGCTCAGCGATCATCAAATGTATGAAGATGCAATCTCTCCCCACTCGTTGTTGGTTTCTCCATGGATAGATCTTGGTGATTGTAGGAAAGTTTTTGATTTACTACTACTTCTCCCAACATCATCGACTTATAGAGCCTGTGTACACTCACAAACACATTAGTACCTTAACCTATAAGTCTTCAATACACCAAAATCACTAAGGGGCACTAGATGCACTAACATATATTAGCTAGATCATGATAAAAAATTTATGGATAATGTTCTGGCAAACGTATCCAAAGATTTCTTACGTTTCTGCTCCTTTCAGACGTGATCATGCGAATGTTCTCGCAAACGTAGTATGCGCATAAACTAATCCCCTGCTCCTGCTTCATGCACTTTACGAGAATATAATTCAATCAGGTAATAATTAAGCAAGCATGATAATGGTATTGAAACTAGAATTAAAGAGATGCACGAACGTAGCTAGCTAGCTAGTAGTACTTAATTACCTTGGGTCGCACCCATTTGAGTTGTTGTGCCGAGTCGCCTGGGATCTGTTTGATGAACTTGGCCCAAGCCCTGCCTGCCGGCAAAGAAAATGAATAAATGAGTTATTAACTAGTTGATAGGAAATGAAGTAATTAAAGAGGCCGACATAGATTGAAATTACTTGTCAAGCAGCCCCCTCACGATTGCGTATTCAGATGGATCCTTAAATAGCGAGTCGAGTAATTCAAATTTTCCCTTGTCAACTTCAATGATTAACAAGATCTAGTGGTAATTGCATAACTCATCAACAACACTTATTAACATCTAGTAAGCAAAAAATAGAATTTGTAGTACAAGATATATATAGTAACACTCACCCGAAGTTGTAAGGAAGTAGTATCTCTAGTTGGGCGTTTAGATGCTTCAAAAAAATCTAGCATGGCTTTCTCTGTGTCTTTTCTCAAATATGCATTTCCCATATCTTTTGATTAATCGTATTTGGGTCAATGAACCCAATGCCATAGCGTCCAGCTTGTTTTATTTCATACATCTTCATTCTCCATAATACCACAGAAATGAATATAGTGAGGGTAATTACAAGTAATGAACGAGAGCACAACTAGCTAGAGACTTAAATTTTAGAAAGAAATCACTCAGACAATAGCAACTGACTAAAGATTTGTCGAGTGCGTCTTGATTGAATAACTGAAACAACTCTGAATAATGAATCCACGGATCTTTTTTATGGAAGTAATGCCTCCCTTTGACTCTCACCATGAGGGACTCTTGATTGGTATTTGTTGTTATTTGCATGTACCACATATAAAAATTGTACAATCTCGTTGGTAGAAGCTTGACATCTCCAGGCTTGACCAGAGGTTTGCCACGGGCATATTGATATTTTACTTCTGACTCTTTTAGACCAGGGATTTCCTCAAGTCCCAGGAGTTGTTCAACACTGACACCAGCCTCTTTAGCCATCCTAATATGATCTTCGGTTACTCCTGGCCGACCGGCGGTACTCACAGGTGTTTGTACAATGAGTGGGTGGATCGATTGCACTGCCTGTTCTCCTAGCTGGGGGATAGTTTTCCTGCTTTTTTTGCCAACTCCTTGGCTCGAGCTAGAGCTCGAATCCTTTTGTCCTGCAAGATATGACTTCTTGATAGACCGCACATAGTCGATGTCCTTCTGATTGACAGCCGGTCGAGCCATATCAATGAAGTGTTGTGAGACATGCTCAGGTACTTTCTCCTTTGGCGGCTGGGGCGATTTCGGTCCAAAATGGGCCTTCACTTTGGCATCCACTGTGCTCTTGAGTTGCTCCTCCGTCAGGTGGTAAGGCAACTTCGGAAGAGGCTTGAGGCTTGGACCATATTTTAATTTCTTGCCTGTTGTACCGCTAGTCGTCGTAGCTGCAGCCTCTCTCTTTCGTTATTGCCTAGGCGACGGAGCACGCTGAGTCAACGGAGCACGCTGACATCGTGCCAGACTTGGAGGGGGAGTCGTCTGACGTGATGCCTGACTTGGAGGAGGAGGAGTTGGCTGACGCCGTGCCGGACTTGTAGGAGGAGTCGGCTGACGCAGTGCAGGACTTGGAGGAGGAGGAGGTGTCGACTGACGCGGCGGCGGACTTGGAGGAGGAGGAGTCGGTGGCCTTGGAAAGACAATGCAATCCTTTTTCCATAGAATGATACGATGTATGGCCTCTCCTAGTGTTCTCTCCTCGTCACCTCCAAGAATTTCAAGTTGTAGCTCTTGATATGTTGACATCACTTCATCAACCCCGACACGAGCATAGCCAGCTAGAATGAGATTGCAATGGAAGGTTGCTTCTAGGGGATTTGCTAAAGCATAGCCGTCCGCCACCTTCATGGATAAGTTCTTCACTTTCATGTGTAGCTCATAGTTAGTCATGTCTTTGATATCATCCACATGGTAGCTAGCTAGCAGTGCATCATCATTGATATTGTCCGGGTGGAACCCATGCTGCTTCTCGGCATAGATGGGACGGTGGTATCCAATGCTGGATCGATCTGCTCATGCTTTCGCTGAGATGCCCTTTCCTGGCCAACTGAGTCGATCTGCTCCTGCTGCTGCCTGACTCTGGATTCCAACTCTAGGTGCTTTGATTCTAGGCCTTCAAGGCGGAGTGCTTCCTCCTTCTTCTTTTGCTCCTTTTGCATCTTCTTTCTTGCACATCTTCTTTAGTCGTCGTTCCAACCAGCAAACCCCTCAAACCACGGAACAACGCATTTCCCTCGTGTTCTTCCCGGGTGTTCAGGATTCTTCAGGGCGCGTGTAAGCTCATCGTCCTCTCTGTTGGGCGTGAACACCCCCGTTCGAGCTTCTTCTATTTCCATCAGAATTTCGTCTGCCACTTTTTCAAGACTTGCCTTCACCATAATAGCCCCTGTCTTTGGGTCCAACTTCCCCCCATGCACATAAAACCATGTCCTGCACCTTGGGGGACTAGGTCACTGTAACTGGAGTGACCCCTGCACTAATCATATCTTGTTCCAATTGATCCCACATAGGCAGGGCCGTCTGTTAGCCACCTGGCCCCAGAGTATATGGTGCCACTGCTTTTTTGCAGCATTAATCTTGTTCTTTCTCGACCGTTCCTTATCTAGTTCCGATTCCTTGAACTTCACGTAATCATCCCAGTGATCTTTTGCCTTCACCAGCGCTCCCTAGAATTTTGGATTCATTTTGTTTGCTTTGACGTACGCAGCCCATGCATTTTTCTTGAAGGTGTTGAATGCGATCACCATATTTTTAAGAGCATAGTTTCTGACTTTCTTCAGATCTGCATCTGTCAAGTTATCTGGTAGTGTGAAATGTGACATCAGCTCGATCCAAAGCACATATTTTGCTCTTTCATCGACAAAAGTAACTCCTTCTCGATATCCCTTTGCTGCCTTTTCCCATTCTTATGTGGAGATTGGGATTTGGTCCCTGACAATAACTCCGCATTGATTCTTGAAGTTGGTCACATTTTTCCTAGGTTCAAGCGGTTCGCCAGTTGATGTATTGATGGAATCGATGTTGAACTTTACTCCAGGGTCTAACTTTTTGTCCGGGCCTTGAACTACCCTGTCGCTTGTAGAAGATTTGCTCGATTCGGAGGCCTGAAAGAAGAAAGATCGATTTGTTAATACATATACAACTCAATTAAGACATGTAATGGTCACCGGATGGCTTATATAATAAATATACCTCGCCGGTCTTTGTTATTTGAAGAACATTTTCTTCGTCAACGTTGTTGTCGAATTCATCTATTCTTTTGTCTTCATCAAACGTACAACCCTCACCGGAATTGTTCAGATATTGTGAGCCATCATCATCTTCATGTTCATGCTCTGGGCTCGTGGAGCGTATGATGTTGAATAGAGCCTCTTCTCCTCCTCTGTCGGTATTGTCCATAGCTTTTATTTAACTAACCCACAAGAAAGATAAAACAATTTAGTATTCAAATTAGAATGCATGCAATCAATAAGGAAAACTGAATCATAGTACATAATATGCATCATCGAATATAATCTCGAATAAATCGTCTTGAATATTATCGAATATAATCTTGAATACATATCGAATATTATTACTAATACATCTTGAATATTATTGATTATATAATATCACTACTATAGATCCAGTTGATGTCTCGCGCGGCAGGTGGTGGACACCCAAAGAGAAGGAACTATGACAGGATCATAGCTCGGGTGAGATCCCTGAAGAACCTGCCAGGTATTGGAGAACTTGACGTCCAATGCATCCATGTAGCGACGGACGTGCTCGTCCTCCTCCCTGACATGGCAACGTACCTCCTCCGGCGGGGCCGGCTGCCTCCGCACCGAAAGTGGCCAACACAAACACCACCAAAGAAGCTCCGGGTCGACGACGGGACCCGGGTTCCTCACCAAGCTGCGCCCCTGTGAAGGTAGCACCTCCCAGTGCCAGCCCCGTGGAGCCCAGTCCCGGACATGGCGCCTCTGAAGCAGGACGTCCTCGCGAACAAGTCGACGACAAGGATGGGGGCCAGGCATCATTGACTCCGAGAAGAAATTCTTATGAAAAATTTCCTAGGTTATAACTAGCCTAATAATATTCCTTTCTCAATAAAAAATTCTGAAAAATTTCTCAATTATTATTTCCTATGCAACATTTTAGTATGCAATTTTTTTTATGTAATATGAGATACAACATTATATACTTCTAAGCAACATTTTAATAGGTTAGGGACATTATATACCTCTAATTAAGCAAAAAAAACAATTAAGCATATATACTAATTAAACACTAATTATAGAAAAACAACATTATATAAAAAAATCATCTAACATTTATATATCTAAAATTCATCTAACATGTATATACATCTAATTAACATTCAAAATTCATCTAATGAACATCTAATTAAATTTCATCTAACATTTCTATATATCTAAAATTCATCTAATTAAGCAAAAAATCCAAAGGCGAGGCGAGTCAGGGGCTCACAGCAGGGCGACGCCCGGCGAGGCGAGGTGAGTCGTCGGCGACGGCGACTGCGACGACGACGGCGACAGCGCGCGAGCTCGAGGAGGGGGCGGCACGCGACGAGGGCGACAACGGGGGGCGGCGCGTCGGGGGCGGCGACTGCATGGGTGGCGCATCAGGGGCGGCGATGGCATGGGCGGCGTGTTGGCGGCGGCGACGACATGTGCGACGACGACGTAGGGGCAGGTGGTGCGTCGGGAGCGTGCGGGCGGCGAGCTCCTTTGTGGTCGAAGAGACGAAGAAAGCAGAGGGAAAATGAAAAAAGTTCAAGTGCTGCTTATATAGGAGGACCTTTAGTCACGTTTGGTGGCTCCAACCGCGACTAAAGACCTTTAGTCGCGGTTGGAGCCACCAACCGCGACTAAAGGTGAATTTCACCAGCCGAATCGGCGGGAAGCGAACCCCTTTAGTCGTGGTTGGTGGCTCCAACCGCGACTAAAGGGCCCCCCTTTAGTCGCGGTTGGAGACATCAACCGCGACTAAAGGCCTCCTTGTGCCAGGCGAGTGGTAGGGTGGATGTTTAGTCCCACCTCGCTAGTTGAGGGGAGCTCGCACCGGTTTATACTGCTGTGGCTACCGTGTCGAGCTCCTCTTGTAAGCAGGCTTTCTGGGCCTACCGCACATCTGCCACCCTATGGGGCCTACTAGGCCATACGGGCTTGCGTCTTGGCCCAACAAGAGGTTGAGTTTCTAGTCCTATGCAGGCCGTGGCGGCCTAGTAGGCGGGCTTTTTTAATGTTTTTTTGTTTTTTTGTTTTCTGCTTTATTTATTTTCTTTTGTTTCTGAGTTTTTTTTTCTTTATTTAGAGTTTCTTTGTAATCTTTTTTCTTTAGGTAAAAAAATTATAAACTTTCTGTTAGTGCTAATAGTTTTCAAATTTGAATAGTTTAAATTTGAATTATTTAAAATTTGTGTGAATCACTAGTTTGTGAATAACTTTAATTCAAAAATAGTTTTTTCAATGATTCTTTTTTTTGTTGTTTAATATTAGCGCCTTTTATCATTATATTCAATTTGGTAATTCTTAGGTTATTTAAAAAATGAAATGCCTTAGTAACAGACGAGTTTTCGTCTAAAATCCTGATACTTCGAAAGAGATTGTCCATTTTGTACATGAAGTGCATCTAGTTTTTGCCGTAACACTCTCAACTTTTTAGCACATGCTATGTGGGTGAAATGATGATACCATGCCAACTTTCATCCATTTCAGAGTTCATTTGTAGTGCTTATCAATTTCAGGGTCATTTAGCTCAAAAAAATCAGTAAATGCATGAAAAATAGCAAATGAAGTCAGAAAGGGTTGAAAATTGATGGCCCGCCTTCGAATGGTGCATACTGAACGCACAAAAAGTCTGGAGTTGAAATAAGTTAAGAGAATGAAATGCCTTTGTTACCGGCGCGTTTTCGTCTAAAACGTGATACTTCGAAAGAGATTGTCCATTTTATACACAAAGTGCATCCAGTTTTTGTCGTAAACCTCTCAACTTTTTAGCACATGCTATGTGGGTGAAATGATGATACCATGCCAACTTTCAACCTTTTCAGAGTTCATTTTTAGTGCTTATCAATTTCAGGGTCGTTTAGCTAAAAAATCAGTAAACATGAAAAATAGCAAATGAAGTGAGAAAGGGTTGAAAATTGATGACGTGGCTTCGAATGGTGCATACTGAACGCACAAAAATTCTGGAGTTGGAATAAGTTAAAAAAATGAAATGCCTTTGTAACACACGAGTTTTCGTTTGAAACCCTGATACTTCGAAAGAGATTGTGCATTTTGTACACGAAGTGCATCCAGTTTTTGCCGTAACCCTCTCAACTTTTTAGCA
This sequence comes from Hordeum marinum, assembly GCA_022496015.1. Lineage (NCBI taxonomy): Eukaryota > Viridiplantae > Streptophyta > Magnoliopsida > Poales > Poaceae > Hordeum > Hordeum marinum. The sequence continues at coordinate 74,915,099 of CM039673.1, forward strand.
CATGCTATGTGGGTGAAATGATGATACCATGCCAACTTTCAACATTTTCAGAGTTCATTTGTAGTGCTTATCAATTTCAGGGTCATTTAGCTAAAAAAATCAGTAAATGCATGAAAAATAGCAAATGAAGTAAGACCATTGTAACCATAATATGTGTCCTTTGGCCCATTGTTTTTTGGTGCATCAAAGCGGACACCACTGTTTTGGTTGGCGCTCTTTTTATCTTGGGTGATCGTGTAAAATGTATTCCCATTTATCTCGTATCCTTTGAAAGTCAATATAGTCGAAGATGGTAACTTGGACAACAAGTACAGGTCATCTTCAACAGTGTCATCATGCATGAGACGTGTCTGCAACCAACCGGCGAAAGTCACCATTTGTTCATGTGTAATCCAGTCGTCAGACTTCTCCAGGTGTTTGGAGCGTAGAATATTTTTGTGTTGCTTGATATACGGAGCCACCAAGGTGGAACTTTGAAGAACTATGTAGTGTGCTTGTGCCAAAGAAAGTCCTGGCATATTTGTGAATTCTTTCCTAGCGTGCCTTTTCCACCCAGTCTGCCATCATGTCGCGATTCAGGAACACCAATCGGCTTAATGTCAGGAATAAATTCAACACAAAACTCAATGACCTCCTCTGTTTCATGGCCCTTGGAGATGCTTCCTTCTGGCCTAACACAATTATGAACATATTTCTTTAAGAATCCCATGAACCTCTCAAAGGGGAACATATTGTGTAGAAATACAGGACCAGAATGGCAATCTCCTCGACTAGGTGAACTAGGACATGCGTCATGATATTCAAGAAGGATGGTGGGAACACCAACAAAAAACTGACAAGACATTGCACCAAATCATTCTCTAACCTTGGTAGGATTTCTGGATCGATTACCTTCTGAGAGATTACATTCAGGAATGCACATAGCTTCACAATGGCTAATCGAACGTTTTCCGGTAGAAGCCCCCTCAATGCAACCCGAAGCAGTTACGTCATAATCACGTGGAAGTCACGAGACTTTAGGTTCTGGAACTTTTTCTCTGCCATATTTATTATTCCCTTTATATTCGACGAGAAGTCAGATAGGACCTTCATACCGAGCAGGCATTCAAAGAAGATTGCCTTCTCTTCTTTGGTCAGAGCGTAGCTGGCATGACCCTAAAACTACTTTGGATCCATGTCGTCTTCTCCGTGCATACGTTGCTGGTCCTCCCGTGCCTCCGGCGTATCTTTTGTCTTCCCATACACGCTCAAGAAGCCTCACAGGTTCACGAAAAGATTCTTGGTCACGTGCATCACATCGATTGCGGAGCGGACCTCGAGGTCTTTCCAATACGGTAGGTCCCAAAATATAGATTTCTTCTTCCACATGGGTGCGCGTTTGTTAGCATCATTCGGAACAGATTATGCACCAGGACCCTTGCCAAAGATTACTTTTAAATCCTTGACCATATCAAGTATGTCATCACCCGTACGGTGGTGAGGCTTCTTTCGGTGATCTGCCTCACCTTTGAAATGCTTGCCTTTCTTTCTTTCGAGATGCCTGCTCTAAAGAAATCGACGATGCCCCAGATACACATTCTTTTTTACATTTATCCAAATATATACTGTCGGTATCATCTAAATAGTGCGTGCATGCGTGGTATCCCTTGTTTGTCTGTCCTGAAAGGTTACTGAGAGTAGGCCAATCATTGATGGTTACAAAGAGCAATGCATGTAGGTGAAATTCCTCCTGATCTTTCGGATTCCACGCACGTACACCTTTTCCATTCCACAACTATAAAAGTTATTGAACCAATGGCCTTAGGTACACATCAATGTCGTTGCCAAGTTTCTTGGGGCCTTGTATGAGCACTCGCATCATAATGAACTTCCGCTTCATGCACAACCAAGGAGGAAGGTTATAGATACATAGAGTCACATGCCATGTGCTATGATTGCTGTTTTGCTCCCCAAAAGGATTAATGCCATCTGCACTTAAACCAAACCATACGTTCCTTGTGTCCTTTGCAAAGTCCATCCACTTTCTCTCGAGTTTTCTCCACTGCGACCCGTCAGCGGGCACTCTCAACTTCTCGTCTTTCTTACGGTCTTCGTTGTGACATCGCATCAACTTGGCATGCTCTTTGTTTTGGAACAAATGTTTCAACCGTGGTATTATAGGAGCATACCACATCACCTTGGCAGGAATCTTCTTCCTGGGGCACTCGCCCTCAACATCATCAGGGTCATCGTGGCTGATCTTATAGCGTAATGCACAACATATCGGGCATGCATTCAAATCATTGTACTCACCGCGGTAGAGGATGCAGTCATTAGGGCATGCATGTATCTTCTCGACCTCTAATCCTAGAGGGCAGACAGCCTTCTTTTCTTCGTACGTACTCTCAAGCAATTCGTTGTCCTTTGGTAGCTTCTTCTTTAACATTATCAGCAACTTTTGAAATGCCTTGTCAGATACACCATTCTCTGCCTTCCATTGCAGCAATTCCAGTGTGGTACCCAGCTTTTTATTGTCATCTTCGCAATTTGGGTACAACCCTTTTTGTGATCCTCTAACATGCGCTGCAACTTCAGCTTATCCTTTTCACTTGCACAGTTTCTCTTTGCATCGGCAATGGCCCAACCAAGATCATTAGTGGGCTCATCTGATGCCTCTTCTTTAGCTCCTTCCCGCATTGTTGGCTTAGGTTCTTCCCCCATTGTTGTACCATCATATTCTTGGAACCCATGGCCAGGATAGATGTTGCCATCCTCCTCTTCTTCATTCTCTTCCATTAGGACCCCGCTTTCTCCATGCTTGGTCCAACAGTTATAGCCGGACATGAAACCGAACTCAAACAGGTGGACGTGAATGGTTCTTGAGTTAGAGTAATTTCGATCATTCTTACAGCCAGCACATGGACAATACATAAAACCATCTGGCCACTCGTTTGCCTTAGTCGCAACCAGAAAAGTATGCACGCCATTAATGAACTGGGGAGAGCATCGGTTGTCGTACATCCATTGTTGGCTCATCTTCTTTACACAACACCGAAAATGCCAAATTAATACAAGTTCATACATAAAGTTCATACAAACTTGTTCTCATAAAACAACATACAAACTCTCTAGCTAAAGCATTTAAATGCAACAACAAATGCGATCAACATCGCAACTAAGGTAACAATTGATCCAACAACATAGTGATACCAAGCCTCACTATCAATGATATATCTTTTAAATTTTCTAATCTTCAAGCGCATTGCACCCATCTTGATCTTGTGATCATTGATGACATCGGCAACATAGGACTCCAGTTTCATCTTCTCTTCTTCAACTCTTTTGAATTTTTCTTTCAAATACTCGTTTTCTTTTTCAACTACATTTAACTTCTTGACAAGAATATCTATGTCGGTTGGAATCTCCGGTTCACATACCTCCTAGATAAAAATATCTATGTCAACTTGATTGGCATAATTGTCATAAACACGAAATGCAACAAAGAGTTATAAAAGAGAGTATATACCACATCCGCATCATAAACCGTACGAGGGCCGACGGGGACGGATTTCAAAACCATGCCACTATGTATAACAAACAACCATATAGGTAAGAAAACTATACAAGTAACTAACTAAATCTTACAAACATGGTTTTTTTTATAAAAAGGATAAGAACAAGAGGCTCACCAAGGTGGTGCCGGCAACAGGACGGTGCGGGCGATCGACGATGGTTAGGACGGGGATGGGAAGGCACTAAGTAAACCACACCTACAAATGCAAAGTAAGAAGTTAGTTTGAGCTCAAATTGCATAAATCAAATAAACTACCACATACAAACTAAAACCCACAAATTACTATACTTATAGAGCATTGCAAGAGCTAATCTAGCAATGACAGATGAAAGGACAAAGTTGCTAACCTTTGTGAACACTTGGATGGATGGGATGCCTCCAAATCTTGACAAATTTTGTCAAAAAAGGAGGATTAGCTCGAGGAAGAGAGGAAGAACAAAGAGGAGAGGAAAGGGGAAGGACCGAGAGGAGTGTGCTTGGGCTGGCGCCGAAGGGTTTCATATAGGGGACCTTTAGTCCCGGTTGGTGGCTCCAACTGTGACTAAAGATTAGCCTATAGTCACGGTTGGAGCCACCAACCGGGACTTAAGGTTTCTGTGGGGCCCAAGGCTGACGCCAGCCTGCCACCACACCTTTAATGCCGGTTCGTGAGACGAACCGGGACTAAAGGTCCGGAACGAACCGACACTAATGATACCCGTCATGAACCGGGACTAATGAGCACATTAGTGTCGGTTCAATAGCCAACCAGGACTAATGAGGCGGATGAAAGGTCTCCTTTCTACTAGTGGTCATGGTTGGTCAAAGAGTCGTTAGTTCTTCTCTGTCATGATGGGGAGTGCCAAGATCCCCGCTAATAAACTAGATTGCCCGAAGCTTGACAACCTGCCTAATGATCACCTAAGTCGATGGATTCTCGTCTAGATGGATGAATTCTTATATTTAACAAGTTTTGTCATTTTTACCTAAATTTGGGTCATTTTTAGGTAGAAGATAGACATGCTTGGCTTTGTATGCCTGAAAATTGGCTAGTGCCTTGGTCAACTTGTGGGATTTATTGGACTTTGCCTCGGCATGATTCAGTTGATTGCACCTTCTTTGACCGTCGACACGATAACGGACTTACATAGCACGGAGACTATATCTTGCATTAAGCGAGACAGTAGCAACTCTCGTTGCAAGAGTCTACAGTAATGGGTCGGCCCACTTGCGCACGCTAAAAGAATATACTGAACAAAAAAGGTGCATGGGGCATTCGGACCCTAGCCTCCCCGCTAAGAGCAAGCACGGCTAGCCACCGGGCTAGCCTCGGGTTCGAGATAGAATAATAGTCCGGGACTACTTAAGTTGAACCAAGCCGGGTTTCCACTTCTTTTTCCAAGTTTTCTCGTTTCGTTTTTTCACCGGTTTACCTTCTCTTTTCCTTTGTTTTCATTGGAGTTTTTCTTTTCTTTCTATTTTCATTATTTTTATTTATTCTTTCATGGTTTTTACTGGGTTTTTCCTTTTTTGGTTTTGTTTCTTTCTTTCTCATTTTTCATCGGTTTTTGTTTCTTGGTTTTTGTCTGATTTTCTGATTTCTTCTCCATTATTTTATTTTTATTTTTTCTTATGTTTCTTTTGTTTTCACTCTACATTTTTCGTATATGTTAAGAACATTTTTCAAATATACGTTTAATATTTTTGCAATACAAATTTAAAAAATTGAATACATGGTCAACATTTTTTCTATATACATTTTTCAAATACAAGATTAACAATTTTCGAATACATGGTCAACAATTTTTCTACACACTAAAAACATGTTAGATTAACTCTGCTCAAATGAAAATCCTAACATTTTCTAATACTTGGTCAACATATTTTCTATATAGATTTAATATTTCCAAACGCTTTACTAACATTTTCAAACACTTGTTCAACTTTTTTAAATGCTTGAGTAACATTTTTGTATATATGATACAAAAATCATCATTTTTTTAATACATGATCAACATTTTTTCTACACACATTTAACATTTTCCAAATGCTTGACCAACATTTTTCAAACACTTGTTCAATTTTTTTCAAATGCTTGATTAACATTTGTATATACATGATCAATTTGTCTCATCATTTTTGCAAATACATGGTCAACATATTTTCTATACACATTTAACATTTCCATATATTTTATTAATATTTTTTAATTGCTTTATTAACATTTTTATATAGATGTTTCATCATTTTTTAATACATGGTCAACATTTTTTCTATACACATTTAACGTTTGACAAATGCTCGATTAACCTTTTGCAAATACTTGTTCAACATTTTTTTAAATGCATAATTCAAAATTTTATATATATGCCAAAAAAATATCATTTTTCTAATACAAGATCAAGAATTTTTCTATACATGTTCAACATTTTTTCGAATGCTTGAATAACATTTCCCAAATACATTGTTTAACATTTTTGAAATATTTGTTCAACAATTTCCAAATACTTTTAAGGAGTGGTTTTTAATATTTTATATATATATAGAGAGAGAGAGAAACACACACACTAACACCTATATATATATATATATACTGTAAAGAAAGAAAGAAAGTAAAGAAACAGAAATATAAAATTAAAAAGAAACAAAAAAAAGAGGTTATGGTGAATTCGAGATATAAGTGCGCCCCTTAGAGCATCTCTAGCAGACCCCCTATTTTGCGAAACTGTAAACGCAGTTTACACTTCGAGCAGGGGGTCTATACGGGATGAAAATCGACGCGGCAGAGCAGAACGGTATCGCTAACCGTATTTGAAAAACATGTTTCGCGCAAGAAATTTAACGCAAAAGATCGTCGGTGCACTGATCATTCGTTACACACCGGTGCACTGATCATTCGTTACATAGCAAGATATATTACATAATTGCTTGTTAGAGCTATGCCGGAGCTACGCTACCCTAGCACTCCCTGCTCGTAGAGCACGTTGTCGATCTCCTTGTCCCTCCGGGGGCACTGCAGCTCCGCTTCCTCCTCCCATGCAATGCGTGCTAGCAGCACGGGGAAAAGGGTGTCCGCCTCTGCCGAGGGAAGGAAGTCCTCCGGCCCGCCGCCGCCCCCGACACGTATCTTTGGCCCCGACTCGACCTCCGGCTCCCTTATCACCGGGGGGAGCTCCTCTAGCTCCCTCTTCACCGGGGTGAGAGAGGAGCGCGAGCTAGACGCCCCGAAGGAGCTACCGGTGTCGGAGAAGAGGCGGTCGCGCGCGTGGTCATACTCCTTCGTGTCACGATGGAGGAGCAACGGCGGCGGCGACCGCCCGTAGCGCGTGTACCGCAAGGCGGCGTGCTTCCACGTCGCGTCGGATATGATGCAATGCGCCCTCTTGGGGTCGTCATTGTCACATGGGCCGGAGTTGGCCATCGCAGACGGTAGATTGGAGGGGCGGGGAGACGGATTGGAGGCGCGCCTGGCGGATCTGAGGCGGCGGCGGTGAGCGGTGGGGGATTTTTGCGGCGGCGGAGGGATAGGGTTTAGATCCGTATCCACTAGCCGAAACCGCACATATAGCGGTCGAGGGGGCGCGTTTCCGGGCCACCACAAAAAATTTACGGGTCAGGCTGCGTCTACGCTGCTCTGGCAGATAAAACGACCCAAATCCGTATAATCGTCGAAATTTTACAGTTCGGACGATTATACGGGTCCGCTAGAGATGCTCTTACATAGGCCATGTCAACATCTTTTGATTGGAATTAGAGGTTGAGTCTTTGCCGGATGACGTTTGGAATTCCTTTTCCATTCTTGAATAAGGCCTAAACATAGACTCAAGAAAACAAACAAGGCTTTTATCCAAATTTTGCCAGTTTTTTGATGCACTTGGGGTTCTAATTTTAATTATAGTCACTAAATGTCTAGAAATGCACTAAGTGACTTACATATAGAAAACAAACCCAAATAAATGTGAATATTTTACATTTAGCATATAATTGTGTATGCTGAGCGTATAAAAAGTTCCAAGGCCAATGGATGAAGTAACGGTGGTTTCGCCTTCAAACCTTAACCATTCCATCCGAAAACCTAGATTTTTCTTCGGACATGGTTCAGTTTCTAAGCATCACGTCACAATTTTTGTAAAATCTTCTCAATTTTTTCACACAATATAATGATGCCATATAAGAGATCTATGCGAAGTTTCATATTTTTTTAACTTTTGTTGAATTTCCTAGAATAAAAAAACAATAACCTCAATGTTCGAGGTCGAGTCTTGACACCCTGATATTTCAGAATTCCTATCATTTTCATGGATAAGACATAGACATGGAATCAATACCACAAATAGGATTTTCAACCCAATATTGCTAAATTGTTCATGCAATTTTAGTTCAATTTTTAATTATAGTCAGTAATTGCCTAGAAATGCACAAAATGGCTTAAATATAGGAAACAAATCCCGAACAGAAATCCAAATTTTGAAATGTAACATGTAATGGTGTATGTGGGGGGTATATTTTCTTTCCAAAGCTAACATATGAAGCAGCGTCCGCTTCGCCTTCAAACCTAACCCATACCCTCTCGAAATCTAATTTCTTCCTCGAATATGTTCTAGTTTCTAAGCAATGTATGTCAAAAAAATTGTAATCTCTTCTCGATTTTTTTACCACAACATATTGGTGTCATAAAAGGGCACCTTGCCAAGTTTCCTGTTTTTAGACTCCATTTTCATTTTTCAAAATAAAAAACAAGTAACCTCCTTGTCTGAAGTCGAGCGTTGGCCTAATGTTTGGAATTCATTCCGTTTGACTGGATAAGACCTAAAAATAGACTCAAGAACACTAATAGGATTTTTTCAACCCAATTTTCCAAAAATTAAAGTACCTGTCATCCAAATTTTAATTATAGTCAATACATGCCTAGGAATGTAGTAAATGACTTTAATATAGCAAACAAACTCCAAAAAATGACGAATTCTGACATTAACATGTGATGGTGTATATTGGGCATCGAAAAAGTTTTAAATCAAACGATAAAGCAATGACGCTATGCCTTAAAACCTAATGTGTGCCATCTCAAAGCCTAAATTCTTCCTCGTACGTGGTCCGTTTCTAGTCAATGTACATCACAACTTTTGCCAAATCAATTTTTAGCAGAAAATATTGATGCCATACAAGGACACAATTCCAAGTTTCATGTTTTTCAAACTTCGTTTGCTTGTTTCAGAATTAAAAACAAATAGCCTCCATGTTCAAGGTCTGGTATCGACAACGTGTTGTTTGAAATTCCTTTTCTTTGCTTGGACAAGGCCTAAACATAGATTCAAGAACACAAATAGGAATTTTAGTTCAACTTAGCTTAATTTGCATGCACTTGCATCTCAAATTTTAATCATAGTCACTGTCGAAAATACACTAAATGATTTAAATATAGCAAATGAACCCTAAAAATGACAAATTTTGACATGAAACATGTAATATTGTATTTTTAGTGTATACAAAAAATCAAGGTCAACTGATGAAGCAACAATCGCTTCATGTACAAACGTGACACATTCCATTTCGAAACCTACATTCTTCATGAGAGATGGTTCGCGTTCCAAGTAGTCTGTCACAACTTTTACGAAACTTCTCAGATTTTTATCACAACCTCTAGGGATCATATAATGACACCATGTTAGGTTTCAAGTTTTCTAAACTTTATTTGCATTTTCTAGAATTAAAAAACTAATAAGCTCGACGTTCGGGGTCAATTCTCAGCACCCTGATGTTTGATATTCCTTTTGTTTTCTTGGATAAGGGTTAACATGGACTCATTAACACAGATAAGAATTTCAACCCATATTTGCCAATTTAATGTAGTTGTGGTTCAAATTTGAATTATATCCTTTAAATACACCTGATGGCTTAAATATAGCAACAAACATTTTACCTAAATATCCCTATTTTTTTCCCACATGGAACATTTGACATTGTGTTGCTAATGCCAGATTTTGGATTTTTCAGCCATTTGCTAATTTTAAGACAGTGATTGCATTCTACCTATTTACCGAATAATGTCCAGTTTGAACTACTTGTATATTAAAATGGGCTATAACTTCAAGCAAAATCCATATATGTATGTATATAGCTTGCTTCAAACAATAAACTTAAAATTCAAAAGTTTACTCTTGAAAATCCAAAAGAACGCATGCATTTTATTGCTTTTTTCAAAATTGTTTGTCGAGTGTCTGAGAAAAACACTTGGCAACGTTCGTTACAAAAAACGCCCGGCAAAGCACATGTTTATCCAGTGTCTTTTTTTTTTTTGCCGAGTGTTGTCCCTGGTACACTCAGCAAAGGGCTTGGTTACCGAGAGCCCAATGAAATACACTCGACGAGAGCCCAATGAAATACACTCGACAAACAACCTGAGACTCGCATATAAGAATTTCCCCAAAGTGATGGTAGATTGTACGATTTGTATGTTGATTCACAAACATAGTGTCTTACTCACAAAACAATATAGAGAGATGTGTGCAAATCGCGGTGCCCTCGTAACAAAAATGGTTCATGTATGAAGCAATTACGCCAAGGTAATTCCAAGAACTACTCAGAAGCTGGATGTACTATTGTCAGTATACGATATACATGTCCCTATCGAAGGGCCTACACTAAGATCACAAAGGTGATGAGCTCCACAGTGCAAAAGAAAAACTACCCTTTACAACCTACATGGCAAAGCTTGTGGCAAAAACCAAGCTATATGGGTCACCTTAAGCTTGGGCTTCCCACAAGGCATAAAAGTAGTATTCTCTCTTCTCTACATCAACAAGAATTGTGGCGTACTTACTGTAAAATGTGATCTGTATTTCTTCCAGCTATGTAGGGTCAAAATCGCTCTTATATTACGGAAGGAGGGAGCGGATCCTAACTCCCAAGGTTATACACTAAGGATGCCCTGCAGATGCGGTTTGCGACGACGACGACATGGTTGGGTTGTCCGAGTCCGAGTTAACGCCGCCCGTATCGCCGCTCCTCGGGCCTTCCGACGGCCTACTCGACTGCTTTTCGGAGTGTAGCTTCAACCCTGACGGCAACGTCGCCGTCGGAGCGCATATTTGGTTCGCGCTTCCCGGCGCAACTTTGGTTGCATCTGCTGCTGCCGCGGCGGCGGCCGCCGCAGCGGCATACTCCTGCTGGGGAACCCAGATGCAGCTGCCCACCACGAAGAACTGCGGCGCGGGCTGAGTTGCGGCGGCGGCGCTGCTCTGGGCCGTGGAGCTCGGCCGCCTTGACGTGTGCAAACGATACTTCTGAAACCCAATGCAACAAGTGTCAGCTCAGACTCCATGACTAATCAACAGCACTAAGGAAGTTGATAGTGCCGAGTTAACTAGGGCATGGCGCCTCTCGTCAAGAAGCACTGACCTGCAAATGGCTCTTGACCTCGTCGTTGGTGAGGCCGTCGACCTTCATCAGCTCCCGGATCTGCTTTGGTGTCGCCACTGCTTGTGTACAGCACAAATTAAATTTTGTTAGGCATTTTTTGATTTTTGAAATGTTGGTGAGCTGAAAGGAATGTGATGTCGCAAAGTAACCAATCTGGTCAGGCAAAGGGAACCAACCGTGGGACCCGCCCAGCTGCTGCAGTGCTTGCAGGAACCGGCGGTGGAGCTCCGGCGCCCAGCACCGCCGTGGCTTCCGGTTCGGATGCGACGACTGCCCCTCTTTGTCCTTGTCTTTGTCTTTCTCCATGTCATCCTTACTATCCTTGTCGTGCACCTCAGTGTCGCTGGTGGCCTTGTCGCCGCTGTCTCCGACCAACGCGGAGCTCGCCGGTGCCGTGGTCGACGAGGCCGGCAGCTCAGGCTCCGGCTGCTGCTTCTCCTTCTCAAATGGGTGGAACGCTCCCCCGGTCCTGGTGGCGTTCAGGGCCACCGGTCTGCATGGCAGCACCTAGTGGAGTTCATCGGGAGATGCATCAGCAAATTTATCTTTCAATAAAGTACTGAAATAATAAAGAGCAGCACAGCAATCTGTATTCGGCTACCTTTTGAAGAGACGACGATGATTGCTGGGGCTCACTCCATGTCGAAAGCTGCGCGGACTGGAGCCAGTCCGGCATCGCCTTCTTGGTCTCCGGCGTGGGCGGCGGCGTCTCGGTCTTAGCGTTTGAGACCGGCGCGGCGGCGTGGGTACTAGTCTCGTCGTCGGAGGAGGACAGGGATAGGCTGGGCTTGAGCGGGATGAACTCCTCGAGCACGGGCCCGTCGTGGTCGCTCACCGTCTCCTCGCTGGCGGCGCCGCCCATCTGGCTCTTCATCCCCTCGATTGCTGCAGACATCACAGCGTCACGCACACACATATACCCGCGTACCGGCGTACGTACTACTCCTTAATTAGATCGAGCTAGCGAACGTGGAGCTGAGAGACATGCGCGGACGTACTCTGGGTGACGAGGTCGAGGCAGAGGGGCAGCTCGCGCTGGAAGACGTGGATCTTGCGGCGCTCCTCCTCGAGCGCGAGCAGGTAGTTCCGGAGCCGGCGCCGGGCGCCGTCGCGGTCCGCCTGCACCTCCATCTCCATCGCCGCAGCCCGCAGGTCTCGTCGGACGGAGGGACGGACGGATGGATTGATCCGCACGGAAAGAACTGAGGAGGGGGGAACGGAAACGGGAGGAAGAAGGAAGGAAAGGAATCGTCGTCGGGGCGTCGCGTATATTCGTAGACGGGGAGGGAGGGCGGAGTGATGGGTGGATAGGGACGGACAGGATATTCGGGAGGGGGATTCCCATTCCGTTTCGCGGGGTGGGGTGTGGGGCTGCATGCACGTTTGTTTACTCGAGTGGGTGAGCGAGGATAAGGCCGACGACCGGCGGGACGAGGACACGGGGGACGCGGACAGACCGGATGCCGCGGATCGGCCGGGGCGATGCGGAATCTCGATCCCGGCCGGGGCCAGCGACACGCTGGACCGACGGTCGGGGCACGGGAAGATTCCCCAGAAATGCCCTTTTCTTCCGGTAGGTCTCTCGTCTCCGGCGCATCCCTGTCCTCAGCTTCTTCCCCGTGTGTGTGAGCTTGCGCGCTGGCAGATCCCTCGTTCCAGAAACGAGGAGGAATATCCTGCTGTTATTCCATTTTTTTCATGGGTTGGTCAGCTCAGTGCTTCTTCACCGAGGATCACCGAGGGCCTGTTTTGTTACATGCATCTATTTCCGGCCCTTTGCTATCTACGGCCGACTCCGTCGGGCTGAGTGAAAACAGGTAAAAAAAAACATGTTTCGCATATAGTTTGGTTGTCTGCATCCCCATCCCCTTGATTCTGGCTGAGCAGCAACATTGGCATCGATGTTTCCTTGCTTGCGTGTTCTACCCATATGCAAAGTGTTGTTGTTTGGTTTACACGGGACACATGGTGGAGTGATGAAGTTACCAGCACATGCACATATCAACCTAATAGTCACGGCATAAACCGGTAGCACAGGATAAACCATAATTGTCGGAGTCTAAGGAACTGCGTCCAACAAGCTGCTCCAAGAGCTAGGGTTTGAACTCCGCGCGGGGGGGGGGGGGGGGTTGCTTGGCAACTTATGACCCAAAGACAACTACGGCGAGGCCACGACGAGCGCACTCACTTACACCAGACACGACGGGGACGTACGAGCTACCCAGGTTCGGACCACCGCGCGGTGTAATACTCTACTCCCGTCTATGTTGGATTGCTCTGGAATGGAGAACTTGTGCTCGAGGTACATGAGGTGTGTGTGTGGGGGGGGGGGGGAATGGCTCAATCCCCTTACATGGAAGCGGCCCTGCCCCTTTGTCATGTCTTGGTCCCCTTTCTTGAAAATATGAGCGGGAAAGGGTGGCCACAGGGCGACAATTCAAAGGGGGGGGGGCAGGAGCCCAAGCTTATCCTGACTAAAGGCTGCCTTTGCCTGATAAAGTAGTCATCCTGACACACTGGTGGGCTTGGCGATGACCTCCATCCTGGCATGCCGACCCGTCCTGATCTCCTTGCACCAAAGAGAAAATACTTTGGGACTTGCTTTGGGGGAGGCAGACGTCGCTGCTCCCTTATCACCAAAATGGGAATTGGGCTTGGCCACGCCCCGCCGTCCTTGTCCTGACAGCGGGACGTCACCCGCGTGATGGGCGCGGAACCACACGGTTGGTTCCGTACGACCTGCTTGATGAAGTGGCCTTGCGAGGCGATCTGCTTGGCAGCCTCGGCAGGGCTTGATCCAGTGGTGAGGGGCCTCGTGCGGATTGCCCCTCACGAGGTGCCTCCCTTCGGAGCGGTCGGGGCAGGGCCATCTTTCTTGGGCCGACCTAAGTGTCGTCCTTAGGGCCGACGGGAGACAGGTCATGCTACCCCGGTTCCCACTAGGCCGACAGTAGCCCTGGGCCCGCGGCGCACACGTTCCGCTTATTAGGATGAAACGATGTGGGGCCCATTGAGTTGTTGGGCCCAGAGGCGATGCATGGCGGCTTTTATGGAGCGGGACGCCCCCACTCCCCACGACTCCTCGGAACCGCCGTCCTGGCGATACAGCCTGCCCGCGCAGGGTGCAGCCACATGATTGCTTTGCCATCCCCATCTCGACCTCCGTCCTTCACATGAGCAGCTCCCCTGTTCCTTCTCCCCAACTTCCAATCTCTCCGCCGCCATGCCCCTCGTAAGAAAGCTACGCCCACGAAGTCCTCCTCCAGCAAGAGGGCCCTGACGGCAGAGCTCGGTCCGGCCTTACTGCAGTCCACAATATCCGGCGAGAGCGGGATGGGCAAGGCTCGCCCTCTGCTGGCCTCCGAGCACTACGAGGGAGGCGCCACCAAGATCTGGCCGGGCTCGCACCCGCGATGCAACCTCGGGCCCATGGTGGTCCCCGTCTTCTTCCACTCGCTCTTTGTCGGGCTGGTGCCGCCCTTCTCTGACTTCCTCCTCGCCATACTAGAGCACTACAAGATTTGCCTTCTCCACCTTCATCCAACGCCATTCTCATCCGTTCTCTCTTCACGTACCTCTGCAAGGCCTTCCTGGTAGTGATGCCGTCTGTGGCGCTCTTCCGTACTTTTTATAGCATGTGGGTTTTCTCCTTGGGAAACCACCGCTCCAGAGGTGCCTCCTTCCACATCGATGACAAGATGCGCAAGATCTTCATTGATATGAAGATCTCGAAGAAGGCGGAGAGCTTCAGGTCACGTTGGTTTTATGTTGATGCCTGCGGATCAGCCCTCTCCTGGCAGTGCGATCAAGCCGGCCGAAAAGATCCCCCGTTGGGAGCTGATGAGCCACAAGTATAGGGGATCAATCATAGTCCTTTCAATAAGTAAGAGTGTCGAACCCAGCGAGGAGCGGAAGGAAATGACAAGCGGTTTTCAGCAAGGTATTCTCTGAAAGTGATGTTAGTAACAATAGTATATAGTTTTGTAGCAAGATTATTCATAACAAGTAACAATAGTAGCAAAAGTGCAGCAAGGTATCCCAATCCTTTTTGTAGCGAAGGACATGCCTGAAAGTACTCATGTACTCCCTCTGTACCATAATAATTGTTGTCGGGGAGAACTAGTCTAGTTCTCCCCAACAACAATTATTATGGTACAGAGGGAGTATTAAGCAAGCGCTCCCGAGGACACATGGGAATTTCTGTCTAGTCATGTTCATCATGTTGAGTTGATTCGCGTTCGCTGCTTTGATAATTTGCTATGTGGGTGGACCGGTGCTAAGGTGTTTTTTTTTACTTGAACTAACAACCTACTTATGATTACCCACTCTCGCAAGCATCCACAAATACGAAAGAAGAATTAAGACATATCTAACCATAGCATGACACGTGTGGATCCAAATCAGCCCCTTATGAAGCAACACATAAACTAGGGTTTAAGATTATGTCACTCTTGCAACCCATCATCTACTTGTTACCCCACAATGACTTCCCTTAGGCGCATAACATGGTGAAGTGTCATGTAGTCGACATTCACATGACACCACTAAGAGAAGTAACGACATACATATCATCAAAATATCGAATGAATAAACACTTGATCATAAGTAATTGTGTGCACTGGTACAAGAAGATGGCGCCCCACCCCACCCACCCCACCCACGGCCACCTCTCCGCGATCTCCCAACCTGGCCATCAATTTGTTATTCCTCACCGACGATCCTCTCCGGCTCACTCTCTGGACCAAGGCTATACCCATCTCCGATGGGCTCTCATGGTGGATCTACCCTTGGCTTGGATTTCTCTAAGGGTAGAGTTTTTTCCGAGGAGGTTTTTCGATCTACGGGTTTCACGGTTCATCCGATGAGGGCCCAGAGATCCTTCAAGCTGGTGGTCTCTTTCAGCCGACATGTCTTTCGACTGACAGAACAATCTGGGGTGGCCGCCCTGGAATCGGCAACTGGTAGGTCGGCAATTGATCTATGGGTTTCTCATATCAAAGATAAGGTTTATTCCTTCCAAGTGTCTTGCCAGCAAGTTGGTTTTCTCTTTGTCGATCTGCGTTATTTTGCTTGTGATTTTTTAAGTGCTATTTCAATCTTTGGGGTAATGGGGGACCCAATTGGACTAGGGAACTTAAGATTTGGAGAAAGCAATGCAATGCAGAATGGGTTTCGATTAGTCCTCGAAACAATCGAAACGACGTTCCTCCATGGGGCTTTTAGCCATGCATAAACCCCCTGCTAGATCATCCATCAAATCCACTAGCACTGCCAAAAAGAAATTATCATTTGCCACCCTTATGTACTATCCGGCCTGCAAAGGGTATAGATACCCAGCAACCCAGGAGTGTATAGACACATTGACTGAGGCGGGACATGAGTTCTCAGAGCATGAGCGTGTCATAATTCAACCGTCTTCCTCGGTGGATTTACAATGGACTACGACAGGACCACACATTACTTTTGGTTCCGTTCGTCCTAGGGAAAATGATCGTCCAACCAACTTGCCTGTTCTTCCGAGATCGTTGGAGATATTATCTAATCATTCGCCGGTGGGGCACGCGTCTCCTTCCGTGATTCTAGCGGGAGCGCCGAGTGCTCCAAATTTTCAATACTGCAATCAGGGGTGTGGCCCACTCGATGGCCCAAGTGATATTTGGCCACATACGCCTCCTGGCCCATTACGGAGCTCTGCTAGTCGGCCCATAGATGTTTCGCTACAAATTCCTAGTTCACAGGAAGCGGTAGACTAGTTTGATCACATGCTCAATGACATGGTGGCCCAAATCATGACGTGTTCTGTTTGCAACGAGCAGGGCCACTTGTCATCGTGTTGTGAAGGGCGAATGGTCTGCTCAACTTGCTCTCAGGTGGGTCACTATAGGAAAGATTGTTTTGAGTACACGCGAGCTAACATATTGGAATGGAGGCCAATTAATCGAAAACACAGTTCGTATATATCGAGGGTGCATACCGTCTTGGGTAACAGTGCCGACGAGACCCTATGCCTGGTCACCTCATCGCCGCGTGGGGCTCTACTTCCAAAGCCCTCCTCCTCTGCTCCATCCAGAGATCATCCCTCCCCGTCCATGGCAGTTTTTGAGATTGATCCTGAGCGCATCGTCCCAGCTGGTCACCACATCATCGATGGTGGTTAGCTTCGTCTTCCACGCACCTACATTACGCCATCGTCGAGGCCGGCGCGTCGCCATGAGGACTATATGATTGCGGAGGTGATGCCCCGTCTAGAAGGCCCCTTGGGGCCGGGCCGAGAGGAAGTGGTTGAGTTCCTACAAAATAGAGGTATTGTGGTGCGCTCTGCTCAACCCTGGTTCCATGGAGTTGGTCTTTTTCAAGTCAGAGATCCAGTGGTCTGTTATGGTCTGATCCATCATGCTCCTTTTGATATTGGGAACGATTGATTTGTTCGTTTTATGAAGCATGATGGGGGATAGGGATTTAGGGGAGCGCATGGATTCAGAGATGGGTGGCTTATGTTTATTGGGATTCCTTTAGATTATCGCACCACAAAGTTCATTACACAGGCAATTAGTACCTTTGAGAAATTTCAATCTTGGAATAGTAAGGATCCCTATTTGGTTCGTACTTTGGTCAGGGCCTCTTTTCCCGACACACCGTTGGTTCTGCGCAGCGTGGTTTTTGGGGATTATGCTGAATGGGGGGGGGGGGGCGAGGGTTTCTTGGACGACAGCTTGTTACATTCTTGGGGAGGATTTATAGATCAGATGCCTAATGATGAGGACCTAATGCCCCTGGACGGCAACTCGCACCCTCTGCCTGGACAGTTAGTACTGGACAACATCCCCTTCGTCCTGCCTCTCTACCCACAGCTTGGATGGAATGAAGCCCCATTGGCGCCTGAGCCCCCAGTGCAGGCAAATGATGGTGAGGGATGGGGTCATGTAGGTGAGGGATGGGGTCATGCAGTTTGGGAGGAACCGCCTCCCCCACAACAGGAACTGCCAGTGCAAGATCAAGTGCCTGAAGCTTCAGACTCTGTTGATCAGATTGTATTGCAGGAACAACATAATGCAGCAGACCCAGTGGTGCCAGTTGAACAGCTTGCAATTTTTCCTTACCAGGCACCTATTATTCAGCATCAGCAAGTGTTCATTGGCATGATTCGTTTGAGGGAAGGCCCATCACTTCCCCTGGGATGATTTGGCAAAGGTCCTTCCTCCAGTTATTACTAGAGTTTGATGTTTTGGAGGTCCCTCGCCCTATCTTCTGCAAACCTTTGGGGTCAGTGATCTACTCCAAGCGTGCATGGAGCATTGCATTTGATGGGGATCTCTTGGTTTCTACCCTGGTCAGGCCTAATGATTGTACTCCATCTCGTCAACTGATCACTCTGCCAAGGAGGCCTGTGGCGCGTGCCTTATTTACCGATCACACTGCCACTATCGATGGAGGCACTAGGGGCAGTCCCACTGTGTTCTTTGCTGAGAGAGTGAAACCAAGAAAGAATAAGAAGAAGGCTTCACCAATTGTGGAAACTTCTGTGAGACGTTGCACCAAGGGTTTTGCTCGGCGGGATGGTTTCAAACAGGTGTTTGAAGTGTTGCCCCAACAGCCCAGGAAGAAGAGGCCAAGAGCTAAACGTATTGAAGTCTCTCCCAAGGCCCAGCAGAAAAGCCCAATGGACGCCAAGACCCAGCAAAGTGAGCAGCTCATGGTTCCTCCTGAAACGCCTATTGTAGTTCTACAGAGTGTAGGAATAGAACTGGAGATGGACCCAATGTTGCTCACTCAGGAGAAGCTTACGAGTGAACCTACTAAAGATTCAACCACAGTTTCTGAGAAATGATGTGTTCTCCCAATGGTTCTTATGGGTTTGGCAAGCCCCTCAAATGTGCTACTTATCTTAGGTTTTATATGTCCTTTGTGTTACTGTTGAACTCTTTCTTTTGTGGGGTACTCTGGCTTTGCTGTGCATCACTATGTGCTATACTTTTGCTGATCAACCTTTGATTGTTAATCATGAATTTAAATTCTAATCGAAGTTGGAAGATCTTGTGTTGGAATGTGAGAGGGCTCAATTCTGATATGTGCCAGAGAGCAGTTAGAGAAAAGATCAATGAGAGCCAATGTTCAGTAGTTTGTTTGCAAGAAACTAAGCTGTCTATCTGTGATCGTAGATTGATTCGAAACATATGCCTGACTAGATTTGACCGGTTCATTGAGTCACCCTCAAGTGGGGCCTCGGGGGGTTTGCTGATTGCTTGGCGATCAGATTGCTTCACTGGTTCATATGTATATGGTCCTTGGTGTATTGTGGTTAACTTTACATCGATTCATAACAATGACTGCTGGACTTTGGTGAATGTATATGGTCCTTGTCAAGGGGAAATGCGCGATGAATTTGTGCAATGGCTTTATAACCTTAATATTGATGCCCATGCAAACTGGATGATTCTAGGGGACTTCAATTTCATAAGGTCACAGGATAACAGAATTTTGCCAGGGGATGTTAATGATATGTTTGTATTCAAGGAAATAATAGGCCACCTTGGATTGCTTGAACTTCCTATAAAAGGTAGAAAATACGCCTGGTCAAACATGCAAGATTCCCCACTATTGGAACATCTAGATTGGATTTTCACCTCTACAAATTGGATTGATTCCTATCCAATGTCACAAGTGATCCCATTAGCCAGAACCACCTCTGATCATGTACCTTGCTTGGTTACTATCTCCACATCTATTCCAAAAACTAACATCTTCAGATTTGAGAACTATTGGACTGAACAGCCTGGTTTCCTAGATGTGTTCACAAATCTTGGTCACAACCTTCCTCCAAGCAACACATCATTGCCATCATTTCAGATAAATTCAAAGCCCTGAGAAAGGCTTTGAAGTCATGGCAAAAAGGTATTTCACATATCAAGAATCTGATTGGGAAATGTAACTGGGTTATCTGCTGGATGGACAATTTGGAAGATTGCAGACCATTATTCAGACAGGAATTCAATTTCAGGAAGTTGGTCAAACTGCATCATGCACACTTGGTGCGTTTACAGTGTGTCTACTGGAAAAAGAGATGCACCATCAGATACATTAAGGTAGGGGAAGAAAACTCAAAATTCTTCCAAGCTATGGCATCTGAGAGACATAGGAGAAACTCAATTGCCTCCTTCACCCTGGAGGGTGGCACTGTTACTTCTCAACATGATGTCATTGTTGATGCTTTCCATAAATCTTTCAAGGAGAGAATGGGCCAAGCTAAAGGTATTCATATGGGTCTTGATCTGAATACTATTATCCAGAGGGTACCTGGTCTAGATGTGCTTGTGAAACCATTTGGAAATGAGGAAATTGATCAGGTGGTGAAGGAAATGCTAGTGGATAAATCACCAGGGCTTGATGGATTTAATGGACTGTTCTTCAAGAAGTGCTGGCACATTATTTATCATGACTTTAACACACTGGTACAAGATTTCCATGCAGGAAGAGCCAAGCTGGAGAACATCAATGATTCTTTTATTGTTTTGGTACCCAAAAAAAATACTCCCGAGGGAGTGGGTGATTATAGGCCAATATCCCTCACTAGCTTTAGGCTGAAGTTGCTCACACAAATGACTGCCAATAGGTTTCAACAGGAGATTTTGAGGTGTATTCACAAGAATCAGTATGGGTTCATCAAAACAAGAACAATGCAAGATTGTCTGGCCTGGAGCTTTGAGTATATTCATCAATGTAAGCAGTCAAGGAGGCCCATAATTCTATTTAAGCCGGATTTTGAGAAGGCTTTTGATTCTATTGAGCATGAGGCTATTCTCACCATTTTGAAGGCCAAGGGATTCCCTCAGAAGTGGATTTCATGGGTCAAAGAACTATTATCCTCTGGAACATCCTATGTGCTAGTAAATGGAGTTCCTGGTAGGCATTTCAAATGCAAATGCGGGGTAAGGCAGGGAGATCCTCTGTCTCCCTTGCTATTTGTTCTAGCAGCTGATATCCTAAGTCAATGTTAAATAGCATGGTACATAGGGGCATGCTTTCATTACCAATACCATCACATGATTCAGATTTCCCAGTGGTGCAGTATGCTGATGACACCATCTTATTTATCCCTGCTCAGAGTGATCAGTTGGTGGTTCTAAAAGAGGCTCTTATGATCTTTTCACAATCAACAGGACTGAAAATTAACTTCCACAAGTCTTCAATGATTCCCATCAATGTGGACACCAACCTGGCAGAAGAGCTAGCTTCTATTCTGGGATGTAAAATTGGGACAATGCCCTTCACTTATCTTGGTTTACCACTGGGAGCAACAAGGCCTAGGATCATTGATTTCATGCCCCTAGTTGATTGCATGGAGAGGAGGCTTACTGCCAGCTCATGGTTCTTGCCCTAGGGGGGAAGATTGCAACTACTTAATTCTGTAATATCTTCAATGCCTATATTCTTGTTATGTAGCTTGCAAATTACTCCTGGTAAATTGAAACAATTGGAAAGGATTCAGAGGCAGTCCTTATGGAGGAAGTATTGACAGGAAACTGGACACTCTTTGTCTGCTTGGCCTGTAGTTTGCAGACCCAATAGCAAGGGGGGTTTGGGCATTCTAAACCTAGGACTGCAAAATGATGCTCTACTGCTTAAACATCTGCACAAGTTCTACAACAAGGAAGATAATCCATGGGTGCAATTAATCTGGAATTCCTATTATTATGGTAGGGTTCCCAATGACACCACTTTGTGTGGATCATTTTGGTGGAGGGATGTCTCCAAACTCATGTATAAATTCAGAGCAGTGTATATGGTTCAAGTTAACAGTGGGGATACTGTCTTGTTTTGGAGTGAAGGTTGGGCTACTAATGGCAGTTTGTTACTCCAAGATAAATTTAAAAGATTATTCTCCTACTGCTTGGATCAGAGCATATCATGTTGGAAATATGCCCTAGAGGCAATAATAAAATGATTATTATTGTATTTCCTTGTTCATGATAATTGTCTATTGTTCATGCTATAATTGTATTAACCGGAAACCGTAATGCATGTGTGAATACATAGACCACAACATGTCCCTAGTGAGCCTCTAGTTGGCTAGCTGGTTTATCAATAGATGGTCACGGTTTCATGACCATGGACATTGGATGTCGTTGATAACAGGATCACATCATTGGGAGAATGATGTGATGGACAAGACCCAATCGTAAGCATAGCATAAGATCGTGTAGTTCATCTGCTAAAGCTTTTCTAATGTCAAGTATCGTTTCCTTAGACCATGAGATTGTGCAACTCTCGGATACCGTAGGAATACTTTGGGTGTGCCAAACTTCAAAACATAACTGGGTGGCTATAAAGGTACACTATGGGTATCTCCGAAAGTGTCTGTTGGGTTGGCATGAATCGAGACTGGGATTTGTCACTCCGTGTGACGGAGAGGTATCTCTGGGCCCACTCAGTAAGACATCATCATAATGAGCTCAATGTGACTAAGGAGTTAGCCACAGGATGATGTGTTACGGAACGAGTAAAGAGACTTGTCGGTAACGAGATTGAACAAGGTATAGGGATACCGACGATCGAATCTCGGGCAAGTATCATACCGGTAGACAAAGGGAATTGTATACGGGATTGATTGAATCCCTGACATCGTGGTTCTTCCGATGAGATCATTGGAGCATGTGGGATCCAACATGGGTATCCAGATCCCTCTGTTGGTTATTGACCAGAGAGGTGTCCCGGTCATGTCTACGTGTCTCACGAACCCGTAGGGTCTACACACTTAAGGTTCGATGACGCTAAGGTTATAGGGAAATAGTGTACATGGTTACCAAAGGTTGTTCGGAGTTCCGGATGAGATCTTGGACGTCACGAGGAGTTCCGGAATGGTCCAGAGGTAAAGATTGATATATAGGAAATGAGATTTTGGTCACCAGAAGAGTTTCGGGCATCACCGGTAGCGTACCGGGACCACCGGAAGGGTTCCGGGGGTCCACCAAGTGGGGCCACCAGCCCCAGAGGGCTGTGTGGGCCTAGAGTGGAAGGTACCAGCCCCAAAGTGGGCTGGTGCGCTCTCCACCTTGGTCCAAGGCGTAGGAAAGGTGGGAAGGAGAGGAAACCCTAGGCCCAGATGGGCCTAAGGCCCACCTAGGGCTGTGCCCTCCCCACTCCCTCCCTGGCCGCCGGCCAGATGGCCAATCTAGGGCCGGCCACAGCCCCTAGGGTGGGAACCCTAGGGTTGCGCCCTCCCCCCTCCTCCTATATATAGTGGAGGGTTTTGGGGCTGCCAGACACACGAGTTCTCTCTCTCTCTCTCTCTCGGCGCAGCCCTACCCTTCCTCTTCCTCGTTCTCCACAGCGCTTGGCAAAGCCCTGCCGGAGTCCACGTAGCTCCATCGTCACCATGCCGTCGTGCTGCCGGAGCTCTCCCTCAACCTCTCCTTCCTCCTTGCTGGATCAAGGTGTAGGAGATGTCACCGGGCTGCACGTGTGTTGAACACGGAGCCGCCGTTGTTCGGCGCTAAGATCGGATTCCACCGCGATCTGAATCGCTGCGAGTACAACTCCACCAACCACGTTCTTGTAACGCTTCCGCTTAGCGATCTTCAAAGGTATGAATATACAATCTCCCCTTACTCATTGCTGGTTTCTCCATAGATGGATCTTGGTGGTCCTAGGAATTTTTTTGATTTACTACTACGTCTCCCAACAGTGGCATCATGAGCTAGGTCTATGCGTAGAATCTACGCACGAGTAGAACACAAGTTGTTGTGGGCGTCAATTTTGTTAATTTGCTTGCCATTACTAGTCTTATCTTGATTCGGCGGTATTGTGAGATGAAGCGGACCGGACCGACTTTACACGTATGCTTACGTGAGACTGGTTCCACCGCCTGACATGCACTTGTTGCATAAGGTGGCTAGCGGGTGTCTGTCTCTCCCACCTTAGTCGGATCGGATTCGATGAAAAGGGTCGTTATGAAGGGTAAATAGCAATTGGCATATCACGTTGTGGTTTTGGCGTAGGTAAGAAACGTTCTTGCAAGAAACCTATAACAGCGACGTAAAAACTTGCAACTACAAATTAGAGGACGTCTAACTTGTTTTTGCAGCATATGCCTTGTGATGTGATATGGCCAAAGGATGTGATGTGATGCATTGTGATGTATGAGGTTGATCATGTTCTTGTAATAGGATTCACGACTTGCATGTCGATGAGTATGACAACCGGCAGGAGCCATAGGAGTTGTCTTATTTTATTGTATGACCTGCGTGTCAATCATAAATGCCATGTAATTACTTTACTTTATTGCTAATCGTTAGCCATAGTAGTAGAAGTAATAGTTGGCGAGACAACTTCATGAAGACACGATGATGGAGATCATGGTGTCGTGCCACCGACAGTGATGATCATGGTGCCCCGAAGATGGAGATCAAAGGAGCAAGATGATATTGGCCATATCATGTCACTATATTGATTGCATGTGATGTTTATCATGTTTACATCTTATTTGCTTAGAACGACGGTAGCTAAATAAGATGATCTCTCACTTAAATTTCAAGAAATGTGTTCACCCTAACTGTGCACCGTTGCTAAGGATCGTTGTTCCGAAGCACCACGTGATGATCGGGTGTGATAGGTTCTAACATTCGCATACAACGGGTGTAAGCCAGACTTACACACGCGATACACTTAGGTTGACTTGACGAGCCTAGCATGTACAGACATGGCCTTGGAACACAGAAGACCGAAAGGTTGAACATGAGTCATATAGAAGATACGATCAACATGGAGATGTTCACCATGGATGACTAGTCCGTCTCACGTGATGATCGGACACGGGCTAGTCGACGTGGATCATGTGTCACTTGGATGACTAGAGAGATGTGTATCTAAGTGGGAGTTCATTAAATAATTTGATTATGTGAACTTAATTATCATGAACATAGTCTAAAATTGTCTTTACAATCTATATTGTAGATCCAATGGACTACGATAATGTCCCCCTCAACTTCAACGCGTTCCTAGAGAAAACCAAGCTGAAAGACGATGGAAGCAACTATGCGGACTGGGTCCGTAGCTTGAGGATCATCCTCATAGCTTCCAAGAGATTGTATGTCCTTGATGCACCGCTAGGTGACCCACCCATTTTCCCAGCGGACCAAGACGTTACAAATGCTTGGCAGTCACGCTATGATGATTACTCCCTGGTTCAGTGCGGCATGCTTTACAGTTTAGAACCGGGGCTCCAAAAGCGTTTTGAGCAACACGGAGCATATGAGATGTTCCAAGAGCTGAAACTGGGTTTCCAAGCTCATGCCCGGGTCGAGAGATATGACGTCTCCAATAAGTTCTTCAGCTGTAAGATGGAGGAGAATAGTTCTGTCAGTGAGCACATACTCAAAATGTCTGGGTTGCACAACCACTTGACTCAACTAGGAGTTAATCTCCTGGATGACTCGGTCATTGACAGAATCCTCCAGTCGCTTCCACCTAGCTACAAGAGCTTTGTGATGAACTACAACATGCAGGGTATGGAGAAGTGCATTCCTGAGTTGTACTCGATGCTGAAATCAGCAGAGGTCGAGATCAAAAAGGAGGATCAAGTGTTGATGGTGAATAAGACCACTAGTTTCAAGAAAGGCAAGGGTAAGAAGAACTTCAAGAAGGACGGCAAAGCTGTTGCCGCGCCCGGTAATCAAGTTGCCGGGAAGAAGAACAAGAATGGACCCGAGCCTGAGACTAAGTGCTTTTATTGCAAGGGTACCAGTCACTAGAAGCGGAACTGCCCCAAGTACATAGCGGATAAGAAGGCCGACAACGTTAAAGGTATATGTGATATACTTGTTATTGATGTGTACCTTACCAGTGCTCGTAGTAGCTCCTAGGTATTTGATACCGGTGCAGTTGCTCACATTATTAACTCCAAGCAGGAGCTGCGGAATAAGCGGAGACTGGCAAAGGACGAGGTGACGATGCACATCGGGAATGGTTCCAAGGTCGATGTGATTACCGTCGGCACGCTACCTCTACATCTACCTTCATGATTAGTTTTAAACCTTAATAATTGTTATTTAGTACCAGCTTTGAGCATGGACATTGTATCTGGATCTCGTTTGATGCGAGATGGCTACTCATTTAAATATGAGAATAATGGTTGTTCTATTTATATGAGAGAAATGTTTTATGGTCATGCCCCGCTAGTCAATGGTTTATTTTTGATGAATCTCGAACGTGATGTTACACATGTCCATAGTGTGAGTTCCAAAAGATGTAAGTACGACTCCATCGCGATCAGATTCCACCGTGATCTGAATCGCTGCGAGTATGACTCCACCAACCGCGTTCTTGTAATGCTTCCGCTTAGCGATCTTCAAAGGTATGAAGATGCAATCTTCCCTTACTCGTTGCTGGTTTCTCCATAGATGGATCTTGGTGGTCATAGGAATTGTTTTGATTTACTACTACATCTCCCAACTTATCAGTGCAGCAAGTTCTAGGAGCAAACAACCTACTGGATCTTTTCCAATTGCCCTTATCTGAACAGGCACATGTGGAGTTTCAAACCCTATCACAATGCCTGCATAATTTTGTTGGAGATAGACTGCAACCTTACTGTTGGTCTTGGAATGATAGTAAGAAATCCAAATACACTACCAAAAAGTATTATGGCCTTGTTCATAGGCCAATTGTGGCAAACCCAATCCTGAATTGGATTTGGAAGAGCTATTGTACTATGTCTATTAAAATGTTTGCATGGCTAGTGATTATGGACAGAGTGAACACAAAGGACATGATTTAGAGAAGGCATTGGAAAATTGAGGATGGTCAATGTGTGTTATGCAGAGCTGGCTCTCTTGAGGACAGAAATCATCTGTTCTTCCAGTGTAATTTCAGTGCGAGAGTTTGGAACTACTTGCAGATAGCCTTACCTGCCAGCAATGACATGGTGGATATTGCAGCCCAAGCCAGGAAAGAGTTTGATAAGCCTTTCTTTGCAAAGGTGGTATTTTTATCATGGTGGAATATCTGGATGGTTAGAAATGATAAGATCTTCAGGAAGATAAGACCATCTTTTGGTAAATGGAAGGCTGGCTTCATACATGACATCTCCCTGATGTCCCATAGGATTAAATCAAGACACAAGGAGGAACTTTTACACCTGATTGCTTTCCTGCCTCCTTGAAGATTTCTTCCTTTACTTTCCCATGCTACATAGCTTAGTTTTATTTAATTCTAATTCCTGTCCACTGCTTGTGGATCTATACATACACTATTGCAGAACCGGCCTATAGTCGCGGTTGGTAAGGGCCTTTAGTGCCGGTTCTCGAACCGGCACTAAAGGGCGGGGACTAAAGCCTACCCCCCTTTAGTCCCGGTTCAACACGGTCCGACACCAAAGGCCCTCCACGTGGCATCCAACGACGCCGTGGGTTCGGGGACCTTTAGTCCCGGTTGGTAACACCAACCGAGACTAAAATTATTTAGTTTTTTTAATTTTGTTTTATTTTTCCTTTTAATTTTTTAGGGGTTTATGAATTAATTATGGTTTAATTTTCCTTTTAGTTTTGTGTTTTCCATTTAATTAATTTTCATTTCAAACATATATTATGCTAGTACATATTGTACACACGTTGTGCATATATATATATATATATCATCGAATTGCTAGTACGTCGACCATTCACATATATATATATATACAATTTCTCCTACAATTTGAGAATCATTACATATATATGCAGGCATTACTGCTTCTTGTTCTTGATCTTGTAATGGTATTCTCCTTTGGGATCTATGACCTGGTCGACCAGAAATCCAGCTAATTCCTCTTGAATTGCTCGTACCCGAGCCTCTGGTATGAGCTGGCCCCGCATCTCCGTCTGCTACAAGATGGAGATCAAGATGAATATATTAGTTGTGTGTATATATATTATCTAGATCATGATAAAAAAATTATGGATAGTGTTCCGGCAAACATACCCAAAGATTTCTTTCGTTTCTGCTCCTTTCAAACGTTATCATGCGAATGTTCTCGCAAACGTAGTATGCGCATAAATTAGTCTCCTGCTCATGCCTTATGCACTTTACGAGAATAAAATTCAATCAGGTAATAATTAATCAAGCATGATAATGGTATTGAAACTAGAATTAAAGAGATGCACGGATGTAGCTAGCTAGCTAGTAGTACTTAATTACCTTGGATCGCACCCATTTCAGTTGTTGTGCCCAGTCACCTGGGACCTGTTTAATGAACTTGGCCCAAGCCCTGCCCGCCGGCAAAGAAAATGAATAAATGAGTCATTAACTAGTTGATATCAGGAAATGAAGTAATTAAAGAGGACAACATAGTGCGATAATGATTGAACAAATTACCTGTCAAGCAGCCCCCTCACGATTTCGTATTCAGATGGATCCTTTAATAGCGAGTCGAGTACTTCAACTTTTCCCTTGTCAACTTCAATGATTAACAAGATCTAGTGGTAACTGCATAACTCATCAACAACACTTATTAACATCTAGTAAGCAAAAAAATAGATTTTGTAGTACAAGATATATATATATATATATATATATATAGTAACACTCACCCGAAGTTGTAAGGAAGTAGTATTTTTGGTTGGGTGATTAGATGCTTCAAAAATTCTAGCATGGCTTTGTCTGTGTCTTTTCTCAAATATGCAGTTTCCCATATCTTTTTATTAATCGTATTTGGGTCAATGAACCCAATGCCATAGCGTCCAACTTGTTTTATTTCCAACATCTTCATTCTGCATAATACCACAGAAACGAATATAGTAAGGATAATTAGAGGTAATGAACGAGAGCACAACTAGCTAGAGACTTAAATTATAGAAAGAAATCACTTATAGACAATAGCAACTAACTAAAGATTTGTCGAGTGCGTCTTGATTGAATAACTGAAACAACTCTGCATAATGAATCCATAGGTCTTTTTTATGGAACTAATGCCTCTTCTTGACTCTCACCATGAGGGACTCTTCATTGGTATTTGCTGTTATTTGCATGTACCACGTATGCAAATCGTACATTCTCATTGGTAGAAGCTTGACATCTTCAGGCTTGACCAGAGGTTTGCCGTGGGCATATTGATATTTTACTTCTGACTCTTTAAGCCCCGGGATTTCCTCAAGGCCTAGGAGTTGTTCAACACTGACAACGGCCTCTTTAGCCATCCTAATATGTTCTTCGGTTACTTCTGGCCAACCGGCGGTACTCACGGGTGTTTTTACAATGAGCGGGGGGATCGATTGCAGTGCCTGTTCTCCTAGCTGGTGGATAGTTTTCCCGCTTTTTTGCCAACTCCTTGGCTTGAGCTTGAGCTCAACTCTTTTTGTCCTACAAGATATGACTTCTTGATAGATCGCATATAGTCGTTGTCCTTCTGAGCCGGTAGAGCCATATCAATGAAGTGTCGTGAGACATGCTTAGGTACTTTCTCCTTTGGTGGCTGGGGCAGTTTCGGTCCAAAATGGGCCTTCAAATTGGCATCCACTACGCTGTCGAGTTCCTCGTCGGTCAGGTGGTAAGGCAACTTCGGAAGAGGCTTGAGTCTTGGACCATATTTGTATTTCTTGCTTGTTGTACCGCTAGTCGTCGTAGCTGCGGCCTCTCTCTTCCGTTATTGCTTAGGCGACGGAGCACGCTGAGTCGATGGAGCATGCTGACGTCGTGTCGGACCTGGAGGAGGAGTCGGCTGATGCGGTGCCGGACTTGGAGGAGGAGGAGTTGGCTGATGTTGTGCCGGACTTAGAGGAGGAGTTGACTAACGTGGTGCCGGACTTGGTGGAGGAGGAGGAGTCGACTGACGTGGCGGTGGACTTGGAGGAGGAGGAGTCTGTGGGCTTGGAAAGACGATGCAATCCTTTTTCCATAGAATGATACGATGTATGGCCTCTCCCAGTGTTCTCTCCTCGTCACCTCCAGGACTGTCAAGTTGTAGCTCTTGATATGCTGACATCACTTCATCAACCCCGACACAAGCATAGCCAGCTGGAATGGGATTGCAATGGAAGGTTGCTTCTCGGGGATTTGCTAAAGCATAGCCGTCTGCCACCTTCATGGATAAGTTCTTCACTTTCATGTGTAGCTCACAGTTAGTCCTGTCTTTGATATCATCCATAGGGTAGCTAGCTAGCAGTGCATCGTCATCGGATCGGCCAGGGCGGAACCCACGCTGCTTCTCAGCATAGATGGGACGGTGGTATCCAATGCTGGATCGATCTGCTCATGCTGCCGCTGAGATGCCCTTTCCTGGCTGAGTGAGTCGACCTGCTCCTGCTTTCGCCTGATTCTGGATTCCAACTCCAGGTTCTTTGATTCGAGGCCTTTAAGGCGGAGTGCTTCCTCCTTCTTCTTCCACTCCTCCTGCATCTTCTTTCTCTCACGGCTTCTGTAGTCGTCGTTCCAACCAGCAAACCCCTCAAACCACAAAACAATGCCTTTCCCTCGTGTTATTCCCGGGTGTTCAGGATTCTTTAGGGCGTGCGTAAGCTTGTCGTCCTCTCTGTTAGGCGTGAACACCCCCGTTCGAGCTTCTTCGATTTTCATCAGAATTTTGTTTGTCACTTTTTTAAGACTTGCGTTCACCATAATAGCCCCTGTCTTTGGGTCCAACTTCCCCCCATGCGCATAAAACCATGTCGTGCACCTCGAGGGCCAGGTCACTGTAACTGGAGTGACCCTTGCACTAATCATATCTTTTTCGGATTGATCCCACTTAGGCAGGGCCGTCTGGTAGCCACATGGCCCTAGAGTATGGTGCCACTGCTTTTTCGCAGCGTTAATCTTGTTCTTTCTCGACCGTTCCATAGCTAGTTCTGATTCCTTGAACTTCAGAAAATCGTCCCAATGATCTTTTGCCTTCACTAGTGCTCCCTCGAATTTTGGAGTCGTCTTGTTTGCTTTGACGTAAGCATTCCATGCATTTTTCTTGAAGGTGTTGAATGCGATCGCCATCTTTTTAAGAGCATAGTTTCGGAATTTGTTCAGATCTGTATCTGTCAAATTATCTGGTAGTGTGTAATGTGACATCAGCTTAGTCCAAAGCACATCTTTTGCTCTTTCATCGACAAAAGTAACTCCTGCTCGGTCTCCCTTTGCTGCCTTTTTCCATTCTTGTGTGGAGATCGGTATTTGATCCCTGACAATAACTCCGCATTGATTCTTGAACTTGGTCGCATTTTCCTTAGGTTCAACCGGTTCGCCAGTTGATGTATTGATGGAATCGATGCTAAACTTTATGCTAGGGTCCAACTTTTTGTCCAGGCCTCGAACTACCCTGTCGCTTGTAGAAGATTTGCTCGATCCGGAGGCCTAAAATAAGAAAGATTGATTCGTTAATACATATACAACTCAATTAAGACATGTGTAATGATCATAGGGATGGCTTATATAATAAATATACCTTGCCGGTCTTTGTTATTTGAAGAACATTTTCTTCGTCAACATCGTTGTCGAATGCATCTATTCTCTCGTCTTCATCAAACATACAACCCTCACCGGAATTGTTCAGATATTGCGAGCTGTTATAATCTTCATGTTCATGCTCTGGGCTCGTGGAGCGTATGATGTTGAACAGAGCCTCTTCTCCTTCTCTGTCAGTATTGTCCATAGCTTTTATTTAACTAACCCAGAAGAAAGATAAAACAATTTAGTATTCAAGTTAGAATGCATGGAATCAATAAGGAAAAGTGAATCATAGTACATAATATGCATCATCGAATATAATCTCGAATAAATCGTCTCGAATATTATCGAATATAATCTCGAATACATCTCGAATATTATCACTAATACATCTCGAATATTATTAATTATATAATATCACAATTACAGATCCAGTTGACGTCTCGCGCGGCAGGCGGTGGACACCCAAAGAGAAGGAACTATGATAGGATCATAGCTCGGGTGAGATCCCTGAAGAACCTGCCAGGTATTGGAGAACTAGACGTCCAACGCATCCATGTACTGACGGACGTGATTGTCCTCCTCCCTGACACGACGGCGTACCACCTCCGGCGGGGCTGCCTGCCTCCGCACCGAAAGTGGCCCACGCAAACGCCACCAAAGAAGATCTGGGTCGACGACGAGACCCGGGTTCCTCACCAAGCTGCGCGCCCCTGAAGGTAGCACCTCCTAGTGCCAGCCCAGCGGGGCCCAGTCCCGAACGTTGCCCCTCTGAAGGAGGACGTCGTCATGAACGAGTCGACGACGAGGATGGGGGCCAGGCATCGTTGACTCCGAGAAGAAATTCTATGCAAATTAAACATTTTTAAATGCTTGATTGTGATTTCTGATATACGAGAAACCTTCAGAATCCTAACGGAATCTCTTAACCTTGCAACCCACGACTTTTGCAAATACATAACAAATACTACTTGCAAATTAATACATAACAAACTTTTGCAAATACAACATTAAAATATGCAACTTTTGCAAATACTAATTGCTATACATTGGATCAAATGTCAAAATTCATCAACATTTTTCTATACATATATTGGATCAAAATGTAAAAATTTCTCAAATGCCAAAATCCTTCACTTTTTGTATACATCTAACTAATCATCTAGTGAAAATATGTCAAAATTCATGCATCTATGTCAAAATTCGTCAAATGTCAAAATTCCTTAACTTTTTTCTATACATCAAAATTCTTGCATCTAATCATCTAATAATCTATACATCTAATTATCTAATTATCAAAATTATGTGTGTGTTTGTGTTCATCAAAATTGGGGGGGGGGGTCGGGCCGGGGAGGGGCCGGCGGCTGCCATGGTGGCACAGGGGCGAGGGAGGGGGGAGAGGGGGGAGCTCACAGCGGGGCGACGGGGCAACGGCGAGGCGAGGCGAGTCAAGGGCGGCGACGGTGAGGAGCTCGGGGCCGAAGGAGCGGGTGCGAGCGGCGTCCCGGACGGCGTCAGGCCGGGCTCGAGGAGGAACGGACACGGGCGGCGTCGGAGATCGGCACGAGGAGGCGCGGACGGCCGACGTCGGGGCGGCGACGAGCTCCGACGTCGGGGAGGCGAGACGACGACGACGCGGCGATGTCACGAAGAGGAGAAGAATGTAGAGTTTCAGCAAAATTTTGAAGTGTTATATATATAAGGAGGCCTTTAGTCGCGGTTGGAGCCACCAATCGCGATTTAAGGTGAATTTCAGCGGGCGCGGGCGGCGGGAAGCGAAACCCTTTAGTTGCGGTTAGTGGCTCCAACCGCGACTAAAGGGGGGGGGGTCTTTAGTCGCGGTTGGAGCCACCAACCGCGACTAAAGAGGTATTCCTGGCACGACGCACTGCGTGGAAGTTTAGTCCCACCTCGCTAGTCGAGGGGTGCCTCGACCAGTTTATAAGCCCCTGCACGGGCACTGCATTGAGCTCCTCTCTAATGCAGGCCTTTTGGGCCTACCTCTCTTGCGATTCCCTGTGGGCCTACTGGGCCTTGCGAGCCTGCATCCTGGCCCAGGTTGGGTTTCTAGTCGTATGTAGGCCATGGCGGCCCAATAGGCGGGAATTTTTTAATTTATTTTCAATTTATTTTTTTCGAAGAAAAACTATAAGGGAAGCCCCCCATAGCGATTTTTTTGAAATAATAAGAACCCAAATTCGCGTCTATGAGGACTTGAACCTAGGTGGCTGGGTTGTACATTCACTCCACTAGCCAAGTGAGCTAGGCTCACTTCCTTATTTTCAATTTATTTTTGTTTTTTGCTTTATTGATTTTCTTTTGTTTCTGAGTTTTATTGTGCTTTATTGAGAGTTAATGAGTGAATCTTTTTGCGTTAGGTCAAATTTTTTATAAACTTTCTGTTAGTGGCAGTAGTTTTCAAATTCGAATAGTTTAAATTTGAATTATTTGAAATTTGTGTGAATCACTAGTTTGTGAATAACTTTACTTAAAAACTAGATTTTCCAGTGATTCTTTTTCTACTGTTTAATATTATCGTGTTTTATCATTATATCCAATTTGGTAATTCTTAGGTTATTTAAAAATGAAATGCCTTTGTAACACGCGAGTTTTCGTCTGAAACCCTGATACTTCGAAAGAGATTGTCCATTTTGTACACGAAGTGCATCCAGTTTTTGCTGTAACCCTCTCAACTTTTTAGCACATGCTATGTGGGTGAAATGATGATACCATGCCAACTTTCAACCTTTTCAAAGTTCATTTGTAGTGCTTATCAATTTCAGGGTCATTTAGCTAAAAAAATCAGTAAATGCATGAAAAATAGCAAATGAAGTAAGAAAGGGTTGAAAATTGATGGCCTCCCTTCTAATGGTGCATACTGAACGCACAAAAAGTCTGGAGTTCAAATAAGTTAAAAAAATGAAATGCCTTTGTAACAGGCGAGTTTTCGTCTGAAACCTAATACTTCGAAAGAGATTGTCCATTTTGTACACGAAGTGCATCCAATTTTTGTCCTAACCCTCTCAACTTTTTAGCACATGCTATGTGGGTGAAATGATGATACCATGCCAACTTTCAACCTTCTCAGAGTTCATTTGTAGTGCTTATCAATTTCAGGGTCATTTAGCTCAAAAAAAATCAGTAATGCATGAAAAATAGCAAATGAAGTCACCAAGGGTTGAAAATTGATGGCCTCCCTTCTAATGGTGCATACTGAATGCACAAAAAGTATAGAGTTGAAATAAGTTAAAAAAATGAAATGCCTTTGTAACAGGCGAGTTTTCGTCTGAAACCCTGATACTTCGAAAGAGATTGTCCATTTTGTACACGAAGTGCATCCAGTTTTTGCCGTAACCCTCTCAACTTTTTAGCGCATGCTATGTGTGTGAAATGATGATACCATGCCAACTTTCAACCTTTTCAGAGTTTATTTGTAGTGCTTATCAATTTCTGGGTCATTTAGCTCAAAAAACCAGTAAATGCATGAAAAATAGCAAATGAAGTCAGAAAGGTTTGAAAATTGATGGCCTCCCTTCGGATGGTGCATACTGAACGCACAAAACACACAAGTACACTACGATTACCAAGATTTCCTTCGGTTTGTCCGAAGTGCGACTTTCTTGATATATAAGTCCGAAAACTAACTAGAAAGCCAGTCACATCCCAAAGTGGGATCTTTGGGTGTAAAACTTTTTCTTCGCGTGTGTCCCTTTGAGTCGCAACCATGGACAATCTTCATCGTTTAATTTGATGCTCGGGTCAACATTCACTGTGAAGGAAGCAATTTCATGAAACTTTTCATAATCTTCTGTCATGTCTGTCTTGTCCTCCACTCCCATGATGTTTCTTTTACCTAAGAGAACTATGTGCCACTTTGGCTCATCGCATGATGTATTTGCTTCCTTATCTTTTCTTTTTCTCGGCTTGGTAGACATGTCCTTCACATAGAAAACCTGCGCCACATCATTAGCTAGGATGAATGGTTCGTCTGCGTACCCAAGATTGTTGAGATCCATTGTTGTCATTCGGTACTGCGAATCTTCCTTTACCCCGCCTCCTGTCAGATTGACCCATTTGCACCTAAACAAAGGGACCCTCAAATCAAGTCCATGGTCAAGTTCCCATATCTCCTCTATGTAACCATAGTATGTGTCCTTTGGCCCATTGTTGTTTGCTGCATCAAAGCAGACACCACTATTTTGGTTGGCGCTCTTTTTATCTTGGGCGATCGTGTAAAATGTATTCCCATTTATCTCATACCCTTTGAAACATAATATAGTCGAAGATGGTAACTTGGACAGCAAGTACAGGTCATCTTCAACAGTGTCATCATGCATGAGATGTGTCTATTGTTGGGGAACTTTGCATGGGAAACAAAATTTTTCCTACGCACACACAGATCTATCCATGGTGATGAGCATCTACGAGAGGGAGAGTGGATCTACGTACCCTTGTAGATCGCTAAGCGGGAAGCGTTAAGAAACACGGTTGATGTAGTCGAACGTCTTCGCGATCCAAATCGCCGAGCGTCCCGCGATCCTATCACGATCCGTCCTGATCTAGCACCGAACGGACGGCACCTCCGCGTTCAGCACACGTACGGCTTGATGATGATCTCCGCCTTCTTGATCCAGCAAGAGGTGGTGGAGAGGTAGAAGAGTTCTCCAGCAGCGTGATGGCGCTCCGGCGATGGTGGTGGAGCTGTTCCGGCAGGGCTTCGCCTAAGCACTGCAGAAAACCGATCTAGAGGAGAAACTATGCACTAGAGAAGAGGGCAGCACGTGGTAGAAAATTCTGTGCAAAACCCCTCAAAACCACTAGTATATATAGGAGGAGGGGAGGAGGAGGCTTGGCCCTCAAGGGGCCAGCCATAGGCTTCGGTCGAACCAAGGAGGGAGGAGTCCTCCTCCTCCACTCCTAGTAGGATTAGGACTCCTTCCTTATTTGTTCCTTTTTGCCTTTTTCCACCTTTTTCCTTTTGGGATTTTCTTCCCAGCTGCATGGGCCTTGTGTGGGACTTCCACCAGCCCACTAAGGGCTGGTATTCATCCTCCCACAGCCCATGTAGCCTCTTGGGTCGAAATACCCCTCCCGATGGTCTCCCGGTACACTACCGACACTCCCAGAACATTACCGATGAGCCCGAAACTTTTTTGGCGACCAAAATAGGACTTCCTATATATCGATTTTTACCTCCGGACCATTCCGGAGCTCCTCGTGACGTCCGAGATCTCATCCGGGACTCCAAACAACCTTCGGTCACCACCATGCATAACTCTATACTACCGAAACGTCACCAAACCTTAAGTGTGCAAACCCTACGGGTTCGAGAACTATGTAGAGATGACCGAGACACCTCTACGGTCAATAACCAATAGCGGGACATGGATTCCCATATTGGTTCCTACATATTCTACGAAGATCTTTATCGGTCGAACCTCTATGTCAAGAATTTAGTTAATCCCGTATGATCTTCCCTTTGTTCTTCAGTATGTTACTTGCCCGAGATTCGATCGTTGGTATCTGTATACCTAGTTCAACCTCGTTACAAGCAAGTCTATTTACTCATTCCGTAATACAAGATCTCGTGGCTAACACTTAGCCACATTGCTTGCAAGGCTTTATTGTGATGTTGTATTACCGAGTGGGCCCTGAGATACCTCTCCGTCACACGGAGTAACAAATCCCAGTCTTGATCCATGCCATCTCAACAGACACCCTCGGAGAAACCTGTAATGCACCTTTATAGTCACCCAGTTACGTTGTGACGTTTGATACACACAAGGCACTCCTCCGGTGTCCGTGAGTTGCATGATCTCATGGTCATAGGAACATATACTTGACATGCAGAAAACAGTAGCAATGAACTGACACAATCATATGCTATGTTTGTAGTTTGGGTCTTGTCCATCACATCATTCTTCTAATGATGTGATCCCAATATAAAATGACATCACATTTCAATGGCTAGGAAACCTTTACCATCTTTAATTAACGAGCTAGTTCGCTAGAGGCATACTAGGGACCAAGTGTTGTCTATTTACCCACACGTGTAATGTGTTTCCAATCAATACAATTATAGCATGGATAATAAACAATTATCATGAACAAGGAAATATAATAACAAACACTTTATTTATTGCCTCTAGGGCATATTTCCAACAGTCTCCCACTTGCACTAGAGTCAATAATCTAGTTCACATCACTATGTGATTTACATTGTAATGAATCGAACACCTATGCAGTTCTGGTGTTGATCATGTTTAGCCCTTGGAAGAGGTTTAGTCAATGGGTCTACAACAATCAGATCTGTGTGCACTTTGCAAATATTTATGTCCTTGTCTTCGATGTAATCGCGGATGGAGTTGAGGCGTCGCTTTATGTGTCTGGTCCTCTTGTGAAACCTTGGTTCCTTGGCCAGAGCAATGGCACCAGTGTTGTCACAGAACATGTTCATTGGATTCAGTGCACTGGGCACTACTCCAAGATCTGTCATGAACTGCTTCATCCATACACCTTCCTTCGCCACCTCCGAGGCTGCGATGTACTCCGCTTCGCATGTAGAATCGGCTACCACGCTTTGCTTGGAACTGCTCCAGCTTACCGCTCCCCCGTTGAGAATAAATACGTATCCGTTTTGTGACTTGGAATCATCCAGATCAGTGTCAAAGGTTGCATCGACATAACCCTTTACGACGAGCTCTTCATCACCTCCATAAACGAGAAACATTTCCTTAGTCCTGTTCAGGTACTTCAGGATATTCTTGACCACCGCCCAGTGCTCCATTCCAGGATCACTTTGAACCTTCCGGCCATACTTATGGCAAGGCTGACATCGGGTCTTGTGCATAGCATTGCAGACATGATAGAGCCTATGGCTGAAGCATAGGG
This sequence comes from Hordeum marinum, assembly GCA_022496015.1. NCBI lineage: Eukaryota > Viridiplantae > Streptophyta > Magnoliopsida > Poales > Poaceae > Hordeum > Hordeum marinum. Next base: position 74,953,341 of record CM039673.1, read on the forward strand.
GATGACACTCATCTTTTCTCTATCCTCTGCAGTCACTGGGCATTGAGTCTTACTCAACTTCACACCTTGTAACACAAGCAAGAACCCCTTCTTGGCCTGATCCATTTTGAACTTCTTCAAAACTTTATCAAGGTATGTGCTCTGTGAAAGTGTTATTAAGCGTCTCGATCTATCTCTATAGATCTTAATGCCTAATATGAAAGCAGCTTCTCCTAGGTCCTTCATTGAAAAACTCTTGTTCAAATATTCCTTCATGCTTTCCAGCATTTCTATATTGTTTCCAATTAGCAATATGTCATCCACATATAACACTAGAAACACTATAGAGCTCCCACTCACTTTCTTGGAAATACAAGCTTCTCCATAAACTTGTATAAACTCAAACGCTTTGATCACCTCATCAAAGCGCTTATTCCAACTCCGAGATGCTTGCACCAGCCCATAAATGGATCGCTGGAGTTTGCAAACTTTGTCAGCGTTCTCTGGATCAACAAAAACTTTTGGTTGCATCATATACAACTATTCCTCAAGAAAACCATTAAGGAATTCTGTTTTGACATCCATCTGCCAAATTTCATAGTCGAAATAAGCAGCTATTGCTAACATGATTCTGACGGACTTAAGCATCGCTACGGGTGAGAAGGTCTCATCGTAGTCAACTCCTTTAACTTGTGAAAAACCCTTTGCCACAAGTCGAGCTTTATGGACGGTGACATTACCGTCCGCGTCCGTCTTCTTCTTAAAGATCCATTTGTTCTGAATGGCCTTTCGCCCTTCAGGTAATACTTCCAAAGTCCACACTTTGTTTTCATACATGGATACCATCTCGGATTTCATGGCCTCTAACCATTTCTCGGAATCCGGGCCCATCATCGCTCCTCCATAGCTCATAGGTTCATTGTTGTCCAACAACATGACCTCCAAGACAGGGTTGCCGTACCACTCAAGAGTAGTACGCGCCCTTGTCGATCTACGAGGTTCAATAGCAGCTTGATCCGAAGCTTCATGATCATCAAAATTAACTTCCTCTTCAACTATCGTAGGCTCTACAAAAACATCTTTCTGTGCTACGCTACTTTCTGGTTGAATTAAAGGTTCAATAACCTCATCAAGCTTGATTTTCCTCCCACTCAATTCTTTCGAGAGAAACTCTTTCTCAAGAAATGTTCCGTTCTTAGCGACAAACACTTTGCCTTCGGATCTGAGATAGAAGGTATACCCGACTGTCTCTTTCGGGTATCCTATGAAGACGCATTTCTCCGCTTTGGGTTCCAGCTTTTCAGGCTGAAGCTTTTTGACATAAGCATCACATCCCCAAACTTTAAGAAACGACAACTTTGGCCTCTTACCAAACCATAGTTCATATGGCGTCGTCTCAACGGATTTTGATGGTGCCCTATTTAAAGTGAATGCAGCTGTCTCCAATGCATAACCCCAAAACGATAGTGGCAAATCAGCAAGAGACATCATAGATCGCACCATATCTAATAAGGTTCGATTACGACGTTCGGACACACCATTACGCTATGGTGTTCCAGGCGGTGTCAACTGTGAAACAATTCCACACTGTCTTAAGTGACTGCCAAACTCATAACTCAGATACTCACCTCCTCGATCAGATCGCAGGAATTTAATCTTCTTGTTACGATGATTCTCAACTTCACTCTAAAATTGCTTGAACTTTTCAAACGTTTCAGACTTGTGTTTCATTAAGTAATTATACCCATATCTAATCAAGTCATCGGTGAAGGTGAGAAAATAACGATATCCACCGGGCACTGCAACATTCATTGGACCGCACACATCAGTATGTATGATTTCCAACAAGTCACTTGCCCGTTCCATTGTCCCAGAGAACGGCGTTTTAGTCATCTTGCCCATGAGGCATGGTTCACATGTGTCAAGTGATTCAAAATCAAGTGACTCCAAAAGTCCATCAGCATGGAGCTTCCTCATGCGTTTCACACCAATATGACCTAAACGACAGTGCCACAAGAAAGTGGTACTATCATTATCAACTCTACATCTTTAAAAAATCAATGTTATGAACATGTGTATCATCACTATCAAGATTCAATATGAATAAACCCCTCACATTGGGTGCATGACCATAAAAGATATTACTCATATAAATAGAACAACCATTATTCTCTAATTTAAATGAGTAACCATCTCGCAATAAACAAGAGCCAGATATAATGTTCATGCTTAACGCAGGCACTAAATAACAATTATTCAGGTTCATCACTAATCCTGATGGTAATCGAATAGAGAGCGTGCCGACGGCGATCACATCAACCTTGGAACCATTTCCCACGCGCATCGTCACTTCGTCCTTTGTCAGCCTTTGTTTATTCCGTAGTTCCTGTTTTGAGTTGCAAATGTGAGCAACCGAACCGGTATCAAATACCCAGGCACTACAACGAGAGCTAGTAAGGTACACATCAATAACATGTATATCATATATACCTTGTTTGTCGTTGGCCGCCTTCTTGTCAGCCACGTACTTGGGGCAGTTCTGCTTCCAATGACCAGTTCCCTTGCAATGAAAGCACTCAGTTTCTGGCTTGGGTCCATGCTTAGGCTTCTTTACAGGAGTGACAACTGCATTGCCATCCTTCTTGGTTTTACCCTTCTTGCCTTTGCCCTTGCCCTTGCCATTCTTCTTGAAACTAGTGGTTTTATTGACCATTAAAATTCAGGGGTGTTACTACGCGAGCCATTGATCTACAACATAAATATGCAAAGGTTTTAGACTATTGTTCAAGATAATGAGTTTAGTTAATCAAATTACTAAAGCTTCCACTCAAATTGACATCCCTCAGGTCATCTGAGTATCACATGATCCAAATTCACCAACTCAAGTCCGATCATCACGTGAGTTGAGGTGGTTTCAATGGTGAACATCATTATGTTGATCATATCTACTATATGACTCATGTTCGACCTTTCGGTCTCTTGTGTTCCGAGGTCATGTCTGTACATGCTAGGCTCGTCAAGTTTAACCTGAGTGTTCTGCATGTGCAACACTGGCTTGCACCCGTTGTATGTGAACGTAGAGTCTATCACACCCGATCATCACGTGGTGTCTCGACACGACGAACTTTCGCAACGGTGCACACTCGGGGAGAACACAATTCATCTTGAAATTTAAGTGAGGGATCACCTTATAATGCTACCGTCGTCCTAAGAAAAACAAGGTGCATAAAAGGATTAACATCACATGCAAATCATAAGTGACATGATATGGCCATGAACTTGTGCTTTTGATCTCCATCTTGAAAGCACCGGCATGATCTTCATCGTCACCGGAACGACACCATGATCTCCATCGTCTTGATCTCCATCAACGTGTCGCCATAGGGGTTGTCTCGCCCACCATGCTTCTGCTACTATTGCTACCGTTTAGCGATAAAGTAAAGCATTACATAGTGCTTAATGATTGACACGCAGGTCATACAATAATTAAAGACAACCCTATGGCTCCTGCCGGTTGCCGTACTCATCGACATGCAAGTCGTGATATTCTATACAGCACATGATCATCTCATACATCACATATATCACATCATGTAATTGGCCATATCACATCACAACATACCCTGCAAAAACAAGTTAGACGTCCTCTAATTGTTGTTGCATGTTTGACGTGGCTGCTACGGGTATCTAGCAAGAACAATTCTCACATACGCATAAACCAAAACGGTGATACATTAGTTGCTTTTCAACCTTCTCAAGGACCACCTTAGTCGAATCCGATCCAACTAAAGTAGGAGAAACAGACACCCGCCATCCATCTTTGTGCAACGAAGTTACACATCAGTCGATGGAACCGGTCTCTTGTAAGCGTACGAGTAATGTTGGTCCGGGCCACTTCATCCCACAATACCGCTGAACCAAAACATGACCAAGGGAGGAAGCAATCTAAGCATCAACGCCCACAAACTCTTTGTGTTCTACTCGAGATCTCATCTACACATAGACCTAGCTCATGATGCCACTGTTGGGGAACGTTGCATGGGAAACAAAAATTTTCCTACGCACACACAGATCTATCCATGGTGATGAGAATCTACGAGAGGGAGAGTGGATCTATGTACCCTTGTAGATCGCTAAGCGGGAAGCGTTAAGAAACACGGTTGATGTAGTCGAACGTCTTCGCGATCCAAATCGCCGAGCGTCCCGCGATCCAATCACGATCCGTCCCGATCTAGCACCGAACGGACGGCACCTCCGCGTTCAGCACACGTACGGCTTGATGACGATCTCCGCCTTCTTGATCTAGCAAGAGGTGGCGGAGAGGTGGAAGAGTTCTCTGGCAGCATGATGGCGCTCCGGCGATGATGGTGGAGCAGTTCCGGCAGGGCTTCGCCTAAGCACTGTAGAAAACCGATCTAGAGGAGAAACTATGCACTGGAGAAGAGGGCAGCATGTGGCAGAAAATTCTGTGCAAAAACCCTGAAAACCACTAGTATATATAGGAGGAGGGGAGGAGACGGCTTGGCCCTCAAGGGGCCAGCCCTAGGCTTCGGTCGAACCAAGGAGGGAGGAGTCCTCCTCCTCCACTCCTAGTAGGATTAGGACTCCTTCCATATTTGTTCCTTTTTGCCTTTTTCCACCTTTTTCCTTTTGGGCTTTTCTTCCCAGATGCATGGGCCTTGTGTGGGACTTCCACCAGACCACTAAGGGCTGGTATTCATCCTCCCACAGCCCATGTAGCCTCTTGGGTCGAAATACCCCTCCCGATGGTCTCCCGGTACACTACCGGCACTCCTTGTACATTACCGATGAGCCCGGAACTTTTCCGGCGACCAAAATAGGACTTCCTATATATAAATCTTTACCTCTAGACCATTCCAGAGCTCCTAGTGATCCGGGATCTTATCCGGGACTCCGAACAACCTTCGGTCACCACCATGCATAACTCTATACTACCGAAACGTCACCAAACCTTAAGTGTGCAGACCCTGCGGGTTCGAGAACTATGTAGACATGACCGAGACACCTCTACGGTCAATAACCAATAGTGGGAACTCTATGCCCATATTTGTTCCTACATATTCTACGAAGATCTTTATCGGTCGAACCTCTATGTCAAGGATTCTGTTAATCTCGTATGATGTTCCCTTTGTTCTTCGGTATGTTACTTGCCCGAGATTCGATCGTTGGTATCCGTATACCTAGTTCAACCTCGTTACAAGCAAGTCTCTTTACTCGTTCCATAATACAAGATCTCGTGGCTAACACTTAGCCACATTGCTTGCAAGGCTTTATTGTGATGTTGTATTACCGAGTGGGCCCTGAGATACCTCTCCGTCACACGGAGTAACAAATCCCAGTATTGATCCATGCCAACTCAACAGACACCCTCGGAGATACCTGTAATGCACCTTTATAGTCACCTAGTTACGTTGCGACATTTGATACACACAAGGCACTCCTCCGGTGTCCGTGAGTTGCATGATCTCATGGTCATAGGAACATATACTTGACATGCAGAAAACAGTAGCAATAAACTGACACGATCATATGCTACGTTTGTAGTTTGGGTCTTGTCCATCACATCATTCTTCTAATGATGCGATCCCATTATCAAATGACATCACATGTCAATGGCTAGGAAACCTTGACCATCTTTTATTAACGAGCTAGTTCACTAGAGGCATACTAGGGACCAAGTGTTGTCTATTTACCCACACATGTAATGTGTTTCCAATCAATACAATTATAGCATGGATAATAAACAATTATCATGAACAAGGAAATATAATAATAAACACTTTATTTATTGCCTCTAGGGCATATTTCCAACATCTACAACCAACCAGCGAAAGTCACCATTTGTTCATGTGTAATCCAGTCGTCAGACTTCTCCAGGTGTTTGGAGCATAGAATATTCTTGTGTTGCTCGATATATGGAGCCACCAAGGCGGAACTTTGTAGTACTATGTAGTGTGCTTGCGCCAAAGAATGCCCGTACTGGCATATTAGTGAATTCTTTCCTAACGTGCCTTTTCCACCCAGTCTGCCCTCATGCCGCGATTCAGGAACACCTATCGGCTTAACTTCAAGAATAAAATCAACACAAAACTCAAGGACCTCCTCTGTTTCATGGCCCTTGGAGATGCTTCCTTCTAGCCTAGCATGATTATAGTCATATTTCTTTAAGACTCCCATGAACCTCTCAAAGGGGAACATATTGTGTAGAAATACAGGACCCAGAATGGCAATCTTCTCGACTAGGTGAACTAGGACATGCGTCAAGATATTGAAGAAGGATGGTGGGAAGACCAACTCGAAACTGACAAGATATTGCACCAAATCATTCTCTTACCTTGGTAGGATTTCTGGATCGATTACCTTCTGGGAGATTGCATTCAGAAATGCACATAACTTCACAATGGCTAATCGAACGTTTTTCGACGAAGGCCCATCAATGCAACCAGAAGCAGTTGCGTCATAATCACGTGGCAGTCATGAGACTTTAGGTTTTGGAACTTTTTCTCTGCCATATTTATTATTCCCTTTATATTCGACGAGAAGCCAGATGGGACCTTCATATTGAGCAGGCATTCGAAGAAGATTTCCTTCTCTTCTTTTGTAAGAGCATAGCTGGCATGACCCTGAAACTGCTTTTGATCCATGTCATCTTTTCTGTTCATACGTTGCTGGTCCTCCCGTTCGTTCGGCGTATCTTTTGTCTTCCCATACACGCCCAAGAAGCCTAGCAGGTTCATGCAAAGATTCTTCGTCATGTGCATCACATCGATTACAGAGCGGACCTCGAGGTCTTTCCAATACGGTAGGTCCCAAACTATAGATTTCTTCTTCCACATGGGTGCACGTTTCTCAGCGTCATTCGGAAAAGATTGTGCACCAGGACCCTTGCCAAAGATTACTTTTAAATCCTTGACCATATCAAGTATTTCATCACCCGTACGGTGGCGAGGCTTCTTCCAGCGATCCGCCTCACCTTTGAAATGCTTGCCTTTCTTTCTTACAGGATGCCTGCTCTGAAGAAATCGATGATGCCCCAGATACACATTCTTCTTACATTTATCCAAATATATACTGTTGGTATCATCTAAACAGTGCGTGCATGCGTGGTATCCCTTGTTTGTTTGTCCTGAAAGGTTACTGAGAGCATGCCAATCATTGATGGTTACAAACAGCAATGCATGTAGGTCAAATTCCTCATGATCTTTCGCATCCCATGCACGTACACCTTTGCCATTCCACAGCTGTAAAAGTTCTTCAACCAATGGCCTTAGGTACACATCAATGTCGTTGCCGGGTTGCTTGGGGAATTTTGTGAGCACTGACATCATAATGAACTTCCACTTCATGCACAACCAAGGGGGAATGTTATAGATACATAGAGTCACAGGCCATGTGCTATGATTGCTGTTCTGCTCCCCAAAAGGATTAATGCCATCTTCACTTAAACCAAACCATACGTTCCTTGCATCCTTTGCAAAGTCCTTCCACTTTCTGTCAATTTTTCTCCACTACGACCCGTCAGCGGGCACTCTCAACTTCCCGTCTTTCTTACAGTCTTCGTTGTGCTATCGCACCAACTTGGCATGCTCTTTGTTTTGGAACAAACAATTCAACCATGGTATTATAGGAGCATACCACATCACCTTGGCAGGAATCTTCTTCCTGGGGCGCTCGCCCTCAACATCACCAGGGTCATCGTGGCCGATCTTATAGCGCAATGCATAGCATACCAGGCATGCATTCAAATCCTCGTACTCACCGCGGTAGAGGATGCAGTCATTAGGGCATGCATGTATCTTCTCGACCTCTAATCCTAGAGGGCAGACAACCTTCTTTGCTTCGTACGTACTCTCTGGCAATTCGTTGTCCTTTGGTAGCTTCTTCTTTAACATTATCAGCAACTTTTGAAATGCCTTGTCAGATACACCATTCTCTGCCTTCCATTGCAGCAATTCCAGTGTGGTACCCAGCTTTTTATTGTCATCTTCGCAATTTGGGTACAACCCTTTTTTCTGATCCTCTAACATGCGTTGCAACTTCAGCTTCTCCTTTTCACTTGCGCAGTTTCTCTTTGCATCGGCAATGGCCCGACCAAGATCATCAGCGGGCTCATCTGATGCCTCTTCTTTAGCTCCTTCCCGCATTGTCGGCTCAGCTTCTTCCCCCATTGTTGTATCATCATATTCATGGAACCCATGGCTAGGATTGCTGTCGTCATCCCCTTCTTCTTCATTCTCTTCCATTAGGGCCACTCTTTCTTCGTGCTTGGTCCAATAGTTATAGCCGGAAATGAAACCAGACTCAAACAGGTGGACGTGAATGGTTCTTGAGTTAGAGTAATCTCAATCATTCTTACAGCCAGCACATGGACAATACATAAAACCATCCGACCGCTTGTTTGCCTCAGCCGCAACCATTAAAGTATGCACGCCATTAATGAACTGGGGAGAGCATCGGTCCTCGTACGTCCATTGTCGGCTCATCTTCATTACACAACACCTAAAAGACCAAATTAATACAAGTTCGTACATAAAGTTCATACCCACTTGTTCTCATAAAACAACATACAAACTCTCTATCTAAAGCATTTAAATGCAACAACAAATGCGATCAACATCGCAACTAAGGTAACAATTGATCCAACAGCATAGTGATACCAAGCCTCACTATCAATGGCATATCTTTTAAATTTTCTAATCTTCAAGCGCATTGCACCCATCTTGATCTTGTGATCGTTGACGACATCGGAAACATACAACTCCAGTTTCATCTTCTCTTCTTCAACTCTTTTCAATTTTTCTTTCAAATACTCGTTTTCTTTTTCAACTACATTTAACTTCTTGACAAGAATATCTATGTCGGTTGGAATCTCCGGTTCACATACCTCCTAGATAAAAACATCTATGTCAACTTGATTGGCATAATTTTCATGAACACAAAATGCAACAAAGAGTTATAAAAGAGAGTATATACCACATCCGCATCATAAACCGGACGAGGGCCGACGGGGACAGATTTCAAAACCATGTCACTATGTATAACAAACAACCATATAGGTAACAAAACTATACAAGTAACTAATTAAATCTTACAAACATGGGTTTTTATTATAAAAAGGATAAGAACAAGAGGCTCACCAAGGTGGTGCCGGCAATAGGACGGTGCGGGCGATCGACGGTGGTTAAGACGGGGACGGGAAGGCACTAAGTAAACCACACCTACAAATGCAAAGTAAGAAGTTAATTTGAGCTCAAATTGCATAAATCAAATAAACTACCACATACAAACTAAGTCCCACAAATTACTATACTTATAGAGCATTGCAAGAGCTAATCTAGCAATGAGAGATGAAAGGACAAAGTTGCTAACCTTTGTGAACACTTGGATGGATGGGATGCCTCCAAATCTTGACAAATTTTGGAAAAAATGGAGGATGAGCTCGAGGAATAGAGGAAGAACAAAGAGGAGAGGAAAGGGGAAGAACAGAGGACTCTTCTCGGGCTAGCCTCGAAGGGTTTCTATATAGGGGAACCTTTAGTCCCGGTTGGTGGCTCCAACCATGACTAAAGGTTAGCCTATAGTCGCGGTTGGAGCCACCAACTGGGACTAAAGGTTCCCGTGGGGCCCTAGGCTGACGCCAGCTTGCCACCACACCTTTAGTGCCGGTTCATGGCACGAAACAAGACTAAAGATATGGAACGACCCCGCACTAATGATGCCCGTCACGAACCGGGACTAATGGGCACATTAGTGCCGGTTCAAAACCCAACCGGGACTAATGAGGCAGACGAAAGTTCTGCTTTCTACTAGTGATAAGACATTCTTTTGCCTTTTTATAATAAAATGTTGTGGGGCCAAGCCCTGCAGTTTCCATTAAAAAATATTGAATGAATACCAACTTCACAAGATTACTTATAACAAGACTTCTCACATGTCCCCGGGAATAATAGTAACTACTCACACCTCATCGACACGTTCAAGATCAGAGGTATAATAATAATGATTAAGGATCTAAACATAATATCTTCTACCAAGTAATCCAACAAGCATCAACTACAAGATGTAACCAACACAACTAGTGACCCACAGGTACCAAACTGAGGTTTTGGGACAAAGATTTAATACAAGAGATGAACTAGGGTTGGAGATAAGATGGTTCTGGTGAAGACATTGATGAAGATTGGTCGTCCCATGGATGACTAAGTGTTGGTGATGACGATGTTTTCGATCTCCCCCTCCCAAAGAGGAATTCCCCCAACAGAATCTCACTACAGGAGTGCAAAAGGGCCTCTGCCCAGGTTTCCTCCTCGAAATGGCAGCGCTTCGTCCCGAAAGGTTTCTTATTATTTTTTCTTGGGTAAAACACACCATATAGGAGAAGAGTGGGCTCGGGAGACCAGCAGGGGCTCCACAAGCCATCAGTGCGCGACTAGTGGAGGTGGTCACGTCCTGTTGGCTTGTGGCCAGCAGGTGGACCCCCTCTAGTATATTTTTGGCCCAATAATTCTTAAATATTCCATAAAAATTCTTTGTGAATTTTCAGGTCATTTGGAGTCTGGTGATTTTCCACCTTTTACTCCGTTTTCCAATCCACAATTCCAGTTCCCGGATATTTCCCTCTTTGTGATGTACCTTGCATATTTAGAGAGGAAGGGCATAAGAATTGTATGATAATAGGGAATGATGGACAAGAATAACACGTAGTAACTCCCCCAAGCTTAGACCTCGCTTGTCCTCAAGCAAAAGCCGAGCTCGAGAATAATGGCCACATGATTTGAGAGAGAGGAGTCGATAAAAATAAAATACAGACATGAGGGAATCATGAATATTACCATAGCAGCAATTTTCCATCATATAGCTTCTCATAAACAAGTAACAATCTATTCACAAATGAAGTAGTATGAAGCATAAACTTTATTGAAAACTGACAAACAGTGCCACTAGTCATCTCCAACCCTAGTCCACCATTAGTCCCGGATATTTTCTCACTAGTTCTTGAGGGAAAAAGAGAGAAGATCTAGATCCATATTTCCACTAATCAGTTTCTCCTCTTTGTGATGGGAACCCCTTGGATCTATATCTTGGAGTTCTTTGTGTTTTATTCTTCATTCTTCCTTTCATCTTCCTCCATAGCATTAGTTGGTGTGGTGGGATTCGGGAGAGAAGGACTTGGGCACTCTGTGTGGCCTTGCCATTGCATTTGGTGCATAGGTTTGAGTTCTTCACAGTGATATGTGGAAGTGAAGTTTGAGAAGCTTATTACTCTTGATTGTTTGGGCACCCTAGATCTTGTGCCTCTTGGGTGCTTTGGCGCCCTAGAACATTGGTGGTGCCTCAGAGCTCAATAATTGTGGTGTAAAGCTCCGAGCAAGCATTGGGATATCCTATTAGTTTGTGGAGATTGCCCTGAGAAATTTGTATGGGTTCTAGTGACCGCCCCAAGGCTTACCAATGTGTACTGGTTCGGTGACTGCCCCCAAGGGTTGCCATTTGTAGGGTTTGGTGATGGACCTCAAGGGCCCTTAGTGGAATCATGGCATCTTTCATTGTGCGAGGTCATGAGGAGATTATGGTGGCCCTAGTGGCTTCTTGGGGAGCAGTGTGACTACACACTGCTCCAAACGGAGATTAGCATCCGCATGGGTGCGACCTTTGGGATACATTGTTGTCTCCGCGTGCCTAGGTTATCTCTTACTACTTATGCACTTTACTTTGTGGTGGTCATATTGTTTCTTGTTATATATGTTGCTATTACTTAGTTGTTTACCTTTCTTAGCATAAGCTATTGGTGCACACACGTGAACCTAGTTGTTTTAGGTTTTGTTCTTAAACACTATTTTTTATTCCACATTTTTTCAAGCCTAAATCATAACTATTTTAAAGCGCCTATTCGCACCCCCTCTAGGCGACATCCACATCCTTTCAATTGGTATCATATCTAGGTCTCTCGCTATTAGGCTTTACCGCCTAGAGGGTAAGGATGCGACTAGGGGATTAGGATTATCTGACACTCTTAGTTTCGATGGCACAAATTTTGATGTTTGGGTAATTCGCATGCTTAAACTCTTTAGGGTCATGGACCCAAATTTAGAGCGAATTGTAGATGTGGGTTTTTCATATCCAAATAATTCTCACAACCTATCTTTAGAGGATGATAAAAAATCTTATCTCTATGCTCATGCTTATAATGTGCTTTTCGATGTTTTTAGCAATGTAGTTATATTTCAACCGATGCCTTTCCGGGGTGCTCATGAGTTGTGGACAAATCTTCAAGATAAATATGGTGTGTCCAAGATGTGTAGGGATGATTGTTCTCCCTCCACCTCTGGTCGTGTTGTCTTCTCAACTTCATCTACTTCACCTACATGTGGATTGCCACAAGGTAATGATATGGTGAGTAGTGTTGATCATTCTAGTGATCATAGTGGGCTTATTGTTGACGATCTGTCATCACTATGTTGTTGCAATGCTTCATCTTTGGACTTTAAGACTTCGAGCACTCTAAATGTTTCTCATGCTTGTGTCCACATTCCTTGCATATCATGTAGAATTTTTTTGACTAAATCTCATGATGATATGCTTGCTATATCTTGTTGCCATGATAAAAATGCATCAATTTCCTTGAGTTGTTGTGCTAACAATGTACAAGAAACCCAACACTCCATGTAACAAGATGTGGTCTTGAATGGTGCTTCAAGGGATCCTACATCATCATCCATTTTTTCTCACTTTTGTCTCATGGGTAAGTCTTCAAAGGTATATCCTACTTTGAACCCCAATATTTCTCCTGATGATGATGTGGATAATAATAAAGATGAGCTTATTGATAAAGATGATGATAATATTGCTTCCCTAACAATTAAGGGTGACATGATTTTTAAAGCTCTTCATAAGAATAAAATTGCTCCTTCAAACTTCATGGAAATCATGTCTATTGCCATTGAGGGCAACAAATACATTGAGGAGTTGGAATCTCATCTCGAGGAGCATGAGGTCAGCACTAAGAGAATGGAAGGTCGTGAGCGTTGATACGTCTCAAACGATCTACTTTTCCAAACAATTTTACTCTTGTTTTGGACTAATTTGCATGATTTGAATGAACCTAACTCATACTTACGTTGTTTTCAGCACAACTACCTTGGTGTTATTTTTGTGCAAAAATAAAGTTTCTCGGAATTGGACAATACTTTTGTGGTTTTTTTCTGGAATATATGAAGAATTATGGAGTGAAGATCTGTTGGAGGGGGCTGCCTGTGGGCCACAAGCCAACAGGACGCGCCCTTTTAGCTTGTGGGGCCCACGTGGCTCCCCCGACCCTAATTCCAGTCCTATAAATTCAAAATATCGGAGAAAAAAATAGAGAGAAGTTTTCATTGCTTTCTACGAGACAGAGCCGTGCCACCTCATATTCTTCCTCGGGAGGGCTAATTTGGAGTCCGTTTGGGGCTCTGGAGAGGGGGGGGTTCGTCACCATCATCATCACCAACTCTTCTCCATCAACAATTCCATGATGCTCACCACCGGGAGTGAGTAATCTCTTTGTAGGCTTGCTGGACGGTCATGGGATTTGATGAGATTGATCATGTAATCGAGTTATTTTGATAGGGCATGATCCCTGGTATGCACTATGTTCTGAGATTAATGCTGCTATGACTTTTCTATGCTTAATGCTTGTCACTAGGGCCCGGGTACCATGATTTCAGATCTGAACCTATTATGTTTTCTCTGAATATGGAAAAGTTTAGATCCTATCTTGCAATTCATATGCACCTTTGCATCTTATGATCCGCGTCCCGCAAGATGACAATAATTGGGATTCTTTCTGGTGATTGTCGTAGTTTGAGGAGTTCATGTATTCACCATATGTTAATGCTTTGCTCCGGTTATTTATTGAAAGGAGGCCTTAATATCCCTTAATTTCCTTATGCCCCCCTCTGCAATGGGAGGGTAGGACAAAATATGGCATGCAAGTTCTTATCGCAAGCATGCATGACTATATATGAATACATGCCTACACTATATTGATGAATTGGAGCTAGTTTTGTGTCACTCTAGTGTGTAACTGTTACATGATTGATGTCATCTAAATCATTATCCATCACTGGTCCATGTGCCTATGCTTTTCACATACTGAATCTTGCTAAGTTACTATTGTCGCTGCTACTATTACAATCACTACAAAACTGTTTTTGTTACCATTATCATCACTACTACTATTTTGTTCTGCTACTAAAATTTGTGCTGCAGAGAGATATCCCAGGTGTGGTTGAATTGACAACTCAACTGATAAGACCAATAAATATTCTTTGGCTCCCTTGTGTCAAATCAATAAATCAGGGTGTACTACTACCAGCGAAGACTGTTGTGATCCCCTATACTTGTGGTTATCAAGACTGTTTTCTAGCGCCGTTGCTGGGGAGCAAGCTCTATTTATTGTGTTCACTTGAGGATATAAAATTGCCACTATGAAGAATCTGAAAGATACTAGAACTGAGATCATACCCTCTAAGACGAGGGGAGGTAAGGAGATGCCATCTAGCTCAGCTTTTGATTCACCTACTGTTTTGAATCAGCTTATGACACCACTAGTTGCTGCTCGTTATGGTATGTCACAATGGTTGGATGATGCTACTTATGAAATTCATGATCATACTACTGCTCCACTTAATGAAACTAAAATTGTGGCATTAAATGAATTACTTGATGCTCATATTTCTAAAGCTAGAGAACTTGAAATTGCTGAAACTGATGAAGATTTTGAACCACCTATTATGCCTAGCTCTCCTAATAGATATGAATTGCCCGATGTACCCGAGGGTTATGTTATGGATAGGGATATAGCTAGAGACATTCTTGCTTGTAATGATAGAGATGATTTGAAGAAACTACTATATGCAAGTTGAAAGAAAAATCTATGATGGAGAAAATGAAACATGATCCTAAATTTGCTACTTCTCCTATATATATTAATGATAAGGACTATGATCTCTTTTGATCATGAGTTAATCACTATAGTAGAATCTGATACTTTCCATGCCTATCAAACTATTACTATTGTTGGACACCTCACTAAACTGAATGATATTGCCACTTTGTTTACTTATGAGAAAAATATGTGCTACTAATTTATCCCTAAGCTTTTTCCTTTTTCGCTAAAAGGTGATGGTAAGGAGTGGTTCCTAACTCTGGCTCCCGGTTGCATGCGTAGCCCCCAGGATATGATATATTACTTCTCTGAAAAATATTTTCGTGCTCAAAAGAAACAAGCTGCTTTACATGAAATATTTAACTTTGTGCAAATTGAATAAGAGAATCTCCCTCAAACTTGGGGGAGGCTTCTCCATCTACTAAGAGATTTGCATGATCATCCTCTTAAGAAAAATAAAATACTTGATATCTTTTATAATGGACAAACCGATGCTTCTAGCAACTACCTTCTAGAGGATAAAGGGGCGAGTGAGCGATGAGAGAAGGGTGACGGGAGTTAAGGTGCCGCCGTGCGTGAAGCCACCTCCACCCACATGCACACCCTCGCATCGCTCGGGTCTGGCTCTGAAAAAACAACTTATTTGAGCGTACCTCCAGAACCAGGCTTGGAGTGCTTTAGGAAGCATGCCATGCAGGCCGAACAGTATTTGCACACAACCAATCGGATCAAAGTCTTCAAAATTTGCATTGGCCCTGACCGAGGTTGATGTAGGTAACCAAACAGACCATAAAGTGCCCACAAATATTAGGGTTAAGTGTTCTGATTGCTTTTAGCCACTCGTGGATGACGAAATAAATTTGAGGTGAGACGAACTCTTAATCTTAATTTTTCTGTAAAATCAAAATAGTCAATGAATAGTAACAATCTACACTAATATTTTTGTGTGATCTTACATAGAATAAGAAAGTCAAATAAGAATGATAGATGTATTCAGAAACAAAAAGAACCCAAAAACTAAAGCTTTAAATGATGCCTAAAAGAACCGGAAATGGAAGTGCACTACCCTTTCTTTTAAATATATTAATTAATTTTAAAAGGCTTTTGAATATATCTCGCTCAATGTAACACACCATGAAATTATTAATGCAACTTATGAACATCTTGTTGGCTAGCTCGGTTAGGATAATTTCCATAACTAAGAAGGTCGTTTCAACTTTTATCGTTGCTATCGATAGTAGCAATGTCAATGACTATCGTACCATGCAGCCATTCGCTCGGTCGCAACTTCCACTGAGCATGGCTTGCGCAACTACCATTGCTTGCACAACTACCATTGCTTGTGTCATGTCTCAAACACTCAGTGGCATGAACCCGCCGACCATGGCTCTATCGTCCTGCTAGTCATGTACGTCGTTGATACGTCTCCAACTTATCTAAATTTTTTATTCTTCCATGATGATATATTATCATTCTAGGATAGTTTTTGGGTCATTATTTATCAATTTATAATATTTCTGAGCACTAACCTATTGACCAAGTGCCCAATGTTAGTTGCTGTTTTCTGCGTGTTTTTCACTTTGCAGGTTTACTATACCAAACAAAGTCCAATTGCCAAAAAACTTTTTGACGACTTTTTTTGGACAAAAACAAGACAAAGAAGCTTCAGAAGATGGTCAAGAGCCGCACCAGGGCCCCACAAGCCATCATGGCACGAACTGGGGGGCGCCTTGATGGCTTGTGCCCCCTGGCGGCTCTCCCGACGTTGTTCTCTTGCTTATAAATTCTCATCTAACCTAAAAATATCAGAGGAGGTCCCGAAGCACTTTTTACACCGTTGCAAGTCTTTCTTCCGACGGGAACCCATCTGGAGCTCCGTTCCGGCACCCTCCCAGAGGGGGATCAATCACGGAGGGCCTCTTCATCAACCTTGGTTCCCTCATGATGATGTGTGAGTAGTTCACCACAGACATACAGGTTCGTAGGTAGTACCTAGATGGCAATCTCTCTCTCTTGATCTTCAATACAATTTTCACCACATCTTTGCTTTGATCTATCTGATGTAATCACTATGTATGGTGCGTTTGATGGAATCCGATGAATTGTGAGTTTATGTTTAGATTATTCATGATAAATAATCAAGTCTCCTCTGATATTATATGATTCTTATGTGCATGATCATTATAGCTTCGTAATGCTCTCCGGTCTATTAAGATAGTTTGGCCAACCAGATTGATATTTCTTCGGTGGGAGTGGTGCGTTATAGTAGGCTCAACCTGACGAGTTTCTATATCCCAGTGACAGAAGGGGACAAGATGCATGTTTGTGTTGTTGCTGCTAAGGATAACATGATGGGGTTTATTCATATTGATCGAGTTTACTTTGTCTACATCATGTCATCGTTCTCCAAGCATTACTCTGTTTTACTAAATACTCTAGATGCATGTTGGATAGCAGTCGATGAGTGGAGTAATAGTAGTAGGTGCAGGCAGGAGTCGGCCTATTTGCTTATGGACGTGATGCCTATATACACATGATCATTGCCGTGAAAATCGCATAACTATTCACTTTTCTATAAATTTCCCAACCATAATTTGTTTACCCATCGTATGCAATTGCCATGAGAGATGCCACTAGAGAACTCTACGGCCCCCGGGTCTATTCACTTATATATTTACAAATGCCATTATTACCTTGATGTTATTATTAGCTTTTATTTTATTTCGCAATTTACAATTATGTACACAACTCACTTGCTTACAAATAACGAGGTCAAGGGGATTCACAACCCTCTTGCCAACATTGGGTGCAAGTTGTTTGTTCTTTTGTGTGCAGCCGCTAAAGACGGTTGAGGATCGGTATTCCTATTGGTTCTATAAACCTTGGTTTCATAACTAAAGGAAATACTTACCCACATTGTGCTGTGATAACCCGTTCCTCTTCACGGAAAACCCAACGCAGATCCCAAGTATCAGGAAGGATTTCTGGCGCCGTTGCCGGGGAATACCACCATGAACTATCAAGTAACTTCACACACATTCCCATTCACTTTTTCTTATTCTCATTTGCTGATATATTTAGTTTGTCTCATAAAAATCTAAAATACAAAAATATTTATCTTTGCTAGTTACTAGTTTACTTCTTTACTTGCTAGTTTACTTGTCTTGCTTGTTGCTTTGCTTGCTTGATCACCATGTCTCAAGATAGATTCTACAATACTTCTTACTATCAAAGAATGTCGGGGATAGAGGGCTCTATGAAAACCCTCATGACTTCACAATTTCAGCATAATAAATTCTTTGCTTCTAAAATAAAGGAACATTCAATTTTTCTAGATGCTATTAGTATGCAACTTGATGAAGTTAATAAACAGGTGTCTAACCTCCGATCACAATTTGCTCACAGTGAAGAATTATTAGGAAAAATCTCCGACAAGCAAACCACTCTAGTAACCAGGATGGCCGCTAAAATGGAATCTTTCCCTATTGCAAATCATGGTGAAGATCTTAAAATGACAGGTGTTTCTCCTATTGAATCTTTGTTTAATTCTATGAATATAAATGATAAAGGGACTGGATATGAGGCAACTCTAGTTGAGAAGTGTCCCATTTGCTTGGAGGGTGATGATTTTGAGGCTGAAACTGAAAAAGTGGGTTTGGAGAGGTCAAAACTTTAACTAGTGATGTGCCCACTATCTTGGATTACAAGGACTTTAATTATGATGAATTCTCTTTAGTATAATTCATTTCCTTGCGCAATCCATTATTAACTCACCCAATGCTTATGAATAAAACAAAGCTTTTACCGAACATACAGTAGAAGCTATGATAAAAGCTTATGATGAGAAACTTGAACTTGAACTTTCTATTCCTAGAAAATTGCATGATGAGTGGGAACCTACTATCAAAATTAAGATAAATAAATATGAATGCAATGCTTTCTATGACCTTGGTGCTAGCGTTTCAAACATACCTAAAACTTTATGTGATGTGTTGCTTGGTCTCACTAATATTGAAGAGTGTTCCCTAAACTTGCATCTTGCGGATTCTACCATTAAGAAACCTTTGGGTAGAATGAATGATGTTCTTATTATTTTAGATAAAAATTATGTGCCTATAGATTTCATTGTACTTGATATTGATTGAAATCCTTCTTGTCTCATAATACTTGGAAGGCCTTTCTTACGAACTATAGTTGCAACTTTTGACATGAAAGAGGGAAACATAAGGTTCCAATTCCCATTAAAAAAGGAATGTAACACTTCCCTAGGAAGAGAGTTAAACCAGCTTATGAATCAATGACAAGAGCCATTTATGGGTGGAGTGTTAAAGATGACAACGCTCGAAACTATGCATTATGCCTAGCTAGGGGCATAAAACAATAGCGCTTGTTAGGAGGCAACCCAATATTTATCTTAAATTTTGTTTTTAATTTCTGTTATTTTGTGATAACATGATTATTGCCTCTGAAATGATAATTTTGTTGTTGTAATTAGTGTTTGTGCCAAGTCAAGCCTTTGGGATAAGTCACAAGATGAGTAGAAACAATGCTGAAACAAAACAAAAACTTTTGAGTCTAGTAAAGGAATTTTCATTTTTTACTGGAGAGTGATATTGATATGAAATTTTTACACAGATTATATACAAATTATCCATGTTTTTCTAAATTTTCGGAATTTTTCGAGTTACAGAAGTGTGGGCTCTTTACATATTGCTACGGACTGTTCTGTTTTAAACAGATTTTGTTTTGCTTGCATAGTTTGCTTGTTTTGATTATGCTATGGATTATATCGGGGGGTATAAGCCATGGAGAAGTTAGAATAAAATACCTATTATGAAAATTTTAAAAATTAACTTATAATAGTACCTAAAGTATTCAATATGTTGCTTATACTAACGGATCTCACGAAGTTTTGTGTGATTGAAGTTTTCAAGTTTTGGGTGTTATCATGATGGACCATGAAATTGTTGGAAATATGCCCTAGAGGCAATAATTAAATGTTTATTATTATATTTCTTTGTTCATGATAATTTTCTATTGTTCATGCTATAATTGTATTAACCGGAGACCGTAATACATGTGTGAATACATAGACCACAACATGTCCCTAGTGAGCCTCTAGTTGGCTAGCTCGTTGATCAATAGATGGTCACGGTTTCATGACCAGGGACATTGGATGTCGTTGATAACGGGATCACATCATTAGGAGAATGATGTGATGGACAAGACCCAATCCTAAGCATAGCACAAGATCGTGTAGTTCGTTTGCTAAAGCTTTCTAATGTCAAGTATCATTTCCTTAGACCATGAGATTGTGCAACTCCCGGATACCGTAGGAATACTTTGGGTGTGCCAAATGTCACAATGTAACTGGGTGGCTATAAAGGTACACTACGGGTATCCCCGAAAGTATCTGTTGGGTTGGCACGAATCGAGACTGGGATTTGTCACTCCGTGTGACGGAGAGGTATCTCTGGGCCCACTCGGTAAGACATCATCATAATGAGCTCAGTGTGACTAAGGAGTTAGCCATGGGATGATGTGTTTCGGAACGATTAAAGAGACTTGCTGATAACGATATTGAACAAGGTATAGGCATACCGACGATCGAATCTCGGGCAAGTGTCATACCAGTAGACAAAGGGAATTGTATACAGGATTAATTGAATCCCCGACATCATGGTTCATCCGATGAGATCATCGTGGAGCATGTGGGAGCCAACATGGGTATCCAGATCCAGCTGTTAGTTATTGACTAGAGAGGTGTCTCAGTCATGTCTACATTCCTCCCGAACCCATAGGGTCTACACACTTAAGGTTCGATAACGCTAGAGTTATAAGGGAATTGTGTACGTGGTTACCGAAGGTTGGTCGGAGTCCCGGATGAGATCCCGGACATCATGAGGAGTTCCAGAATGGTCTGTAGGTAAAGATTCATATATAGGAAGTGAGGATTTGGTCATCGAAAGTGTTTCGGGAATCACGGTAATGTACCGGGACCACCGGAAGGGTTCCGGGGGTCCACCAGGAGGGGCCACCGGCCCCGGAAGGCTAAATGGGCCAAAAGTGGGAGGGAACCAGCCCCTAGGTGGGCTGGTGCGCCTCCCACCTCAGACCAAGGTGCGGCAAAGGGTGGAGGGGGGCAAACCCTAGGCGTGGATGGGCCCTAGGCCCACCCTAGGGAGCCGCCCGTCCTCCCCACCTTGGATGCCGGCCCTCCTGGCCATCTAGGGCTGCCGCAACCCCTAGGGTGGGAAGCCTAGAGGGGGCGCACCCTCCTCCCCTCCTCCTATAAATAGTGAGGGTTTTGGGGCTGCCCATACAACAGTTCTCTCTCTCTCTCTCTCTCGGTGCAGCCCTACCCCTCCTCCTCCTCGTCCTCCAAAGCGCTTGGCGAAGCCCTTCCGGAGTACCATGCAGCTCCACCGTCACCATGCCGTCATGCTGCCGGATCTCTCCCTCAACCTCTCCTTCCTCCTTGCTGGATCAAGGTGTAGGAGACGTCACCGGGCTGCACGTGTGTTGAACGTGGAGGCGCCGTTGTTCGGCGCTTAGATCGGAATCCACTGCGATCTGAATCGCTGCGAGTACGACTCCACCCACCGCGTTCTAGTAATGCTTCCGCTTTGCGATCTTCAAAGGTATGAAGATGCACTCCCCCTTTCCTCGTTGCTGGTTTCTCCATAGATTGATCTTGGTGACACGTAGGAATTCTTTTGATTTACTACTACGTTCCCCAACAGTGACATCATGAGCTAGGTCTATGCGTAGAATCTATGCACGAGTCGAACATAAGTTGTTGTGGGCGTCAATTTTGTTAATTTGCTTGCCGTTTCTAGTCTTATCTTGATTCGGCGGCAATGTGGGATGAAGTGGCCCGGACCCACTTTACACATACGCTTATGTGAGACTGGTTCCACCGCCTGACATGCACTTGTTGCATAAGGTGGCTAGCGGGTGTCTGTCTCTCCCACTTTAGTTAGATCGGATTTGATGAAGAGGGTCCTTATGAATGGTAAATAGCAATTGTCATATCACGTTGCGGTTTTTGCATAGGTAAGAAACGTTCTTGCTAGAAACCTATAGCAGCCACGTAAAAACTTGCAACAACAATTAGAGGACGTCTAACTTGTTTTTGTAGCATATGCCGTGTGATGTGATATGGCCAAAGGATGTGATGTGATATAAGTGATGTATGAGATTAATCATGTTCTTGTAATAGGATTCATGACTTGCATGTCGATGAGTATGACAACCAGCAGGAGCCATAGGAGTTGTCTTAATTTATTGTATGACCCGCGTGTCAATCAACAACGCCATGTAATTACTTTACGTTATTGCTAACTGTTAGCCATAATAGTAGAAGTAATAGTTTGCTAGACAACTTCATGAAGACACGATGATGGATATCATGGTGTCATGCCGGTGACAATGATGATCATGGTGCCCGAATATGGAGATCAAAGGAGCAAGATGATATTGGCCATATGATGTCACTATATGATTGCATGTGATGTTTATCATGTTTTACATCTTATTTTCTTAGAACGACGGTAGCTTAAATAAGATGATCTCTCACTAAAATTTCAAGAAATGTGTTCCCACTAACTGTGCGCCATTGCTAAGGTTCTTTGTTCCAAAGCACCACGTGATGATTGGGTGTGATAGGTTCTAACATTCGCATACAACGGGTGTAAGCCAGAATTACACACGCAATACACTTAGGTTGACTTGACGAGCCTAGCATGTACAGACATGGCCTCGGAACACGAGAGACCGAAAGGTCGAACATGAGTCGTATAGAAGATACGATCAACATGGAGATGTTCACCATTGATGACTAGTCCATCTCACGTGATGATCGGACATGGGCTAGTTGACGTGGATCGTGTGTCACTTGGATGACTAGAGAGATGTCTATCTAAGTGGGAGTTTATTAAATAATTTGATTATGTGAACTTAATTATCATGAACTAAGTCTAAAATGTCTTTACAATCTATCTTGTAGATCCAATGGCCCACGCTAATGTTCCCTCAACTTCAACGCGTTCCTAGAGAAAACCAAGCTGAAAGATGATGGAAGCAACTATACGGACTGGGTCCGTAGCTTGAGGATCATCCTCATAGCTTCCAAGAAATTATATGTCCTTGATGCACTGCTAGGTGACGCATCCATTTTCCCAGCAACTCAAGACGTTATGAACGCCTGGCAGTTGCGTTGTGATGATTACTCCCTGGTTCAGTGCGGCATGCTTTACAGATTAGAACTGGGGCTCTAAAAGCGTTTGAGCAACACGGAGCATATGAGATGTTCCAAGAGATGAGAATGGTTTTCCAAGCTCATGCCCGAGTCAAGAGATGTGACATCTCCGACAAGTTCTTCAGTTGTAAGATGGAGGAAAATAGTTGTGTCAGCGAGCACATACTCAAAATGTGTGGGTTGCACAACCGCTTGTCTCAGCTGGGAGTTAATCTTCCGGATGACTTGGTTATTGATAGAATCCTCCAGTCGCTCCCACCCAACTACAAGAGCTTTGTGATGAACTACAACATGCAGGGTATGGAGAAGTCCATTCCTAAGTTGTACTCGATGCTGAAATCAGCGGAGGTCGAGATAAAAAAGGAGCATCAAGTGTTGATGTCAATAAGACCACTAGTTTCAAGAAAGAGAAGGGTAAGAAGAACTTCAAGAAGGACGGCAAAGCAGTTGCCGCGCCCAGTAAGCAAGTTGCCGGGAAGAAGAACAAGAATGGACCCAAGCCTGAGACTGAGTGCTTTTATTGCAAGGGTACCGGTCACTAGAAGCGGAACTGCCCCAAGTACTTAGCGGATAAGAAGGCCGACAATGTTAAAGGTATATGTGATATACTTGTTATTGATCTGTACCTTACCAGCGCTCGTAGTAGCTCCTGGGTATTTGATACCGGTGCAGTAGCTCACATTTGTAACTCCAAGCAGGAGCTGCGGAATAAGTGGAGACTAGAAAAGGACGAGGTGACGATGCGCGTTGGGAATGGTTCCAAGGTCGATACGATCGCCGTCGGCATGCTACCTCTACATCTACCTTTGGGATTAGTTTTAAACCTTAATAATTGTTATTTAGTACCAGCTTTGAGCATGAACATTGTATCTAGATCTCGTTTGATGCAAGATGGCTACTCATTTAAATCTGAGAATACTGGTTGTTCTTTTTATATGAGAGAAATGTTTTATGGTCATGCCCCGCTGGTCAATGGTTTATTTTTGATGAATCTCGAACATGATGTTACACATGTTCATAGCATGAGTACCAAAAAGTGTAAGGTTGATAACGATAGTCCCACTTACATGTGGCACTGCCACCTTGGTCATATTAGTGTCAAACGCATGAAGAAACTCCATGCTGATGGACTTTTGGAGTCTCTTGATTTTGAATCATTTGACACGTGTGAACCATGCCTCATGGGCAAGATGACTAGTACTCTGTTCTCCGGAACAATGGAGCGAGCAACTGACTTGTTGGAGATAATACATACCGATGTATGCGGTCCAATGAGCGTTGAGGCTCGCGGTGGCTATCGTTATGTTCTCACCCTCACTGATGACTTAAGTAGATATGGGTATGTTTACTTAATGAAACACAAGTACGAAACCTTTAAAAAGTTCAAGGAATTTTAGAGTGAGGTAGAGAATCAACATGACAGGAAAATTAAGTGCCTGCGATCTGATCGTGGCGGAGAATATTTGAGTCACGAGTTTGGTACGCACCTAAGGAAATGTGGAATTGTTCCACAACTCACGCCGCCTGGCACACCTCAGCGAAATGGTGTGTCTGAACGTCGTAATCGCACTCTATTGGATATGGAGCGATCTATGATGTCTCTTACCGACTTACCACTGTCATTTTGGGGATATGCATTAGAGACCGACGCATTCACTTTAAATAGGGCACCGTCTATGTCCATTGAGATGACACCGTATGAATTATGGTTGGAAAGAAACCTAAGTTGTCGTTTCTGAAAGTTTGGGGATGCGATGCTTATGTGAAGAAACTTCCACCTGAGAAGCTCAAACCCAAAGCGGAAAAGTGCGTCTTCATAGGATACCCCAAAGAAACTGTTGGGTATACCTTCTACCTCAGGTCCGAAGGCAAAGTCTTTGTTGCCAAGAATGGATCCTTTCTAGAGAAAGAGTTTCTCTTGAAAGAAGTAAGTGGGAGGAAAATAGAACTTGATGAGGTAATTGTACCTCCACTCGAACCGGAGAGTAGCACAGCACAGGAAGTTGTTTCTGTGGAGCCTGCACCGGCTGGAGATGGAGTTAATGATGATGATCATGAAAACTCAGATCAAGTTGCTATTGAACCTCGAAGGTCCACAAGGACACATTCCGCACCAGAGTGGTACGACAACCCTATCCTGGAGATCATGTTGTTGGACAATGGTGAACCTTCGAACTATGAAGAAGCGATGGCAGGCCCGAATTCCAACAAGTGGCTTGAAGCCATGAAATCCGAGATAGGATCCATGTATGAGAACAAAGTATGGAATTTGGTGGACTTGCCCGATGATAAGCGAGCCATAGAAAATAAATGGATCTTTTAGAAGAAGACTGACACAGATGGTAATGTGACCGTCTATAAGGCTTGGCTTGTCGCTAAGGGTTATCGACAAGTTCAAGGAGTTGACTATGATGAGACTATCTCACCCGTAGCGATGCTGAAGTCTGTCCGAATCATGTTAGAAATTGCCGCATTTTATGATTATGAGATCTAGAAAATGGACGTCAAAACGGCATTCCTTAATGGTTTCCTGAAGGAAGAAATGTATATAATGAAGCCGGAAGGTTTTGTCGATCCTAAAGATGCTAACAAAGTATGCAAGCTTCACCGCTCCATCCATCTATGGGCTGGTGCAAGCATCTCAGAGTTGGAACATTCACTTTAATGAGGTGATTAAAGCGTTTGGATTTATACAGGTTTATGGAGAACCCTGTATTTACAAGAAAGTGAGTGGGAGCTGTGTAGCATTTCTCATATTATATGTGGATGACAAATTGTTGATGGGAAATGAAATAGAACTTTTGGAAAGCATAAAGTCCTACTTGAATAAGTGTTTTTCAATGAAGGGCCTTGGAGAAGCTGCTTACATATTAGGCATCAAGATCTATAGAGATAGATTGAGGCGCCTCATAGGTCTTTCACAAAGCACATACCTTGACAAGATATTGAAGAAGTTCAATATGGATTAGTCCAAGAAGGGGTTCTTGCCTGTGTTACAGGGTGTGAGATTGAGTACGACTCAATGCCCGACCACGTCATAGGATAGAGAAAAGATGAGTACCATCCCCTATGCTTCAGCCATAGGCTCTATCATGTATGCCATGCTGTGTACCAGACCTGATGTGAACCTTGCCATAAGTTTGGTAGGGAGGTACCAAAGTGATCCCGGAGCGGAACACTGGACAACGGTAAAAAATATCCAGAAGTACCTGAAAAGGACCAAGGACATGTTTCTTGTATATGGAGGTGCCGAAGAGCTCGTCGTAAAGGGTTACATCGATCCTAGCTTCGACACAGATCCGGATGACTCCAAGTCACAAACTAGATACGTGTATCTTTTAAACGGAGGGGCAGTCAGCTGGTGCAGCAGCAAGCAAAACGTCATGGCGGCATCTACCTGTGAAGCGGAGTACATAGCTGCTTCGGAAGGAGCAAAGGAAGGAGTCTGGATGAAGGAGTTCATCACCGACCTAGGACTGATTCCCAATGCGTCGGGCCCGATGACTCCATTCTGTGACAACAGTGGAGCTATTGCCCTTGCCAAGGAGCCCATGTTTCACAAGAAGACAAGACACATCAAGCGCCGCTTCAACTCCATTCGTGATTACATTCAGGAAGGAGATATAGATATTTGTAAAGTACATACGGATC
This sequence comes from Hordeum marinum, assembly GCA_022496015.1. Lineage (NCBI taxonomy): Eukaryota > Viridiplantae > Streptophyta > Magnoliopsida > Poales > Poaceae > Hordeum > Hordeum marinum. Next base: position 74,980,178 of record CM039673.1, read on the forward strand.
TGAATGTCGCAGATCCATTGACTAAACCTCTCTCATGAGCAAAACATGATCAACACCAGAACTCTATGGTTGTTCGATACATCACAATGTAACTAGATTATTGACTCTAGTGCAAGTGGGAGACTGTTGGAAATATGCCCTAGAGGCAATAATAAAATGGTTATTATTATATTTCCTTGTTCATGATAATTGTCTATTGTTCTTGCTATAATTGTATTAACCGGAGACCGTAATACATGTCTGACTACATAGACTACAACATGTCCCTAGTGAGCCTCTAGTTGGCTAGCTCGTTGATCAATAGATGGTCACGGTTTCATGACCATGGATATTGGATGTCGTTAATAACGGGATCACATCATTAGGAGAATGATGTGATGGACATGACCCAATCCTAAGCATAGCACAAGATCGTTTAGTTCGTATGCTAAAGCTTTTCTAATGTCAAGTATCATTTCCTTAGACCATTAGATTGTGCAAATCCCGGATACCGTAGGAAACTTTGGGTGTGCCAAATGTCACAACGTAACTGGGTGGTTATAAAGCTACACTACGGGTATCCCTGAAAGTATCGGTTGGGTTGGTATGAATCGAGACTAGGATTTGTCACTCAGTGTGACGGAGAGGTATCTCTGGGCCCACTCGGTAAGACATCATCATAATGAGCTCAATGTGACTAAGAAGTTAGCCACGGGATGATGTGTTATGGAACAAGTAAAGAGACTTGCCAGTAATGAGATTGAACAAGGTATAGGGATACCGACGATCGAATCTCAGGCAAGTGTCATACCGGTAGACAAAGGGAATTGTATACGGGATTAATTGAATCCCTGACATCATGGTTCATCCGATGAGATCATCGTGGAGCATGTGGGATCCAACATGGGTATCCAGATCCCGCTGTTGGTTATTGACTGGAGAGGTGTCTCGGTCATGTCTACATGCCTCTCGAACCCGTAGGGTCTACGCACTTAAGGTTCGATGACGCTAGGGTTATAACGGAATTGTGTATGTGGTTACCAAAGTTTGTTCGGAGTCCCGTATGAGATCCCGTACATCATGAGGAGTTCCAAAATGGTCCGGAGGTAAAGATTCATATATAGGAAGTGAGGATTTGGTCACCGGAAGTGTTTCGGGCATCACCGGTAATGTACCGGGACCATCGGAAGGGTTCCGGGGGTCCACCGGGAGGGGCCACCGGCCCCGGAAGGCTACATGGGCCAAGAGTGGAGGGAACCAGCCCCTAGGTGGGCTGGTGCGCCTCCCACCTCAGCCCAAGGCGCAACAAAGGGTGGAGGGGGGCAAACCCTAGGAGTGGATGGGCCCTAGGCCCACCCTAGGGCGCCGCCCCTCCTCCCCACCTTGGCCATCGGCCCTCCTGGCCATCTAGGGCTGAAGCACCCCTAGGGTCGGAACCCTAGAGGGGGCGCACCCTCCTCCCCTCCTCCTATAAACGGTGAGGGTTTTGGGGCTACCCATACGACATCTCTCTCTCTCTCTCTCTCTCTCTCTCTCTCTCTCTCTCTCGGCGCAGCCCTACCCCTCCTCCTCCTCGTCCTCCGTAGCGCTTGGCGAAGCCCTGCCAGAGTACCACGCAGCTCCACCGTCACAACGCCATCATGCTGCCGGAGCTCTCCCTCAACCTCTCCTTCCTCCTTGCTGGATCAAGGCGTAGGAGACGTCACCGGGCTGCACGTGTGTTGAACACGGAGGCGCCGTTGTTCGGCGCTTAGATTGGAATCCATCTCGATCTGAATCGCTACGAGTATGAATCCACCAACCGCGTTCTACTAATGCTTCCGCTTTGTGATCTTCCAAGGTATGTAGATGCACTCCCCCTTTGCTCGTTGCTGGTTTCTCCATAGATTGATCTTGGTGACACGTAGGAATTTTTTTATTTACTATTACGTTCCCCAACAGAAATAAGGAGTAGGAAGATCCTATGCTTGGGGATTCCCAAGGCACCCCAAGTAATATTCTAAGGAAGACTCAAGCGTATAACCTTGGGGATGCCCCGGAAGGCATCCCCTCTTTCGTCTCAATCCATCGGTATGTCACTTGGAGCTACATTTTTATTGATCACATGATATGTGTTTTGCTTGGAGTATCGTTTTGTTTGCTTTTACTTTCAGTTTGTCACAATCATCGTTTGATGTACACATATATTTTAGAGAGACACACCTTCATGATAATCTGTTAGAATACTCTATGTGCTTCACTTATATCTTTTGAGCTTGGTGGTTGCTCTAGTACTTCACTTATATCGTTTTGACCACGATGGCATGGAGATTTTATAGAAATAATATGCTCTCGTTCTTCACTTATATTTGTTTGAGAGTTGAATGAATAGTGATGGTAATTTGCATGGGTCATAAGACTAGTCCAAAAATAATAGGTATTCAATGAGTGATAATAAAAACCATCATGTAGCATATAGAGAGAAAATTTGTGTTAATGACATTAGTGTGGTAATATTAAAAAGGTATGAGTCCACAATTTTTGATTCATAGAAGTGTCGATATTAAGAGGTGTTAACTTGTTATTCATCTAAAAATTAAAGATGCATGGTAATGATGTGTGAGCATTTCTATTCCACGTTGAAATTCTAGTGTTGTTTTGAGTCGGGGGTGCGCGATGGTTAACTCCTACCAACCTCCTCCCTCGGGGCATGCAAGGAGTACTTTGATTTGTGATAAAACCAATTAAACATTGCAATAAGTATATGAGTTCTTTATGACTAAGACACTATGGACATACATATCTTCACCTTTTCATATTTGCTAGCCTCTTCGGCACCGTGCATAACCCATTCTCACCTTGACGATCGGTGCAACTTTCGTCGGTGCATCCAAACCCCGTGACATGATACGCTCTGTTGCACATAAGCCTCATTATATCTTCCTAGAAACATTAACCATGCCTAGCTATTATGGCATTTCCGTAGCCATTCTAAGATATATTGCCATGCAAATTCCATCGTCACTTCACATGACTAGTTCGTTCAACATCATATTGCTTTGCATGATCATATAGAGCTGACATAGTATTTGTGGCAAAGCCACCATTCATCATGTTTTTGATACGTGTCACATTAGATCATTCCACATCCAGGTACACTCCCAGAGTCATTCATATAGAGTCATATCTTCTAATCAGTTCTTCATATTGATTTGTAAGTAAATAAAAGTGTGATGATCATCCTTATTAGATCATTGTCCTAGTAAGGAAAGGATGATGGAGACTATGATTCCCCCATAAGTCGGGATGAGACTTCGAATGGAAAATAAAATAAAAATGGGGGAGGCCAAATGAGCCCACCATATATAAAAAATATGAATGAGCGAAGCAAAAAAAGAAGAGAAAAGCCCACCATGAAAAAAATGAGATAAAAAGAAAGAAGGGACTTTGCTACTATCCTTTACCACACTTGCGCCTCAAAGTGGCACCATGTTCTTCATATGGAGAGTCTCCTATTTTATCACTTCCATATGCTAGTGGGAATTACCTTATCATAATAAACTTGGCTTGTATATTCCGATGACGGGCTTCCTCAAATGCCTGAGGTCCTGGTGAGCAAGCAAGTTGGATGCACACCCACTTGGCTTTAGTTGAGCTTTCATACACTTATAGCTCTAGTGCATCATTTTCATGGCAATCCCTACTCCTCGCATTGACATCTATCGATGAGCATATCCATAGCTCGTTGGTACGTCTACTTGATGTGAGACTATATGCTATGTGCAATGGTTCAGGCTCATGTATTGCATGAAGAATAAGAGGTTGATGCATATTGAAAAAGTATGCTCCAATTGCTTGACTTGTACACCGCGGTGTTAACATTTGTATTCATATGGTGAAGACAGAATCATGCCTTGCTAATATAATAAGATGAATGGGGGTAAACATTCTTTTAGGATCGTATACTTTGAAAATCAACGATTTTGTTGCTTATACTTATAAATATTACTATGTTGTTGTTTGTTAACTCATCATTTCTCAATGATCATACATACAAAATATTACATAATGGGTAGAGGGTAGCATGTCAAATCAAAAAAAATGTTTTTATCATTTACCTATTTGAGGACGAGCAGGAATTAAGCTTGGGGATGCTGATACGTCTCCAACGTATCTATAATTTTTGATTGTTCCATGCTGATATATTATCATTTTAGGATACTTTTTGGGTCATTATTTACAAATTTATAATATTTTTGGGCACTAACCTATTGACCTAGTGCCTAGTGCCAGTTGCTGTTTTCTGCATGTTTTTTCACTTTGCAGGTTTACCATACCAAACGAAGTCCAATTGCCACGAAACTTTTTGACATTTTTTTGGAAGAAAACAAGACCTAGAAGCTTCGGAAGATGGCCGGGAGCCAGACCAGGGTCTCACAAGCCATTAGGGCGCGCCCTTGGGGGGTTGCCCTGATGGCTTGTGGCCTCCTGGCGGCTCTCCCAACGTTGTTCTCTGGCTTATAAATTCTCATCTAACCTAAAGACATCAGAGGAGGTCCTGAAACACTTTTTACGCCACCACAAGTCTCTGTTCCGACAAGAACCCATCTGGAGCTCCGTTCGAGCACCCGGCCGGAGGGGGATCGATCACGGAGGGCCTCTTCATGAACCTTGATGCCCTCATGATTATGTGTGAGTAGTTCACCACAGATCCACAAGTCCGTAGGTAGTACTTAGATAGCAATCTATCTCTCTCCCCCCCCTCTCTCTCTCTCTCTCTCGATCTTCAATACAACATTCATCGCATCTTTGCTTTAATCTATCCGATGTAATCACTATGTATGGTGCGTTTGTTGGGGTCCGATGAATTGTGAGTTTATGTTCACATTATTGATGATAAATATTTGAGCCTCCTCTGATCTTATATGATTCTTATGTGCATAATCATTATAGCTTTGTAATGCCCTCCTGTCTATTAGGATAGTTTGGCCAACTAGATTGACATTTCTTCAATGGGAGTTGTGTGTTATAGTAGGTTCAACCTGATGAGTTTCTATATCCTAGTGACTTAAGGGGACAAGATGTGCCTTTGTGTTGTTGCTACTACGGATAACATGATGAGGTTTATTCATATTGATTGAGTTTACTTTGTCTACATCATGTCATCATTCTACAAGCATTACTCTGTTTCACTTAATACTCTAGATGCATGATGGATAGCAGTCGATGAGTGGAGTAATAGTAGTAGGTGCGGGCAGGAGTCGGCCTATTTTTTTATGGACGTGATGCCTATATACACATGATCACTGTCGTGAAAATCACATAAATTCGCTTTTCCATCAATTGCCCAATAGTAATGTGTTTACCCACCGTATGCTATTGCCATGAGAGATGTCACTAGAGAACTCTACGTCTCCTAGTCGATTCACTTATATATTCATGAACGCTATTATTAACTTGCTGTTATTTATTAGTTTTTATTTTATTTTGCAATTTACAATTACCTATAATTATCTACAAATTCACTTACTTGCAAATAACGAGACCAAGGGGATTGACAACCCTCTTGCCAGCGTTGGATGCAAGTTATTTATTCTTTTATGTGCAGGCGCTGAAGACGATAGAGGATTGATATTCCTATTGGTTCGATAAACGTTGATTTCATAATTGAAGGAAATACTTACCCACATTGTGTTGCGATGATCCGTTTCTTTTTACGAAAAATCTAGCGCAGATCACAAGTATCAATCGCCGCCGTTGCGCCGGGTAAGGTTCTTCTATGCGTGTGTGTATCGCTTTGGCTGAGACCTAAGAGGTTGTGACGGTATGTTTTCTTTAGAAAAAGGCTGAGATGGTAGGGTGGCTTACTGCATGTGGTGTTGAATCCTGGCTTGGCTCCACCGTATGCACAAAACCAATTTGGCTCCCGTCGTGAGTTATTCGTTGTTTTTGCCAACTAGCGCACACACTCTCATTCACTCGCGCCGACCTGTTAAACATTTTTTAAAGTCATTTACATTTCGGCTTTCACAAGCTTCCGTAATCATCTCAGGCCGGTTTTGAAAAGCTTGTTGAAGACTCCAGGCCGGTTTCCCCTTTTTCTATTTGTTTTTTTATTATTTTTGCTTCTTTTTCCCTCTCTTTTTTAATTCACCAACTTTATCTAAATTCGTGAACTTTCAAGTTGTGAGCGATCTCTTCGGCTCATTGTTGGGACGACCCATGTAGCCATGCACGTGAGCACCAGACCGCATAAGCAAGGGCGCACCTATGTCTCGCTTAAGGTGAGGCCTATGTCTCATTGAGACATATGGTTGACTTGCCTGATGCTAGCGCCATACTGGGTCGGCCGAGCGTGTCGGAAGCCACATGGCTCAAAATGGCTCATTTCAATTCATTGTTTTTTTTCCATATTTTTAATTTTTATTTTATCCTTTATTTCCTTTACTTTCGTTTTTAGTTCCAGATACTATAAATATATATATTAAGAAAATACTTTTCTTATATTTTTTCGAAAATGTTCATCATGCTTCAGTGAAATGTTAAATATGTATGGAAAACATATTTCGATGTATACAAAAAATTTGCACTATCTGGGAAAATTAAACAAAAAACTCTATTTTATACAAACAAGGAACAATTGCATTTTTGCCCCTAGTATGAACCTACCCATGGGTTTTGCCTTTATTTTTTGACTCTGTTCAGTTTTACCCTTAGATATGCCTCTGAGGTCGCCCAAATGCCCTTTGACCATTTGACCAATATTTTAAAAATTCATAACAAATTCATATGAACTCAAAAAAAAGCACACAAGATATCAAAATGTTTAGAAAAACATTACTTTATGTACATGCCATTTTCATTCACGAAAAAAGCACCATTTAAATTACCCATGGTTATCAATGTTATCAACATTATTAAAAAGAAAAAGTATAAACAATAGTGTTTTCATGAATAAAAATTACGTGCAATTGTGGGTGATGTTCTCCGAACATCCTGGTATCTTATTTGCATTTTTCTGAGTACATATCAACTTGATATGAAGTTTCAGAATAATGGTCAAAGTCAAATGAAACTTCATAACAAGTTGATATGAACTCAGAAAAAAATGCAAATAAGATATCAACATGTTCAGAAAACATCACCTACATTTCCATGTAATTTTTATAAACGAAAAAGTATTGTTTATACCTTTATATTTAAAAAAATGTTAATAACATTAATAATTATGGGTGGTTTAAATGGTACCTTTTCCTGAAATAAAATGACATGTACATAAAGGTAATCTTTTTCTAAACATTTTGATATCTTGTTTGCATTCTTTTGAGTTCATATGAATTTGGTATGAATTTTCAAAGTATTTGTCAAACGGTCAAAGGGTATTTGGGCGACCTTGGAGGAAAATTTAAGGGCAAAACTGAGCAGAGTCGAAAAGTAAGGGCAAAACCCGTGGTTAGGTTCCAACTAGGGGCAAAAATGTATTTGTCCCTACAAACAAAGTTAATCATGTATTCAAAAAATGTTAAAATATATACAAAAAATATATCCGAGGTACACAAAAAATGTACAATCTGTAAGTAAAAAAGTAGACATGGAGTATATGCTTTAAAAAGTATTAATCATGTATTTGGAAAATGTTAAATTTGCATACACAAAATTTTACCGATGGGAAAAATTGTACATAGATTAAGAAAAATGTATACATAAAAAAATGTAAGTTTCCGAAAGTCTTAGTCATGCATTTATAAAAACATTAATATGTATATTAGAAAAATCCTGTTGTATACAATACATGTGCTTGCCCATTTTAATTATTTCAATGGTTTTGTAAAGGTTCTAGAACCTTCCCTGATGTCGGTTTTTCTTTTAATTTTTTACCTGTTTATTTATTTTAATTTTGGTTTTCCCTTTCCTTATATTTTTTGTCTTTTAGTTCCATACTCTAGTTTCCTTTCCACTTTTTCATCTTCGTTTTTTCTTTTCTTTTTAATTCCATGTTGCAAACATATTTCAAATTTCCCATAAAAAATCGAAATCCTGAGCGCTTTTTGAATTCTTGTTTTTTCGACATCATGAAAAAATGGAATCTTGAACATTTTATGAATACGTCAACAGTTTTTGGAAATTCACCGACCTTTTGAAACTGTTAACGTTGTTTTGAACCTAGTAAACATTTGTTTTCAATAGGGGAACATATTTTCCAATTTGTTAACATTTTCTTTTCTTTTGACGTATAAGTTTTGATATGCATGTACATTAATAGAATTCAGGGATATTTTTTGAATCAGTGAACATTTTTTGAAATCTGTGAACAATGTTTTCAAGTCTAGACCATTTTTATAATGCCATGATTCTTTTTGTAATTCATCAACTAATTTTGAGTGTGCACACATTTTTTGGAAATCATGAAGATTTCTTATTTCCTGAATATGTTTTTCAAAATCATGTACTTTTTTTAATAGATGGAGAGTTTATTATTTCCTGATTTTTTTATTTTTTGAACATTTTGTCTTCAAAGTTAGGAATATTTTGAAATATAGAACCTTTTTTAAAACCTGAAATATTATAAAGAAGAAAAACAAAACCAGAAAGGAGAAAAAAATAAAAACTGAAAAAGGGTTGTCCGGCCGCACACATTGGCCGGACGAAAACACATGGGGCGAAATGCTCGTCTCCTCCTTATTCAGCTCGTAGGTCGCTCAAAAGAGGCTCATGGAGTCACCCAAGCAAGGATGCATACGTTTTTTTTGCGGCAAACCCCTACCTCGCTCGTAGAAGTCCTTCGCCAGTGCTTCTAGTCATCCAAAATGGATCGCAAAAACGGTCCGGACGAGTTTGGACATCCGAAACCCCAATAGCCAGCTCCCAAATCAGGGGGGCATTGAGGGAGACTGGAAGTCTGACAACCCACTCCCACCCCCCAAAACCCTCTTCGGCTCTAGAACTCTTTGCATTAATGTTGGTCGGCGGCTAGATCTGAACGACTCAACATCCCCAAACCATACCATTCTACTTTTCCCCCTTTCCCAAAGTCACCCCGCACACACACCCCCCACCTTTACCATTGTTCGCCATGATGGACAAGAAAACCGACGTTGAGAAGACCTATGTGTGGTGGTTGCTTGGCCGCTACTGATATGTCTCCAACCTATCTATAATTTTTAATTGTTCCATGCTTATATATTATCATTTTAGGATACTTTTTGGGCATTTATTTACCAATGTATAATATTTTTGAGCACTAGCCTATTGACCCAGTGCTTAGTGTCAGTTGTTCTTTTCTGCATGTTTTTTACTTTTCAGGTTTACAGTACCAAATGAAGTCCAATTGCCACGAAACTTTTTGGTAATTTTTTTTGGACCAGAAGAAGACCTACAAGCCTCGGGAGGAGGCCGGGAGGCACACGAGGGCCCCACCACACATCAAGGCGCACCTTGGGGGGCGCCCTGATATGTGGTGGCCCCCTCGTGGCTCTCCCGACGTCCCTTTCTGGCCTATAAATTTCCTAATATTCCAAAAACCGTAGAGTAGGTCCCGAAACACTTTTTTACTTCACCGTAAGTCTTTGTTCTGATGGGAGCCCATCTAGAGCTTTGTTCCGGCACCCCGCCGGAGGGAGGTCGATCACGGAGGGCCTCTTCATCAACCTTGTTGCCCTCATGATGATGTGTGAGTAGTTCACCACAGACCTACGGGTCTGTAGGTAGTACCTAGATGGCAATCTCTCTCTCTTGATCTTCAATACAATGTTCATCGCATCTTTGCATTGATCTATGATCCCTTTGTATGCTGCGTTTGTTGGGATCCGATGAATTTTGAGTTTATGTTTAGATTATTCATGATAAATATTTGAGTCTTCTCTGATCTAATATGATTCTTATGTGCATGATCATTATAGCTTCATAATGCTTTCCGATCTATTAAGATAGTTTGGCCAACTAGATTGATATTTCTTCGATGGAAGTGGTGCGTTGTAGTAGGTTAACCTGGCGAGTTTCTATATCTCGGTGACAGAAGGGGACAAGATGCGTCTTTGTGTTGTTGATACTAAGGATAACACGATGTGGTTAATTCGTATTGATTGAGTGTACTTTGTCTACATAATGTCATCGTTCTCCTAGCATAACTCAGTTTTATCTAATAGTGGTCGATGAGTGGATTAATAGTAGTAGGTGCAGGCAGGAGTCGGCCTATTTGCTTATGGACGTGATGCCTATATACACATGATCATTGCCGTGAAAATAACATAACTATTCACTTTTCTATCAATTTCCCAATAGTAATTTTCTTACCCACCGTATGCTATTTCTATGAGAGATGCCACTAGAGAACACCATCGCCCCCAGGTTTATTCACTTACATATTTACAAACGCTACTGTTACCTTGATGGTCTTGATTTTCTTTTATTTTATTTTGCAATTTATAATTATCTCTAATTATCTACACAACTCACTTGCTTGCAAATAACGAGATCAAGGGGATGGACAACCCTCTTGCCAGCGTTGGGTGATACGTTTCCATCGTATCTACTTTTCCTAACGCTTTTGTTCTTGTTTTGTACTCGAATTTGCATGATTTGAATGAAACTAACTCGGACTGACGCTGTTTTCAACAGAACTACCATGGTGTTGTTTTTGTGCAGAAATAAAAGTTCTCGGAATGGAAGGAAACATTTTGGAGCATTATTTTAGAATATTTGAGGAATATTGGACCCATAATCCACCAGAGAGGGGGACCAGGGTGCCCACCACCCACCAAGGCGCGCCAACCCCTCTAGCGTGGCCTGGTGGGTGGTGCTCACCTCGTGCCCCCGACCCTAATTCGAGCTCTATAAATCCTATTTTTCCAAAAAAATCAGGGAGAAAGTTTCATCACGTTTCACGATGCGGAGCCGCCGCCACCTCTTGTTCTTCATCGGGAGGCTAGATCTGGAGCCCGTTTGGGGCTCCAAAGAGGGGGGGTCTTCGGTCTTCGTCATCATCAACCCTCCTTCATCACCAATTCCATGATGATACCCATTGGGAGTGAGTAATCCCTTCGTAGGCTTGCTGGTCGGTGAGGAGTTGGATGAGATTCATCATGTAATCGAGTTAGTTTTGTTAGGGCTTGATCCGTAGTATCCACTATGTTCTAAGATTGATGTTGCTATGACTTTGCCATGCTTAATGCTTGTCACTAGGGCCCGAGTGCCATGATTTCAGATCTGAACTGTTTATGTTATCATCATTATATCTATTTTCTTGATCCTATCTTGCCTAGTCATATGCACCTATTACCTGTTATGATCTGTCAACCCCATAGTGACAATATTTGGGATATTTCATGGTGATGGCCATAGTTTGAGGAGTTCATGTATTCACTATGTGTTAAGCTTTGTTCCGGTTCTCTATTAAAAGGAGGCCTTAATATCCCTTAGTTTCCTTATGGACCATGATGCCATGGGAGGGTAGGACAAAAGATGTCATGCATGTTCTTTTCCATAAGCACGTATGACTATTTACCGAATACATGCCTACATTATATTGACGAACTGGAGCTAGTTCTGTGTCGCCCTAGGTTATGACTGTTACATGATGAATATCATCCAACGAATACACTGATCCAGTGCCTACAAGTTTTCCACTTATTGTTGTTGCTAAGTTACTACTGTTGCTGCTATTGTTGCACTTGCTACAAAATCACTACTGCTACTGTTACAACTATTGTTACTGCTACTACTGCTATCAAACTATCATATTAATGTGCTACTGGTCACCTTGCTGCAAATATTTATCTCCAGGTGTGGTTGAATTGACAACTCAACTGCTAATACTCCCAAATATTCTTTGGCTTCCCTTGTGTCGAATCTATAAATTTGGGTTGAATACTCTACCCTAAAAAACTGTTGCGATCCCCTACACTTGTGGGTTATCAAGACCTTTTTCTGGCACCGTTTCTGGGGAGCATAGCTATATTTGTTGAGGCACTTGGGATTTATATCAATCTATCACTATGAAGAATCTAAAGGATACTAAAACCAAGATTTTCCCTCTACGACGAGGGGAGGTAAGGAATTGCCATCTAGCTCTGCACTTGATTCACCTTCTGTTATGAGTAAGTTTGCAACACCACCACATGCAATTAATCCTGATATTGATAATGCTACTTCTGCTATGAATGACTTTTGATGATCCTAGTACCATGCTTGATGATAATGTGCCACTAGGTGAATTTCTTGATGAACAAATTGCTAGATCTAGAGAGAATGAAATCACTGAAACTGGTGAAACTGCTGAGATCTTTGAAACTGATAATTATGAAACACCTATTAGGCCTAGCTCTCCTAGATTTGAAATGCCTAAGGTACATGAAGGTTATGCTTTGGATGGAGAAATAGCTAGAGAGATTCTTGCTTGCAAGGATAGAGATGATCTTAAGAAACTACTATGCAAGTATAAAGAGAAGACTTTGAATCCTAAAATTTAATGTGATCCTAAGTTTGCTACTTCACCTATATCTGTTACCGATAAGGATTATGAATTCTCTATCGACCTAGAGTTAATTACTTTGGTTGAATCCGATCCTTTTCATGGCTATGAAACTGAAACTGTGGTTGCACATCTTACTAACCTAAATGATATAGCCACCCTATTTGCTCATGATGAGAAGATTCACTACTATTATATTCTCAAATTATTTCTGTTCTCATTAAAGGGTGATGCTAAGATATGGTATAATACTCTTGCTCCTGTTTGTGTGCGTAGTCCCTAGGATATGATTTACTACTTCTCTGAAAAATATTTTCCTGCTCATAAGAAACAAGCTGCCTTACAGGAAATATTTAACTTTGTGCAAATTGAATAAAAGAGTCTCCCACAAGCTTGAGGGAGGCTTATCCAATTGCTTAATGCTTTGCCTGATCATCCTCTTAAGAAAAATGAAATACTTGATATCTTCTAACATGGACTAACTGATGCTTCTAGGGACTTCCTAGATACTGGTGTTGGTTGTGTTCTCACGGAACGAAGTGTTAAACAAGATGAGGACTATTGAATAATATATTGAAGAATTATGATGATTGGATTCTCCCTGAACCAACACTTGAACCCACTCCAAAGAAGAGGGGTATCTTATTTCACAATCCTGAAGATATGAAAGAGGCAAAGAAATGTATGAAGCAAAAAGGTATTAAGGCTGAGGATGTTAAGAATTTACCACCTATTGAAAAAATACATGACCTTGACACACCACCACCTCCATAGGTGGTAGAGGTAAATTCTTTATTAAAGTTTGATGAAGGGCATAGCCCCTACAATAAACATCCTAGTCAATGCTTATATGAGTTTGATAACTACATTAGGAAACAAGATCACCTCAATGCAAATGTTCTGAAACAATTAAAATATAATTCTAATATGATTGCCCGCTTGAGTGACTTGTTATTTAGAATTAGTAATGATGTTAGAGGTGTAGGAAAACATGCCTCTATAGTTTAAACTCTGTTAGAACAAGTTGCTAAATCAAAAAGAGAAAGTCTTGCTGAAATGAATAATAATATGAATGACCATGCTATTAGAGTAGTGACTAGAGGAGGTAGAATGACCCAAGAACCTCTTTCTCCTAAAGGTCATCCTAAAAGAATTGAAGAAGACTCTCAAAGAATTAATGCTGATACACCTAGTCATTCTAAGAAGAAAAATAAAAAGAAAAATGATAGGACTATGCATGCCTCTAGTGAACTCGAGATAGAAAATCCTCCTGGTAATAATGATGTCTCTATTTCTGATGTTGAAACTCAATCTGGTAGTGAACACCCATATAGTGATAATGATAATGATAGTGATGTTCATGAGGATACTTAACCTAGTAATGTTGATCTTGATAACCCACAACCTAAAAATAAACAATATGATAAAAATGACTTTGTGGCTAGGAAATATGGTAAATAAAGAGAGCCATGACTTTAGAAACCCATGACTTTTCCACCTAAACCGTCCAAGAAAAAGGATGATGAAGAATTTGAACGCTTTACTGAAATGATTAGGCCATTCTTTTTGCGTACCCGTTTAACTGATATCTTAAAGATGCCTTCTTATGATGAATACATGAAAGACATCATTACCAATAAACGAAAGATACCTGAAGTTGAAATCTCCACCATGCTTGCTAATTATTCTTTTAAGGATGGTGTAAGGGCGTATTTATACCCTAATGGTTTTGGTGATTGATGACAATACTTTTGCAGACTAATCATGTGCATTAAGATTTCAGAGATTATTAGGTGGCACACGACGATTATCTTACCCCTCACAAAGTTAAAGAGAAGACGGTATTGTTTCAACGATTTATCATCGGTGGACTTGAGTCGTAGGAAAATCCGTACTATCAAGAGGGCGTCCGCAGTTGGAAAGTTTGGGAGTTATCATGACGAACACATTAGCACCCCCTTCATTTCCTAGCAACTTGTAGCTCCTGGTTTGTCCTTGCTGCTTCACTTTCATCCAGCGGTAGTACCGCTCTGCCTAGCATGGTAGTACCGCTCGCAGCCGTTACTACCGCCCTTGTTAGCTATAGTGCCGCTGGGGGGAAGTGGGGGTGGCTCGGGGGCTCACGCGCGACATCAGACAACTCATGGCGAGCGTCTGGTTTCCCGCGCCAGTCCTCCAGCCATAGCGGTAGTAGTGATGGTACTACCGCCACCCCATGTCCTATTGCTCTAGTTCGTGGTTGGGCAGTAGTATCGCCCCTTACAATGGTACTACCACTTGCCTGCGGGCTGGTTCAGTGGATAACGTGCAGATTCCCACCCACTATATAAGGGTCTTCTTCTCCAAGAAGACTTACCTCCTAGCCTTCCAAAATCTCCATTGTTGCCCAAAGCTCATTTTTGCCCGATCTCTCTCCCTAGCCAAAAAAACTTGTTGATACTCGAGGGTTTGGTTGAGAGGGCCCCAATGTACACTTCCATAAAGAGAAATTTGATTACCCCCACTAATCCCTTGCGGATGTTGTTACTCTTGGGTGTTTGAGCACCCTAGACGAAAGAGGTCACCTCGAAGCAATGGTCCACTGTGGTGAAGCTTCATGGTGTCGTTGGGAGCCTCCAATTCAGTTGTGGAGATTGCCCCAACCTTGTTTGTAAAGGTCCAGCTACCGCCTTCAAGTGCACCACCAGTGGAATCACGACACCTCACATTGTGTGAGGGCGTGAGGAGAATACGGTGTCCCTAGTGGCTTCTTGGGGAGCATTGTGCCTCCACACCGCTCCAACGGAGACGTACTTCCCTTTACGGGGAAGGAACTTTGGTAACACATCCTCGTCTCCATCGGTTCCTCTTGTGGTTACTCCTTACCTTTACTTTGTGCAAGCTACAGATTTTGTTTATCTTGCTTGCTTGTGTTGTTATTGTGTTTAGCATCATATAGGTTGCTCACCTAGTTGCATATCTAGCCAACCTATTTGCTGCTAAGCCTAAATTGTTAAAGAAAAGTTAAAAACTGGTAGTTTCCTGTTCACCCCCCTCTAGTCAACCATATCGATCCTTTCAATTGGTATGAGAGCCTCATCTCTTTATTAAGGGTTTCACGACCCGAAGAGTTTGGCTGGCAAAGAGATGCGGTCTAGTGAACTACCCGAGGCTGTGGTTGTGAACACGGTCTCTCATGAGGATTTGAATGAGGCCATAACCTCTCTCAAATCTTCCATGACAACCGAGGTCAAATCTATGTTCAAAGAATTCCTTGACACTCTTAAACTTTCCACCGATGCGGTGCAAGTGGCTAATCCCACTAACTCGACATCGGATGTCAAATCCGGTAAGGAGGGGGCTAGTGCTGATAAGGACGCTCGTTCTCAAGGAATTAATGGGTCAGTGAAAATTGCCTTAGTTCCCCCTCCCTTGGTCTATGGAGGACTGGTGCACCCACCTCATATAGTTAATCTCGGTCCTCCTCCTAAACTTTTTAAGAATGATTTTGCTAATTGGATTTTTTGTATCAAGTCTCATTTTGATAATAGCTCAATTCAACTCATGTGAGCCATTGAAGAAGGATACTATCCTCATGATCCATGCAAACTCACTCCAAGAGAAGAAGCGGATAAACAGCTAAATTCCTCTGCCTTGTTCATACTCCAAGCTGCAGTTCCTATCGTAGACCTACCTCACCTGCGTCCTGTCACTGTTTCTAAAGAGTGTTGGGAACACATTGTATCCATGTACAAAGGAAGATCAAGCATTTAATGGTTAAACTATGAGGTTGTCCTTGATCAGTTAGATGAGTTTGTAATGATAGAAGATGAGGAACCGCGTGAGCTTTATAGGAGGGTGACTACTCTTGCTGTTGCCCTCTGAGATCATGGCAGCAAGGATGTGGATGACACCTGGTTCAAGCGTAAGTTTCTGAAGGCCATCATGACCTACAACAAGGCCATGTTCTCCGTTATCCATCAAAGACCAGACTTTCACACCTTGTCCTCTGGCGATGTGTTGGATGAATTTATTGCAATGAACATCTTGAACACGACAGCAGACAATGCTCTTTCTCGCATGCAAAGGTCAAAGAAATCATCTGCCAACCTTGCTTTGAAGGCCAAGGTTAGTTAAGAGGAAGAAGAAGAAGAAGAGGGTTGCCCCGAGGACACCAAATAGGCTTACCATGAGCATATGGCTCTAGCGTCCAGGCAATTTTGGGGCAATAAGAGAAACACAAGGCCTAACTTCTCCAAGAATAACTCAAGCGGGTCAAAGGGCAAGCAACGTGTGAGGACCTGCTACAACTGTGGTAATGTGAGTCACTTTGTGGTGGATTGTCTATATGAGAAGGGGGAAGACAATGGTGGCGAACTCATCTGCAAAGATAAGGCCAAGTCTTTTCCCAACAAGACCAACTTCACCAAGAACTCTCCTCACAAAGTGTTGATGGCTCAAGAAGATTATGCCTCTGATGATGATATTGATGACGAAGACACAAGTGGTGAAGGAATGGCAATGGCATCTGTGGCAATTGCATCCTCTACCCCAACAAAGGTGTCACTCTTCAATGCCCCCATCAAGAACCACATCGCTAGGTGCCTCATGGCAAAAGGTATCACCAAGGTAACATCCAACGCCAAAACCTCAAACACTAAAACTTCTATTTCTTCCACTCCATCTTTATTAGATTGTGTGGATGGACCCGAGGAGGTGAAAGAGGGTGAAAATGAGTTTGACAAGTTCTTGTGTAAACTCAAGGGAGAATCCAAGAAGCACTTTGTTGCTCTCTTGGAACAATTTGGTGAGGCCAATGACACTATTGACTCTCAAGAAGAATACCTTGAGGATTTGAGAGGCCATAGTCGTTATTATGCCGACGAGATAGAATATCTTTCTTTTGCTCTTGAAGAAGAGCGAGGTCTTCGTATGACTCTTGAGGAGTCACAAAATGACGACCTTGCTAAATTACGTAAAGATTATGATCATGCTATCATTCTTAATCGTGTGCTCAAATTTGAGAAGGTTGCACTTGGGGTAGGCCATGATCGACTCAAGGATGAGCTTGACTCACTTGACAATGCTCACAAGGCATTGAAGAGCGTTCATGCTTCTCTTATGGAGTCACATGATCAACTCCAAGTAAAACTCACTAAGGAAATTGCCACGTGTCCTCCTTTTGTTCTGATTGATAACACATCTGCTACTAACCCGTGTTGTGAGCATGCACATCTTGTGGAGGAAAATGCTAAGTTTAAAGAGAACCTTGAGAAAGGCCTTGTGGCGTGTATCCAAGGTGAGCAGACTCTCATTGATCTTTTGAGCAATCAAAAGTAAGTGGTTGCAAAGGAAGGAGTTCGGTTTGCACCCAATTCCAAAAAGAAGAAGAAGGTGAAGACCTAGCATGCTCCCCGCTCATGGAAACTTTTGTCAAAGTAGGGGTGCCTACTCATGAGAAGAAGAAGGACAAGGGTGTGGGTGGTAGTGCCAAAAAGGGAAAGACCACTCCCTCCAACAGGGCCGGGGACATTAACCCCTCTTATATCTTAGGTCATGCTAGTGATGGGCATGTTTATGCCAAATATGTTGGGTCTTCTTATGAGTACATTGAGTGGGCTATTTGGGTTCCTAATACCCTAGTCACTAACATGAAAGGATCCATTAACGAATGGGTACCTAAAATCAAGCATTGATCTATTGTAGGAGTTTGCTTCCGGAGGAGTCTCTTGGTTGCTCGATAGTGGAGCAACAAATCATATGACCAGAAGCAAGGACTTGGTGGTGGATGTTCGACCCGATAAATCCATGTCCACTCAAGTATCCTTTAGCAATGACACAATCTCAAAGGTATTAGGTCTTTCCAAGGTGGTTGTCTCTCCAACCTTAACCATTGAAAATGTCATGCTTGTCAAGACTCTTGCATACAATTTATTTTTCGTTCGTCAACTTGCACTTATGGGTTTTAGTACTTTCTTTGGCATTGACACCGTGACCCTTTTGTGGAGAAAGACTCTTAAAGTAGCCTTTGTTGGGCATGTCGAAAACAGTCTCTATGTGGTTAACTTCTCGGAGCGACCCACTAAGACCGCGACATGCCTAATGGCTAAATTTGCTGTGGGGTGGCTTTGGCATCACCGACTAGCCCATGTCAATATGAGATATTGGCAAAGTCTCCTCAAAGGGACCACATTCTTGGACTAACAAATTTGAGTTCTGTTAGAGATTGTGCTTGCAGTGCTTGTATCGAAGGAAAGCTACATGAAAAGGCTCATCATTCTACCACTACGATATACTCAAAAAGAACCCTAGAGCTCATTCACATGGACCTCTTAGGTACTCCATCTTTTGACAATCTTGGAGGAAGAAAGTATTGCTTGGTGATTGTGGATGATTACTCAAGATACACATGGGTATATTTCTTCAAGAAGAAGAGTGAGACCCAACAGAATGTCATCAACTTTGCAAATGAAGTCCAACGTCAACGTGAAGCAAATATCCTGATGCTTAGAAGTGACAATGGCACTGAGTTCAAGAACTACACCCTAGATGAGTTTCTAAGAGATGAGGGGATAAAACACCAATACTCCACTCCTTACACCCCTTAACAAAATGGTTTTGCAGAGAGAAAGAACAGGACATTGATGGATGCGGCAAGAACCATGATGGTGGAGTTTAAATCTCCTTACAACTTTTGGGCCGAAGCCATCAACACCGCATGTCATGCATCAAATCAGCTCTTCTCCATAAAGGCTTGAACAAGACTCCTTATGAGATTCTTACCGGGAAGAAGCCCAATCTCAAGTACTTCCGGGTGTTCGGTTGTAAGTGTTTCATTTTCAAGAAAGGTGTTCGTTTGTCAAAATTTGAATCTAGAGCTCATGAGGGCATATTTCTTGGTTATGCTGCAAACTCTGTGCTTACCATGTCCTCAACAAGTCCACAGGACTCATTGAGGAGACGATTAACATAGAGTTTTATGAAAATAATGGCTCCCAAGTGGAGCAAAGTGGTCTTTGTGATGTAGGTGGTGAAATTCCTCCCCAAGCCATAAGAAGAATGGGAGTGTGATACTTCCTACCCATTGAGGAACCCCTTGTGGCTGAAGGAGAAGGACAATGTTCCACTCAAGTGGAACCATCACCGACGCATGACCCACACGCTTCCGAAGAACAAAGTGAAGGCCCTCAACCTCATGATCAAGATCAAGAGCAAGATCAACTTAATGATGATGATTCTTCATCAAACGATGCTTGAGATCTTGCTCACACCCCTATTCAAGCTCAAGATCAAGATGAAGCTCTAGACCAAGATCAAAATCAAGATCAGGGTCAAGCTAAAGATAAAGATTATACTCAAGATCAAGAGCAAGCCGGTGCTAGTACCGAAGCTCGTCAAGCTACCAACCCTCAACTCTTCATGGAGGAAATTCTTGAAAGACAAGCTGCCAAGATTGCTTCCAAACTAAGATTCAAGCAACACCTCTTAAATAACGTTATGGAAGCTTGAAGAGAGGGGTAACTACTCGTCGCCAATTAACAAACTTTTGTGCACATCATGTGTTTGTTTCTTGCTTTGAACCCCTCAAGGTACAAGATGCACTCAAAGATGAGGAATGGCATGAAGCCATGCATGAAGAAATCAACAATTTTGAGCGCAACAAGGTGTGACGATTGGTACCAAGGCCAAAGGAGAAGCACAATGCCGTTGGAACCAAATGGATCTTTAAGAACAAGCAAGATGCACATGCTATCATTATTCACAACAAGGCAAGACTGGTGGCTCAAGGCTACTCCCAAGTCGAGGGTATCGACTATGGCGAAACCTTTGCCCTTGTTGCTCGCCTTGAATCTATTCGCGTGTTGGTTGCTTGTGCCTCTCATCACGATTTCAAGTTATATAAAATGGATGTGAAGAGTGATTTTCTTAATGGTCCACTTAAGGAGTTGGTATATGTCAAGCAACCCCCGGGATTTGAGGACCCCAAGTTCCCCAATCATATATACGTTCTCGATGAGGCACTCTTTGCCTTAAACAATCCCCACGTGTGTGGTATGAGCACCTTACCGATATGTTGCAAGATCGTGGGTTTGAAATTGGAAAACCGATCCCACTCTTTTTACTAAGAGCGTTAACGGGAACTTGTTCGTATGCCAACTATATGTGGATGATATTATATTTGGTTCTTCTAACAAAGCTTTTAATGATGAGTTCGCCCCCACTAATGACCAAAGAGTTTGAGATGTCTATGATGGGAGAGTTGAAGTTCTTGCTTGGATTCGAAGTCAAGCAATGAAGCCAAGAAACCTTCATCAACCAAGCTAAATACACTCAAGACATGCTCAATAGGTTCAAGATGGATAAGCTCAATCCTCCCAAAGACAACACTCCTATGCAACTCAAATGCCAACTTGACAGTGATCCCAATGGTAAAGAAGTGGATCAAAAGGTATATTGCTCCATGATTGGATCCTTGCTTTATCTTTGTGCATCTAGACTAGATATCATGTTGAGTGTGGGAATTTGTGCACGATTTCAATCCGCACCTAAGGAGAGTCACTATGTGGCTGTCATGCAAATCTTTCGATATTTGGCTCATACCCCAAACCTTGGCTTATGCTATCCCAAGGGTGCTTCATTTGATCTCATTGGATATACTGACTCAGATTGGGCGGGAGACCGTGTGGAAAGGAAGTCCACTTCCGGGGGCTGCCAATTTCTTGGCCGCTCTTTGGTAAGTTGGTCTTCAAAGAAACAAAAATGTGTTTCTCTCTCGTCCACCGAGGATGAGTATGTAGCCTCCTCAAGCTGCTATGTTAGATTCTTTGGACGAGGCAAACCCTAAAGGATTATGGAGTCAACTGCGTCAAATTGCCTATTTACCGCGACAATGGAAGCACGATCAAGATCTCCAACAACCCGCTTCAACACTGCAAGACGAAACATATTGAGATTCATCATCACTTCATCCAGGATCACATCAAGCATGGAGAAATTGATCTCATTCATATTTATACCAAGGAACAGCTTGCAGGTATATTCATGAAGCCATTGGATGAAGCAAAATTTCGCGAGTTAAGGCATGAGCTAAATATCATTGACTCAATCAATGTGGCTTGACTTAGTGCACACCCCACCACACTCATCATTATGTCTTGTTTAGATGTAGGCATGGCCTTAGGGGGAGTCTATTTCTCTCAATGAACTATTCCTCCTACTATTATGCATAAACTAATCAAAGTCTTTCACATCCACCATTTTTGATGGTTACTGTGCTTCAAAGAAGAGTTTTGGTCATGGGCCCAAGGTTCAAATCTTCGCGGTGCCATACCAATTGACTCAAACATAGGTGGCCTCGGACATCACCCCTCCTAGCAAGGCATTTTCTTTTTGATAAGCACGTTTTTGTGGTTCCAAGGTCTCTCAACCTGCTTGTTTTTTATTAAGACCGGCTCCATCAATTTTTTTCTGGTGGTTCCTCAAAGATTTGATGTCTCCAACCTTTTTCCAAATGAAACTCTTGCATAAGACCTTTGCTTGCTGGTTTTTCTGTCCCAATGTCACCCTGAGAGGTACTACCACTTCCTTGGGCGGTAGTACTAAGCGGTACTACTGCGGGGGCCCACGGTAATTCGCCTGTGAGGTCCCACGAAGGGATTTGGGGTGGGGCAGGGGAAGTTACCACTTCCCCATACCCATTAACCCCTCTCTCTTGTGGCTCTCTCTCTAGGGTGCTTCCAAGGCCGCGGAGGCCACCACTGGCTCTCCGATTCCGACCAAGTTTTCGCAAAACCGATCGGAGGAGTTGATCTCCATCCTCCCCTCTCGCCATTGACGCTGGTATTGTCCCGCTTTTCTCTCCCTAGGTTCCCCTCTTTTTGAATCTAGGTCTTGGACAATGTGTGGTGTTTCCATCTATTTTTGGTCAAATCCGAGTGTGATTCTTCTATACAAGTTTGCTAGGAAGTATTTCTCATGGTTTAGCAGTCAAATATGTGCATTTGACATCCCCGATAGTACCGGATCTCATTGGTGGATGCAGGTTTGCCTGTAGTTTTCACCCGCGCGGTACTACCGCCCATTGGAGCGGTAGTACTAAGCGGTAGTACGAAGCGGTACTACCGCTGGTGATAGCGGTACTACCATTGGTGATGCCAACTGGCCATGTTTTTCTTTTTAAATCTTCAGAATTGCTTCATCTTGTTTGGCTTACGCAAACTGGTTTACGCTCTTTTTCTCTCGTTTGGTGTTCTCGTTTGGTTTCCAGGTGGTAGTAGGGGGAACCCCAGCCATGACACTGGATCCAAGTGCCCTCGCATCTCATAAGAGGAGAGCTCTGCCAACCCCAATGCTCCTCCAAAGCAGCATACAAAGAGGTCTGCTTCCAAGAAGTCATGGCCATCCCTGGATAAGATGCCTCTCAAAGATTACTGGGCCATTCGCCTTCTTGATCCATATGCCACTCCTTAAGAAAATTTTGTTCCCAACCGTCCCTTCTGGACCAACAACAACTGTGTATCTACAATGAAGTGCTTCTGGGTAAGGAAAACATCTTTGTGCCAAATGTCAAGTCGATTGATATGGAGTTCTTGGAAAAGAATTCCCAATACTTTGGCCAGGCTATTGAGCTCTGTCAGAAGCTTCAGATCACCCATCTCATGGAATTCAACAAGGACTTTGATGCTGAGATGATTGTCTTGTTTTATGCTACCGTTCACTTTGGGACTGATGATGACCGCACTATGACTTGGATGACCAACGGAAGGAAGCTCACTTCCACATGGAAGGAGTTCATGGACCTTCTTCACATTGAGTATAAGGGGCTTGATGACCCTGTCGACTTCTACCCACACAAGGAAACTCAGGCAACTCACAAGCGCAATCTCTGGCCATACTCTACTGAGAAGGTATCCTCCACTACTGGTAAAGCTACTCATGTTCTGCAGCCTTTCATTGATATCATGCACCGCATATTCCGGAACACCTTGTTTCCTCGTGTTGGCAACTTGGACATGGTGCACTCCTACCTGGTGGATCTGTTGCTGTTCTGTCAGCATATGAAGGACTCTGCTGAGGTGCCTTCTCTATATATTTCTCGCATCATGTGGTCTGAACTCCATTCTGCTGTTTTTGATCGTAACGTCCCGATTTATGGCCCGTACTTGATGCTTCTTCTTGAGAGCACGTGGGATAAGACCCATCCAGGCATCATATTTGAGCATGGTGAGGTGGTTTCTCATAAGGTTATTCAGCTCCGTCAGAAGGACAAATGGGCAAACTATGTTGCCCTCGAGGTTGACTTGGCTGATGATGAGGATGAGGATGAGGATGATGAGGATGATGAGGACTTCGTGGTTCAGGGTGGTGGTGCTCCTCATTCTGCACCTCCTACTGCTGAGCCATGTTGGGCTAAGCAACTAAAGGAAAACATGAAGAAGCTCTTTTCTCTGCAGGCTCACAATCAGTATGTGGCTCATGCTAATGAGAAGAAGGATCTCAGTCGGCACAAGGCACTTGGTAGGCATGTGGGCATGACAATTTCTAGTGGATCTGAGGACTCTATCACAGATGAGGATGTCTGGATTTCTCACCATTGTAAGTGGGCTACAGATGATGATGTGCTTGTGCCTGGTTCGTTTTCTCCTCCAGGCTCCACCGCCTTCTCCCTCGCGTCTGGCAAATATTGATGATGGTTCTACAAGCTGCTACCACCTCGAGACATTTTAGTTCTCTCTTCCCTTTTGGTGTCTTGCTGCCAAAGGGGGGAGTGTTGGGGATTTGTGAAGTCACGAGCATGTGTTTTAGCTGTTGGTGTTTATTCGCTCATACACTCCTTTATCATTTGCTTTGATTTGATTTATGCTTGTGAGATCCTTTAAGAACATGTGGTATGGTGTGAGACATATTATATCCTACTAGTATCCTTTATGTCTTAAATATTATGTGAGTTATCCCTATCTTTTGCCCTTTACCTTACTCACATATCCTATCTTGCAATCATACATCTCTCTTATATATCTCATTGCGAGTAGTTGTCTATCTATAAAATATAGGGGGAGTGTTGATCGTAGTGTGTGCACTTTGCATTCCAAAAGCATATCCAAGATAGTGCACACATCTAGGGGGAGCCCGTCTATATTTTCTAAGACTTTGGGGTTTGCTATTACGTTTATGCTATTCATTGTGCAAATCTCGTGTTGTCATCAATCCACCAAAAAAGGGGAGATTGTAAGGGCATATTTATACCCTAATGGTTTTGGTGATTGATGACAATACTTTTGCGAACTAATCGTGTGCATTAAGCTTTCAAAGATTATCAGATGGCACCAGGCGATTATCTTACCCCTCACAAATTTAAAGAGAAGACAATGTCATTTCAACGATTTATTGTCGGTGGAAAATCCATACTGTCAAGAGGGGGTCCGCAGTTGGAAAGGTTGGGAGGAATCATCGTGAACACATTCGCACCCCCTTCATTTCCTGGCAACTTGAGCTCCTGCTTTGTCCTTGCTGTTTCACTTTCATCCAGCGGTAGTACCGCTCTGGCCAGCATGGTAGTATCGCTCATGGCCAGTACTACCGCCCTTGTCAGCAGTAGTGTCGCTGGGGGGAAGTGGGTGTAGCTCGGGGGCTCATGCGCGACATCAGACAACTCATGGCGAGCATCTAGTGTCCCGCACCAGTCCTCCAGCCACAGCGGTAGTAGTGGCGGTAGTACCAAGCGGTACTACCGCTGCCCCATGTCCTACTGCTCTGGTTTGTGGTTGGGCGGTAGTACCACCCCTTACAGCGGTACTACCACTTGCCTGCGGGATGGTTCAGTGGATAACGGGCAGATTCCCCACCCACTATATAAAGGGGCTTCTTCACCAAGAAGACTTACCTCTCATCCTTCCAAAAGCTCCATTGTTGCCCAAAGCTCTTTTTTGTCCGATCTCTCTCCGTAGCCAACAAAACTTGTTGATAGTCTACGGTTTGGTTGAGAGGGCCCCGATCTACATTTCCACCAAGACAAATTTGATTCCCCTCACAAATCCCTTGTGGATCTTGTTACTCTTGGGTGTTTGATAACGCTAGATGGAAGAGATCACCTCGAAGCCATAGTCTATTGTGGTGAAGCTTCACGGTGTCGTTGGGAGCCTCCAATTCAGTGGTGGAGATTGCCCCAACCTTGTTTGTAAAGGTCTAGCTACCGCCTTCAAGTGCATCACTAGTGGAATCACGACACCTCCCATTGTGTGAGGGTGTGAGGAGAATACAATGGCCCTAGTGACTTGTTGGGGAGCATTGTGCCTCCACACCGCTCCAATGGAGACATACTTCCGTTTACCGGGAAGGAACTTCAGTAACACATCCTCGTCTCCATCGGTTCCTCTTGTCGTTACTCCTTACCTTTACTTTTTGCAAGCTACACATTTTGCTTATCTTGCTTGCTTGTGTTGTTGTTGTGTTTAGCATCATATAGGTTGCTCACCTAGTTGCATATCTAGCCAACCTATTTGCTGCTAAGCCTAAATTATTAAAGAAAAGTTAAAAACTGGTAGTTGCCTATTCACCCCACCCCACCCCCCAGTCAACCATTTTGATCCTTTCAGATGGAGTACCTAAAAAACTTGGAGATCCTGGAATACCAACTATACCTTGCTCCATTAAAAGAAATTATGTCAAAACTGCTTTGTGTGACTTGGGAGCTGGTGTTAGTGTTATGCCTTTATCTTTATATAAATGACTTGATTTGAACAGACTCACACCTACCGAAATATCTTTGCAAATGGCTAACAAATCAACTGTCATGTCTCTCGGTATTTGTGAGGATGTGCCCATTGTTTTTGCAAATGTTACTATCTTAACGAACTTTGTTATTCTTGAGATGCCCGAGGATGACAACATGTTGATTATCCTTGCTAGACCCTTTTTGAATACTGCAGGGGCTGTTATTAATTCAATAAAAGCAAAGTCACTTTTCATATCAATGTTAACGAGCATACGGTGCACTTTCCGATGAAGCAATTCCAAGTGAATGGTATAAATGTTATTGAAAATTCTCCGACACTCACTATTGGAAGCTCTCATCTACCTCTCTACCTAATGCCAAAAATAAATATGATATAATTATAGTTGGGGATATGCATATCCCCATTGAGGTAACTTAGCGTTTTACGACAGTTCTTCGATTTTATGCTAATCGAAGGTGGTTATTAATAAGACTTGATCAACCTTATTAATGGATCATTTTTGAGAGGTATGAATTATATGAATATAGTAGACACAATTCTTTGTATCCACTTTTTCTTTTTTTGTTTTCTTAGTTAAATAAAATAAAGTGCAATGTTTATCTTTCTGAATTTCCCATGCAATAAAAAAATGACCCAAAAATCAAAGTTCTCAGAATGTCCTGAAAATTTAACACGATTTTTTCTGAATTTTTGGTATAAATAACACCAGAGGGGGGTGCACCTCGTGCCCACAAGACACCAGGGCACGCCAGCCACCCCTGGCGCGGCCTGGCGGGTGGTGGGCCCCATGTCAGTACCGTGACTTAATCCCGTAGACCATGTCATCTCTTACCTCCCGAAAAAAGTAACCATTGCTGTGTACCTCGTGTTCTTTCTCAAGAACCCGTGGATTTCCATGTCTTTGCTCGAAGCTCCATTTTCGACACTGTTTAGGCGATTGCTTCTTGGTATGTAACTCCCCCATTACTCCAATTAGTTTTTGATTTAGTGGTTTATTTTCAGAATAATTAGCTACTCTTGGTTTTGTTGTATATGAGCTTGCATGTTGAATTCTTAGAGTTCTAAGTAGTTTGAATGCTTGATATGGCCTCTATGCATCCCTAGGAGTAGTTGCTATCAATCTTATTAAGTTTAGTTGACAAAAAATTTGTGGACTAAAATTTTCAGAAATTTATTTGTATAAAATAAGATGAATTTCTTTAGGAAGTACTCCTCCAAGAAGAATGCTAGAGGAGTCATTGGGGAATCGTCTGATAGCAACCTCAACACTCCGAGGAAGAAAGAGGTGCGGCCGTGCGAATAGCCAGATACTCCCTTTATGGAGGAGGCCGGTTTCCATCAAGAATTTGCCTAATTCGTTGCAAATGTTGGGCTGACCAACTTCCTCGCAGATGAGTGTGACTAGTACCACATCCTTAGTAATTCCTTTGTGCAAAGTTTTCATTTTGTAAGTAAGAATGATCCTTCTAAAGTGTAGTTTAATCTTTATGCTGAAATTTATAAGATATCACTTGCCAACATATATGTGATGATACAACTTAACTAATATGTACAATGAATAAAAAGTAAACTAATAATAACCCCTCCTTGAACGGGGAGCAGTAAAATGGAAGCCTCTTGCCATCATCTCCCTCGTGCGCGGTGGCTTCCCGATGCGGAGGGAGTTCGCTGCCTCCTCCGCCTCGCAGCGTTCGACATGCTGATCAACCTCTTGCTGGTGGAGGCACGTGACCATGTAGGATAGTTTACTGGCACCCATTGGAGCTCTTTGGCGGTGGCATGATCGAGCTTATCGGCCCACGCCCATGCAACGGTGAGGCGCCTAGCGCCTCTGGCTTTCAATGCGTGGTACTATCCGTCTTTGTACACCTCGATCGCTCGTCGAGTCGCCTGCCACCAGAGCTCTAGCTCCTCCTTTTCCCTTGCGGCACTAAGGGTATTCCAGGGCGCGAGGTTCCTGGAGCTCTCCTCAGCACACTCCTTCTTGAACGCCACCTCCCTATCTCTCTCAACCGGTGGCAGCGCCTTCCACAAAGCCAGATTGGACTGGCCCCAAAATAAATCTTCAGTTGGGGGGTCTGGCACGACCTTGTCTGGGGGCGCGAAGGGTTCCTCCTCATCACTGCATTTCGCCATGTCCTCGCGGGGTGGCGCCTCCTGCTCTGCTTCTGCACAAACCGGTCGTGCCATGGCAGAGTTTTGTGCAAGGGGTGGGATAGATGTTGGAAATATGCCCTAGAGGCAATAAATAAAGTGTTTATTATTATATTCCTTGTTCATGATAATTTTTGATTATCCATGCTATAATTGTATTGATTGGAAACACATTACATGTGTGGATAAGTAGACAACACTTTGTCCCTAGTAAGCCACTAGTAGACTAGCTTGTTGATCAAAGATGGTCAAGGTTTCCTAGCCATTGACATAAGATGTCATTTGATAACGGGATCACATCATTAGGAGAATGATGGGATGGACAAGACACAAACTATAAACATAGCATATGATCGTGTCAGTTTATTGCTACCGTTTTCTACATGTCAAGTATATGTTCCTATGACCATGAGATCATGCAACTCACGGACACCGGAGGAATGCCTTGTGTGTATCAAATGTTGCAACGTAACTGTGTGACTATAAAGGTACTCTATAGGTATCTCCGAGGGTGTCTGTTGAGTTGACATGGATCAAGACTGGGATTTTTTACTCCGTGTGACGGAGAGGTATCTCAGGGCCCACTCAGTAATACAATATCACAACAAGCCTTGCAAGCAATGTGACTAACTGTTAGTCACAGGTGTTGGAAATTTGCCCTAGAGGCAATAATAAAGTGGTTATTATTGTATTTCCTTGTTCATGATAATTGTCTATTGTTCATGCTATAATTGTATTAACCGGAAACCGTAATGCATGTGTGAATACATAGACCGTAACATGTCCCTAGTGAGCCTCTAGTTGGCTAGCTCGTTGATCAATAGATGGTCACGGTTTCATGACCATGGACATTGGATGTTGTTGATAACGGGATCACATCATTAGGAGAAGGATGTGATGGAAAAGACCCAATCCTAAGCATAGCACAAGATCGTGTAGTTCGTCTGCTAAAGCTTTTCCAATGTCAAGTATCATTTCCTTAGACCATGAGATTGTGCAACTCCCGGATACCGTAGGAATACTTTGGGTGTGCCAAACTTCACAATGTAACTGGGTGGCTATAAAGGTACACTACGGGTATCTCCGAAAGTGTCTATTGGGTTGGCACGAATCGAGACTGGGATTTGTCACTCCGTGTGACAGAGAGGTATCTCTGGGCCCACTCGGTAAGACATCATCATAATGAGCTCAATGTGACTAAGGAGTTAGACACGGGATGATGTGCTACGGAACAAGTAAAAAGACTTGCCGGTAACAAGATTGAACTAGGTATAGGGATACCGACAATCGAATCTCATGCAAGTATCATACCGGCAGACAAAGGGAATTGTATACATGATTTATTGAATCCCCGACATCATGGTTCATCTGATGAGATCATTGTGGAGCATGTGGGAGCCAACATGGGTATCCAGATCCCGCTGTAGGTTATTGGCCAGAGAGGTGTCTCGGTCATGTCTATGTGTCTCCCGAACCCGAAGGGTCTACACACTTAAGGTTTGATGACGCTAGGGTTATAGGGAAATAGTGGACGTGGTTACCGAAGATTATTAGGAGTCCCGGATGAGATCCCGGACGGCACGAGGAGCTCCGGAATGGTCCGTAAGTAAAGATTCATATATAGGAAGTGAGATTTTTGTCACCGGAAGTGTTTCGGGAATTACCGGTAACGTACCGGGACCACCAGAAGGGTTCCAAGGGCCCACCAAGTGGGGCCACCAGCCCAGAGGGCTTCATGCATTGTTGCACAAGGTTCCACCAGCCCAGACCATATGCTTACGTGAGACTGGTTCCACCGCCTGACATGCACTTGTTGCACAAGGTGGCTAGCGGGTGTTTGTCTCTCCCACCTTAGTCGGATCGGATTCGATGAAAGGGTCCTTATGAAGGGTAAATAGGAATTGGCATATCACATTTTGGTTTTGGCGTAGGTAAGAAACGTTCTTGCTAGAAACCTATAGCAGCCATGTAAAAACTTGCAACTACAAATTAGATGACATCTAACTTGTTTTTTGCAGCATATGCCTTGTGATGTGATATGGCCAAAGGATGTGATGTGATGCATTGTGATGTATGAGATTGATCATGTTTTTGTAATAGGATTCATGACTTGCATGTCGATGAGTATGACAACCGGCAGGAGCCATAGGAGTTGTCTTATTTTATTGTATGACCTGCGTGTCAATCATAAACGCCATGTAATTACTTTAATTTATTGCTAACCGTTAGCCATAGTAGTAGAAGTAATAGTTGGCGAGACAACTTCATGAAGACATGATGATGGATATCATGATGATAGAGATCATGGTGTCGTGCTGGTGACAGTGATGATCATGGTGCCCCGAAGATGGAGATCAAAGGAGCAAGATAATATTGGCCATATCATGTCACTATATTGATTGCATGTGATGCTTATCATGTTTACATCTTATTTGCTTAGAACGACAGTAGTAAATAAGATGATCTCTCAGTAAAATTTCAAGAAATGTGTTCACCCTAACTATGCACCGTTGCTAAGGATCGTTGTTCCGAAGCATCACGTGATGATCGGGTCTGATAGGTACTAACGTTCACATACAATGGGTGTAAGACATATTACACACGCGATACACTTAGGTTGACTTGACGAGCCTAGAATGTACAAACATGGCCTCGGAACACGGAAGACCGAAAGGTCGAACATGAGTCGTATAGAAGATACGGTCAACATGGAGATGTTCACCATGGATGACTAGTCCGTCTCACGTGATGATCGGACACGGGCTAGTCGATGTGGATCATGTGTCACTTGGATGACTAGAGAGATGTCCATCTAAGTGGGAGTTCATTAAATAATTCGATTATGTGAACTTAATTATCATGAACTTAGTCTAAAATTGTCTTTACAATCTATATTGTACACCAATGGCCAACGCGAATGTCACCCTCAACTTCAACGCGTTCCTAGAGAAAACCAAGCTGAAAGAGGATGGAAGCAACTATGCAGATTGGGTCCGTAGCTTGAGGATTATCCTCATAGCTTACAAGAGATTGTATGTCCTCGATGGACCGCTAGTTGACCCACCCATTTTTCCAGCAGACCAAGACGTTACGAACGCTTGGAAGTCACACTGTGATGATTACTCCCTCATTCAGTGCGGCATGCTTTACAGTTTAGAACCGGGGCTCCAAAAGCATTTTGAGCAACACAAAGCATATGAGATGTTCCAAGAGCTGAAACTGGTTTTCCAAGCTCATGCCCGGGTCGAGAGATATGACGTCTCCGACAAGTTCTTTAGCTGTAAGATGGAGGAGAATAGTTCTGTCAGTGAGCACATACTCAAAATGTCTGGGTTGCACTACCGCTTGACTCAGCTGGGAGTTAATCTCCTGGATGACTCGGTCATTGATAAAATCCTCTAGTCGCTTCCACCTAGCTACAAGAGCTTTGTGATGAACTACAACATGCAGGGTATGGAGAAGTCCATTCTTGAGTTGTACTCGATGCTGAAATCAGCAGAGGTCGAGATCAAAAAGGAGCATCAAGTGTTAATGGTGAATAAGACCACTAGTTTCAAGAAAGGCAAGGGTAAGAAGAACTTCAAGAAGGACGACAAAGCTGTTGCCGCGCCCGGTAAGCAAGTTGCCGGGAAGAAGAACTAAAATGGACCCAAGCCTAAGACTGAGTGCTTTTATTGCAAGGGTACCGGTCACTGGAAGCGGAACTGCCCCAAGTACTTAGTGGATAAGAAGGTCGACAACGTTAAAGGTATATATGATATACTCTTTATTGATGTGTACCTTACCAGTGCTCGTAGTAGCTCCTGGGTATTTGATACCGGTGTAGTTGCTCACATTTGTAACTCCAAGCAGGAGCTGCGGAATAAGTGGAGGCTGGCAAAGGACGAGGTGATGATGCGCGTCGGGAATGGTTCCAAGGTTGATGTGATTGCCATCGGCACGCTAAATCTACATCTACCTTCGGGATTAGTTTTAAACCTCAATAATTGTTATTTAGTACCAGCTTTGAGCATGAACATTGTATCTGGATGTCGCTTGATGTGATCTGGCTACTCATTTAAATCTTAGAATAATGGTTGTTCTATTTATATGAGAGAAATGTTTTATGGTCATGCCCCGCTGGTCAATGGTTTATTTTTGATGAATCTCGAACGTGA
This sequence comes from Hordeum marinum, assembly GCA_022496015.1. Classification (NCBI taxonomy): domain Eukaryota; kingdom Viridiplantae; phylum Streptophyta; class Magnoliopsida; order Poales; family Poaceae; genus Hordeum; species Hordeum marinum. The sequence continues at coordinate 75,012,631 of CM039673.1, forward strand.
TGTTACACATGTCCATAGTGTGAGTACCAAAAGATGTAAGATGACCAAGACTCCATTCTCCGGAACAATGGAGCGAGCAACTGACTTGTTGGAAATAATACATACCGATGTATGCAGTCCAATGAGCGTCGAGGCTCGCGGTGGCTACCATTATGTTCTCACCCTCACTGATGACTTGAGCAGATATGGGTATGTCTACTTAATGAAACACAAGTCTAATACCTTTGAAAGGTTCAAGGAATTTCAGAGTGAGGTGGAGAATCAACGTGAAAAGAAAATAAAATGCCTACGATCTGATCGTGGTGGAGAATATTTGAGTCACGAGTTTGGCATGCACCTAAGGAAATGTGGAATTGTTTCAAAACTCACGCCGCCTGGCACACCTCATAGAAATGGTGTGTCTGAACGTTGTAATCACACTCTATTGGATATGGTGCAATCTATGATGTCTCTTACCGACTTACCGCTATCATTTTGGGGATATGCATTAGAGAGTACCGCATTCACTTTAAATAGGGCACCGTCAAAATCTGTTGAGACAACATCGTATGAATTATGGTTTGTAAAGAAACCTAAGCTGTCGTTTCTAAAAGTTTGGGGATGCGATGCTTATGTGAAGAAACTTCAACCTGAGAAGCTTGAACCAAAAGTGGAAAAGTGCGTCTTCATAGGATATCCCAAAGAAACTATTGTCTATACCTTCTACCTCAGATCCAAAGGCAAAGTCTTTGTTGCCAATAATGGATCGTTTCTAGAGAAAGAGTTTCTCTTGAAAGAAGTAAGTGGGAGGAAAATAGAACTTGATGAGGTAATCGTACCTCCACTTGAACCGGAGAGTAGCGCAGCACGAGAAGTTGTTTCCGTGGAGCCTACACCGGCTAGAGAGGAAGTGAATGATGATGATCATGAAACTTCAGATCAAGTCGCTATTCGAAGGTGCACTAGCACACGTTCCGCGCTAGAGTGGTACGGCAACCCTATCCTGGAGATCATGTTGGTAGACAACGGTGAACCTTCGAACTATGAAGAAGCGATGGCGGGCCTGGATTCCAACAAATGGCTTGAAGCCATGAAATCCTAGATAGGATCCATGTATGAGAACAAAGTATGGACTTTGGTGGACTTGCATGATGATAAGCGAGCCATTGAAAATAAATGGATCTTTAAGAAGAAGACTAACGCGGATGGTAATGTGACCGTCTATAAGGCTTGGCTTGTCGCTAAGGGTTATCGACAAGTTCAAGGAGTTGACTACGATGATACTTTCTCACCCATAGCGATGCTGAAGTCCGTACGAATCATGTTAGCAATTGCTGCATTTTATGATTATGAGATCTGGCAAATGGACGTCAAAACAGCATTCCTTAATGGCTTCCTTAAGGAAGAACTGTATATGATGCAGGCGGAAGGTTTTGTCGATCCTAAAGATGCTAACAAGGTATGCAAGCTCCAGCGCTCCATCTATGGGCTGGTGCAAGCATCTCGGAGTTGGAACATTTGCTTTAATGAGGTGATTAAAGTGTTTGGGTTTATACAGGTTTATGGAGAACCCTGTATTTACAAGAAAGTGAGTGGGAGCTCTGTAGCATTTCTCATATTATATGTCGATGACATATTGTTGATGGGAAACGATATAGAACTCTTAGAACTCTTGATAATGGGATCACATCATTAGGAGAATGATGTGATGGACAAGACCCAATCCTAAGCATAGCACAAGATCGTTGTCAAGTATCGTTTCCTTAGACGATGAGATTCTGAAACTCCCGGATACCGTAGGAATACTTTGGGTGTTCCAAATGTCACAACGTAACTGGGTGGCTATAAAGGTACACTACGGGTATCTCCGAAAGTGTCTGTTTGGTTGGCATGAATCAAGATTGGGATTTGTCACTCCGCGTGATGGAGAGGTATGTCTGGGACCACTCGGTAAGACATCATCATAATGAGCTCAATGTGACTAAGTAGTTAGCCACGGGATGATGTGTTACGAAACGAGTAAAGAGACTTGCCGGTAATGACATTGAACAAGGTATAGGGATACCAACGATCGAATCTCAGGTAAGTATCATACCGGTAGACAAAGGGAATTGTATACGGGATTTATTGAATCCTAGACATCGTGGTTCATCTAATGAGATCATCGTGGAGCATGTGGGAGCCAACATGGGAATCCAGATCCCGCTGTTGGTTATTGACCGGAGAGGTGTCTAGGTCATGTCTATGTGTCTCCCGAACCCATAGGGTCTACACACTTAAGGTTCGATGATGCTAGGGTTATAGGGAAATAGTGGACGTGGTTACCGAAGGTTGTTCGGAGTCCCGGATGAGATCCCGGACATCACGAGGAGCTCCAGAATGGTCCAGAGGTGAAGATTCATATATAGGAAGTGAGGTTTTTGTCACCGGAAGTGTTTCGGGAATTACTGATAATGTACCGGGACCATCGGAAGGGTTCCGGGGGCCCACCAAGCGGGGCCACCAGCCCCAGAGGGCTGCATGGACCGCAAGTGGGAGGGAACCAGCCCCTAGGTGGGCTGGTGCGCCCCCCACAAGGACCCAAGGCGCAGCTGATGTGGGAAGGGGGGCAAACCCTAGGGTAGATGGGCCCGAAGGCCCACCCTAGGGCAGCCGCACCCCTCTCCCTCTTGGCCGCCGGCCAGATGGGATTTGGAGGCTGCCGCACCACCCTAGGGTGGGAATCCTAGGGCGCAGCCCTTCCTTCTCGTCCTCTTATAGATAGTGGTGCCCTTGGGGCTGTTTGAGACACGCATCTCTGTCCCACGGCGCAGCCCTACTCCTCCCTCTCCTCATTCTCTGCAATGTGGGCGAAGCCCTATCGGAGACCATGCAGCTCCACCGTTACCATGCCGTTGTGCTGCCGGAGGTCTCCCTCGACCTCTCCTTCCTCCTTGCTGGATCAAGGCGCAGGAGACGTCACCGGGCTGCACGTGCGTTGAATGCGGAGGCACCGTTGTTCGGCGCTAAGATCAGATTCCACCGCGATCTGAATTGCTACGAGTATGACTCCACCAACCGCATTCTTGTAATGCTTCCGCTTAGCGTTCTTCAAAGGTATGAAGATGCAATCTGTCCCCACTCATTGCTGGTTTCTCCATAGATAGATCTTGGTGATCGCAGGAATTTTTTTGATTTACTACTACGTCTCCCAACAATGGGATCTTGTATTATGGAACGAGTAAAGAGACTTGCCGGTAACGAGGTTGAACTAGGTATGGAGATACCGACGATCGAATCTCGGGCAAGTAACATACCGAAGAACAAAGGGAACATCATACGTGATTAACTGAATCCTTGACATAGAGGTTCAACCGATAAAAGTTCTTCGTAGAATATGTAGGAACCAATATGGGCATCTAAGTCCCGCTATTGGTTATTGACTGTATAGGTGTCTCGGTCATGTCTACATAGTTCTCGAACCCACAGGGTCTGCGCACTTAAGGTTTGGTGACATTTCGGTAGTATAGAGTTATGCATGGTGGTGACGGAAGGTTGTTCGGAGTCTCGGATGATATCCCAGACATCACGAGGATCTCCGGAATGTTCTGGAGGTAAATATTGATATATAGGAAGTCCTGTTTTGGTCATCGGAAAAGTTTCGGGCTCATCAGTAGTGTACCGGGAGTGTCGGTAGTGTACCGGGGGACCATCGGGAGGGGTATTTCGACCGAAGAGGCTACATGGGCGGTGGGAGGGTGAATACCAGCCCTTAGTGGGCTGGTGGAAGTCCCACACAAGGCCCATGCGGCTGGGAAGAAAAGCCCCAAAGGGAAAAGGTGGAAAAAGGCAAAAAAGGGCTAGATAAGGAAGAAGTCCTAGTCCTGCAAGGAGTGGAGGAGGAGGACTCCTCCCTCCTGGTTCGGCCGAAGCCTAGGGCTGGCCCCTGGAGGGCCAGGCCTCGTCCTCCCCTCCTCCTATATGTACTAGTGGTTTTGAGGGTTTTTTTGCACTAGATTTTCTGCCACGTGCTGCCCTCTCCTCTAATTTGTAGTTTCTCCTCTAGATCGGTTTCAGCGGTGCTTAGGCGAAGCCCTGCTGAGATTACTCCACCACCATCGCTGCAACGCCGTCACGCTGCCGGAGAACTCGTCTACCTCTCTGCTCCCTCTTGATGGATCAAGAATGCAGAGATCGTCATCAAGCTGCACGTGTGCTGAACGCGGAGGTGTCGTCCATTCGGTGCTAGATCGGGACGGATCGTGATTGGATCGCGGGACGCTCGGCAATTTGGATCGCGAAAACGTTCGAGTACATCAACGCGTTTCTTAACGCTTCCCGCTTAGCGATCTACAAGGGTAGGTAGATCCACTCTCCCTCTCGTAGATGCTCATCACCATGGATAGATCTTGTGTGTGCGTAGGAATTTTTTTGTTTCCCATGCAACGTTCCCCAACAGTGGTATAAGAGCCAGGTTTATGTGTAGATGAGATCTCTAGTAGAACACAAAGAGTTTGTGGGCATAGATGCTTATATTGCTTACTCCCTTGATCGTGTTTTGGTTCAGCGGTATTGTGGGATGAAGCGGCCCGAACCAACCTTACTCGTACGCTTACAAGAGACCGGTTCCATCGACTGACGTGTAACCTCGTTGCACAAAGATGACTGGCGGGTGTCTGTCTCTCCTACTTTAGTTGGATCAGATTCGACAAAGGCGGTCCTTGAGAAGGTTGAAAAGAAACTTATGTATCACCGTTTTGGTTTATGCGTATGTGAGAATTGTTCTTGCTAGATACCCGTAGCAGGCACGTAAAACATGCAACAACAATTAGAGGATGTCTAACTTGTTTTTGCAGGGTATGTTGTGATGTGATATGGCCAATTACATGATAAGATATATGTGATGTATGAGATGATCATGTGTTGTATAGAATATCACGACTTGCATGTCGATGAGTACAGCAACCAGCAGGAGCCATAAGGTTGTCTTTAATTATTGTATGACCTGCGTGTCAATCATTAAGCGCTATGTAATGCTTTACTTTATCGCTAAACGTTAGCAATATTAGTAGAAGCATGGTGGGCGCGACAACCCCGATGGCAACATGTTAATGGAGATCAAGATGATGGAGATCATGGTGTCATGTCGGTGACGATGGAGATCATGCCGGTGCTTTCAAGATGGAGATCAAAATCACAAGTTCATGGCCTTATCACGTCACTTATGATTTGCATGTGATGTTAATCCTTTTATGAACCTTATTTTGCTTAGGACGTCGGTAGCATTATAAGGTGATCCCTCACTTAAATTTCAAGATGAATTGTGTTCTCCCCGAGTGTGCACCGTTGAGAAAGTTCATCGTGTCGAGACACCACATGATGATTGGGTGTGATAGACTCTACCTTCACATACAGCGGGTGCAAGCTAGTGTTGCACATGCAGAACACTCGAGTTAAACTTGGCGAGCCTAACATGTACAGACATGGCCTCGGAACACAAGAAACCGAAAGGTCGAACATGAGTCATATAGTAGAGATGATCAACATGATGATGTTCACCATTGAAACCACCTCAACTCCTGTGATGATCGGACTTGAGTTGGTGAATTTGGATCATGTAACACTCAGATAACCTGAGGGATGTCAATTTGAGCGGGAGCTTTAGTAATTTGATTAACTAAACTCATTATCTTGAACAATAGTCTAAGTAACCTTTGCATATTTATGTTGTAGATGAATGGCTCACGCAGTAGCACCCCTGAATTTTAATGCGTTCCTAGAGAAAGCTAAGTTGAAAGATGATGGAAGTAACTTTGTTGACTGGGTCCGTAATCTGAGGATTATCCTCATGGCTTCCCATAAATCATATGTCCTTGATGCACCGCTTGGTGACCAACCAGAAGACATGTCATCCGAAGACGTTAAGAGCGCTTGGGAGGCACGTTCTGGAGATTACTCAATAGTTCAGTGTGCAATATTGTATGGCTTAGAACCGGGACTTCAAAGATATTTTGAACGTAATGGAGCATATGAGATGTTCCAGGAGTTAAAGTTTATCTTTCAGAAGAATACCCGGATCGAGAGGTATGAGACCTCCGATAAGTTCTATGCTTGCAAAATGGAGGAGAACGGGTCTATCAGTGAACATATACTCAGAATGTCTAGGTACTCGACTCGTCTGGTGGAGTTGGGAATTGCCCTTCCACCATAGGCGATCACTGACAGAGTTCTTCAATCACTGTGTAACATCCCAAAATTTTATTTTGGAATGTTATGAATATAGTTATGCATCTATCATCACCATTGCTTGATTGTATGTGATAGTTGAAATGTCTTTTCTGACTTTCTGAAAGCTCTTTCTACTTTTCCCTAAGTTGCTTTCACCTATTTGAAATTTTGGTTAAATGTTCAAAATAAGAGAGGAGTAACATGACACTCCACACCAGGGTCAAATTGGTGAATTATTTGAACAAAAATAACCAGGAGTTATTTTGAAAATATTTGCCAAAAAGGATCTAAAAACAATTAGGCAATTTCTGAAAATAATATTTTTTTCAAAGTGTTCAAATGACAGAATAGAAATGTTCATTAAATAGCATTTATTATTCTGTTAATTTTGATATATAATACCCCTATATTTAGAGACGATTTGAATGCTTTAAAAGTTTTTGAATGTCTCTGGAAATTATTAAACAGTAACGGTAACCGTTTCCGGTATTAAATGGGCCGGCCCACAGGTTTTATTCGCGCAATAACTACGAGCCGGCCGACCGCGCGCAACGGACGCCCCTTTCTCTCTCTGACGCTGGACCCCACTCATCCGACCGTTTCCTCGCTCGGTCGTCGTCTTCTCCCTCCCCCGCGCGCGCCGGACCCGACGCCGGTCGCTCCCCCCCTCACCGGATCTCTCCCCTCTCTCCTCCCCGCACCCCCCCGAGCGCCTATATAAGAGCCCCACTGCCCCGCATCCGTTTCCCCCCCGAGCCCCCTTCTCTCTCTCACCGAGACACCGTCGATTGCTCGTCGGAGTTCCACCACCACCGGAAGTCGCCGTCGACCGTAGCCACCACCCCCGACCACCATTCGCCTCGCCGTCGCCACCAATCGACTCCGGAGAACCGTCGCCGTCGCCCGGACCACTTCCTCGTCCTCCCCGACCACCGGAACCCTCGCCGTCGCGTTCACCACTTCTGGACTCGCCGGAGTTTCCCCACGCCGGCGACCTTTACACCGTGAGCATTTCCCTCCCTCCGATCCAAACCCAACGGCTCAGATTAGAAGTCACTTATTCCCGAACCGTTTTCTGTTTAGGATCGGTTGACCGCCCGAAGCACCGCTCGGACACCCACCTCAGCCACTCACAGGTCGCCACGTCACCCTAGTCGACCGTTCGTTAGTTTTTTTTCAGTTTTTGTTTTTCAGAAAACAGAATGTATTCCAAATTTGTTTTAGCTATATCTTTTAATCAGTTTAGTGTTTTGAGTTGATTCTTTTTGCAATAGCTCACATTTTTCATGTAGTTTCACCCTGTACTTTAAAATTTCAAATTTGAACTATAAAATTTGAATTTAATCAAATTTGCTTAAAATCTTCAAATCTGAATAACTAGAGTTTAAAAATAGATTTTGATATGAATCTTTTTGCTACTGTTTGGTATTAGTTAGGACTACCTTCATGTTTAGTTTGAGGATTTTCATGATATATTTGATTAGTGTTTTAACCAAAAACAGAATCTGCTTATTATTATAATATAGTTTTATAAACTTAATTTTGATTAGTTTGATTTAGAATTAGGTTTTAATTGTTTATTAGGTTCTGTTAGCAAGCATTTAGTGTTTTTACTCACTGTTAATAAAAATATAAATTTGCCTAGTTTAATTTCATTTAACATAGGAATCACAACTTCTTTTCAAATAGGCATAATTTGATTAAAACAACTAACTAGTAATAGTTTTGTTTTCAAATAAGTTTTGTATAATTAATTCTGTTTTCTAAGACAAATTTATTTGTAAGTTATTTTCTGTAAGAACATGTTTTGTTAACAAAATAATAAGTTTAGTTTTCATTCTTTTTGTTAATATAACTATAGTTGATTCATATAGTGTTTATCTCAAACTTGTATAAACTCTACTAAAGTTTTCCCAACAAACTTAAATTGATTATATTCTGTTTATTAATAAAATATGCTATGGTTTCTTTGCTGACAACAATTGTCTTGTCATTTCAAAATAGTTTTATTATGTCAGTAGTGTTTTCATCCCTCACCTTTTGGAAAACAAAACTTTGTGTGTTTTTCTTGCTAGAGACTTTTGTGCATTGTTTGCCTTGTTTGTTTAGTACTTCTTTGCTGAATGTTATGAGTACTTATTTTGGTTGTATGCTTATTTGAGTGCATTGTTTGTTTCGTTAGATTATCCGGAGTGCGAAGCTTGCTACTTAGAGTCACTCACGTACGAAGATCATCAATCAGGCAAGTCACTTTGATCATGTTTTACTCATGTTTTATATGCATTAGTTCTACCATCTCCCCAGTTGCAGGCAAGATAGGTTAGTTGGAAACTTGGTTACATTGTAGTAGTATCATGTGGTAGATACCTCTCTCAACACCCTTTGACAACATTGGCCCCGGGAAACGTTGTTTTACCTTTTGCTATGCTATTAGTAGACGGGGTTGGTTGTGTGATTCATGAGAGTTGAGAGAGTTAATAATTTCAAGACCTACATAATGATCAAGATTTCAATACTCCAAGTTTTCAACATACCTCTGGGTGGATGATGGTTGAACGGCGCCCTGGAGAAACCAGTGGTTAGCCTAGGTGATGCTGGAGATGGCCAGTATTCACGCGGAAAGGTCCACCCAGGCACAAAGAGATGGATGGATGCTTTAAAACCCAAGGCTTACCTACACAGCCACAAGTCATTATGGGCTCTGGCTTGGTTGGATATCGTGGTAACTCTGGACAGGCGGTGCTACGAGAGGTAGAAGAACGGTAGGAAAGGATGGGCACCGTCAGAGTCGCAGGGAAACCCTTTGGAAGACCATGTTTTGGTCATCCGTTTCTCAAACACCCTAAAGTGCGAGAAATCAGATGGAGGCGACCAAATCTTGTGGGGAACGTGTGCAAAACTCTGCAGAGTATTTCAAACCTAATCGATTAGCCGTGTCCACGGTCATGGACGACTTGAGCCAAAGGAATTGGAACTTCCGGAACTCTCAACACAAATAATATGATGATGTGGGAATTTAATAATTTTGGGTATGAGAATTGGTTGGTGGAACCATCTCATTAATCAACCAACTTAGTAATGTTTTGCTTAGCCCCTTTTCTTGATGTAGGAAAAATTGGCTTTACGCAAAACTTACACCACCACCTGCCATATAAGCATATAGACTAGTTGATTATTTTCACCCCTCTCTTGTGACTTTGCCGGCATATTCCATATGCTGACCTACACGGCTGCAACGTATCATGTTGCAGAGTATTTTTCCGACCAGGAGTGAGGACGCGTTCTATGCTCAGTGAGATGCCCTTGGAATCAGATGGACTCATCTACCTTCGACGCTTCCGCAAGATTTAGATATTCTCATGAGTTGGCTTTTAGCCACTTTATTGTAATTTTTATTGTAATAAAGGACTCGATATGAGATTTCGATTAATATAATGCTGTGTGATTTCCCTTTGATATATACATTGATGTACCGTGTGTGTACCAGCATGATCTTGGGATGGTACGGAAACACCGGAGACTTGACCTTTCAGGTCGGGTCGCTACAGAAATGGTATCAGAGCACACGTTGACCGTAGGACGTAACCTCTAGGATTGGAAAGCGTTAGGATTGTTTCTCTTTGTCTTTAAATATCTTATACTCTCATCTATTCGTTTCTGACTCCTCTCCGATTATTTCAAAAATTTATAGATGGCCACCTTCATCCCAGTGTTGATCACAGAGTTTTGCCAGCCTGACGCAACGATGCCCTTTGGTAAGGAGCTGATGAGGATCGTCAAGGACATAAGGATTGCTTTGCCGAGCATCACCGGGATTCCTATCATGTCATTTCCCCAAGATGGACGCTACAGGATCGAGGTGCATATTCCAGGGAAGACCTTTGGGAATCGGAAGGAACCCATAGATCTCAAGTTCGTGGCACCCAGTTGGATACTTGGAAGAGACATGGCCATTCATCGTGCCCTTGGACGTATTCAGGAGGAATACAGAGGTGGAACCATTTCACCAGGACTCAGCATGGTTTGCCGCAGAGATGCCCATGGCAACATCATCACCAATTCCACTTCAGACACCACTATCTCCTATATCCAGACCTTGGAGACTCACATCAGGACTCTGGAGCTTCGAGTTCGTGCTGATATGAAGACAATCAAGAATCTGATGAACCGCGAGCTGGACCTTCAAGCTGATCTGCGAGAGGCCAACTATGAACACGAGCATGAAGTGAATGACTTCCTAGAGAGGATTGATGAGCAGAATGCACGCATCGCAACTCTGGAGGAGCAGCTAGACATGGGGGAAAACCTTCACCCCGAAGGAGACATGGCACCCTTCATCAGCGACGATGAAGACTATGAGGAAAGCACCACCGGAGGACCTACGACTATGCACTTCTGAGGAAAAACATTAGTTATGCCCTCCATGTATCTTTTATTTTCGTCATTAAAGCGTAGGTCGATGCTTAGTTGTTTGAGATTTGTATTCCCGATGTTTGACATTGATTAAATAAATGAATGAGTGTTTGGTGTGATATGTTTGTTGCATTGCATATGGGTAGTGAATTTCTTCTAGACCCTTGTTCTATTCTAATTCTCATCCCTCTGAAAACAGCAAGATGCCTCCACGACGTGAGACCGATTTCACTTTTCCGCCGGAACTCACTCAACTCCTTCAGCAGCAGAATGCACTGATGCAACTATTGATTCAGAATCAGACCAACAACCAGAACAACAACAACAACCACCATCCACCCCAGACTGACAATCTCACCCGTTTTCTGAGGTTGAACCCTCCAACTTTCTCCAGCAGCACTGAGCCCATTGTGGCAGATGACTGGCTCCGCAAGATGGAGAGAGAACTTGTCACCGCTGGATGCACTGACGCTGAGAAAGTGCGATTTGCCGCACATCAACTGGAAGGACCAGCAGCATCATGGTGGGAGAATTACACCACCACTTATCCTATTGCAGATGTGACTTGGGAGCAATTCAAGCTTGCTTTCCGCACAGCTCATGTTTCAGCTGGAGCCATGAGTCTAAAGAAGCGCGAGTTTCGCAACTTGCGCCAGGGTAATCGCTCTGTGGCCCAATATGTGGACGATTTCAACACATTGTCACGTTATGCCCCAGGAGATGTGGCCGATGATGCGGCCAAGCAAGAAAAGTTTCTGGAAGGACTCAATGATGAGTTGAGCATACAGCTGGTAGTGGCTAATTTCAACAACTACCAAGAGCTGGTGGATAAGGCACTTATTCTGGAAGGTAAACAGCAGCAGATTGAGAACCGCAAGCGGAAGTACACTCACGGGAAGTTCAACTCTGGAGCTCATCAGAAGCCTCGTTACTCCCCGTACTCCGGGAATACCGGATCAGGAAACGGTAAGTTTGGAAAGCACACTCATGCTGTGCACAACCATGGAGGTCACCATCCTGGAGGAAATGGGAACAACCGTTCCAACCATGGTAACTTCAAGAGTGACAATGGGAATGGGAACAACAACCAGCACCGTCAAGTTCCTGCTCAGAAGGATCTGAGTCACATTACCTGTTTCAAGTGCCAGAAGACAGGGCACTATGCTACTGAGTGTCCCCAGAGCAAGCAAGGCAATGGAAACGGCACTAACAACGGCAACTCCGCAGCCAAGAAGCCCAATCCGTTTCCCCGTGCTCAAGTGAATCACATCGATGTGGAAGAAGTCTATGATCAGCCCGAGACTGTGGTTGGTAAGTTTTTATTGCATTCACGTCCTGTTACAGTACTTTTTGATTCTGGTGCAACTCATTCATTCATATCAAGGGTAGTTGTGGATAAGTATGGTTTGCCCACCAAAACCCTTAGTCAGCCCATTAAGGTTAGTTCTCCAGGAGGTATGATGATGGCAGGGATAGGATGCCATGCCTTGAAACTCAATATAGGGAACCATGTTTTTCCCACCGACCTCATCGTCTTAGAGTCACAAGGATTGGATGTAATCCTAGGCATGGATTGGATGACCAAGTATGAAGGAAATCTTGATTGCCCTAGCAAGTCTGTTTCACTCACCACCCCGGAGAACAAGAGGATTAAGTATGTATCCCGACGCACACGTATGAGTGCTCGGTTAAATTCTCTCACAGGAGTTGTTCAGGAGGAAGTACCTGTGGTAAAAGAATTTCCAGATGTATTTCCGGAAGAATTACCAGGAATGCCACCAGATAGGGAGATTGAGTTCTTAATAGAGCTACAGCCAGGGACAGCCCCAATTTCCAAGAGACCCTATCGGATGCCCGCAAATGATCTGTTGGAAATCAAGAAGCAAATCAAGGAGTTATTGGACAAGGGGTATATTCGCCCAAGTTCTTCACCTTGGGGAGCCCCAGTACTTTTGGTGGAGAAGAAGGATAAATCTTTGAGAATGGTAGTGGACTATCGTGCCTTGAACGAGGTGACTATCAAGAACAAGTACCCTCTACCGATGATTAATGATTTGTTTGATCAGCTCGTAGGAGCCAAAGTATTCTCCAAGATCGACCTTCGATCAGGGTATCACCAGTTGAAAATTCGTGAACAGGATATACCCAAAACAGCTTTCACCACGAGGTATGGCTTGTATGAGTATACGGTCATGTCTTTTGGATTGACTAATGCTCCTGCCTACTTCATGAATTTGATGAACAAAGTATTCATGGAATACCTAGACAAGTTTGTTGTGGTGTTCATCGATGACATTCTGATATTCTCCAAGAACGAGGAAGAGCATAAGGAACATTTGCGTTTAGTTCTGGAGAAGCTAAGAGAGCATCAGTTATATGCCAAGTTCAGCAAATGTGAATTTTGGTTGACGGAAGTCGGATTCCTTGGACATGTTATTTCCGGAGAAGGAATAGCCGTAGACCCCGCTAAGGTTGAAGCCGTCACCGAGTGGAAGTCACCCACCTCAGTTAAGGAGATCCGCAGTTTCCTTGGACTTGCCGGATATTATCGGAGATTCATTGAGAATTTCTCCAAGGTTGCCAAGCCCATGACAGAGTTGTTGAAGAAAGAATCCAAGTATGTTTGGACTGTGGAATGTGAAGCCAGTTTCCAGGAGTTAAAGGAACGTTTGGTCACAGCCCCAGTGTTGATCTTGCCCGATATTCGGAAGGATTTCCAGGTTTATTGTGATGCTTCACGTCAAGGACTTGGAGGAGTACTTATGCAGGATGGAAAAGTTGTAGCCTATGCTTCCAGACAGCTACGACCTCATGAGTTGAATTATGCCACGCATGATTTGGAACTAGCAGCCGTAGTGCACGCACTCAAGACCTGGAGACATTTCCTTATCGGAAATAGTTGTGATGTTTACACCGACCATAAGAGCCTGAAGTATATCTTCACACAGAAAGAGTTGAACCTCAGACAGAGGAGATGGTTAGAGTTAATCAAGGACTATGACATGAGATTACACTACCATCCAGGTAAGGCTAATGTTGTAGCCGATGCTTTGAGACGGAAAACTTATGTGAACACACTCACAGCTGGAGGATTACCTCAAGAGTTAGTCGATGATCTCAGAGAGCTCAAGCTAGAGATAGTTCCAAGAGGATATGTTGCTACACTGGAAATTCAGTCCACCTTGACCGAAAGAATTCGAGAAGCCCAGAAATCGGACAAGGAGATAGCTGAGATTAAACAGAGAATGAAAGATGGTAAAACTAAAGGTTTTCGTGAGGATGAACACGGAACTTTGTGGTTTGAGAACCGAATCTATGTGCCCAATGAACCAGAGCTCAGGAAGTTGATACTTCAGGAAGCCCACGATTCACCTTACTCGATACACCCAGGCAACACCAAGATGTATCTGGATTTAAAGGAAAGTTATTGGTGGACAGGTATGAAGAAAGATATTGCAGAGCATGTTGCGATATGTGATGTTTGTCAGCGAGTAAAGGCAGAACATCAGAAACCAGCAGGGTTACTCCAACCTTTGCCGATACCCGAGTGGAAATGGGAAAAGCTTGGTATGGATTTCATCACAGGATTGCCCAAGACCCGTTCAGGTTATGATTCCATCTGGGTAGTGGTAGATCGCTTGACCAAGGTAGCTCATTTCATTCCAGTGAAAACCACCTATACCAGTGCTAAGCTAGCCAAGATATATATGACCAGGATCGTATGTCTGCATGGAGTTCCGAGGAGTATCGTGTCAGATAGAGGAACACAATTTACCTCAAAGTTTTGGCATCAGTTACATGAAACTTTGGGTACAAGGCTAGAGTTTAGTACAGCTTTTCATCCGCAGACAGATGGACAGACTGAGAGAGTCAACCAGATTCTGGAAGACATGTTGAGAGCTTGTGCGCTAGATTATGGATCTAGTTGGGATGATAACTTGCCTTACGCAGAATTCTCGTACAACAACAGTTACCAGACTAGTCTAAAGATGGCCCCTTTCGAAGCTTTATACGGAAGGAGGTGCAGAACACCATTGACGTGGGATGGTGTTGGAGACCGACAACTTTTTGGTCCCGACCTTATTCAAGATTCGGAAGAGAAAGTCAGGTTGATTCGTGACAGACTCAAGATAGCTCAATCTCGACAGAAGAGTTATGCTGATAGCGAACGTAAAGAAGTGACATATGAAGTGGGAGACAGAGCATATCTTCGTGTATCCCCGCTTCGAGGAACCAAGAGATTTGGTGTAAAAGGAAAATTAGCACCCAGATTCATAGGCCCCTACAAAATTCTTGAACGTAGAGGTGAAGTTGCATACAAACTGGAATTGCCGGAAGGATTGTCCGGACTTCATGATGTGTTTCATGTTTCCCAGCTCAAGAAATGTCATGCTGAGATGGCTGACATCCCTTTGCGAGACACCGTGCCCCTAGAGGCCATACAGCTTGAAAGTGATCTGACTTATGAGGAGAAGCCTGTCAAGATCCTCGAGACATCCAACAGAGTTACCCGCAGCAAGATTATCAAGTTCTGCAAAGTTTTGTGGAGTCACCATACCGAAGAAGAAGCCACCTGGGAACGCGAAGAAGATCTTCGTAGAGACCATCCGCACCTATTTTTTTAGCCAACCCGAATCTCGAGGGCGAGATTCATCTTAAGGTGGGTAGGTTTGTAACATCACAAAATTTTATTTTGGAATGTTATGAATATAGTTATGCATCTATCATCACCATTGCTTGATTGTATGTGATAGTTGAAATGTCTTTTCTGACTTTCTGAAAGCTCTTTCTACTTTTCCCTAAGTTGCTTTCACCTATTTGAAATTTTGGTTAAATGTTCAAAATAAGAGAGGAGTAACATGACACTCCACACCAGGGTCAAATTGGTGAATTATTTGAACAAAAATAACCAGGAGTTATTTTGAAAATATTTGCCAAAAAGGATCTAAAAACAATTAGGCAATTTCTGAAAATAATATTTTTTTCAAAGTGTTCAAATGACAGAATAGAAATGTTCATTAAATAACATTTATTATTCTGTTAATTTTGATATATAATACCCCTATATTTAGAGACGATTTGAATGCTTTAAAAGTTTTTGAATGTCTCTGGAAATTATTAAACAGTAACGGTAACCGTTTCCGGTATTAAATGGGCCGGCCCACAGGTTTTATTCGCGCAATAACTACGAGCCGGCCGACCGCGCGCAACGGACGCCCCTTTCTCTCTCTGACGCTGGACCCCACTCATCCGACCGTTTCCTCGCTCGGTCGTCGTCTTCTCCCTCCCCCGCGCGCGCCGGACCCGACGCCGGTCGCTCCCCCCCCTCACCGGATCTCTCCCCTCTCTCCTCCCCGCACCCCCCCGAGCGCCTATATAAGAGCCCCACTGCCCCGCATCCGTTTCCCCCCAGAGCCCCCTTCTCTCTCTCACCGAGACGCCGTCGATTGCTCGTCGGAGTTCCACCACCACCGGAAGTCGCCGTCGACCGTAGCCACCACCCCCGACCACCATTCGCCTCGCCGTCGCCACCAATCGACTCCGGAGAACCGTCGCCGTCGCCCGGACCACTTCCTCGTCCTCCCCGACCACCGGAACCCTCGCCGTCGCGTTCACCACTTCCGGACTCGCCGGAGTTTCCCCACGCCGGCGACCTTTACACCGTGAGCATTTCCCTCCCTCCGATCCAAACCCAACGGCTCAGATTAGAAGTCACTTATTCCCGAACCGTTTTCTGTTTAGGATCGGTTGACCGCCCGAAGCACCGCTCGGACACCCACCTCAGCCACTCACAGGTCGCCACGTCACCCTAGTCGACCGTTCGTTAGTTTTTTTTTTCAGTTTTTGTTTTTCAGAAAACAGAATGTATTCCAAATTTGTTTTAGCTATATCTTTTAATCAGTTTAGTGTTTTGAGTTGATTCTTTTTGCAATAGCTCACATTTTTCATGTAGTTTCACCCTGTACTTTAAAATTTCAAATTTGAACTATAAAATTTGAATTTAATCAAATTTGCTTAAAATCTTCAAATCTGAATAACTAGAGTTTAAAAATAGATTTTGATATGAATCTTTTTGCTACTGTTTGGTATTAGTTAGGACTACCTTCATGTTTAGTTTGAGGATTTTCATGATATATTTGATTAGTGTTCTAACCAAAAACAGAATCTGCTTATTATTATAATATAGTTTTATAAACTTAATTTTGATTAGTTTGATTTAGAATTAGGTTTTAATTGTTTATTAGGTTCTGTTAGCAAGCATTTAGTGTTTTTACTCACTGTTAATAAAAATATAAATTTGCCTAGTTTAATTTCATTTAACATAGGAATCACAACTTCTTTTCAAATAGGCATAATTTGATTAAAACAACTAACTAGTAATAGTTTTGTTTTCAAATAAGTTTTGTATAATTAATTCTGTTTTCTAAGACAAATTTATTTGTAAGTTATTTTCTATAAGAACATGTTTTGTTAACAAAATAATAAGTTTAGTTTTCATTCTTTTTGTTAATATAACTATAGTTGATTCATATAGTGTTTATCTCAAACTTGTATAAACTCTACTAAAGTTTTCCCAACAAACTTAAATTGATTATATTCTGTTTATTAATAAAATATGCTATGGTTTCTTTGCTGACAACAATTGTCTTGTCATTTCAAAATAGTTTTATTATGTCAGTAGTGTTTTCATCCCTCACCTTTTGGAAAACAAAACTTTGTGTGTTTTTCTTGCTAGAGACTTTTGTGCATTGTTTGCCTTGTTTGTTTAGTACTTCTTTGCTGAATGTTATGAGTACTTATTTTGGTTGTATGCTTATTTGAGTGCATTGTTTGTTTCGTTAGATTATCCGGAGTGCGAAGCTTGCTACTTAGAGTCACTCACGTACGAAGATCATCAATCAGGCAAGTCACTTTGATCATGTTTTACTCATGTTTTATATGCATTAGTTCTACCATCTCCCCAGTTGCAGGCAAGATAGGTTAGTTGGAAACTTGGTTACATTGTAGTAGTATCATGTGGTAGATACCTCTCTCAACACCCTTTGACAACATTGGCCCCGGGAAACGTTGTTTTACCTTTTGCTATGCTATTAGTAGACGGGGTTGGTTGTGTGATTCATGAGAGTTGAGAGAGTTAATAATTTCAAGACCTACATAATGATCAAGATTTCAATACTCCAAGTTTTCAACATACCTCTGGGTGGATGATGGTTGAACGGCGCCCTGGAGAAACCAGTGGTTAGCCTAGGTGATGCTGGAGATGGCCAGTATTCACGCGGAAAGGTCCACCCAGGCACAAAGAGATGGATGGATGCTTTAAAACCCAAGGCTTACCTGCACAGCCACAAGTCATTATGGGCTCTGGCTTGGTTGGATATCGTGGTAACTCTGGACAGGCGGTGCTACGAGAGGTAGAAGAACGGTAGGAAAGGATGGGCACCGTCAGAGTCGCAGGGAAACCCTTTGGAAGACCATGTTTTGGTCATCCGTTTCTCAAACACCCTGAAGTGCGAGTAATCAGACGGAGGCGACCAAATCTTGTGGGGAACGTGTGCAAAACTCTGCAGAGTATTTCAAACCTAATCGATTAGCCGTGTCCACGGTCATGGACGACTTGAGCCAAAGGAATTGGAACTTCCGGAACTCTCAACACAAATAATATGATGATGTGGGAATTTAATAATTTTGGGTATGAGAATTGGTTGGTGGAACCATCTCATTAATCAACCAACTTAGTAATGTTTTGCTTAGCCCCTTTTCTTGATGTAGGAAAAATTGGCTTTACGCAAAACTTACACCACCACCTGCCATATAAGCATATAGACTAGTTGATTATTTTCACCCCTCTCTTGTGACTTTGCCGGCATATTCCATATGCTGACCTACACGGCTGCAACGTATCATGTTGCAGAGTATTTTTCCGACCAGGAGTGAGGACGCGTTCTATGCTCAGTGAGATGCCCTTGGAATCAGATGGACTCATCTACCTTCGACGCTTCCGCAAGATTTAGATATTCTCATGAGTTGGCTTTTAGCCACTTTATTGTAATTTTTATTGTAATAAAGGACTCGATATGAGATTTCGATTAATATAATGCTGTGTGATTTCCCTTTGATATATACATTGATGTACCGTGTGTGTACCAGCATGATCTTGGGATGGTACGGAAACACCGGAGACTTGACCTTTCAGGTCGGGTCGCTACACACTGCCACCTAGTTACAAGAGCTTTGTGATGAACTATAACATGCACGGGATGAACAAGTCAGTCACCGAGCTGTTTGCGATGCTAAAAGGCACTGAGTCTGAAATCTAGAAAGAACATCAAGTGTTAATGGTCAATAAAACCACTAGTTTCAAGAAGAATGGCAAGGGCAAGGGCAAGAAGGGTAAAACCAAGAAGGATGACAAAGTAGTTGCTACTCCTGTAAAGAAGCCCAAGGCTGGACCCAAGCCAGAAACTGAGTGCTCTCTTTGCAAGGGAACTGGTCACTAGAAGCGGAATTGCCCCAAGTACCTAGCTGACAAGAAGGCGGCCAACGACAAACAAGGTATATATGATATACATGTTATTGATGTGTACCTTACTAGCTCTCGTTGTAGTGCCTGGGTATTTGATACCGGTTCGGTTGCTCACATTTGCAACTCAAAATAGGAACTACGGAATAGATGAAGGCTGGCAAAGGACGAAGTGACGATGTGCGTGGGAAATGGTTCCAAGGTTGATGTGATCGCCATCGGCACGCTCGCTCTTCGATTACCATCGGGATTAGTGATGAACCTGAATAATTGTTATTTAGTGCCTGCGTTAAGCATGAACATTATATCTGGATCTTGTTTATTGCGAGGCGATTAGTCATTTGAATCAGAGAATAATGGTTGTTCTATTTATATGAGTGATATATTTTATGGTCATGCACCCAATGTGAGGGGTTTATTCATATTGAATCTTGATAGTGATGATACACATGTTCATAACATTGATGCCAAAAGATGCAGAGTTGATAATGATAGTATGACTTTCTTGTGGCACTGTCGTTTAGGTCATATTGGTGTAAAACGCATGAGGAAGCTCCATGCTGATGGACTTCTGGAGTCACTTGATTTTGAATCACTTGTCACATGTGAACCATGCCTCATGGGCAGGATGACTAAAAGCGCCGTTCTCTGGAACAATGGAACGGGCAAGTGACTTATTGGAAATCATACATACTGATGTGTGCAGTCCAATGAATGTTACAGTGCGCAGTGGATATTGTTATTTTCTCACCTTCACAGATGATTTAAGTAGACATGGGTATATTTACTTAATGAAACACAAGTCTAAAACGTTTGAAAAGTTCAAGCAATTTCAGAGTGAAGTTGAGAATCATCGAAACAAGAAGATTAAATTCCTGCGATTTGATCGAGGAGGTGAATATCTAAGTTATGAGTTTGGCAGTCACTTAAGACAGTGTGGAATTGTTTCATAGTTGACACCGCCTGGAACACCACAGCGTAATGGTGTGTCCGAACATCGTAATCGAACCTTATTAGATATCTCTTGCTGATTTGCCACTATCCTTTTGGGGTTATGCATTATAGACAACTACATTCACTTTAAATAGGGCACCATAGAAATCCGTTGAGACGACGCCATATGAACTATGGTTTGGCAAGAGGCCAAAGTTGTCGTTTCTTAAAGTTTGAGGATGTGATGCTTATGTCAAAAAGCTTCAGGATGAAAAGCTGGAACCCAAAGCGGAGAAATGCGTCTTCATAGGATACCCGAAAGAGACAGTCGGGTATAGCTTCTATCTCAGATCCGAAGGCAAATTATTTGTCGCTAAGAACAGAACATTTCTTAAGAAAGAGTTTCTCTCGAAAGAATTGAGTAGGAGGAAAATAGAGCTTGATGAGGTTATTGAACCTTTACTTCAGTCAGAGAGTAGCACAGCGCAGAAAGATGTTTCTATGGAGCCGACGATAGTTTAAGAGGAAGTTAATGATGATGATCATGAAGCTTCGGATCAAGTTACTATTGAACCTCGTAGGTCGACAAGGGTGTGTATTGCTCCTGAGTGGTACGACAACCCTGTCTTGGAGGTCATGTTGTTGGACAACAATGAACCTATGACCTATGGAGGAGCAATGATGGGCCCGGATTCCGAGAAATGGTTAGAGGCCATGAAATCCGAGATGGGATCCATGTATGAAAACAAAGTATGGACTTTGGAAGTATTACCTGAAGGGCGAAAGGCCATTTCGAACAAATGGATCTTTAAGAAGAAGACGGACACGGACGGTAATGTCACCGTCTATAAAGCTCGACAGTGGCAAAGGGTTTTTCACAAGTTCAAGGAGTTGACTACGATGAGACCTTCTCACACATAGCGATGCTTAAGTCTGTTAGAATCATGTTGGCAATAGCTGCTTCTTTCGACTATGAAATTTGGCAGATGGACGTCAAAACAGCATTCCTTAACGGTTTCCTCGTGGAAGAGTTGTATATGATGCAACTAGAAGGTTTTGTCGATCTAGAGAATGCTGCCAAAGTTTGCAAACTCCAGCGATCTATTTATGGGCTAGTGCAAGCATCTCGGAGTTGGAATAAGCGCTTTGATGAGGTGATCAAAGCGTTTGGGTTTATACAAGTTTATGGAGAAGCTTGTATTTACAAGAAAGTGAGTGGGAGCTCTATAGCATTTCTAATATTATATGTGGATGACATATTGCTGATTGGAAACAATATCGAAATGCTGGAAAGCGTGAAGGAATATTTGAACAAGAGTTTTTCAATGAAGGACCTAGCAGAAGCTGCTTCCATATTAGGCATTAAGATCTATAGAGGTAGATCGAGACGCTTAATAGCACTTTCACAGAGCACATACCTTGATAAAGTTTTGAAGAAGTTCAAAATGGATTAGTCCAAGAAGGGGTTCTTGCGTGTGTTACAAGGTGTGAAGTTGAGTAAGACTCAATGCCCAGTGACTGCAGAAGATAGAGAAAATATGGGTGTCATCCCCTATGCTTCAGCCATAGGCTCTATCATGTATGCAATCCTGTGCACAAGACCCGATGTCAGCCTTGCCATAAGTATGGCCGGAAGGTTTCAAAGTGATCCTGGAATGGAGCACTGGGTGGCGGTCAAGAATATCCTTAAGTACCTGAAAAGGACTAAGGAAATGTTTCTCGTTTATGGAGGTGATGAAGAGCTCGTCGTAAAGGGTTACGTTGATGCAAGCTTTGACGCTGATCTAGATGACTCTAAGTCACAAACCGGACACGAATTTATTCTCAACAGGGGAGCGGTAAGCTGGTGCAGTTCCAAGCAAAGCGTGGTAGCCGATTCTATATGCGAAGCGGAGTACATCGCAGCCTCGGAGGCAGCAAGGGAAGGTGTGTGGATGAAGCAGTTCATGACTGATCTTGGAGTAGTGCCCAGTGCACTGAATCCAATGACTCTGTTCTGTCACAACACTGGTGCCATTGCTCTGGCCAAGGAACCAAGGTTTCACAAGAGGACCAGACACACAAAGCGACATTTCAATTCCATCCGCGATTACATCGAGGAGAAGGACATAAATATTTGCAAAGTGCACGCGGGTCTAAATGTTGAAGACCCGTTGACTAAACCTCTTCCAAGGGCTAAACATGATCAACACCAGAACTGCATGGGTGTTCGATTCATTACAATGTAAATCACATAGTGATGTGAACTAGATTATTGACTCTAGTGCAAGTGGGAGACTGTTGGAAATATGCCCTAGAGGCAATAAATAAAGTGTTTATTAATATATTTCCTTGTTCATGATAATCGTTTATTATCCATGCTATAATTATATTGATTGGAAACACATTACATGTGTGGATAAGTAGACAAACACTTTGTCCCTAGTAAGCCTCTAGTAGACTAGCTCGTTGATCAAAGATGGTCAAGGTTTCCTAGCCATTGACATAAGATGTCATTTGATAACGGGATCACATCATTAGGAGAATGATGGGATGGACAAGACCCAAATTATAAACATAGCATATGATCGTGTAGTTTATTGCTATAGTTTTCTGCATGTCAAGTATATGTTCCTATGACCATGAGATCATGCAACTCACGGACATCGGAGGAATGCCTTGTGTGTATCAAACATCGCAACGTAACTGGATGACTATAAAGGTACTCTACAAGTATCTTCGAGGGTGTCTGTTGAGTTGGCATGGATCAAGACTGGGATTTGTTACTCCGTGTGACGGAGAGGTATCTCAGGCCCACTCGGTAATACAACATCACAACAAGCCTTGCAAGAAATGTGACTAAGTGTTAGTCACGAGATCTTGTATTATGGAATGAGTAAAGAGACTTACCGGTAACGAGTTTGAACTAGGTATGGAGATAGCGACGATCGAATCTCGGGCAAGTAACATATCGAAGAACAAAGGGAACATCATACGGGATTAGCTGAATCCTTGACATAGAGGTTCGACCAATAAAAGATCTTCGTAGAATATGTAGGAACTAATATGGGCATCCAGGTCCCGCTATTGGTTATTGACTGTAGAGGTGTCTCGGTCATGTCTACATAGTTCTTGAACGAGCAGGGTCTGCACACTTAAGGTTTGGTGACGTTTCGGTAGTATAGAGTTGTGCATGGTGGTGATCGAAGGTTTTTCGGAGTCCCAGATGAGATCCCGGACGTCACGAGGAGCTCCGTAATGGTCTGGAGGTAAAGATTGATATATAGGAAGTCCTGTTTTGGTCGCTGGAAAAGTTTCGGGCTCATCGGTAGTGTACCGGGAGTGCCGGTAGTGTACCGGGGGACCATCGGGAGGGGTATTTCGACCCAAGAGGCTACATGGGCTGTAGGAGGGTGAATACCAGCCCTTAGTGGGCTGGTGGAAGTCCCACACAAGGCCCATGCGGCTGGGAAGAAAATCCCAAAAGGAAAAAGGTGGAAAAAGGAAAAAAAGGGCTAGATAAGGAAGCAATCCTAATCCTACTAGGAGTGGAGGAGGAGGACTCCTCCGTCCTGGTTCGGCCGAAGCCTAGGGATGTCCCCTTGAGGGCCAGGCCTCCTCCTCCCCTCCTCCTATATATACTAGTGGTTTTGAGGGGTTTTTTGCACTAGATTTTCTGCCACGTGCTGCCCTCTCCTCTAGTTCGTAGTTTCTCCTCTAGAACGGTTTCAGCGGTGCTTAGGCGAAGCCCTGCTGAGATTACTCCACCACCATCGCCGCAGCACCGTCACGCTGCCAAAGAACTCGTCTACCTCTCCGCTCCCTCTTGCGGGATCAAGAATGCGGAGATCGTCATGAAGCTGCACGTGTGCTGAACGCGCAGGTGCCTCCGTTCGGTGCTAGATCGGGACAGACCGTGATTCGATCGCGGGACGCTCGGTGATTTGGATCGCGAAGACGTTCGACTACATCAATCGCGTTTCTTAACGCTTCCCGCTTAGCGATCTACAAGGGTACATAGATCCACTCTCCCTATCGTAGATGCTCATCACCATGGATAGATCTTGCGTGTGCGTAGGAAATTTTTTGTTTCCCATGCAACGTTCCCCAACAATAGAGACACGAGAGAATGCAGGTGGGATGACATCTCGAGGGGCAACATTTATAGGCTGCTGGAATCTTGATCAACGCCAGCAGTGATTGCACACGATTTCCTACTCAACAACCGTGTGTGAATCAACATCACCGACGGTTCCCAATGCATGACCGCGTGTGATTAATAGCCTGCAAAAATTGGCTTTCAAAACTCAAAACATGAAACAGGGCGCCAATGATATGGGAGCCGTTTGTTTTGCCAAATGTTTACATTTTCTATCCAAATGTAATGCATGCCTGCATTTGTGTTACGGAAGCAAGTCCGAGAGCAGTAACCACGACATCTTGGCCCCTTGGCGGGAAATCATGCATATTTTCATGTCCTTCAGAATTCGTAGAATTTATTATTATTATTATTGAATTTAGAACCTACATTCTTAATTCTTTTGTGTCCAAACCATCACCCAAGATGTTTGGAACTCCTTCAAATTTATTGCATGTTTCACATATATGTAAGCAAGTAGTACATAAATATGATTTTCGAGCTTTTCGCTTCATCTAGCTTGTTCATGTGTTTCAGTTTTGAAATATGGCCAGTAAATTTCTATAAACTAAATTAATGTACAAAATTGCCAGTAGCACACCATTAAAAAAATAGGATGTGAGTCGTATTCATGCATTGTATCGATGAAAAACAACTAGGTCGAATGAGACAGCGATTGGCGGTTTGTCATCACACATGTCCCATGTTCCCCCTTGGAACCACGTGCCTTCATGTTGCTCCGTTTTGTGAGAGGCTTGTGTCTAAAGCTGGGGATTTCTTAGGTGAGTATTGGAGTCCCATCTCCGTCCCCATCAACGCCCTCCCATCCCTGTCCCCGTCTAGGTACCCGTGCGCAGGGATAAAAAGTTTCTCTTCCATGTCCTCATCGAGTTCTTTATCACCATGGGGAAACTCACACATTCATTTAAGAACAACCTTCACGTATTTTAGTACAAAAAGAGTATTTCAACGCAATAAATAATATGTTGTGGCTAGTTTTGGGATTTCTTTGGGAATTTTGGGCCAAAGGGGTGGGATGTGTGTAAATTTGGGTGACCGAGGCTCCAAATTACATGGGGTATACTAATTTCAAAACCAACATGTAAGTACTCTCCCTACGTATCAGTGTATAAGTCACCTTAGGTTGTGCACCATGACCAAGACGGAGAAGTAAACGAGAGAATTTAATGTTAATTTGCTAATTAATATCATTGCATGCAATGAATTGACCACTGCATGTCGTGCTAGTTAGTCTCAAGTCATTAAAAACGTACATGCCCCACTCTCTTATTGGTTGATTCCTTTATTCATGTCAAAAAACAAGAAAGGAGGTGAAAGTTAACGCACCACGCCTAAGTGTTTTGGTATTATTTGGTTTTCGTAAGATGACTTATACGCCGAGATGGAGGGAGTACTTGAATTCATGGGTAAGGCGGGTAATGCTATCCCATCATCATCCCCTTCATGCACGTTCGGTACGTAAGGTATTTGACCCACTAACTTCCAGATGATCATCCAAGCTCGCACCCATGCCCTAATAGAGTAATTACCCATGGGGACGCATGTACCAGTTAACCATGCATTGCCAGCTTTGACATGTGTCAAAGCTTATCACGAACAAGCCGTTACTTTGATCACGAGATCTTGGCCCCATGTCGAGAAATCATGCTGATTTTCATGTACTTCATAGCATTCTAATTTATTTATTGTATTTAAAAAGCTAGAATATTCTCAATGCTTGTGCCCAAACCGTTACTCAAGATGTCTGGAACTCCTTCAAATTTATTGCACACGGCATATAGATGGAAGCACTAGTACATATATAAAAATGATTTTCCTGTAGTTTTCGCTTCATCTTGAACATGTCCATGTCTTTTAGTTTTGAATTATGGCCACTAGATAACTAGAAACTAACTTCATGTACAAAAATGCTCATTGAACCCCAAAATGTCCAAATTTCAGGTTGTGAGACATATTCATGCATTGTAACGAATTCAAAAAAAGGGTAGGCCAAATGAGACAACGACTAGCGGCTCGTCATCAGACAATGCTCATGTCCCCTCTCGAAACCATGACCCTTCGTGTGATGCTATGTTTTGTGAGAGGCATGTCTCAAAGCTTATCTCGAACAAGCCATTACTTTGACCACGACATCTTGGCCCCATGTCGGGAAATCATGCAGATTATTATCATATAGTTCGGAGAATTTTTTTCATTTTTAGAATTTTAAAACCTAGATCCCCAATGCGTGCATGCGTGTCCAAACCGTTACCCAAGATGTTTGGAACTCCTTAAAATTTATTGCAAGCGGCATATATAGGGAAGCAAGTAGTATATAAATATGATTTTTCCAGCAGTTTTTGCTTCTTCTTGCATGTTCGTGTGTTACAAATTTGAACTATGGCCATAAAATATGTACATAAATATGGAACCGTGTGTTACTATTGTATAAAAATGCCAATTGTACCCCGAATATTTCCTTAGTATAGGATGCCGTCAGTGGATTTTGACGGCAAGGATCTTTTTCTTACAAATAAAACAATACCCGTTACCGCTGTACCTAGAAATAGTTTTACAATTCAATACAAAAAGTGAACTACGTACACACGATTCCATATGGAAACCGTTTCTGATAAAAATTCACAGATCTATTTATGTCTTGTGAGGGAAGCTTCGTCCGCTTCGTCTAGCTCGGATTCTGTTCACCCTCGACCCCCATTCCCCAACAAACCCTCTGTGCAAAGAATGACGTCGTGGGAACGCTTCGTAAGGGTGCGTACGACCGCCCCCTCAGCCCTGAGCGCCCCCGCCTCTATCGAGAACATGGCCGCCTCGATCAAGAGCGCAGCCGCATCCGCCTTAAGCGCGTCCGCATCCACTCGAAGGGTTTTTGCGGTAGCTGACAGGGCTTCTGCGGCGACCGAAAGGGCGTCTGTAGCCGCAGAGATGGTAGCTATAGCTGCTACGACGTCGGCTGCAAATGCCAAGAGCGCTCGAGTAGAGTGTCGTGCCGTGGGAGCCGCCCTGGCCTGGGTCGAGGCCATCCAGGCCTATATCATCGAGAACAGCAACTCCAAGATACTCCAAGCTTCGCTAGAATCCAGCATGCACCACACGTCCGAAGAGGCGGCTGTTGTGGATGCGAAGATGAATGCCGATGATGTGGCGGCAGAGGCCATGGAGCCCCTTTCAGCACGAGATCTCCGAGCGAGAGCTGGAGATGCGGGAGCCGTCCGAGAGTGCCGAGTGTTGGGAGGAGATGCGCGTGGCTCAGGAGGAGGTCGAGAAGCGCCTATCCATAAAGGAATCGGCGCTGTAGTACCAACGTGACCTATGGTGTCCCACTACTACGAGTACTACAAAGATGAGGGCGATGCCGATGATGAGGACAATGCCGAGGATGAGCACGTTGTAGCGGTCGAAGTCAGCCTGGGGGACGCAGAGTCCAGCACCGGCAGAATGTCGCCCGGACGAGTCGTCGACATCTCATCGAACAACGGTGAGGCATAGGGCGGCTGCTCATCGACGTCTTTGTTAAATTATGCGTATTACTTATATCCTTTGTTCAAAGAGATGTTCTTTTGTAAGATCTATGTCTGGTTCAAGCAGCTTGATTATTTAGTGAAGTTGCTCGGTCTAGTAACTGTGAGCTATATGAGTCCGCTATTTTCTATACCCAAGTTAGCAGTTACATTATGCAATGACGTGGATGTGCACTGTAACAAGGGAATACGTGGGGAGGGGCGAATTTTTGTATGTTCTATATAATCGCACACGATAAAAGTTGAAAGACCGTGTCTGACGAATCTTTGCGCGCCAAGATTCCTTGCAACGAGCAAAAAAATTTGCCGACCGCCGAAATATCTACCTCCCCCTCCTCCCATGCCAAAGGGCCACATTTCCCCTGCAACCCTTGCACCCCCCGCCCCTGCTGCCGCCCACATCTCTCCCTCTAGCATTCAACCGCCACGAAAATGCCATGCTCTCCTCAAGTGACCCCTCAAATGGTATCTCCGACGACGACGAATCTCTCACCAGCCAGGTATTCGTCTCTCTTCTCTCTGGCTCAACTAGGCTTAGGGTTTTGTTTTCGAATTGGGGATTTAAAAGCAACAGGTCCATTTGCGCCATTTCTTTATCTTGTAGCTCCCTAGGACGATCACTTCCAACGAATGTAGAGGGGTAGCTGAAGACCTATCTGTGCATGGTCAACATCAATTTCAATCCGTGAAGTTATGAGCTTTTGAATCTGGGTACAATGGTAGCAAGTTTCTGTGACGTGCAAGAAGGTAAGCCTAACTCTCGTTGTTAGAAATCATTTGTTATATTAGTTGTGATTCAAACTGCCCATGTGCTATTTGATTATCAATGTGATTAAGACACTATCATAGTTTTAACCTGAAGGCATATTGACAGTAAGAAAACTATATGCGACATGACTTATCATTGCATGAAAATTTACTGAAAGGTAGTACACATGAAGCACTTCATTTCAATTATGCACAGAAACATGGCTAGCATCAACACAACATGGCAATCTGAAATAAATAGATTCTCAGACTTAGTGGAGAAAACATGATGCAAGACAGTATTTTTTAACAGATTGAAATGTTTGACAGCTGAATGTACATAGTTGTCACTATTAATTTGTTTTCATTCAAACACTACCGATGTGCGTCCTGTACTACAAAGACTGTTGCATTTATGTTTAGCTTTCTAGTAAAATTGGCGATTTGTTATTACACATGACAAAAACAGATGAGGGATGAGTACCAGAGCATCCTACTACGAAGACTCTTTGAGCATAACCATGGCATTGCTGATGAAGACCCATGTAATCCCAATTTTGATGAAGACCCATTTGAAACATGCAAGTACAAGCATGGTCAGCCATTTCTTGTTGGCGAATACTTTGATGAGTGCAGTTCCAGTTGTCACAAGTTACATAAATATTGCATGGACATAATGTCAAAAGGAGAAGATCATAACATTTTGAAATTGCAGTAGGACCGTCATCATTTCTGTCACGTTCCAGGTACCATCTGTGTGGAATTCGAGGACTTTCATCTCTTCTTCAAGTTCGACGCGCTTGCTGCCACTATTGTCAAATGCTTAATGTTGTAAGTACTTAACAAACTCTGATCAACTTCTCCATACAAGGATGTAAATGACAAAAAAGCTAATTATACTGTATTCCTCTTAGGGGATTGATGACGTAGAGAACACCAACGGCGCATGCGTATTACAAGATAATCACTCATGCACGGCTTCCATTGATTGTGTTGCCAAGATCTTGTTCGACTTACACATAGGAGAATTCTTCATGTGGCAATATTATGAAGAGTAAGTTAAATATACAGCCACACATACATTGACCGTCTTTTAGTTTTAGACATAGTCCATACGTTCATCGTTTTCTGAAACTGTAGAGGTCACTGGATCTTGGTGGTCATTGTTCCAAAATGCAACACAACTTACTACATGGATTCACTCAGAGAGTCAAATGCGGCTCAGGATCTGAGTCATCTTCAGGATTTCATGGATAGGTATTGAATTCTTTGATCTTAATGTGTTGTGTTCATATCTGGTTCCAAAATTGAGTGTATGAAAATTCATCTTCATTTGTAGTGTATTGTCAAAAAACATAAGTATAGGGGGGTTAAGGTTCCACCGCCAACAACCTCTACAACATGTGATCGTTTCTTCGGTAAGACAACTATATCCGTTATTTTCATAAAATGCTAGTCAGATGTTCAAATTTCTAAGTAAACCTCTTTCTATTTCTCTCCATAGAAAAAATAACTTACATCGGTTAGGTTGTTCCTAAATGGGGAAATATATGACTAATACTGTACAAAAAATGCAGTGTCCTCGACAACAACAAGGTACGAGCCTATGTGGATACTACATTTGTGCACACATGATGAACTTATGCAGACATGCTAAATATGGTGTCGATGGTGACAGGATAAAACTAGTAAGTCTGCTTTTTAATTACTATCCACACGTATGTCACATTCTGGTCTAAAAGTCATGTAGCTGATCTTCAGACCGATGAATTCTGAACCGCTTGCCGCCGATGAATTGTTGTTTGTTAGGAAATTTATTAACACCTTCTTTGTAAAACACCATATCAAGCCCTCTAAAGATATCGAAGATTTCCGGATTCAAATTTCATAAAAATAAGTACGGATTCATATAGTGTTATCAGCTTAACATATACACATGGATACATTATTTTCCATGTGATCATGTCTTTGTATTTCGTACTGGATATGTCGGTTTAACAACTGTGAAATTTAGCTAGCATTTTCTCAATTGCATATTGTCGTTAACTATGAAGAATCCTCTGCTTGTGGACACTATTCGTTCAATTGCATATTGTGACAAATTATGATGAACGTTCTTCATGTGGACACTGTTTGTCGATTGCATATTGTGGCGAATTTGCTATTTGCACGATGAATTAAATGTGATATTTTACAATAACCTGGCAATTTCAGCGCACATGGTTCAAGCAACTAAGCGTGTGCGGTTTAGAACGGAAAGCACACAACTCATAGCGCAAACGCGTGTGATACACAAGAAAAGGACACGAGATATAATCTAAAACGTTGGTTAGAAATTGCGAACGGTTTTCAGCACTTGTATGTGTGCGTAGGAGCTACTCAATCGTTTGTGATAGCATCGTATCTCACACGTCGGCCAACAGGAAACCATGCCTGATGCAAAGATCATTTCACGCGTACATTTTCAGGAAACGTGTCTGATGATGTTATACTTGTACATTTTTCGAGTAACATTTCACATATGGTCAAAGGTCAAACTCCGTTTGTTTTCCATCAGAAATTAGACATGTTTCACTTGTCTTGGACATGTGTGATTGATCTCAAATCCCACACGTACGCCCAAACGATTATGTGTTTGATCTGTTCCTGCACCGCACACGATTATATTTGCAGATCGTTTGCGTTCGTTGGACACCATCGCCGATGGGTTGCAGTGTCGTGTGGGATGGACCCCCTATCACCCGCACATGCAAGGCGACGGTTTGGAACTACATTGCGGAAAGGGGTCAAAAACCGTTCGTATAGCACATCGCCGCACCAGTTGGCATGTCAAAAGCCACTGCTACCAGTTTACAGTTTCCATCTGTTCACTACTTTGCTCTTTTCATTTCAAAGTGTTTAACTGCGAAGGAAAAGGTCGGTGCACTCAGTGCCCCTGACCTCGCCATATTACGTCGCACATTACACAACAATCATACTTTTAGCATAGGAGCTATTATTGCGCGACGCCTACACCTCAACAAGAGTAAGAGCAAGATACATGGCGGCATTTATGCTACTCCTTTAGCGACTCGTTTTGAATTTCAGATGCGCCCACATGATTATCTTTTGCCCAAGGTTTATCTAGATCACTCGTCGTTCCTAGACCACCAGTTTATTGATAAAGCTGATCTCTCTCATAATATTCGCTACAACTTAGTATTCAGTGTCGTAACCCATGATGTTATCTCGTTGCCTGCACCTACCTTGTTTGATTCTGTTGCGAGGAATGGATACAGAATTATGCTAGATGACATTATCGCCTACCGGAACAAGCTAGCAGTAGCTGAGGAGGAACCCCAGGAGTGGGACACTCAGGTGCCACCTCCACCTAGTATCAACTCAAACTATTATCCAGGCTACGGATGATGATTACCAAGCTAGGCCAAAAGCCTAAGCTTGGGGGAGTACGTGTTTCCACCGACATTATATTCATGCTCACACATTTGATTCTAGTCGTCGATGTTCACAGTTTTTCATTGTATTATCCATGCTAGATTTATTTTATTGCTTCTTTTCAGTTTTTCTTTTCAGTTTAGTTAGTTATAGTACTAAAAGAAAATCCAAAAATATTCCCCGCTTCTTCTTTTGCTTGTTGGGAGTTCTCCCGTGTAAATAGTTTTTCTTGTTTTTTTTTCCTTCTCTTAGTTGCTTCTTCTCGAAAAACTGAAAACTCCAAAAATATTTTAGTGTGTTTCTCTAAAATTCTCTTTCTTTTATCGAGTCATACCAAGGAGAAGACCACAGTGAAAACGTTGAATGGCTCTCATACACTTTACTGTTGATCTAACAAAGAGTCTATATTACTTTGTCTTATCCTCTTGAATAAAATGTTTGCAGATTCCAGCTTAGTCCACGGCACTCTTGCACTATTATCACTACTGGAATTCAGTTATTTGTCGTCTGCCAGGTCGTTACCGTCGTCTTGTAGATGGCAAAGAGGGTTTTTGCCGTCAGCTGCCAGCTGGTGGACGGCAAAGAGATGGCTGATGGCACAAAGATTCTTAGCCGTCAGCTAGCTCTTTGCCGTCGGCAAGCGGACGGCAAAGAGGCACATAGTAGACGGCAAAGCGACATCTAGGCCCCACTTGACCGCGTGGTGCCTAGGTTAAACTTGGCATCTTCTTTGCCGTCTACTAGCGAACGGCAAATGGTCCTAAAGCAGACGGGAATGCTCTAACGGGTTACTAACGGCCGTCCCCGTCCCCACCCTATCACCTCTCTCTCACTCTCACCCACTCCACTCCCCTCTCCCCTCTCTCCTCGACACCTATCGCCGGCCAACTCCGTCATCTCCCTACCGCCTTGGCCGCCTCCTCTCCTCACTACCGGCGCCTCCGCTCCTGCCACCGCCACCGTACACCACACCCCCGCCGCCCCACCGCCCCCGCCTCCCTTCGGCCCTGCCCCCGCCGCCCCCGCCACCACCTACGGCCCATCCGGCTGCCTCCTCTCGCCACCACCAGCCGCCTCCGCCCCTGCCCCCGCCATCGGACGCCACGCCCCCGTCGTTCCTCGTGGCCCGGCCGCCCTCACTGCCCCGTCCGCCCCCGATGCAATGCCGCCACCTCCGCCCCGTCCGGCTGCCTTCTCTCCTCGCTGTCGCCCCCCGCCCTCGGACGCCACGCTCCCAATGCCCACCGATGCCCCGACCACCCCCGTCATCTCCCATGAGCCCCCATCCTCGGCCACCACCATTTTTTGTTTTTTGTTTTTTCTTCTGTTAAATTAGTTAATTAGTTTATTAGGTAGAAAAACTTAGATAGAAAAGATAGTTAATCTATTGAACCCTAAACCTATTAGAAAAACATAGATAGTTAATCTGTTAAATGTGTTAAAAAGAAGAAAGAAGAAGGAAAAGAAGATGGAAAGGAAGAAGGAAAAGAAGAAGAAGAAGAAGGAGAAGAAGAGGAGGAGAAGAAGAAGAAGAAGAAGAAGAAGGAGGAGGAGAATGAGAGAAGAAGAAGAAGAAGA
This sequence comes from Hordeum marinum, assembly GCA_022496015.1. Classification (NCBI taxonomy): domain Eukaryota; kingdom Viridiplantae; phylum Streptophyta; class Magnoliopsida; order Poales; family Poaceae; genus Hordeum; species Hordeum marinum. The sequence continues at coordinate 75,046,103 of CM039673.1, forward strand.
AGGATAAGAAAGAGGAGAGGAGGAGAATAAAAAACTAGTAGAACTTAGATAGAAAATATTTGTGTTGATCGAGTTTAATTTCAATGTGCAGTTGTTCCGTCGCTGCGAAGGTCTGGTGTTCAATGACCTCCCTATACTTTTGATGAGCACCCCTGCTGCGTTCGTTGGTGAGCACAAATGACATCTCCTCCCCCGCCCCCCTTAATTTGCTCAGTTCCGGTCTTCATGCTGATGAAACTTGCTAGCTATAGGCGTCTTCAATCATCAGTATGTGTGACCAGTATGCGTCTCCTGTTTGAAAGGGCGGCATCTATAAATATGCATGTCTTTGCATATTTATAATCGCCATCCTTTCGAACTGTCCAACATTATCCATGGACAGCCCGAGTATGTGTAGATTGGGTTCATTTTCCCGTATGCTTTGCTCCGGATACGATGCAGAATTTCGTCAGTGCCTCCCTGTTGTTCTCCGGGTACACATCCTCTTTGCTTATTGCCGAGACGTGTATCAGGAGAACAGCGGGGTGGTGCTGCCGAAATTCTGTGTCGGATCCGCGAACCCAATCTACACACACTCGGGTGGGATTAGGACCTATCTCTACCTATTAGCGTGTAGGTTGCATGGACATAATAAAACTGACAAACTTGATTACCGGATGAATACAGATGATGAATTATATATATATATATATATAATTCTTATGTGTTTACTAGGTAGGCAAGATGAGTGATCGTGCTTGGATGTACACTGGTCACCATAGTTAGAAAGAAATGACCATTGAATGGTTAACAAAAACCAAGGGGTTTCTGAGCGCCGCATTTGCAAATGGCGAGGAAATAACTTGGTGCCCCTGTGTCCAGTGCGTCAACCATAGAAAGTGGACACGGGATGAAATGGGTAAACAATTGCAGAAGTGGGGTTTTACGCCTGATTATACGGTGTGGAGATTTCATGGTGAGTCTGCCCAACGTACCAGAGGTGAGGTTGTTCATCGTCGCATTGAAGAGCATGGTACCGAGATCGAAGACATGGTGCAAGACTTTGATGATGCTCGGGATTCGAATGATGTGATGGAGGAATCTGCAAAGGCCTTCTATGAAATATTGGAGTCTTCAAAACATCCTTTCCACGAGCACATCGAGCTTTGTCAGCCGGATGCCATCACGCAAGTAATGGCTCTGAAGGCTCAGTTCAACCTAGGCAGAGAATGCTACAATGCGGTGATGACGATATTTGGACACTTTCTACCCAAAGGCCATGTATTGCCAGCAAACCTGTACCAGTGTGACAAAATCCTACGTGTTCTTAAGATGCCCTATGAGAAGATAGATGCATGTGAGCTTGGATGTGCCTTATTTAGGCTTGAATATGCGGGTTTGAACTATTGTCCCATTTGCAGATCTTACAGGTATCTTGTGGTAGACAACAGTATGGGTGAGAAGAGTCAGACCAAAATCCTAGTTAATGTTCTTCGTTGTTTGCCAATCATACCAAGACTTCAACGTCTTTTCATGGTCGAAGAGAGGGCCATACGGATGACGTGGCATAAATTTGGCAAAAGAACCGACCTAGATGCAGATGGGAATCCGATGTTGGGACACACTTCAGATGCTTTTGCATGGAAGTACTTCGATGCATTCATATGGATAAAGCAGAAGATCCAAGGCATCATCGAGTTGCCATCAACACGGATGGGTTCCGAGAGTTTGGTATTACGGCAACCCAATACAGTTGCTGGCCTCTATTTGTCATTCCACTCAATCTCCCCCCCGGAGAGATTATGAAAAGAAAGAACATTTTCTTGACATTGATAATTCCGGGGCCCAACTATCCGGGGAATAATATGAATGTGTACATTCAGCCGCTTAAGGATGAATTGCAAGAAGCTTGGGATAATGGGATCAAGACATATGACGCCGCTTCCAAAAAACTTCAAAATGCATGTGTGGTACATGTACTCGATGCATGACTTGTTGGCGTATGCACTATTCATTGGCTGGTGTGTGCATGGAAGGTTCCCATGCCCCACATGCAAGGGAGCGCTTGAGTTTCGTTGGTTGTAGGCAGGTCGCAAGTATTCTTGCTTCGACTTGAATAGATAGTTCCTGGATCCTCGCCATAAGTTCAGAAAAGACAAGAAGAATTTCATGAAAGGTAGAGTTGTCAAAAACTCTGCACCACCTGCATTGACAGGCCAACAGACCCTGGATCAGATAAACGCTCTCGAGCCGGATCCAATACGTCCAGGGTATTTCAAAGGGTATAATATGAAACATGCCTGGAGTCACGAGATATGCTTGTGGGATCTTCCTTACTTTAAAGACCTCCTTTCCCACACAACATCGATGTGATGCACAGTGAAAAGAATATCGCCGAGGCCCTTTTTAGTACATCATTCGGCATAGAGGGAAAGACAAAGGATAATCCTAAAGCTAGAGTCGATCAGGAGGCTCTATGTGATAGGCCATTACAAAACATGCGACAACCATTAGGAAAGAAGAACTGGAGGAAGCCAAAGACATGGTTCAATCTTGGAAGGCCAACTATGAGGGAAATGCTCTTGTGGGTGAAAATGCAGTTGATGTACCCCGATGGGTATGTAGCGAGTCTAAAGAGGGGAGCGAGTCTTGACAAATTGAAAATATTTGGTATCAAGATTCATGATTGGCACATATGGCTTGAGTGGGTAATGCTGGTGATGTTGCGTGGCTTTATCCCTCTGGATGAATGGCTAGTACTAGCGGAGCTGAGCTATTTCTTCCATGCTCTTTATGCAAAAGAACTATCGCCTGATGTGCTAGATGAACTGGAAGAGTTGGCGCTTGAGTTGATATGCAAGTTAGAAAAGATCTTTCCACCAGGCTTCTTTAATCCAATGCAACATTTGATTTTGCATCTCCCGACCGAGGCAAGATTGGGGGGGCCCGTGCAAAATCGTTGGTGCTTTGGAACTGAGAGGATGCAGAAGACGCTTCGAGCAAAATGTAAAAATAAACGTAGAATTGAAGCATCGATGGCCGATGCATTCATTACTGAGGAGGCGACAAACACACTACAAAGCCAAGAATTGTCATTTGCATAATCCGAAGCCTCGGTACAATGATGGCGACCGTGAAAAAGTTTGATCCAACCTTAGCTTATTCCAAGGGAAGCTCGCACCTGCCGGTGCGTCAAAAGCATTAATGTTGGATGCCGAAGAATGGCGGACCATTTAGTTGTATATCTTCAACAACCTAACAGAAGTGCGGCCGTACATCGAGTAAGTTCTCGGTACATTATTTTGCGACTTCTAATTCCTTTGAACTGCTCTTATTCACGGATATGTGATACAGTCGATATGTCGCCAAATTATTGGATGGAGCGGTGATCCCAAATGATTCCATCGAAGAGTATGAGCTTCTGGCAAAGCATGGAGGTGGCTATCCTGGCATCATCTCTTGGTTCAAACAAACGGTAATTTCCATTGGACCATTTCATTTCTTCGTCTAGTTTGCGGCTAACGAAACAATCCTTTCGTATCAAACTTGTAGGCTATTTCAGAGTCTATGGACGCCGAATTGAGACAAGTCGCTAATGGTTTTGACTATAAGATCCATTCATTTGACAAATACGACATCAACGGGTTTTGCTTTCATACTTTTGGCAAAGAGCTATCTATGGTCGACCAAAAGTCTACAAATTGTTGTGTCTCTGATGTTGGCGAAGGAGGTGTGTAGTATTATGGAAGAGTTGAAGCAATTTATGAACTTATATTCTTTGGTGATAACAGACCAAACGTCGTAATCTTCAAATGTTATTGGTTCCAGCCGAAGGAGACTAGAAGGACTCATGAACATATAGGGCTAGTCGAAAGCAAACAAATCACCCATTTAGATGTTCCCGATGTCTATATTATGGCTCAACAGGCGACCCAAGTTTTCTATCTACCGTGGGCCTGCCAAATTGATCTAAATATGAAAGGTTGGGATGTCGTTTATGATGTGCCGCCACATTTTAGACCACCTCCCCTCAATGAATATGATTATGAACCTCACATTAACCTAGACACATTTGAAGGAGAATTCTTCCAAGAAACACGTCTTTCCAAAAAAAATTCAAGAACTGCTCTACTTCACCCCAGAACATTGAAGTTGGCAGCGACAGTGAATCTTCACCCCTGAGCCGGAACAAGAAGAGACGGAAGAAGAAGAGGTTACTGCTGCGGATGACCTCTCAATGGTTGACCAATTACATAAAGGAGGCCTTCCACATGTTGCTCGCGATAGTGATGATGCATTTATTAATGATAGTGATGATGATGATGCATTTATTGATCCCGGAGCATATATAGACGATGAAGATTATTATTAGTTCATGTCAGGTATACATGATGATGATACACTCAATTATATATACATATTACTATTCATGATGGTATTCAATTTTTTTATGTTGCACTAATTTCGTTTACACTTTGTCATGGGAGGTGTTGAAATATAGTGGGCGTGGGTCGAGAGCGATCCGAGGATCCTTCATCAGCGCGTGGTGGGAGGGGTACTTCCATTCCACCCCATACTCTCCGGAGAGCGTTGTACGATAGTATTGGGTCACCCGAGGGCACTTCTTCATCGGTGAAGTAGCCCATAGGGAGAGGAGGTTGGGGGGAAGAAGAGAGATCCTAAAGCTACACGTGGCGGCCACGGGAGAGGTATGAAGGCTGCTACGCCTTCCTTGCCACCACCCCTAGCTGATTCACCAGAGCACATGACTGCTACGGTGGACTTGTCTAAGGTGGAGGCTACAAGGACTCCTGTCCACGAGCCTCAGGTCAATGATACTTCTGTCCCAAATGCTTCGACCCGTGATACTTCTGTGCCAGATGCCTCGTCACGCGAGACTCCTGTGCCAGACGCTTCATCCTACGAGACTCCACATGCTTCCACCAGATGGGATACCTAGAAGGATCTACATCAACCGGAGCCGAGTGGCCATGCTGATGGTGGCGGGGATCGTCTTTCTGATAGCGGGGACGAGGTGATTGAGGGCACCGTCTACTAGCGTAGGTGTACACGGCTCCTGCCCGTGCTGGCGACCTACGAGCAGAGGTGGCTGATTAAGCCTGAGTCGCTGAAGTAAGTGCATTTACTCTTTTTAAACTTTTTCCTTCATGTTTCTTCACATATCTAATGCATTGGCTTTGTCATACTACAGGGGTTGGATTCACACCAAGGATGTCCGGAGGCCCAACTCTATCCTTGGTGTGATTTTACGGCATAACATCCCGGGGTTTGTCACGTTGCCTGGCGAGGGTCAGAAAGAAGAGGTAGGATTGAAATGGGAGCACTACTTGGCTGCCCTGGCCCCGCCGGAGGAGATGATTGACGGTGTGTTGTGCCACACGAGGGCTAACATGGTCATCAGCAAGTTATGGGTAATTTCTCCTTTACACAATTAAAAATCAATAATAGCTAGTTATTGTACTAATCAGTGTTGCCTCTTTTGATTGTAGACCTTCTACGGGTGTGAGGAGGGATATAAGGAGGCCGCAGAAAAGCTTATCGATTATGAGTGCAGGCGCCTAGTACAGAACTTATAGCACGAGGCTCGGGTACAGGCTGTTCGAGACTACTACGCCTCGCAGCATATTAATAAGGCCAAGTCGTCATCCTGTCGAAAGTTTCTGGACAAGGAGCATTACATGAAGGTAATTACCTATTCTTAAGGCCCTGTACTTAGTTTCCTTTGCTTTGATTCGTAGGTCTAGCTCTCAAATTTCTCTTTACTAACTTAGGTGCCCCCGAGATGGTGTGCAGATAAGATGGGTTTTTGGGAGGCGTTGGTGAATGAATGGTGTTGTGACCAATGGCGAGTCATCCACGACGATGCCTAGGCACGACGTGCCCAAATGGAAGGTGTGCCACACCATCAAGGCAATGCCAACATTTATCAGTTCGGGCGGAACTGGGTATGTGGTTTGCTTCATGATTCTTGCAATTCATTCTTGTAGTGCTAGGTTTACCCATTATTAATACTTTGTTCCTCTCTTGTAGGCTCATCACAATAAGACGAAGGTACCAGAGGTGTACGACCTCTATGCCATGGCCCATACTGCCTCATACAAGAAGGTCAAGGCATTCTCTGAGTCTGACCTCGATAATCCCAAGGACATCACCAATATCTCCTCCCACCATAAGTTTGTGAGGTACAGAGATGTGGGAAAGGCGGTGAATGGGGAGGACTTCAACCCAAGCCAGCAACCACTTGATCCAGACCTTGTGATGTTAGCTGGCCACGGGAGGCCCGATGGCTCGATAGCCATTGGAGACGGACATATACAGTCTTCGAACACTTTCCGGCAGATCAAGGCATGCCAAACGAGCTCCTGTCCTGAGATGCCGCCTCGTCCATGGACAGTCCAGATCACCATTGAGGTTAGTCTTATGGACTCAGATAGCTTTCCTCCAGTACATTGTCTGTGCGAACAAAGATGATTACAATGCTATAGGGAGGTGTCTTGCAGGCTGCTCTACATAAAGGGAGAGAGACAACCCAGGCGCTTCTGGCGGAACAGGCCCGGAAGGCAGAGGAGGAGAAGATGGATCTGGAGGAGAGGGTGGCTAAGTTGGAGGAGGAGAGGGAATGGAATGATGCGTCTCACCGGGCCATTTACGAGCTCATCGTGGTAAGTTTCTTCTACATATTAGCTAAATCATGCACTACCTGTTCTATTCATCAATAATCAATACGATTGACTTGCCAAAACCAAATGTGCAGACTTTGTGCGAGAAGACCGGATAGACCCCTTCCCCGATGCCAGTCATTACCACGGACAGAACGATGAGTTTCATTTTTCAATGTTCATTAGTTACTAGTCTTATCATTCCAACGTCATCATGCTAATGCAAATTATCTTTGGTACAACATAACTCCCGAGTCGCATCGCACGACCCGAGCAACCCAAGTGCTTCACCTCCGTGATGACGAGGAGGGTAAGCCCTAATATGCCACTTACTTGGCTCGTTTTCTCAAAAAAGACAAACATAGCACTTAGACAAACTTGGCACTTAGACAAATGTTATATTTTACGTAAGTTAGCTTTGTTTCCTCTAAAATGACATAGTAAGCTTACTTACCTCCAAAATGGCATATTGTACCTAAGTTAGCTTTGAAATGACATATTGTACCTAAGTTAGCTATAAAATGACCTATACTTAGCATTGTTTCCTCCACACTGACATATTAAGCTTATTTAACTCAACAATGACATAATAGACTTGGTAATCTCATAGATGCCATGGACTTAGCTTATTTTCTTGCAAAATGACACAATAAACTTAGTTAGGTAAAAATGTGATAATTACCTAGGTTAGCTCTAAAATGACACAAATAAGCAATAAGAAGAAGAAAAACAAGAGGAGAAATAGAAAGAAAGAAAAAACCTTCTTCTTCTAGATCTTCTTCTTCTTATTCTTCTTCTTGGTAACCTCATAGATGCCATAGACTTAGCTTATTTTCTTGCAAAATGACACAATAAGCTTAGTTAGGTAAAAATGTGACAATTACCTAGGTTAGCTCTAAAATGACACAAATAATCAATAAGAAGAAAAACAAGAGGAGAAAGAGAAAGAGAAGAAAAACGCTTCTTCTTCTTCTACATCTTCTTCTTCTTCTTCTTCTTGGTAACCTCATAGAGACCATAGACTTACCTTATTTTGTTGCAAAATGACACAATAAGCTTAGTTAGGTAAAAATGTGATAATTACCTAGGTTAGCTCTAAAATGGCACAAATAAGCAATAATAAGAAGAAAAACAAGAGGAGAAAGAGAAAGAGAAGAAAAACACTTCTTCTTCTTCTACATCTTCTTCTTCTTGGTAACCTCATAGATGCCATAGACTTACCTTATTTTCTTGCAAAATGACACAATAATCTTAGTTAGTTAAATATGGAATAATTACCTAGGTTAGCTCTAAAATGGCACAGATAAGCAATAATAAGAAGAAAAACAAGAGGATAAAGATAAAGAGAATAAGAATGCTTCTTATTCTTCCTCCTCCTCTTCTTCTTCTAGATCTTCTTCTTCTTCTTCTTCTAGTATTCTTCTTCTAACTTTCTTATTTCCCATTTTACAGATTTGATTCACTTCAGGGACGTTTGCATTGATGGAGTTCTTCTGTTTAATTTCTGTTTTGATTTTGTATCGATGAACATTGTGAAACTTGCTACCTATGGATGAAACTACGCATGTATGAATGAAACTTGCACTTTTGATTTGGTATGTTTGTTGGATGATCATATATGTGCTTGTGATATGGCAGGGATATAGTTTCTGTGAATTATATATATATATATATATCATATGTGCTTGTGAAAATGATTGGATATAAAAAACAAAATAAAAAGGGATAATACAGGCTCTTTGCCGTCTGCCACCGACGGCAAAGGGCTCTTTGCCATCTGCCCCGGACGGTAAAGGTGCCATGTGGTGGCCACCTATGCAACCTAGGAATATTAGGCTAGGGACATTTGGTTTCTTTGCCATTTTCGGCAGACGGCAAAGGGGGAGGAGGCAGACGGCAAAGGGGACAGGGAGGCAGACAGCAAAGCGGATGGGGAGGCAGACGACAAAGGAGGCAGGGAGGAAGACGACAAAGGTGGTGGGGAGGCATACGACAAAAGGGACGGGGAGGCACACAACAAAGGCAGATGGGGGTGCAGACGACAAAGGAGGCGGGGAGGTAGACGGCAAAGCGCTGGGTCCGTTAGCCACCTCTAACAATGATGCCGTCAGTAGTTGTCATCCACGGCCTTTGCCGTCTGCAAGCTGACAACAACGATTCTTTGCCGTCTTCTGGGCGGAAGCAGACGGCAAAGTACCCCTTTGCCGGAGCTATCTAGGCCCAAATTTGTGCCGTCTGTTAGCAGACGGCAAAGTCCTTTGTCGTCCGCCTTTCTGCCTTTGCCGTCTGCCATGGCAGACAGCAAAGTGCCTGATTCCCGCAGTGTATTATTTCCATATTATTTGATCGTGCAAGTGAAAGGCAATAATGACGACATTTGATGGATTTACTGTGGCAGAGAGAAGCGGGTATGAACTCAACTTGTTTTTATTTTTGTAAATATGTTTAACCTAGTATCCATGATTCGGCATATTATGATTGAACATGTTTGCAATGACAATTAGAGATTATAGTTGTTCATGCCATGCTCAAGTATCTAGGAGTGGATAATGATTTATCTTAGATTTTAACATGCATTGAAAGCGTTGTGATGTAGTATGATGATATGGTATCCTCCTATGAATGTTTCAAGTGACTTGACTTGGCACGTGTTCATGCATGTAGTTGAGTCAAAACCAACATAGCCTTCATGACATTTATGTCCATGGTGTCCATATCCTACTCATGATAGAATTCAATGTTTATTATTCATAATGCATGCTTATGAATGCCTTTGCTCTCTAGCTGGCCGCTTATCAATCTATTTGCTAGCCTTCGCCTGTACTAAACGGGAATACTGCTTGTGCATCAAAATCCTTAAACCAGACTTATTCCAGATGAGTCCACCATATCCACCTATATGCGGTATTACCATGTCGTTCCAAGTAGATTTGTGTGTGCCACCTCTAAAATTTCACATGAACATATGTTTTGTGTGCCTGGACCGCTCATGGAGCGATAGGGGTGGTCAGTATCTTCCATGTTAAGCGGGTTACTCTCATGATGAGTGTTTATTCACCCATCCTTGCACGAGAAGGGCGGTAATAGAGATTCCCAGTCCCTAAATTAAAATAAATGCAAATAATTAAACAAAACTCGCTCAGGAATGTTTTTGGTTTGGGTGGTACCTGTGGACTCGGCTCGCCGTGGAGTGTGTTGGTTGGTGGAGGGGAAGCAAACCTTTACTTTTACCGCTTCGGAACCGCCACCAATTTGTTTAACATGGAAGATATTGATAGCTCTTGCTCGTAACGTTGACAGGAAGGGTGTACCTCTCAAAAGTATACTTATCTCTTACTGAAGCCTTGAGCTTTGACACCTCTGCAAATCCCTGCTTCCCTCTGCAAAGATACTATATATTTACTTTAATGTTGAGCCATCACCTTCTAAAATAAGCGCCAGACCTGAGAGCACTATTGTCATCCTCATGCATTGTATATAGTGAATGTTGGATGCATCATGAAAAGATCTTTTCTACCATGAATTACAATGTTTAGTTGCTGCTTGAACTTTGGAGGTGCTCTGTATTTATGTTTTGCGGTCTCAGAAAGGGCTAGCGAGATACCACTATTGTCATATTATATCATGATTGTTTTGACAAATGTTCGCACTTGAGATATCTTAGTATTCCTCGCTAGGTGCTTGTGATATTGATATGAGTTAATATAATCCTTAAGAGTTATTGTTGACATGATTAGTCATAATCTTTGTTGAAAACCTGGGTGCTACTTAAACATATGTATGTAAACAAGAACAAAAGAGTTCGTAAGAGTTTTTCTTTCTCACTTTCAGTTTATCAACTAAATTGCTTGAGGACAAGCAAGGGTTTAAGCTTGGTGGAGTTGATACGTCTCCATCGTATCTACTTTTCCTAGCGCTTTTGTTCTTGTTTTGGACTCTAATTTGCATGATTTGAATGAAACTAACCCGAACTGACATTGTTTTCAGCGGAGCTACCATGTTGTCGTTTTTGTGCTGAAATCAAGGTTCTCAGAATGGGACATAACTTTTTGGACAATTATTTCAGAATATTGCAGCCAGAAGCCACCAGAGAGCGGGCATAGGGTGCCTAGTACCCATCAGGGCACGCCAGCCCCCCTGGCGTGGCCTGGTGGGTGGTGCTCAACTCGTGGGCCCCCCAACCCTAATTCCAACACTATAAAATCCTATTTTTCCTGAAAAAATCCGGGAGAAAGTTTTGTCGCGTTTCACGATACGGAGCCGCCGCCGCCACCTCGTGTTCTTCATCGGGAGCCAGATCAGGAGCCCATTTGGGGCTCCGAGGGGGAATCTTCGGTCTTCGTCATCATCAACCCTCCTTCATCGCCAATTCTAGGATGCTCCCCACTGTGAGTGAGTAATTACTTCGTAGGCTTGCTGGTCGGTGAGGAGTTGGATAAGATTCATCATGTAATCGACTTAGTTTTATTAGCGCTTGATCCCTAGTATCCATGCTAAGATTGATGTTTTTATGACTTTGCCATGCTTAATCCTTGTTACTAGGGCCCGAGTGCCATGATTTCAGATCTGAACCGTTTATGTTATCATCATTATATCTATGTTCTTGATGCGATCTTTCCTAGTCATACGCACATACTACATGTTATGATCCGTCAACCCCATAGTGATAATATTTAGGATACTTCACAGTGATGACTGTAGTTTGAGGAGTTCATGTATTCACTATGTGTTAATGCTTTGTTCTGGTACTCTATTAAAGGAGGCCTTAATATCCCTTAGTTTCCTTATGGACCCCGCCGCCACGGGAGGGTAGGACAAAAGATGCCATGCAAGTTCATTTCCATAAGCATGTATGACTATTTACGGAATACATGCCTACATTATATTGATGAACTGGAGCTAGTTCTGTGTCGCCCTAGGTTATTTCTGTTACATGATGAATATCATCCAACGAATACACCGATCAAGTGCCTACGAGTTTTCCACTTATTGTTCTTGCTAAGTTACTATTGTTGTTGCTATTGTTGCACTTGCTACAAAATCACTACTGTTATTATTATCGCTACTGTTACTGCTACTGATGTTTCCAAATTATCATATTACTGTGCTACTGATCACCTTGCTACAGATATTTATCTCCAAGTGTGGTTGAATTGAAAACTCAACTACTAATACTCCCAAATATTCTTTGGCTCCCCTTGTGTCGAATCTATACTTTTCGGTTGAATACTCTACCCTCGAAAACTGTTGTGATCCCCTATACTTGTGGGTTATCATTGGGTGCAAGTTGTTTGTTCTTTTGTGTGCAGCCGCTGAACACTGATTAGGATTGGTATTCCTATTAGTTCTATAAACTTTGGTTTCATAATGGAGGGAAGTTCTTACTCGCATTGTGCTGCGATAACCCGTTCCTCTTCACGAAAAACCCAATGCGGATCACAAGTATCAGGAAGGATTTATGGCGCCATTGCCAGGGAATACCATCACCAAATATCAAGTAACTTCGCACAAATTATCATTCACTTGTTCTTCCTTTTATTTCCTGTTATATTTAGTTTGTCTCATAAAAATAAAAAATACAAAAATATTTATCTTTGCTTGTTACTAGTTTACTCTCTTGCTTGCTAGTTTATTTGTCTCTCTATGCTATCTTTATCTTTTGCACACTAACAGAAGGTAAAAGGTACAAATAAATATAAATGGATCCTCCTCCAGTTGCTAATATTTTTAAAAGACCCGATTATGTTGAATCAATTGCTAGTGAGTTGAGTGCACTAGATTTTCCTTATGAGGTCCTTCTTCAAAATCATGAATCTAAAAATTATGATGAAGTGCTAAAATAAATTTATAAAGTGATTCATGATAGTTCCATGAATGGAAGAAATGTTGCTAGTATAAATTCTATGAATATCAATTTTGCTAATGATCATGATTGGGGTGATAATCATGATGTTCCTTGTGGTCTTTATAATTCTATGCCTCATGATGTATCTATTATTGATTATGATATTTGCAACACTACTAAAAGTGGATTTGGAAGAGCGTCAACTTTAGGTAATAATGATCCCACTACCTTGGAAAATTATAAGACTTGTATGCATATGGATCATAAAGAGAATGTTTTACATGATAGTTATATTGTTAAGTTTGATTATGGTCCTAAATGTAATTATTATGAGAGAGGCAAATATGGTTATAGTAATTTGCATTTTACTCAATTATGTCTCTTTGTGTTCAAATTATTAATGCTTTCCTATTTGTATGTGCTAGATATTTCTTGTCTTGATAATTTGTTTTCCTATAAAATGCCTATGCATAGGAAGTATGTTATACTAAAATAAGTTTGTCACATGCTATATGATGCTCTCTTTGTGCTTTAATTCTTATCTTTTATGTGACCATCATTAAAATTTCAAGCCTATCTTAATGGCTATAGAGAAAGAGCTTGGTGGGAGACAACCCAATATCTTCTGTTATTTTGTGATAACATGATTATTGCCTCTGTAATTATTATGTTTTAATTAATGTTTGTGCCAAGTAAATCCTTTGGGATAACTCACAAGATGAGTAGAATCGATGTTGAAACAAAACAGAAACTTTTGACTCTAGTACAGGAATTTTCATTTTTTACTAGAACGTGATATTGATATGAATTTTTTACAAAGTATCTCTATACAAATTCTCCACGTTTTACTAAATTTTTAGAATTTTTAGAGTTATAGAAGTATGGGCTCTTTACAGATTGCTACATAGTGTTCTGTTTTAAACACATTCTGTTTTGCTTGCATAGTTTGCTTGTTTTGATAATGATATGGATTATATCGGGGGGTATAAGCCATGGAGAAGTTAGAATACAGTACCTATTATGAAAAAATGAATTTATAATCAATTTATAACAGTACCTACAGTATTTAATATGTTGCTTATACTGACGGATCTCACGAAGTTTTGTTGAGTTTTGTGTGATTGAAGTTTTAAAGTTTTGGGTGTTATAATGATGGACCATGGAATAAGGGGTAGCAAGATCCTAAGCTTTGGGATGCCCAAGGAACCCCAAGGTAATATTCTAAGGAAGATTCAAGCGTGTAAGCTTGGTATGCCCCGGAAGGCATCCCCTCTTTCATCTCAATCCATCGGTATGTCTCTGGGAGCTACATTTTTATTCATCACATGATATGTGTTTTGCTTGGAGCATCATTTGCTTTTGTTTGCTTTTACTTTCAGTTTGTCACAATCATCGTTTGTTGTACACAAGTATTTGATAGATACACACCTTCATCATAATTTGTTAGAATACTCTATGTGCTTCACTTATATCTTTTCAGCTTAGTAGTTGCTCTAGTACTTCACTTATACCTTTTTGAGCACGGTAGCATGTAATTTTTCTAGAAATAATATGCTCTCATTCTTCACTTATATTTATTAGAGATTTAAACAATAGTGACATTAATTTGCATGGGTCATAAAACTACTCCAAAAATAATAGGTACTCAGTGAGTGATAATCAAAACCATCATGTAGCACATATAGAGGAATTTCGGGTTAATGACATTAATGTGGTAATATGAAAAATGTGTGAGTTAAAAATTATTGATTCATAGAAGTGTCGATATTAAGAGGTGTTATCCTCTTATTTATCTTTGTTCAAATCCGAGTGTTGTTTCGAGTCGGGGGCACGTGATGGTTAACTCCTCCCAACCTCCTCCCTCGGGGCATGCGAGTAGTACATTGATTTATGATAAAACTAATAAACCTTTGCAATAAATATACGAGTTCTTTATGACTAATGTGACACCATGGACATACGCATCTTCACCTTCTCATATTTTCTACCCTCTTTGGTACTGTGCGTAGCCCATTCTCACCTCGAGGATCGGTGCAACTTTTGCCGGTGCATCCAAACCCCGTGACATGATATGCTCTGTTGCACATAAGCCTCATTATTGTTGGGAGACATAGTAGTAAGTCAAAAAATTCCTACAAACACCAAGATCTTAGCGCCGAACAACGGTGCCTCCACGTTCAACACACGTGCAGCCTAGTGACGTCTCCTACGCCTTGATCCAGCAAGGAGGAAGGAGAGGTTAAGGGAGAGCTCCGGCAGCACGACGACATGGTGACAGTGGATCGGCGTGGTCTCCGGCAGGGCTTCGCCAAGCACTACGGAGAATGAGGAGAGGGAGGAGTAGGGTTGCGCCATGGGAGAGAGAGATGTGTGTTCCCGGCAGCCCCAAGGGCTCCTCTATTTATAGGAGGAGGAGGAGGGAGGGCTGCACCCTAGGGTGGTGCGGCAGACCCCAGATCCCATCTGGTTGTTGCCAACAGAGGGAGAGGGGTGCGGCTGCCCGAGGGTGGGCCTTAGGGCCCATTTGCCCTTGGGTTTGCCCCCTCCCACCTTCAGGAGCGCCTTGGGCCCTTGTGAGGGACGCACCAGCCCACCTAGGGGCTGGTTCCCTCCCACTTGCAGCCCATGCAGCCCTCTGGTGCTGGTGGCCCCACTTGGTGGACTCCCGAAACCCTTCCAGTGGTCCGGGTACGTTACCGGTAATCCCCGAAACAGTTTCGATGACCAAAACCTCAATTCCTATATATGAATCTTCACCTACAGACCATTCCGGAGCTCCTCGTGACGTCCGGGATCTCATCCGGGACTCCGAACAACCTTTGGTAACCACGTACACTATTTCCCTATAACCCTAGCGTCATCGAACCTTAAGTGTGTAGACCCTACGGGTTCGAGAGACACGTAGACATGACCGAGACAGCTCTCCGGTCAATAACCAACAACGGGATCTGGATAACCATGTTGGCTCTCACATGCTCCACGATGATCTCGTCAGATGAACCACGATGTCGGGGATTCAATCAATCCCGTATACAATTCCTTTTGTCTATCGGTATGATACTTGCAAGAGGTTCGATCGTCGGTATTCACACATGTATTACGGTTTCCGGTTAATACAATAATAGCATGAACAATAGACAATTATCATGAACAAGGAAATACAATAATAACCATTTTATTATTACCTCTAGGGCATATTTACAACAGTCTCCCACTTGCACTAGAGTCAATAATCTAGTTACATTGTGATGAATCGACCACCCATAGAGTTCTGGTGTTGATCATGTTTTGCTCGTGCGAGAGGTTTAGTTAACGGATCTGCGACATTCAAATCCGTATGTACTTTACAAATATCTATATCTCCTTCCTGAATGTAATCACGAATGGAGTTGAAGCTATGCTTGATGTGTCTTGTCTTCTCGTGAAACCTGGGCTCCTTCGCAAGGGCAATAACTCCAATGTTGTCACAGAATAGAGTCATCGGGCCCGACGCATTGGGAATTACTCCTAGGTCGATGATGAACTCCTTCATCTAGACTCCTTCCTTTGCTACTTCTGAAGGAGCTATGTACTCCGCTTCACATGTAGATGCCGCCACGACACTTTGCTTGCTCCTGCACCAGCTGACTGCCCCTCCGTTAAAAATATACACGTATCCGGTTTGTGACTTCGAGTCATCCAGATCTATGTCAAAGCTAGCATCGACGTAACCCTTTATGGCGAGCTCTTAGACACCTCCATATACGAGAAACATGTCCTTGGTCCTTTTCAGGTACTTCGGGACATTCTTGACAGCTGTCCAGTGTTCTGCTCCGGGATCACTTTGGTACCTCCCCACCAAACTTATGGCAAGGTTCACATCAGGTCTGGTACACAGCATGGCATACATAATAGAGCCTATGGTTGAAGCATAGGGGATGATACTCATCTCTTCTCTATCCTTTGTCGTGGTCGGGCATTGAGTCTTACTCAATCTCACACCCTGCAACACAGGAAAGAACCCCTTCTTGGACTGATCCATATTGAACTTCTTCAATATCTTGTCAAGGTATGTGCTTTGTGAAAGACACATGAGGCTTCTCGATCTATCTATATAGATCTTGATGCCTAATATGTAAGCAGCTTCTCCGAGGTCCTTCATTGAAAAATACTTATTCAAGTAGGCCTTTACACTTTCCAAGAGCTCTATATCATTTCCCATCAACAATATGTCATCCACATATAATATGAGAAATGCTACAGAGCTCCCACTCACTTGCTTGTAAATACAGGGTTCTCCATAAACCTGTATAAACCCAAACGCTTTAATCACCTCATTAAAGCGAATGTTCCAACTCCGCGATGCTTGCACCAGCCCATAGATGGAGCGCTGGAGTTTGCATACCTTGTTAGCATTCTTAGGATCGACAAAACCTTCCGGCTGCATCATATACAATTCTTCCTTGAGGAAACCATTAAGGAATGCCGTTTTGACGTCCATTTGCCAGATCTCATAATCATAAAATGCGGCAATTGCTAACATGATTCGGACGGACTTCAGCATCGCTACCAGTGAGAAATTCTCATCGTAGTCAACTCCTTGAACTTGTCGATAACCCTTAGAGACAAGCTGAGCCTTATAGACGGTCACATTACCATCTGTGTCAGTCTTCTTCTTATAGATCCATTTATTTTCAATGGCTCGCTTATCATCAGGCAAGTCCACAAAAGTCCATACTTTGTTCTCATACATGGATCCTATCTCAGATTTCGTGGCGTCAAGCCATTTGTTGGAATCCGGGCCCGCCATCCCTTCTTCATAGTTCGAAGGTTCACCGTTGTCCAACAGCATGATCTCCAGGACAGAGTTGCCATACCACTGTGGTGCGGAACGTGTCCTTGTGGACCTTCGAGGTTCAATAGCAACTTGATCTGAAGTTTCATGATCATCATCATTAACTTCCTCTCCAGCCGGTGCAGGCTCCACAGAAACAACTTCTCGTGCTACACTACTCTCAGGTTGAAGTTTCTTCACATAAGCATCGCATCCCCAAACTTTTAGAAACGACAACTTAGGTTTCTTTCCAAACCATAATTCATACGGTGTCGTCTCAACTTATTTTGACAGTGCCCTATTTAAAGTGAATGTGACAGTCTCTAATGCATATCCCCAAAATGATAGCGGTAAGTCGGTAAGAGACATCATAGATCGCACCATATCCAATAGAGTGTGATTACGACATTCAGACACACCATTTCGCTGAGGTGTGCCAGGCGGCACGAGTTTTGAAACAATTCCACATTTCCTTAGGTGCGTGCCAAACTCGTGACATAAATATTCTCCGCCACGATCAGATCGTAGGCACTTTATTTTCCTGTCATGTTGATTCTCCACCTCACTCTGAAATTCCTTGAACCTTTCAAAGGTTCCAGACTTGTGTTTCATTAAGTAGACATACCCATATCTTCTCAAGTCATCAGTAAGGGTGAGAACATAATGGTAGCCACCGCGAGCCTCGACGCTCATTGGACCGCATACATCGGTATGTATTATCTCCAACAAGTCAGTTGCTCACTCCATTGTTTCGGAGAATGGAGTCTTGGTCATCTTGCCCATGAGGCATGGTTCGCACGTGTCAAATGATTCAAAATCAAGAGACTCCAAAAGTCCATCAACATGGAGTTTCTTCATGCGCTTGACACCAATATGACCAAGGCGGTAGTGCCACATGTAAGTGGGACTATCGTTATCAATCTTACATCGTTTGGTACTCACACTATGGACATGTGTAACATCATGTTTGAGATTCATCAAAAATAAACCATTGACCAGCGGGGCATGACCATAAAACATTTCTCTCATATAAATAGAACAACCATTATTCTCAGATTTAAATGAGTAGCCATCTCGCATCAAGCGAGATCCAGATACAATGTTCATGCTCAAAGCTGGTACTAAATAACAATTATTGACGTTTAAAACTAATCCCCAAGGTACATCTAGAGGTAGCGTGGACGGTGATCACATCGACCTTGGAACCATTTCCGATGCGCATCGTCACCTCGTCCTTTGCCAGTCTCCGCTTATTCCGCAACTCCTAATTGGAGTTACAAATGTGATCAACTGCACCGGTATCTAATACCCAGGAGCTACTACGAGCATTGGTAAGGTACACATCAATAACAAGTATATCCCATATACCTTTAAAGTTGCCGGCCTTCTTATTCGCTAAGTATTTGTGGCATTTCCGCTTCCAGTGACCGTTACCCCTGCAATAAAAGCACTCAGTCTCAGGCTTGGGTCCATTCTTGTTCTTCTTCCCGACAACTTGCTTACCGGGTGCGGCAACAGCTTTGCCGTCCTTCTTGAAGTTATTCTAACCCTTGCCTTTCTTCAAACTAGTGGTCTTATTCACCATCAACACTTGATGCTCCTTTTTGATCTTGACCTCTGCTGATTTCAGCATCGAGTACAAACTCAGGAATGGACTTCTCCATACCCTGCATGTTGTAGTTCATCACAAAGCTCTTGTAGCTAGGTGGAAGCGACTGGAGGATTCTGTCAATGATCGAGTCATCCGGGAGATTAACTCCCAGCCGAGTCAAGCAATTGTGCAACCCAGACATTTTGAGTATGTGCTCACTGACAGAACTATTCTCCTCCATCTTACAACTGAAGAACTTGTTAGAGATGTCATATCTCTCGACCCGGGCATGAGCTTGGAAAACCAGTTTCAGCTCTTAGGACATCTGATATGCTCCGTGTTGCTCAAAACGCTTTTGGAGCCCCGGTTCTAAACTGTAAAGCATGCCGCACTGGACCAGGGAGTAATCATCACAGGGTGGCTAACAAGCGTTTGTAATGTCTTGGTCCGCTCTGAAAATGGGTGGGTCACCTAGCGGTACATCAAGGACATACAATCTCTTGGAAGCTATGAGGATAATCCTCAAGCTACGGACCCAGTTCACATAGTTGCTTCCATCATCTTTCAGCTTGGTTTTCTCTAGGAACGCGTTGAAGTTGAGGGTGACATTCGCATTGGCCATTAGATCTACAATATAGATTGTAAAGACAATTTTAGACTAAGTGCATGATAATTAAGTGCACATAATCAAATTATTTAATGAACTCCCACTTAGATGGACATCTCTCTGGTCATCCAAGTGACACATCATCCACGTCGACTAGCTCGTGTCCGATCATCACGTGAGACGGACTAGTGATCCATGGTGAACATCTCCATGTTGATCGTATCTTCTATACGACTCATGTTTGACCTTTCGGTCTTCCATGTTCCGAGGCCATGTCTGTACATGCTAGGCTCGTCAAGTCAACCTAAGTGTATCGCGTGTGTAAATCTGGCTTACACCCGTTGTATGCGAACGTTAGAACCTATCACACCCAATCATCACGTGGTGCTTCGGAACAACGATCCTTAGCAACGGTGCACAGTTAGGGTGAACACATTTCTTGAAATTTTATTAAGAGATCATCTTATTTACTACCGTCGTTCTAAGAAAATAAGATGTAAACATGATAAACCTCACATGCAATCTATATAGTGACATGATATGGCCAATATCATCTTGCTCCTTTAATCTCCATCTTTGGGGCACCATGATCATCACTGTCACCGGCACGACACCATGATCTCCATCACCGTGTCTTCATGAAGTTGTCTCGCCAACTATTACTTCTACTACTATGGCTAACGATTAGCAATAAAGTATAGTAATTACATGGCGTTTATGATTGCCACGTAGGTCATACAATAAAATAAGACAACTCCTATGGCTCCTGCCGGTTGTCATAATCATCGACATGCAAGTCATGAATCCTATTACAAGAACATGATCAATCTCATACATCACAATGCGTCACATCACATCCTTTGGCCATATCACATCACAAGGCATATGCTACAAAAACAACTTAGACGTCCTCTAATTTGTAGTTGCAAGTTTTTATGTGGCTGCTATAGGTTTCTAGCAAGAAAATTTCTTACCTATGCCAAAACGACAACGTGATATGCCAATTCCTATTTACCCTTCATAAGGACCCTTTTAATCGAATCCGATCCGACTAAGGTGGGAGAGACAGACACCCGCTGGCCACCTTATGCAACAAGTGCATGTTAGGCGGTGGAACCAGTCTCACGTAAGCATACGTGTAAAGTCGGTCCGGGCCGCTTCATCACACAATACCGCCGAATCAAGATAAGACTAGTAACGGCAAGAAAATTAACAAGATCGACGCCCGCAACAACTTGTGTTCTACTCATGCATAGATTCTATGAATAGACCTAGCTCATGATGCCGCTGTTGGGAGACGTAGTAGTAAATCAAAAAAAATTCCTATGACCACCAAGATCTATCTATGGAGAAACCAGCAACGTGTAAGGAGAGATTGCATCTTCATAACTTTGAAGATTGCAAAGCGGAAGCGTTACAAGAACGCGGTTGGTGGAGTCGTACTCGCAGCGATTCAGATCGCGGTGGAATCCGATCTTAGCGCCGAACAACGACGCCTCCGCGTTCAACACATGTGTAGCCCGATGACGTCTCATGTGCCTTGATCTAAAAAGGAGGAAGGATAGGTTGAGGGAGAGATCCGGCAGCACGAAGGCATGGTGACGGTGGAGCTGCCTGGTCTTCGACACGGCTTCGCCAATCACTACGGAGTACGAGGAGAGGGAGGAGTAGGGTGGCGTCGTGGGAGAGAGAGATGCGTGTTCCCGGCAGACCCAAGGGCTCCTATATTTATAGGATGAGGAGGATCGAGGGCTGCGCCCTAGGGTTCCCACCCTAGGGTGGTGCAGCAGCCCACAGATCCCATCTGGCCGGCGGCCACAGAGGGAGAGGGGTGCGGCTGCCCTAGGGTGGGCCTTAGGGCCCATCTGCCCTAGGGTTTGCCCCCTCCCACATTCAACTGTGCCTTGGGCCCTTGTGGGGGGCGCACCAGCCCACCTAGGGGATGGTTCCCTCCCACTTGCATCCCATACAACCGTCTGGTGTTGGTGGCCCCACTTGGTGGACCCTCAGAACCCTTCCGGTGGTCCCGGTACGTTACCGATAATCCCATAAACACTTCCGGTGACCAAAACCTCACTTCCTATATATGAATATTTACCTTCGGACCATTCCGGAGCTCATCGTGACGTCCAGGATCTCATCCGGGACTCCGAACAACCTTTGGTAACCACGTACACTATTTCCATATAACCCTAGCGTCATCGAACCTTAAGTGTGTAGACCCTACGGGTTCGAGAGACACGTAGACATGACCGAGATACCTCTCCGGTCAATAACCAACAGCGGGATCTGGATACCCATGTTGGCTCCCACATGCTCCATGATGATCTCATCGGATGAACCACTATGTCGGGGATTCAATCAATCCCGTATACAATTCCCTTTGTCTATCGGTATGATACTTGCCCGAGATTCGATCGCCGGTATCCCTATACCTTGTTCAATCTTGTTACCAGCAAGTCTCTTTACTCATTCCATAACACATCATCCCGTGGCTAATTCCTTAGTCACATTAAGCTCATTATGATGATGTCTTATCGAGTGGGCCCAGTGATACCTCTCCATTAACACGGAGTGACAAATCCCAGTCTCGATTCGTGCCAACCCAACAGACACTTTTGGATATACCCGTAGTGTACCTTTATAGCCACCAGTTACATTGTGACATTTGGCACACCCAAAGTATTCCTACGGTATCCGGGAGTTGCACAATCTCATGGTCTAAGGAAACGATACTTGACATTGGAAAAGCTTTTTAGCAGACGAACTACACGATCTTGTGCTATGCTTAGGATTGGGTCTTGTCCGTCACATCATGCTCCTAATGATGTGATCCCGTTATCAATGACATCCAATGTCCATGGTCATGAAACCATGACCATCTATTGATCAACGACCTAGCCAACTAAAGGCTCACTAGGGACATGTTGTGGTCTATGTATTCAGCCATGTATTACGGTTTCCGGTTAATACAATTATAGCATGAACAATAGACAATTATCATGAACAAGGATATACAATAATAACCATTTAATTATTTCCTCTAGGACATATTTCCAACAATTATATCTTCCTCAAAACAGGCACCATACCTACCTATCATGGCATTTCCATAGCCATTCTGAGATATATTGCCATGCAAATTCCATCGTCACTTTACATGACTAGTTCGTTCATCATCATATTGCTTTGCATGATCATATAGAGCTGACATAGTATTTGTGGCAAAGCCACCGTTCATCATATTTTTTATACATGTCATGCTAGATCTTGCACATCCTGGTACACTGCGAGAGGCATTCATATAGAGTCATATCATCCTGTCATTTTTCATATTGAGTTATAAGTAAATAAAAGTGTGATGATCATCCTTATTATAGCATTTTGCTAGTGAGGAAAGGATGATGGACACTATGATTCCCCCACAATTCGAGATGAGACTCTGGACAAAAAATAAATAAAAATGGGGGAGGCGAAATGACCCCACCATATAAAAAAATATACATAAATTGGGGAGGCAAAAAAAGAAAAAAAAGGAAAAAGCCCACCATGAGAAAAATGGAGAGAAAATAAATGAGAGAAAAAGAGAGAAGGGACTTTGCTACTATCCTTTACAACACTTGTGCCTCAAAGTCGCACCATGTTCTTCATATAGAGAGTCTCCTATTTTGTCACTTCCATATGCTAGTGCGAATTACTTTTTCATTAGAAAATTGGCTTGTATATTCCGATAACGGGCTTCCTCAAATGCCTGAGTTCTTCATGAGCAAGGAATTTGGATGCACACCCCACTTAGCTTCAGTTGAGCTTTCATACACTTATAGCTCTAGTGCATCATTTGCATGGCAATCCCTACTCCTTGCATGCACATCTATCAATGAGAACCTTCATATCTCGTTGGTATGCCTAGTTGATGTGATACTATCTTCTACACTTTTTACCCCTTTGATATCTACTATCATATTCTATTCCACCTACATGCTATGTCTAATGGTTCATGCTCATGTATTGCGTGAAGAATAAAAAGTTGATGCGTATTGAAAAAGTACGATCCAATTGCCTAACTTGGGCACCGTGGTGCTTGACATTTGTATTAATATGGTGAAGATGGAGGCATGCCTTGCTAAAATAATAAGCTGAATTAGTTGCGGTAAACATTCTTTTAGGATCGTATACTTGAAAAAATCAATGATTTTGTTTATTATATTTATAGATATTTCTATGCTAGTGTTTGCTAATTCATCATTTCTCAATGAGTATACATACAAAAGATTACATAATGGTTAGCATGTCAAATCAAAAATTCCGTTTTTATCATTTACCTACTCAAGGACGAGCAGTAATTAAGCTTGGGGATGCTGGTACGTCTCCAACGTATCTATAATTTTTTATTGTTCCACGTTGATATATTATCATTCTAGGATACTTTTTGGGCATTTGTTTACCAATTTATAATAGTTTTTAGCAATAACTTATTGACCCAGTGCCCACTGCTAGTTGTTGTTTTCTGCATGTTTTTTACTTTTCAGGTTACAGTGCCAAATGAAGTCCAATTGCCATGAAACCTTTTGGTGATTTTTTTGGACCAAAAGAAGACTTGCAAACCTCGGGAGGTGGCCGGGAGGCACACGAGGGTTCACCACACATCAGGGTGCGCCTTGGGGGGGCTCATATGTGATGGCCGCCTTGTGGCTCTCCCAACGTCCCTCTTTGGCCTATAAATTCCCTAATATTCCAAAATTCCTAGAGGAGGTCCTGAAACACTTTTTATGTCGCCTCAAGTCTATGTTCCGATGGGAGCCCATCTAGAGCTCCGTTCCGGCAACCTGCCAGAGGGGGCTCGATCACGGAGGGCCTCTTCATCAACCTTGTTGCCATCATGATGATGTGTGAGTAGTTCACCACAGACCTATGGGTCAGTAGGTAGTACCTAGATGGGAATTTCTCTCTCTCTCTTGATATTCAATACAATGTTCATCGCATCTTTGCCTTGATCTATCCGATGTAATCCCTTTATATGGTGCATTTGTTGGGATCCGATGAATTGTGAGTTTATGTTCAGATTATTCTTGATAAATATTTGAGACTTCTCTGATCTAATATGATTCTTATGTGCATGATCATTATAGCTTCGTAATTCTCTTCGATCTATTAGGATAGTTTAGCCAACTACATTGATATTTCTTTGGTGGAAGTGGTGCGTTGTAGTAGGTTCAACCTAGGGGTTTTCTATATCCCAGTGGCAGAAGGGGACAAGATGCATCTTTATGTTGTTTCTACTAAGGATAACACGATGGGGTTTATTCATATTGATTGATTTTAGTTTGTATACATCATGTCATCGTTCTCCAAGCATTACTTTGTTTTACTTAATACTCTAGATGCATGTTCGATAGCGGTCGATGTGTGGAGTAATAGTAGTAGATGTAGGCAGGAGTCGGTGTATTTTCTTATGGACGTGATGCCTATATACACATGATCATTGCCGTGAAAATCGTGTAACTATTCACTTTTCTATCAATTTCCCAATAGTAATTTGTTTACCCACCGTATGATATTTCTATGAGAGATGTCACTAGAGAACACTACAGCCCCAGGGTCTATTCACTTATATATTTAGAAATGCTACTATTAACTTGTTGTTCTTTATTTGCTTTTATTTTATTTACAATTTACAATTATCTACACAACTCACTTGCTTGCAAATAACGAGATCGAGGGGATTGACAACCCTCTTGCTAGCATTGGGTGCAAGTTGTTTGTTCTTTTGTGTGCATCCGCTGAAGATGGTTGAGGATCGGTATTCCTATTGATTTCATAACTAAGGGAAAGACTTACCTGCACTGGGCTGCGATAACCCGTTCCTCTTCATGGAAAACCCAACGCAGATCACAAGTATCAGCTACCACTTAGAGTAGCTGTCGCCACGCAAGACTTCAAATCCATGGGAATCTCAAATTACAATCTGGGTTGGCATGCACGGTTGTTGGGTCCTTCTTCATCCACCATGAAAGTGAAGCGGGCTTAGACGATGTGAATGGGAAGCCGCCACTGCTCATAGCTGCGACAGCAACAACGGATAGCAAGTTCCAGGAGCACCTCCAGATCGCGTTATAGAACTATAGAAGTGCATGAAGCCCCAAGTGTGGTTTTCACAATCGAGTACAATCTCTCTGGAATACTATTATCATTGAGATATATTTGAAGGATTACTCCTTATATGGTGCCTTAAGAATATTGGATGGGTTCAACTATGAATGCCATAAATATAAAGATATGCTCCAAGTTTTGGTATTGAAAAAAAATCTTATGGAGCATCAAGTGCATTGTATCTTACATGAACAAATTTTCCATTGTGATGCATGGAGTATAGTGGGTTGCTTTAGGAAGGATGCCATCAAAAACCTCATCAAGAAGTCCTTTGGGTATCCCCCTTTCGTTACCCCATGTTCACAGGGTCCATGGGTCGTGCGCACGGATTCGAGTGTCTAACTCTCTAGATACCCCCGTGCGCATGGAGTCCTTGACATCCATGCTCACGGGTCTAGGGTTGGCTCACGGTGACTCATGTCTAGTGAGGTCACTAGTTGGTCATTGGAGATATATTTTGAAGCCATCCAGATTAATCGCAATGTGTGAATAAGTATGTTCATGGTTGGAGGATCTCATAGGTTGACATATTAGGGCTTATAAGGATCAGCGACTTCAGAGAATAATTTGGAATAATTCAAGCTATGGTTTCAAAAGAAGAACATGCCAAGCTCATTTGTTGGGTTTTGCTTGATCAAGTCATGAAGGAAGGAACTAGAGTGGATAATTCATGGCACCCCTCAAGAGGTTGCGATGGAGCATTTACATGAGCAGGTGATGACCAATATGTTGTTCATGGTGAAACTTGATTTTGTCATGAAACACTCTTTGATGATATAGTCTCAATGTAATGAAGTGAATGCAGAGTTCATTATGGATTTCAAGAAACCAAGATAGTGCATGAAATAAAAATGTTGATTGACCAAGATGAAGCTCGAAGATTGTATCTAGGTGGTCAAATCACAAGCGCAAACATTGTACTATGTGGGTCAGGTGATCTGGTGGTATGGCAAGTAATTATGAATTGTTCTTGTGAACTAATTCATGATGTGAGTTTGTTATGTCTACGTGGGTTGGGTGTTTCTTGTGGTCTTGCATCAAAATAAGTATTTCAAGTAGCCTATGTGAGGATGCCATGAAGTGGTAATGCACATCGAGTTTAATAAGTGCAAGTGCAAGATGAGCATATGGAGGTTATATGCTTTGAAGCTTACGCTCCACATCATGATAATGCACATGTGAAGATTTTATAAAGTGAAGATTTTTTGCATTCAAATGTGGGGAGGCAATTTGAGAATCTTGACCGAGTAACATTTTCAAGTAAAGGATTTCGTGCCCACGGCGTTGTATCATGCCGACGGACCCCCGTAGGCATGGGTTTCCTAGAGAGATGTCGTTTGACTCCAATGAATAGTTTTTGGAATTGGCTATTTATTTGGTATTCTCCCCCGCTGTTTTGGTGGTTGTTCATACATGTTTATATAACTCTGTTGAGCAACAAACACCTCCCCCAAACCCTTATGTTCCCTCTACATGAAGGGGCGTTGTGGATGTATCTTGGAGAAATTCTTTGATCTCCTCCATTGTTTCCGTCACTTTAATATCCTACCTCCTTGAGTTATATCTTTTCTGATTGAGAGAGTGAGTTGAGCATAAGTTGGTTGAACTTACTTATCATTTGTTTGAGATCCCTGCTCGACTCGTGAGTTTATCACTCTTGAAGGCCACTGTGGTCACCATCCGCTGCCTATTATAGTTTAGTCTTGTTTTAGTTTGATTTGCATTTAGTTTGTGTCGAACTTGTTAAATTTTGTTCGTTTGCGTGTCAAATACCATACTTAGATAAATTTAGTTTGTATTTTGTGTTTGCTTTGTTTGAAATGGGAGGACATTTAAGGGACACTATTGGTTGGTCCGCGCCAGACCGGATTTTCGCTTACATGTCCGGACGTACCAGCGAACATTTGTTGATGTTTGTTTGGCGAGTAACCAAATTTCCTCCACATGTCCGCAAGAAAACAAAAGTCATCCAATGCGGTTTACCTAATCTGTCTGGAAAGTCTGAACTATCAGAAATCCCACAAACTCGAACGAAATCGAGGTGAGGTATGGAGGCATCCAAGAATTCCACATACACTGCCACCAACTCAGCTTCGAACCCCACCGTAAACACACCTTTTCATTTCACTCCTTATCTCTACTCTCTCCATCTAACAAGCGGATGGGCAAGTAGGAAATTTTGAGGATATATCATTGGACGGTCAATGCATGGCCGGATGTCTGCAGACATGTCCGAACATGTATGTGAACATTTGGGGCACCCGTTTGATGTCTAACATTGGAGATGCCCTTAGAGCCGCAAAGCAAAATGCTCCAAATGCATTTTGGTGACGATTTTGGTTGTTACTATGACAAATATTAATTGTTATTAAATGATGACCGGTAATTGTATTACAATAACCTATAATATTAAAAAATCATTATTGCGTACTTTGAGGAGGTAGACATGAACTTTTCCAAAAAATATATGGGGTTTGAAATAGTTCAACCTATATTAGAAATCATTCTATAAATTTAAGTATGTTCATTCTGGACCACGAGCACACAATAATATTGTTTGTATTCATTATATTTATAAAATACCCAATTATTAACAAATTGATGATGTTGTATTTTGTAAACTATTAATGATGTATTAAAAAGTATCGTGTTGAACTCTCCAATATAATTATTAAAATGTATCTTACGTTCTAGCCGAGTGCAAAAATCGCGCGCTGGAAAACTGGTTGCGCGCGCGGAGCGAAACGCCATCTTGTGCTATTTATTTCAGATGCCCGCTTTCGCGCGTGCAACTGAGTAAAAGCGCGCACGCAGCACCACTCCCGCTCCCTCCTGCACCCTGCCCCGCGACACTGCCGGAGAAATTGCCCTATGGAGCACGCCGGCAACTTCCCCCTGACCCCTCCCTACACCCGTGACCCCTCCCTTGTCGCCTCCATAGCCGCTACCGCTGCTGTTGCAGCCGCAAATCCTAGCGCGGAGGTGAGCTTCGCCTTTACTGCGGGCGCTGCTCCTCCAAGTTGCGGCCTCACGCGCGGCTTGTTCATGATGCCACAGAAAAGCGTGCTGGGTGTCATTGTGTCGCCGCCTGCCGTCAAGCCATGACTTCTCGTCCCGCAATCGAATGCGGTGTCCGTGATGGCGGAGACGTCCCGAAAGAAGAAGGTAGTGGACGGCCCAAGTAAGCGGGCGAATAAGAAACTTGCAAGGCGTCCGGCCGAGGCTCCGCGCACTGAACAAGCGCCGGAGAGCTCGCAATTTGTTCCGCCGCCGGCTGCCGTGGACAAGGTGCTTGATGAAATGTCGCAAGGTATGATTTCACCCTTTATTTTGTTGTTTTTCTAATATATAAATGGATTGCTTAGTTTTCTTCTACATGCTTTGTAGTTTCAATAATGAAACATATATGTCAACTATGGGTGTTGGCTCAAACAATTCTCATTGGTCTCAAACCAATGAAGTGCACGGAGATGATCATGATTATGAGATAGATGAGGATGGTGAGGGTATCATCGAAGCACCGAAAGGAAAAGCGGGCAACTACACCATCAACGAAGATATCTTGCTATGCGAGGCATGGTTGGATGTGTCTATGGATCCAACCGTTGGAGGGGACCGAAGTAGAGATAGATATCGTGACCAGATCAAGGAACACTTTGATGAGTGAAACAATAGTGGGATTGAGTGCACCAATAGATCTCTTTGCTCCCGGTGGTCGACAATCAACAAATATTGTCAAAGGTGGGCGGCAGCAATGAAATCGGTTGACAACATAAACCCAAGTGGCACTAATGATAGAGATAGGGTAAGTGAAATTTATTTATGTTCCATGTTTATGCTTCTTTCGTGTTTCAAGTGCTAACTTGTTTTTTTCTTTGTAGCTTGCTATTGCACAAAACCTATTTTGAGGGGAAGAGAAGAAGAACAATAAAGGGACAACATTTGTGTTGTCCCATTGCTACGAAGTGTTGAAGGATGTAGAGAAATGGAAGCCCCATGAAGACCAAGAGAAAAAGAAAGAGTACAATTGATTTGGATGATGATGAGGAGGAGGCATCAACTGATGATGGCAAGGGGATACCAACACCAAACTCGAGTTCCTACTCCAAGACAAAAATACCAAATGGAAGTAAGAAAGAAGCAAAAGAAAATAACAAGAAGAGAGCAGATGGTGAGATATTGAAGTCTATGGATGCTCTAATGATTGCAACAAAGGAAGGAACCGAGGTGAGGAGGATTGCAAGGAGCCAAGATGCGATGGCCGAGGAGAGGAGGTTGGCGGCCGAAGAGAGGAGGGTGGCGGCCAAGGATCGGAAGGTGTCATTGGCGGAGAAGAAATTGGCCAAGGAGGAGCTAGCTAGATTATTGGAATGGGAGAAACAACTGGTTCTTCATGGACACATCTACCCTGGATGATAGGTAAAAAGAGTTCATCAATATTTCCCATGATGAAGTCTTGGTCCAAAAAGGATCCATGATCATGGGAGGCTTCAGAGGTATGGGAGATACCATGGGAGGATTGGGAACAAGCATGGGAGGCATGGGTGGCTTCGGAGCTACCATGGGTGGCATGGGAGGCATGGGAGCATCTATGGGAGGTATGGAAGCATCTACGGGAGGCATTGCTGGCTTCAAAGCTATCATGGGAAGCATGAGTTTTGGTTCTCTCATGGGAGGCATGAGTTTTGGTTCTCTCATGGGAGGCATGGGAGATCCTCCGGTTGACATGTGTGCACGCATGGCTTCCGGTATGTCGGACGTTGCTTCGCAGGATGTCGTTGTGTTGGAAATATGCCCTAGAGGCAATAAATGAGGTGTTTATTATTTTATTTCCTTGTTCATGATAATCGTTTATTGTCCATGCTATAATTGTGTTGATTGGAAACTAAATACGTGTGTGGGCATATAGACAACACGATGTCCCTAGTATGCCTCTAGAAGACTAGCTCATTGATCAAAGATGGTTAAGGTTTCCTAGCCATGGACATGAGATGTCATTTCGTAACGGGATCACATCATTGGGAGAATGATGTGATGGACAAGAGCCAAACTACAAACATAGCATATGATCATGTCAGTTTATTTCTATGGTTTTCTGCATGTCAAGTATCTGTTCCTATGACCATGAGATCCTGCAACTCAGCGACACCGGAGGAGTACCTTGTGTGTATCAAATGTTGCAACGTAACTGGGTGACTATCAAGATGCTCTACAGGTATCTCCGAGGGTGTCTGTTGAGTTGGCATGGATCAATACTGGGATTTATTGCTCTGTGTGACGGAGAGGTATCTCAGGGCCCACTCAGTAATACAACATCACAATTGTTGGGGAACGTGATAGAAAACAAAAAAAATCGGTACTGCGAGCATGGCAAGGAACACTATAAAGATGCATACAAGGTTCGATCTGATCCGTACCAACTTGTAGCACAACGGAAGTAGAGTCGATGAAGATCAGTGGTGCAAATCTCCGCAGCTAGGATTTACAACCTCCCAACCGCGAGGATGTTCTCCCTCGTCGGATAGCCCTTCGGGAGGTGGTTGGACTGTCCCTCGGACAATGTCATGGATAGCCCTACGGGAAGATCCCTGAACAACCTCTCGGGCAAAAGATCGAAACTACGAACTCACTACAGGGTTGCACAAATACAGTGTCAGCTATCCGGCAGGGCTTCGCCGTCCAGAACTAGTTCCTGTCGGAACCCAGACAACCTTTCATCTCTAAGAAACTATTTCACGGGAGGGAGAGAGAAGGCCAGATCATGTATGGCATTTTTATGTTGAGCCCGAGTCTTAGTGGAGAGCACCTCTCCACCTCTATTTATAGTGGGACGCAAGGGGTAGAGGCTAAGGGAAAAGACCAAAATAGCCTCCCCATGACATCACCATGACAGCACCAAGACGGCACCATGACATCACCCATGACATCACCCACTACTTTAAGATACATGTGTCATCACAATGACACCACCCACTACCTTAAAGGTACAGGGGACATCATTATCATATCACCCACTACCTTAAAGATACATGTGTCATCATCATGACATCACTCACTACTTTAAGGTACAGGTGACATCATTATCACATCACCCACTACCTTAAAGGTACAACTAACATCATTATCACATCACGCACTACCTTAAAGGTACATGTGTCATCACCATGACATCACTCACTACTTTAAGGTACATGTCACATCATTATCACATCACCCACTACCTTAAAGGTACATGCGTCATCACCATGACATCACTCACTACTTTAAGGTACAGGTGACATCATTATCACATCACCCACTACCTTAAAGGTATAGGTGACATCATTATCACATCACCCACTACCTTAAAGGTACATGTGTCATCACCATGACATCACTCACTACTCATGACAACTTTTTATTGTCTCCGAAACTATTTCGGTTATTGTCTCTCAGACTCCCTGTCTAGTATTCAACAGATAGATGACCCTTAAGCGCGTAACCCTATAGGTTCGGTGCAGTATAGACATGAGGGGAACATTTTCCGATCAATGATCAACATCGGAGCTGTGGACACCCATATTGACCCCTATACCCACACGAATAAATATTCGAGTGAACCTCCAGTTGTCGTGCGCTATTCCTGTTGCTTCGTAATGTGTTACAAACACACGAGGTGAGATTTTCTGCATCCCCGTTGATCAACAACTTGTCCACTATGCAAGTTACCTTGTTACTGGTTTTGTTCTCTTTTCTCGTTTCCGTGTTCCGGCATCCCCGTGTGTCTGGCCAGACGATGATGGATACCGTAACACCGAGAGGGCCCGAGAATATCTCTCCATCGTCGGAGGAGCAAATCCCAATCTTGAGCTATCTTATTACTTTTCATACTATTTCGTGAACCTGTAAGCCGCCGTAATAGCCACCCAGTAACGGATGACATTTTGACAAACCCGAAAGTTCACGAAGCAAGCATGAATGAAATCGATACTCTCATGGTCTAAGGAATTATGCAAACATTAACTATCTCTTTCTTATTAACCATTAACTTGTGACGAATGTATCTCAAAGCATAACATCAATTCAGGTTGATTCAACACAAGTGTTCTACCAACATTGTGCCCTCAAAGTTGTCGGCATAGCCATGCCCATGATTAGGAAAACAGGATCATCATGCAATACTTGAGGCAGTCTTAGAGGCAAGACTAGGAATAAATTTTAATGTTTATTATACCACACGTGCAAATGAGTTTCCCTCCGGGCCTCGTTGATATTGCAGACTCGAGAGTCGTTGCAGTTATAGCATAGATCATAAACATTCATTACAACCTCGGAGATACAAAATAACTATTATTACTGCCTCTAGGGCATATCTCCTACAGACTCCCACTTGCACTAGAGTCATAATCCAGTTACATGGATTCCCTAACACCAATGTCTATCCGGTGTTGCTCATGCTTTGCTCGTGGTAGAGGCTTTTTCATCGGGTTTGATAGGTTCAGATCTGTGTTAACTTTGCGTACTTTCACTAAACCTTCTTCGACATGATGCCGAATGAGTTTATATTTGCATTGAATATGCATTGTCTTATGGTGCGAACTTGGCTCTCTTGCCTGAGCCATGGTGCCACTATTATCACAATAGATCTCCATCGGGTCCAGCGCACTTGGGACCACACCAAGGTCTTCAAGAAAATGCTTGAACCAGACCGCCTGCTTAGAGGCTTTTGAAGCTGCAACATATTCCACCTCTGTCGTAGAATTCACCATAGTCTTTTGTTTGGAACTTTTCCAATCAACTGCGCCGCCGTTCAATATGAAAATATAGCCTGATTGAGATTTGAAGTCATATGGGTCAGTCATGAAGCCCGCATTAGTGTAGGAACTTACAATGGGCTCTTCATCACCTCCGTACACAAGGAGTAAATCCTTGGTCCTTGTGAGGTACTTAAGAATACCCTTGACTGTGTCCCAGTGTTCTAATCCTAGATCACTTTGGTACCAGCTGCTAACACTTGGTGCATAGGAAACGTCCGGTCTTGTACATATCATGGCATACATAATAGAACCAACTGCCGAAGCATATGGAACATCATTAATTTGTACTCGCTCATCAAGGGTCCGAGGACTCTGATTCTTGCAAAGCAATGTGCCATGTGACATGGGGAGTTGGCCTTTCTTGGAGTTCTCCATGTTGAACCTTTTCAACACCTTATCAATTTACGTGCTTTGGCTAAACGCTATCAGACGTCTTGATCTATCTCTATAGATTCTGATGCCCAATACATATGCGGCTTCGCCTAAGTCTTTCATTGAAAAACTCTTCTTTAATGAGTCTTCTATTTTGCTAAGAAAATTCACATCATTTCCAATCAACAATATGTCATCCACATACAAGATTAGAAATGATTTTGTGCTCCCACTAAGCTTCTTGTAAACATAGGATTCTTCATTGTTCTTGATGAGGCCAAACTCTTTAACCATCATCAAAACGAATGTTCCAGCTCATTGATGCTTGCTTCAGACCATAAATGGCTTTCTGAAGCTTACATACCTCTCCAGCATTCTTAGGATCGATAAATCCTGCTAGCTGTATCATGTATACATCCTTTTCAAGGTTTCCATTTTGGAAAGCCGTTTTGTCATCCATCTACCATATTTCATAATCGAAATAAGCAGCAATTGCTAGTAATATCCGAACAGACCTAAGCATATCTACGGGCAAGAAAGTCTCGTCGTAGTCCACCCCTGCAACTTGCGTGAACCCTTTCGTGACAAGTCTAGCTTTGTGGATAGTAATGTTACCATCCGCGCCCGTCTTCCTTTTGAAAATCCATTTACAACCAATGGGTTTTACGCCATCTGGAAGTTCTTCCAAGTTCCAAACTTGGTTTTCGTACATGGATTCCATTTCAGATTTCATGGCCTTGTGCCATTCCCTTGAGCTAGGCCCCGCCATCGCTTCCTTGTAGTGCGCAGGTTCATCGTCTTCAAGATTGAAGATTTCGTTATGAAACCACTCAGGTGGATGGATAGTCCTACCCGATCTGCGCGGTTCAGTTACAACATTGTCTGAAGTTTCCGCATCACATGCGATAACTTCAGCTCGGTTGTAGGGATAATTTGCAGAATTACTTCTGGTTCCTTAACCATATCAACAGTTGCCGAAGACTCACTAATCTCATCAAGTTGTACTGTCCTCCACTCAATTCTTTAGCGAGAAACTCTTTCTGAAGAAAGACTCCATTTTTAGCGACAAACACTTTGCACTCGGAGGGTTGGTAGAAAGAATACCCAACTGTTTCTTTTGGATAACCTACAAAGTAGCATTTGTCTGATCTTGGATCGAATTTGCTTGGTTGTAAACATTTTACATAAGTTTCACAACCCAAGATTTTGAGATGTGACAAGTTGGGTTTCTTCCCATGCCATAACTTGTATGGTGTCGTCTCAACGGACTTAGACGGTGCTCTATTTAATGTGTGAGCAACAGTTTCTAGTGCGTCACCCCAAAAATATATCGAAAGATCTGTAAGAGACATCATCAACCTTACCATGTCTAACAAGGTTCTGTTACATCGTTCTGAAACTCCATTTCGCTTTGGAGTTCCGGGAGGCGTAAGCTATGAAACGATTCCACGATCACTCAGATGTTGGCCAAACTCATGACTAAGGTATTCGCCCCCGCGATCAGACCGCAGAAACTTAATCCTTTTGTTACGATGATTTTCTACCTCATTCTGGAAATCTTTGAACTTTTCGTAGGTTTCCGACTTGTGCTTCATCAAGTAGATATATCTATACCTACTTAAATCATCAGTAAAAGTCACGAAGTAGAAATACCCACCCCGTGCGGCTGTGCTCATTGGACCACATACATCACTATGTATTATTTCCAATAATTCACCTGCCCGTTCAGGATGACCCGTGAACGGCGTCTTGGTCATTTTTCCCATCACACAAGCTTCACATGTGTCAAATGATTCAAAATCAAAAGACGGTAGAACTCCATCTCTCATTTGCTTGTGTTTCTTTCCGATGTGGCCAAGCCGACAGTGCCACAAGTAAGTGGTGGTGGTATCAGCCTTCTTAAGGCATTTAGCATTCACGTTAAAGACATTATTTCCACATTCAAGATTTAGTATGAAAAGGCCCCCAACAATGGCTGCAAATCCATAAAATATATCCTTACAATAAAATGAACAACCATTGTTCTCAGACTTGTATGAATACCCATCATGTATTAAACATGATCTAGAGATAATGTTTCTACACAACCGCAAAACAAAATAACAGTTACTTAGTTATAGAATAAATCCTCAAGGGATACGTAGAGTCATAATGCCGACGGCTTGAGCGGCGATCCTAGCGCCGTTCCCGACACGCATCATGACTTCATTCTTTGCCAGCTTGTGCACCTTCTGAAGGCCCTGTATCGAGTTGCAAATGTGAGCAACTGATCCGGTATCAAATACCCAAGATATAGAATTTTCGCTAGCAAGCAAAACGTCAATGACATTAACTTGTATAACAATTATACCTTTTCCGGTTTTCTCGGACTTCTTATCTTCTAGATACTTCTTGCAGTTTCTCTTCCAGTGTCAAGTGCCCTTGCAGTAGAGGCACTCAGTTTCATTCGTGGCTCCACACTTATATTTACTTTGCGAGCCAGTCTTACCGGCACCCTTACCCTTCTTTGGCTTGCCTTTCTTTTTGAAATTGGCAGTTTTATTCACAAGCAACACTTGCTTGTGATTTTTCTGCAGTCCTCCTTCAGCAGTTTTCAGCATGGCAAGCACCTCATTGGCTGTTTTGTCCATCCCATTGATGTTGTAGTTCATGATAAAACCATCGTAAGACAGGGGGGATGCACTGAGCAACATGTCCATAACATGCTCTGGCGGAAGTGGCAATTCTAGGGTTTTAAGCCTTTCAGCGTAGCCAATAATATTGACTACGTGCTCGCCAACTGAACTGCCCTCAGCCATCTTGGTCTCCATCATCATTTTCGTGATATCAAAACGTTCAGACCGTGCATTAAACTTGTACAGAGCATCCAGTTCCTTGATCATATCAAAGGAGTTATGGTATTCTAAATGTTTTTGAAGCTCTGAACTCATGCAAGACAGCATGAGGCACTACAGTAAATTGAAGTCATCATCCTTAGTGGCCTAGACATTTTTTTGATCTGACGGGGCTGTTGCCGCCGGCTTAGGTGGAAGAGGTCCGTCAAGCACGTACAATTTCTTAGCACTCTTGAGGACAATCCTCGGGGTAGGGACCCAGTCCGCATAGTTTTTTCCATTCACAACTAACTTCTCTTTCTCTAACATTGGGCCTAAGTTGAACGCATTCTTGCGAGCCATTTGATCTACAACGGTAAACACAAGTATCAATTAGACTTTTTTCATAATGAATTTGCACTAGTGAATAAACAGTTTTATTCTAAAGTGCACTCCCACTCAAATCAATATCTCTCAAAATTGATTATGAGTGATTCAAGATCCACATTTCAATTCAACGCCATTGATGTGGACATCACTGATGATAGGAATTTTAATCAGTAGGCAAACTTGCCAATCACATCTTTATGTGACTCTTGTTCATCTTTCGATGGGTGTGTTCCGAGCTCAGGACTATCCTGCCTGAACGTCATAGATAACCAAGTGATCTTGATGCGAGGTCTGACCTCACCCGCGTCATTCCTCTCGACTCGTTCGTACCCATGTGGACATGGAGCACCCTGAAAAGATATGAATTTCAGACGGTGCTACACTTGGGTGAACACTAACTACTATGATATTTTTAAAGTGAGAGATCACCCTAATAAAAAGCGACTACCGCGCAATCGAGAAGGGTACATTATAAAGGATAAACATCTCAGGCAATTCATAATTAGCATGACATGGTATAGCCCCTTCTGACGGAGAAGTCAAAATTTCTTCGTCTTCGACATTTGCGTCGGTGTTCACCTTGGCGAAGATTGCCACCACCTTGTTGATGCACCAGATAATATTGCTTTCTCTATAGCTAATAAAATAAGTGCATTACATAAGGTTGACTTGTAGGTCATTAAACAGAAAATCATATGGCTCCATCCATCATGCCGAATCATGACTCGCAAGTCATGTTCATTTACATTATATAGTTATCTCATACGTAATCAAATTGAATATGAGCATTGATATACCACATCTCATGCACATCCTGCAAAACCAAGTTAGACGCCTCTAATCGGTTTATGCAAAAAATTATTTTACGTGGCCTCTAAGGTTTTGACTTAAACCCCAGCTACCAACGTTCATCATCAAGTATGATTATACAAGTTGCTAGATTGACTTTCTAGGGTGTATGAAACACGAGGTAATAAAATCTCGACCCCATACTAAACTTCGTCATATGCGTGACCCCCGTGCATATCACATCTGCATTGCCCTTTTGTCTGCAAAACATCCATCTTTCTCAACTATGGTGGAACCCAAAGACACTAAAGCACTTCATTGATCTATCAATCAGCATACTCAGGAGCAGCATGAAAGGATCGCGGATTGCCAGAACTTTGTCAGATTCCTCCATGCTGTCAAGATCAGGACTACGCAAATTCACGGGAAGCAACAAGAATATCGGGTAATAGATTTCATCTACTACCCACACAAATATTTTTCAGCAATAGATCTCATCTACTACAAAATTATACTATGCAATACCCATACATCTCATGTATTCTAGATCGTAACCTTCGTTTATGCATAGCATGGCCCTAATGCCATTGTTGGGGAATGCGACACAAAACAAAAAAAATTGGTACTACAAGCATGCGTAGGAACACTATGAAGATGCATACAAGGTTCGATTTGATCCGTACCGACTCGTAGCGTAGCGGAAGTAGAGTCGATGAAGATCGATGGTGCAGATCCCCGTAGCTAGAATTTAAAATCTCCCAACCCTGAGGATGTTCTCCCTCGTCGGATAGCCCTTCGGGAGGTGGTCGGATAGTCCCTCAGACAATGTCACGGACAGCCCTACGGGAAGATCTTTTAACAACCCCTCAGGAAAAATATCGAAACTACGACCCCTCTATAGGGTCGCACACATACGGTGTCAGCTATCCGGCAAGGCTTCGCCATCCAGAACTAGTTCCTCCTAGAACCCAGACAGCCTTTCAGCTCAACGAAACTATTTTGCCGGGAGGAAGAGAGAAGGCCAGATCATGCATGGCATTTTTATGTTGAGCCCGAGTCTCAGTGGAGAGCACCTCTCCACCTCTATTTATAGTGGGAGGCAAGGGGTAGAGGCTAAGGGAAAAGACCAAAATAGCCTCCCCATGACATCACCATGACAGCACCAAGACCACACCATGACATCACCCACTACTTTACGGTACATGTGTCATCACCATGACATCACCCACTACCTTAAAGGTACAACTGACATCATTATCACATCCCGCACTGCCTTAAAGGTACATGTGTCATCACCATTACATCACTCACTATTTTAAGGTACAAGTGACATCATTATCACATCACCCACTACATTAAAGGTACAGGTGACGTCATTATCACATCACCCACTACCTTAAAGGTACATGTCTCATCACCATGACATCACTCACTACTCATGGCAACTTTTCATTGTCTCCGAAACTATTTCGGTGATTTTCTCTCAAACTCCCTGTCTAGTGTTCAACAGATAGATGACCCTTAAGCGTGTGACCCTATAGGTTCGGTGAAGTATAGACATGAGGGGAACACTTTCGATCAATGAACAACATGGGAGCCATGGACACCCATATTGACCCCTATACCCATACGAAAAAATATTTGAGTGAACCTCGAGTTGCCGTGCGCTATTCCTGTTGCTTCACGATATGTTACAAACACCCAAGGTGAGATTTTCCGCATCCCGTGGATCAACAACTTGTCCACTATGCAGGTTACCTCGTTACCATTTTTTTCTCTTTTCTCGTTTTCGGGTTCTGGCATCCCTATGATCAAATCACACTGTGTCTGGCCACACGATGATGGATACTGTAACACCGAGAGGTCCTCTCGTGGAATTGTCACGACAGATGTCCGGGTGAACGGACTTGGATTCGAGGCCATCGCTAATGTGATGGACTCAAAGGGGTTGATTGGGACGAAGGACACGGGTTTACCCAGGTTCGGCCCCTCAAGTCGAGGTAATAGCGTACGTCCTGCTTGTGCTTGTATTGCTTGTCGTATCGATTACAAGGGAGCTAAAGCTTGACCTAGTTTTCGATCACCCCTCTCTAAGCTGCCCCGGGTCTGCCTTTATATAAGAGGTCAGGACCACGGGTCTTTTACAATTGTCTAACCGAGTCTTATTGTCTATCCAAGTCTTATTCTATCTTCTTTGTCCAAACAGATTCCGAGCGGCTTACACGCCCGGGTCTTCTCAGTCCGGGCCACCTTGCGGCCCACACCGAGAGCCGTCTATGTTCATGGGCCGTTGGCTTTACGGCTTACTCTTGGGTAGGCTCCTAAACCATCAACATGACCCGGAACCGCCAAGGGCGGGTTATATTGAGGGGTTATATCCCCAACATTAGGCCCCAGGTTGAATTGAGCTTGCTCACTTCATCCTTATCTTTGGCTCTTTGGTGAGTCGCCCGATGATAACCCGGAGTGATGTCATGAGATCTGCTGACGTATCACCGAATCTTTTATTAATGGTCAGCCCGAAAATCGAGGTGTCCGCTTCGGTCAAATCATTTCCGTCGCCTAGATTTTCGCGCCTCCCTCTTATCCTCTTTAAATAAGAATTGTGCGGGCGGAAACCTTCCTTCTCCCGCTCATCCTTCTTCTTCTTCCTCCTGTCGTCGTCGCTCCAGCGCACTCGTCCTCCGGCACTGTCTCCGCAGCTTCACCAACCAGGCCGCTGCATCAACCTGAATCGTACCAGAACCTCTTCCGCGTCCATCGCTCCACGCCAGTGAGTCCTAGCTCTCCCTTTAGATCCATCGCCACCATAGTAGGTTTTGCGGGAACCTCCGCCGACGTCGCTCGTGTTCCACCATCGCCACCATGTGCGTATTCCGACGCCGTCGATGTCTTTAGCATGCGGCTCTGCTGTGCCGCCGCGCACAACGCAGCTATGCGCAATGCGTGGACCGTCACAACTTTGTCTCATTCTTTTCTGTTCCGTCTGTTCTTCGCTAGGTCTGGAATTAAGACCCTATTTTCCTGTTTTTGTGGATCCATAATTGTAGCAGTCGTTTGCGAAACCTGTTCTTTTCAGGACATAGCCGATCTTTGCTCCTCCCTTCCTTGTTGACCCGCCAGACCACTCCGGCTCTCATTAGCTGGATTATGGCATAGTTTTTGTAGAGCCCTTAAAATCGTAAGCCGTCACAGATATTGCTTACTCTTAACTCGCCATATCTTTAATTTTGCACAGTTTTTAAGCCGCTGCTATGTCTCGTGCTTCCAACTGATGCAACTGGGTCGGCTCTAGCGTCGCTGAAGAATATTTAGTGGATTTTGTTGACGTGAGCACTCTTCCTTCCAAGGAGGTCCTTCACTGGCGGGTTCCAGGTGACGATACTCGGCCCTCTCCCCAACAAGGAGAGGTAGTGGTTTTTTCTGACCATATCGAGTGAGGGTTCGTGCCGCCCGGCTCTAAATTTTTCCATGACATTCTCCATTCGTACAAACTTCACCCTCGAGACTTGGCCCCCAACTCCGTTTCAAACATATGCAATTTCCAAGTGCTCTGCGAAGCCTTCCTGCAAATCAAGCCATCCGTGGGATTGTTTCGAGAGTTCTTCTACGCCAACCGCCAAACCGAAATGAAAGGCGGTCCGAGCCTGGAACTTGGTGGTATTTCCATTCAATGATGCAGAGACGTCATTTTTCTGGCTGCACAGATGCCGAGTCATCCAAAGGATTGGAATAAGACTTGGTTCTACTGTAAGGACACCTCTCCTGAAGATGAGCACCCATTGCCGGGTTATCGCCCCTCCCGGCTCAGGACGGATTCAGAGCTTCCTGGCCGACTCTCAGTTTCAGAGTGTGCCAGGTATGAGCCGGCTCACACCAAAATCAAGGCACTCATTGCCAACAGTTTGACCGGTCTGGATTTGATTCACTGCTGTATTTCATGGTGGATCATGCCCTTAAGCTGTAGAAGCCGACTTATGTGTGAATATGAAGGCAAGTATGATAGTTCCTTGTGCTTCAGCAAATCAACTTTGACAGAGGATGACATTACCACTATCATCCGGAGCCTTGTCCATGAAGTCTCCGGCTCATGCAGCGCCATTGGTCTAGCGCCTTTCAGCGTCAACAATCCGGCTCCAACTGTGAGTTAATTTCTTCCCATTTGTCTCTTAGATGTTGCTTGTACCTTGCTGATCTATTATTCTTCTCCGGGTTATTTTCATAGGCCGACTCTGATTTCTGGAAGAAGGAGTACGTCCCTCCTATGAAGAAGCTCAAGAAGAAGGCCCTAGCCAAGAAGCTAAAGAAAGACGCCCCACAAGAGGGGTGGTTTGACCCGCCACAGTCATCTAGCTCAGAGGTAAAATTTTAGTTGTTTTCTTGATTCTTTGCCTTCCTGTTTTACTAATGCTTGTTTTACTCGCAGGACGAAGTGGAGACCAGCCGCGCCAATGCCCCTGAGGTAAACTATGTCTCTTCTGGCTCAGAATATTTTGTCCCCCAAAAGCCGCGGCGGGTTGCCAGAACAGTTCCTCTTTCTCATCCTCTCGCTTACCTGGCTCCCGATTTTCTTTTGAAAAAGCAACAACAGGCTGAACGTCGCCAGACCTGGAGCGTCGGCTCTACTGAGCTTATGTCCAGCTTGCCGAACTCGCCGGCTCCGAAGAAACGCCCTACTGAGGTATATGTGTCCTGTTTGATTCAATTCTCTTTATAACCTTAGGGCCGTCTCATCCTTTTTGAATTTCATCTCAGAAGTCGCCCTCCTCCGGCGACTCTTCGGCGACCGTTCTGTCGCCTCCGAAGATCAACCCGTTGTAAGAGTCTTTACACTATAATATCTGGTTCATTGTAGGGTAGTAATATCCTTTGGATTCTCACTTTTCTATCTTGTAGTGCTCAAGCCAAGCGTCGGAAGACCAACAAGCCCTCCCCCAGTCCTGTCGTTGAAGAGATGGAGCAGGAACAACCAAAGGAGCCACAACCGGATGTAAATCCGCTAGTTGTTTCTACTGAGCGGCTGCTGAAGATATCATCCCGGAGAGCCCTCTAAGGGGTCCATCAAAGCTGCCAAGTCCTGCCAAGGCCACTACAACCCCGGAGGTTATGATCACCGGTTCTTCTCTCCAGTCCCCTCCGGCTCATGTGCTGACCAGGCATAAAGAGTCTGCCGAGGCCTCCGAGAAGCTGGATTTCGACTCTTCCCTTGAAAAGATGATGGCCGAAGAACTCCACGCCGGGTATACAAACCGGCTTACCACCAGCTAGGATCTGGAGCTTCGGCTGGTAACTTTGATGAAGATAAAATATGAGGTATTCCTTTTGATGCTATAACCTTACTTAGCCCCCAAGGGACGGTTTAATCTAGTTAAGAGGTGAACCGGGTCTATCCTGATCCTCTGTAGAAAATCCAAGGCCTTTGTCCCCAAGGGACGGCTCAACATGTTAGAGTTAGATCGGATCTTCACTGTATATAGCGTGAACATCCAATGGTAGCCCCCAACGGCCGACTCAAACTTGATGACGTTGAGTCGGAGCTTTCATTATAAGCAAATTTGAAGAGCCATATCGTAGCCCCCAAGTTCCGGATTAACTTTAATGAAGATAAGCCGGAACTGTGTTGTAAGCTCAAAGATCAAATATACATTAGCCCTCAAGTGTCAAACATATTGCTTGCAATCTGCTTTGAGACTTGCATAATTTTCCCTTTAATTTTCCTTATTTGATACGACTTCTATTCTAGCGGCTTATCCTGTATTTTGACGTGTCACAAGAAGCTTTAAACGAAGTCGGGTCACAATTGACGGACCTGAAGGCCAACTTGGCGGCTCAACAAGAAGCTCGCAGCATCCCTGATGAAAAGTGTCGGCTTCTCTCTGAAGAGCTGACCACAATCAAGGCTGATTTTGCTGCCCTTAAGGAGTCAATCGATTCTGAGAAGACCGCCTTGACCCAACGGGTGGATGACGCCGACCAGCGGCTGATAGCTGTGACGGATGAACTCCAAGGCTTGAAGCGCCACATAAGCAAAATGTCAGCCGCCCTATTTGGTAAGCTTGTGATAACTTTGTGTTTCAAATGGCTTCATCTTTTACTTAGACTGGCGACTCATCTAAATTGTCCGGTTGATACAGGTCCTAGGAGCCGGCAGTTGGCCTCTGATAGCTTGTTGCCATTGAAGGCCATCTATACCTTGACTGAGCAGTTGTACTTTGGTGCGATCTGCACTATCAAGGCCATGCAATATAAGGAGAAAATTCCGGCGACTCTCAGGTGTGTCTTAGAGCTCTTCTCCACCATGCCAAAACAGATCTCCGAACTCAAGAAATCAGCCG
Source organism: Hordeum marinum (assembly GCA_022496015.1). Taxonomy (NCBI): domain Eukaryota; kingdom Viridiplantae; phylum Streptophyta; class Magnoliopsida; order Poales; family Poaceae; genus Hordeum; species Hordeum marinum. Next base: position 75,090,263 of record CM039673.1, read on the forward strand.
CCCGCCAATGGGCCATTGCGGGCATCAGCCGTGCTTTGGCCTTTGCTTCGGGCCTGACAGCCGCCGAGATGATGGAGGGCTTCCCTTCAAGAAAAGATGACGGCTTAGAGTTTACTAATGCTGATTACGGCCGGTGTGTGAAGGAGTCCCGCGTGTTAGCTTCTGTCTTGGCCAAGGAGGTTGATCTGTCAACTTATCAAGTGGCGTATGACCCGGAGCAGAAGAGAGTCCAGGGTCCTTTATACGAGTCCAAAGATTTGACGCCTTCTCGGAGTAAGGACCTCTTTGCTCCAGATCTTGACTCATCACCCTTTTTTGAGGGCTCTTTTGCGGTTCTAACAAACTGCAATTGGGATTTGGACAACCTCCAGATCAAGGCCCCAGAGGAGCCGGCGCAGGATGACCCGCCAGCTAACTAGCTGCTGCTTTTAAGACCTTTGTATCAGCTTAACCCGCCGTGTGACGGCTAAAAACACTTTTGTCTGAAATTTTGATCTCCTCTGGGAGTGTAATAGGTAGATGAAAACTTGTCTGAAATTTGTCTTATAAGGTGATAAGGCTTTCTGCCATTTGTGTTTGTATGCTTTGAGTTATTTATGGTCGCCTTGTCATCATATAAGACACGTGCAGCCAAAAATTAGGTAAGCCACAACCGGAGGCGGTGACTCCTTCTTTGATAATTACGGCTGATCTGGTTAGCCGGAAATGGCATAGAGCCTGGCCGATAAGGCTTTTTAGAAGATACACCCGGAAGTAACAATATGGCGTAAACGCCGGCGGATAAGCATTAGAAGCTGACCCGAAGGTAAGAAGCCGCCCTTGCCATGGATAATTTTTCCTTAGCCAGATTTTTATGATAACAGTTAATAGGCGTTAGAAGTTGTACCCGAAGGTAAGAAGCCGTCGTTCACCGCAGCTAAGTTATCTTAGTTGTTTTTACATGGCCTTAGGCCGGCTAATAGGCATTAGAAGCTTTACCCGGAGGAAGAAAGCCGCCGTTCGCGGGTCATGAGACGTTAGCTACCCGTCGGTAAAAAACCTCTCATAACCGCGGCTAAACTGGTTAGCCGGAGGTGGCATAGAGCCGGCTGATAGGGTGTTAGAAGCGATACCCGTCGGTAAGAAGCCCCCCTTAGCAATTACGGCGTAACCCGCCAGCGGATAGGCATTAGAAGCTGCACCCGGAGGCGAGAAGCCGCCCTCGCCACGACTAATTGCCTTAGTCGGGTTTTTTTTGTTTGTGGCAAAATGCCCAGCTTAATAGGTGTCTACCACCGTTCAGCAATACGACGCCAAGCGCCGGCGGATAGGTGTTAGAAGCTACACCCGAAGGCGAGAAGCCGCCCTCGCCGCGACTCATTGTTTTGAGCCGGATTTTGTGGCATAACGCCTAGCTACTAGGCATCTACTGTCGTTCGCCGACCTTAGTTGATGTATCAACCGGAATATTGCTTAATCTTCTCTTATGAAATAGCAGAAGCTTCCTTGTTTATTCATATAACCGTGGTATGTACAATGATGCTGTAAAATGGTGGATCTTTACACCCTTAGGTGAAATAAGGCCGGAGATGCGCGATGTTCCACGGTCGACGGGTCTCCTGACACGCCATATCTGAGTCGTTTCAGACATCGACGAGGTAATATGACCCGTTGTGAGATTTCTGCTGACTACAAAGGGTCCTTCCCATGGAGGTGATAGTTCATGCATATTTGTCTGGTCCTGAATCAGCCGGAGCACCAAGTCGCCCTCCTGGAACGTCCGGGTCTTGACCCTGCGCCTGTGATAGCGGCACAGGTCTTGTTGATAAATTGCCGATCGGGCTGCTGCTAATTCTCGCGCCTCTTCCAACGCATCCAATGCATCTCGGCGTGCCGTCTCATTGTCTGTTTCAACGTAAGCCGCCACCCTGGGTGAGTCATGCTGGATGTCGCTGGGTAAGACGGCCTCAACGCCGTACAACATAAAGAAGGGTGTGAAACCCGTGGACCTGTAAGGGGTGGTCCTAATGCTCCATAAGACGGAAGGTAGTTCTTCGACCCAACACCCGGGCATTCGTTGTAAAGGAACCATAAGCCGTGGCTTAATTCCTCTTAGAATTTCCTGATTGGCACGCTCCGCCTGACCGTTTGACTGTGGATGTGCCACGGCTGATATATCAAGCCGGATATGTTCTTCATCATAGAATTTCTTCATAGCCCCCTTGGATAGATTTGTACCATTATCAGTGATGATGCTGTGCGGGTAACCAAAGTGGTAGATTAGATTTTGGATAAACAAAACTGCGGTAGCTGCATCACATTTGCTGACCGGCTCTGCCTCTACCCACTTGGTAAACTTATCAACCGCCACCAGGAGGTGTGTTTTCTTGTCCTTGGACCTCTTGAAAGGCCCTACCATGTCCAGCCCCCAGACCACAAACGGCCAAGTGATTGGTATCATCCTTAATTCTTGAGCCCGAACATGAGCACGCCGGCTAAATTTCTGACAGCCGTCGCACTTACGGACTAAGTCCTCTACATCTTTGTGAGCCGTCAACTAGAAGAACCCATGCCGGAAACCCTTGGCCACCAAAGATTTCAAGCCGGCATGATGCCCACAATCTCCAGCGTGGATCTCACTCAAGATCTATTGGCCCTCCTCTGGTGAAACACAACTTTGAAAAACTCCTGTTACACTGCATTTATGCAACTCACCGTTAATTATCATCATGGACTTAGAACGGCGGGTGATCTTTCTAGCCAGATCGTCATCCTCTGGTAACTCGCCCTGGGTTAGATAGTCTAAATAAGGAATAGTCCAATCTGGGATAACATGTACAACCGCCACCAATTCTGCCTCTGGGTCAGGAACAGCCAATTCCCCCTCTGAAGGTATCTTGACAGTCGGATGATATAAGACGTCCAGAAAAACATTAGGCGGCACCGGCTTACGTTGTGAACCTAGTCGTGACAAAGCATCAGTCGCCTCGTTCTTGTGACGATCAATGTGATCTAGCTGATACCCTTTGAAATGACCTGCAATAATATCAACTGCTTGCCTATAAGCCGCCATCCGTGGGTCTTTGGAGTCCCAAGTACCAGAAACCTACTGAGCTACTAGATCTGAATCGCCCAAACACCTGACCCGGCTCAAATTCATCTCTTTGGCTAATCTAAGACCATGAAGCAAAGCCTCGTACTCAGCCGCATTGTTAGTGCAAGGGAACATCAGCCGAAGTACATAACAAAACTTGTCACCCTTTGGGGATGTCAGGACAACCCATGCTCCAGACCCCTCTAACTGCCTGGACCCATCAAAATGTTCAATCATTGATGAAATCTACCCATGCGGAGCTTGGCACTCTGTCCAATCATTGATGAAATCTACCAAAGCTTGGGATTTGATCGCCGTGCGAGGAACATACTTTATATTGAGAGGTCCCAGCTCTAAGGCCCATTTGGCAATCCTCCCAGTGGCTTCTCTGTTCTGGATAATATCTCCCAATGGAGCAGAACTGACCACAGTTACTTGGTAGAAAGTAGTGCTTTAACTTGCGGTTGGCCATAAAAACCCCGTATACCAGCTTCTGCCAGTGCGGATATCTCTGCTTAGATTCTGTCAGGACCTCATTGATATAATAAACCGGCCTTCGCACGGGATACTCCTTCCCATCCTCCTTGCGCTCGACCACAATTGCAACACTGACCGCTCTGTTGTTAGCCGCCATATAAAGGAGCAACGGTTCTTTCTCAGCCGTAGCGGCTAACACTGGAGGCTCAGTGAGATGTTTCTTAAGCGCCTCAAGTGCTTCACCCGCCGTCTTGCTCCAGGCGAACTTGTCTGTCTTTTTCATCATCTGATATAAAGGGATAGCTTTCTCTCCAAGATGGCTTTTGAACCGGCTCAACGCAGCAATCCGTCCTGCTAAGCGCTGAACATCATTAATGCAAGTCGACTCTCTTAGAGAAGTAATAGCTTTGATTTTGTCCGGGTTAGCCTCGATGCCACGCTCAGAGACCAAGAAACCCAAAAGCTTCCCTGCTGGAACACCAAAAACACACTTGGTCGGGTTAAGCATCATCTTGTAGACCCGGAGATTGTCAAAGGTTTCCCTTAGATCCTCCAAAAGAGTCTCCTTCTTTCTGGATTTGACCACGATGTCATCTACATAAGCATGATCATTACGGCCAATTTGACTGTGAAGGCAGTTCTGCACACATCGTTGATAAGTAGCCTGGGCACTCTTGAGCCCGAAAGGCATAGAGACATAACAGAACGCCCCAAAGGGTGTAATAAACGCCGTCTTCTCTTGGTCTTTCACTGCCATCTTGATCTGATGATAACCTGAATAAGCATCCGGGAAGTATAAACTTTCACATCCGGCTCTAGCATCAATGATCTGATCAATTCGAGGGAGGGCAAAAGGATCAGCCGGACAAGACTTGTTAAGGTCTGTGTAGTACACACACATACGCTAGGTGTTGTTCTTTTTTAGCACCAGCACCGGGTTAGCCAACCATTCCAGGTGAAAAACTTCCACAATAAAGCCAGTAGCCAAGAGCCGGGCAACTTCTTCCCCAATAGCCTTGCGCCTCTCCTCATTGAACCACCGCAAGAACTGTTTGATCAGTTTAAACTTTGGATCCAATCTTGATCGTCGGAGGAGCAAATCCCAATCTTGATCAATCTTATTACTTGTCATACTTTTCCATGAACCCGTAAGCCACCGTATTAGCCACCCAGTAACGGATGACGTTTAACAAACCCCAAAGTTCACGAAGCAAGCACGAAGGAACTCGATACTCTCATGGTCTAAGGAATTATGCAAACATTAACTATCTCTATCTTATTAACCAGTAAATTGTGACGAATGTATCTCAAGCATAACATCAATTCGGGTTGATTCAACACAAGTGTTCTACCAAAATTGTGCCCTCAAAATTGCCGAGATAGCCATGCCCATGATCAGGGAAACAGGATCATCATGCAATACTTGAGGTAGTATTACAGGCAAGACTGGGAATACATTTAAACGTTTATTATACCACACGTGCAAATGAGTTTCCCTTCGGGCCTCGTTGATATTGCAGACTCGAGAATCATTGCAGTTATGGCATGGATCATAAACATTCATTACAAACTTGGAGATACAAAATAACGGTTATTACTGCCTCTAGGGCATATATCCTACAACAATGATCCTTGCAAGCAATGTGACTAAGCTTTAGGCACGGGATCTTGTATTACGGAACGAGTAAAAGATACATGCCGATAACGAGACTGAACTAGATATGAATATACCGACGATCGAGTCTCGGGCAAGTAACATACCGAAGAACAAAGGGAACAACATACGGGATTGTTTGAATCCTTGACATAGAGGTTCAACCGATAAAGATCATCGTAGAACATCTAGGAACCAATATGGGAATCCAGGTCCCGCTATTGGTTATTGACCGTAGAGGTGTCTCAGTCATGTCTATATGGTTCTCGAACTCGCGGGGTCTGCACACTTAAGGTTCAGTGACGTTTCAGTATAGATGAGTTAGATATGTTTGTGACCGAAGGTTGTTTAGAGTCCCGGATGAGATTCCGGGCATGACGAGGAGCTTCAGAATGGTTTGGAGGTAAAGATTCATATATAGGAAGTTCCGTGATGGTCACCGGAAAAAGTTCGGGCGTCACCGGTAGCATATCGGGGGTGTCGGAAGTGTTCCGGGGGTCCACCAGAAGGGGCCTCCAGCCCTGGAGGGGCCACATGGGCTGAGAGGGGTGTGCACCAGCCCATGGTGGGCTGGGCACAGCTCCCACCTACGCCCATGCGGCTGGTGGGTTGGTGGGAGGGACAACCCTAGGGTTAGCGCCACCTTGCCTTGGGTGGCAAGCCACCCTAGGGCGCCTCCACCCTTGGCCGCCGCCCCAAAGGGGAACCCTAGGGGTTGGGCGCCTATCCCCTCCCCTATATATATGAGAGAGGGAGGAGGGAAGCCACACCTCAAGCCACGGCGCAGCCCTTCCTCCCTCTCCGATAGCCTCTCCTCTAGTAGATTGATTCGGTGACGCTTAGCGAAGCTCTGTCGGATCAACTCCACCACCACCATAGTCATGTCGTCGTTATGCTGGAGAACCCATCTACCTCTCTGCTCCCTCTTGCTAGATCAAGAAGACGGATATCGTCATCGAGATGCACGTGTGCTGAACATGGAGGTGCCATCCTTTCGGCACTTGATCAGGAGTTCGTGGGACGGCTTGCGATTTGGATCACGGAGACATAAGACTACATCAACCATGTTCTTTAATGCTTCCGCTTAGGGATCTACAAGGGTATGTGGATCCAATGTCTCCTCTCGTAGATGCTCATCTCCTAGATTGATCTTGGTGAAGCATAGGAATTTTTTCCCCATGCAATGGTCGCCAACAGTAGCATCATGAGCTAGGTCTATGTGTAGATGAGATCACGAGTAGAACACAAAAGAGTTTGCGGTCGTTGATGCTTAGATTGCTTCATCCCTTGGTCCTATTTTGATTTAGCGGTGTTGTGGGATGAAGCGTCCCGGACTAGCCTTACTCGTACACTTACGAGAGACCGGTTACATCGATTGACGTGTAACTCTGTTGCACAAAGATGGCTGGCGGGTGTCTGTCTCTCCCACTTTAGTTGGATTGGATTCGACAAAGGCGGTCCTTGAGAAGGTTGAAAAGCAATTGAGTATCACCGTTGTGGTTTATGTGTAGGTGAGAATTGTTCTTGCTAGATACCCATAGCATCCACGTAAAACATGCAACAACAATTAGAGGACGTCTAACTTGTTTTTGCAAGGTATGTTGTGATATGATAAGGCCAAACACATGATGAGATATATGTGATGTATGATATGATCATGTTTTGTATAGAATATCATGACTTGCATGTCAATGAGTACGGCAACCGGTAGGAGCCATAGGGATGTCTTTAATTATTGTATGACCTATGTGTCAATCATTAAGCACTATGTAATGCTTTACTTTATCGCTAAGCGGTAGCAATAGTAGTATGAGCATGGTGGGCGCAACAACCCTAACGGTAACACAATGATGGAGATCATTGTGTTATGCCGGTGACGATGGAGATCATGACGGTGCTTTGGAGATGGAGATCGAAAGCACAAGTTCATGGCCATATCATGCCACTTATGATTTGCATGTGATGTTAATCCTTTAATGCACCTTGTTTTGCTTAGAACGATGGTAGCGTTATAAGGTGATCCATCACTTAAATTTCAAGATAAATTGTGTTCTCCCCGAGTGTGCACCATTGCAAAAGTTCATCATGTCGAGACACCACGTGATGATGTAACATCCCAAAATTCCATTTTGGAATGTTATGAATATAGCTATGCATCTATCATCACCATTGCTTGATTGTATGTGTTAGTTGAAATGCCATTTCTGATTTTTCTGAAAGTCCTTTCTACTTTTCCCTATGTTGCTTTCCCTATTTGAAATTTTGGTTAAATGTTCAAAATAAGAGAGGAGTAACATGACACTCCACACCAGGGATTAATTGGTGGATTATTTGAACAAAATAACCAGGGGTTATTTTGAAAATATTTGCAAAAAGGATTTAAAAACAATAGGGCAATTTCTGAAAAATAATATTTTTTTCAAAGTGTTCAAATGACAGAATAGAAATGTTCATTAAATAGCATTTATTATTCTGTTAATTTTGATATATAATACCCCTATATTTAGAGACGATTTGAATGCTTTAAATGTATTTGAATGTCTCTGGAAAATTATTAAAAAGAAACGGTAACCGTTTCCGGTATTAAACGGGCCGGCCCACGGCAGTTACTCGCGAAGTTAATACCGACCGGCCGACCGACGCGGAAACCTCGCTCCCCTCTCGCTGACACTGGGTCCCACCCTGACCGCCCGAAGACCCGCTCGGTCATCACTCTCCTCTCGCCCGACCACGTCGCCGGCCGTTTTCCCCCTCCCGGATCTCTCGCCCCTCTCCTCCCCCGCACTCCCCAGCGCCCTATATAAGCCGGCCACCCTCCGCTCCTCGTTTTCCCCCCCAAATCCCCCTCCTACCTAGCCGGGACGCTGCCAAACGAGCTCGCCGGAGTCCCTGCAACCACCGGATCTTCCCCACCGTCGTGCCCGTCGCTCCACTCTTCCCCTCGCCCCTCCGACCTCACCATTCGACGCAGGACGTCCACCGCAACCGTCTGAACCCCTTCGCTGCCACCCTCGACCACCAGAGACCCCTCCGGCAACGTCCTCAACCACCGGCCGCCGCCACCATCGCCGGAGTCCACCTCCCCTCCGGTAAAAAAATCTTCGGGCTCATCTCCACCCTTGGATCCAAAATCCACGACCCAGATTAGATCAATTTAATCCCCGAAACATTTTCCTTTTCGGTCCGGTCGACCGCCCGCAACCATCCAACACACGCGCCCCCAACCAATAGGATCGTGCCACGTAGCCCCTGGCCGTCCGGTAGATTTTTTCCCTTTTCTGTTTTTGTTTTAGTTAACAGAGTGAATCCAAATTTTGTTTTAGCTATATCTTTTAACCTGTTTAGAGTTTTGAGTTGATTCTTTTTGCAATAGCTCACATTTTTCATGTAGTTTCACCCTGTACTTTTAAATTTCAAATTTGAACTATAAAATTTGAATTTAATCAAATTTGCTCAAAATCTTCAAATCTGAATAACTAGAGTTTGAAAATAGATTTTTATATGATTCTTTTTGCTACTGTTTGATATTACTTAGGACTATATTCATGTTTAGTTTGAGGATTTTCATGATATATTTGATTACTGTTTTACCCAAAAACAGAATCTGTTTATTATTATACTATAGTTTTATAAACTTAATTTTGATTAGTTTGATTTAGAATTTGGTTTTATTTGTTTATTAGGTTCTGTTAGTAAACATTTAGTGTTTTCACTTACTGTTAATAAAAATATAAATTTGCCTAGTTTAATTTCATTTAACATAGGAATCACAACTTCTTTTCAAATAGGCATAATTTGATTAAAACAACTAACTAGTAATAGTTTTGTTTTCAAATAAGTTTTGTATAATTAATTCTGTTTCCTAAGACAAATTTATTTGTAAGTTAGTTTCTGTAAGAACATGTTTTGTTAACAAAATTATAAGTTTAGTTTTACATTCTTTTGTTAATATAACTATAGTTGATTCATATAGTGTTTATCAAAACTTTTATAAACTTTAATAGGGTTTTCCCAACAAACTTAAATTGACTTTGTTTACTTTAATAAAATATGCTATTATTTCTTTGCTGACAACAATTGTCTTGTCATTTCAAAATAGTTTTATTATTGTCAGTAGTGTTTTCATCCCTCACCTTTTGGAAAAACAAAACTTTGTGTGTTTTACTTGCTAGAGACTTTTGTGCATTGTTTGCATAGTTTGTTTAGTACTTCTTTGCTGAATGTTATGAGTACTTATTTTGGTTGTATGCTTATTTGAGTGCATTGTTTGTTTCGTTAGATTATCCGGAGTGCGAAGCTTGTTACTTAGAGTCACTCACGTACGAAGATCATCAATCAGGCAAGTCACTTTGATCATGTTCTACCCATGTTTTATATGCATTAGTTCTACCATCTCCCCAGTTGCATGCAAGATAGGTTAGTTGGAAACTTGGTTACATAGTAGTAGTATCATGTGGTAGATACCCCTCTCAACCCCTTTGACAACATTGGCCCCGGGAAACGTTGTTTTACCTTTTGCTATGCTATTAGTAGACGGGGTTGGTTGTGTGATTCATGAGAGTTGAGAGAGTTAATAATTTCAAGACCTACATAATGATCAAGATTTCAATACTCCAAGTTTTCAACATACCTCTGGGTGGATGATGGTTGAACGGCGCCCTGGAGAAACCAGTGGTTAGCCTAGGTGATGCTGGAGATGGCCAGTATTCACGCGGAAAGGTCCACCCAGGCACAAAGGGATGGATGGGTGCTTCAAGACCCAAGGCTTACCTGCACAGCCACAAGTCATTATGGGCTCTGGCTTGGTTGGATATCGTGGTGACTCTGGACAGGCGGTGCTACGAGAGGTAGAAGAACGGTAGGAAAGGATGGGCACCGTCAGAGTCGCAGGGAAACCCTTTGGAAGACCATGTTTTGGTCATCCGTTTCTCAAACACCCTGAAGTGCGAGAAATCAAACGGAGGCGACCAAATCTTGTGGGGAACGTGTGCAAAACTCTGCAGAGTAGTTAAACCTAATCGATTAGCCGTGTCCACGGTTATGGACGACTTGAGCCAAAGGAATTGGAACTTCCAGAACTCTCAACACAAATAATATGATGATGTGGGTATTTAATAATTTTGGGTATGAGAATTGGTTGGTGGAACCATCTCATTAATCAACCAACTTAGTAATGTTTTGCTTAGCCCCTTTTCTTGATGTAGGAAAAAAATTGGCTTTACGCAAAACTTACCACCCCACCTGCCATATAAGCATATAGACTAGCTGATTATTTTCACACCTCTACTGTGACTTTGCCGGCATATTCCATATGCTGACCTACACGGCTGCAACGTATCATGTTGCAGAGTACTTTTCCGACCAGGAGTGAGGACACGTTCTATGCTCAGTGAGATGCCCTTGGAGTCAGATGGACTCATCTACCTTCGACGCTTCCGCAAGATTTAGATATTCTCATGAGTTGGCCTTTAGCCACTTTATTGTAATTTATATTGTAATAAAGGACTCTATATGAGATTGCGATTAATATAATGCTGTGTGATTTCACTTTGATATATACATTGATGTACCGTGTGTGTACCAGCATGATCTTGGGATGGTACGGAAACACCGGAGACTTGGCCTTTCAGGTCGGGTCGCTACAGATGATCAGGTGTGATAGACTCTACGTTCGCATACAACGGGTGCAAGCCAGTGTTGCACATGTGGAACACTCGGGTTAAACTTCATGAGCCTAGCATGTACAAACATGGCCTCGGAACACAAGAGACCGAAAGGTCGAACATGAGTCATATAATAAATATGATCAACATCATGATTTTCACCATTGAAACCACCTTAACTCACGTGATGATCGGACTTGAGTTGGTGAATTTGGATCATGTATCACTCAGATGACCTGAGGGATTTCAATTTGAGTGGGAGATTTAATAATTTTATTACCTAAACTCAGTATCTTGAACAATAGTCTTAGTAACCTTTGCTTATTTATGTTGTAGATCAATGGCTCGCTTTGTGTTCCAAGAGAAAGCTAAGTTGAAATATGATGGAAGTAACTTTGTGGAATGGGCCCATAATCTGAGGATTATCCTCACGGCTTCCCAGAAGGCTTATGTCCTTAATGCACCGCTTGGTGACCCACCCACTCTCGTGTCATCGGAACACATTAAGAACGCTTGGGAGGCACGTTCTAGAGATTACTCAATAGTTCAGTGTGTAATGTTCTATGGCTTAGAACCGGGACTTCAAAGAAGTTTTGAACGTCATGGAGCATATGAGATGTTCCTGGAGTTGGAGTTTATATTTATGAAGAATGCCCGGATCGAGAGGTATGAGACCTCTGATAAGTTCTATGCTTGCAAGATGGAGGAGAACGGATATATCAGTGAACATATACTCAGAATGTCTGGGTATTAGACCCATCTGGCAGAGTTAGGGATGCCCCTTCCGCTAGAGGCGATCACTGACAGAGTTCTTCAATCATTGCCACCTAGCTACAAGAGCTTCGTGCTAAACTATAACATGCATGGGATGCACAGGTCAGTCACCGAGGTGTTTGCGATGCGGAAAGTCGCTAAGTGTGAAATCTAGAAAGAACATCAAGTGTTGATGGTCAATAAAACCACTAGTTTCAAGAAGAGTGGCAAGGTCAAGAAGGGTAGTTCCAAGAAGGGTGGCAAAGCAGTTGCCCCTCCCGTGAAGAAATCCAAGGCTGGACCCAAGCCAGAAACTGAGTGCTTTCATTGCAAGGGAACTGGACACTAGAAGCGGAACTGCCCCAAGTACTTGGCCGACAAGAAGGCGGCCAACACCAAACAAGGTATATATGATATACATGTTATTGATGTGTACCTTACCAACTCTCTATGTAGTACCTAGGTATTTGATACCGGTTCGGTTGCTCACATTTGCAACTCAAAATAGGAGCTACGAAATAGACGGAGGCTGGCGAAGGACGAAGTGACGATGTGCGTGGGAAATGGTTCCAAGGTTGATGTGATCGTCGTTGGCACGCTCGCTCTTTGATTACCATCGGGATTAGTGATGAACCTGAATAATTTTTATTTAGTGCGTGCGTTAAGCATGAACATTATGTTTGGATCTTGTTTATTGCGAAATGGTTACTCATTTAAATTAGAGAATAATGATTGTTCTATTTATATGAGTAATATCTTTTATGGTCATGCACCCAATGTGAGGGGATTATTCATATTGAATCTCGATAGTAATGACACACATGTTCATAACATTGATGCCAAAAGAGGTAGAGTTGATAATGATAGTACCACTTTCTTGTGGCACTATCGTTTAGGTCATATTGGTGTAAAACACATGAATAAGCTCCTTGCTGATGGACTTTTGGAGTCACTTGATTTTGAATCACTTGACATATGTGAACCATGCCTCTTGGGCAAGATGACTAGAACCCTGTTCTCTTGAACAATGGAATGGGCAAGTGACTTGTTGGAAATCATACATAATGATGTGTGAGGAACGATGAGCGTTGAGGAGCATGGTGGATATCGTTATTTTGTCACCTTCACTGATGACTTAAGTAGATATGGGTATATTTACTTAATGAAACACAAGTCTGAAACGTTTGAAAAGTTCAAGCAATTTCAGAGTGAAGTTGAGAATCATCGTAACAAGAAGATTAAATTCCGACGATCTGATCAAGAAGGAGAATATTTGAGTTATGAGTTTGGTAGGCACTTAAGACAATGTGGAATGTTTCACAATTGACACTGCGTGGAACACCACAGCGTAATGGTGTGTCCGAACGTCGTAATCGAACCTTATTAGATATGATGCGTTCCATGATGTCTCTTGTCGATTAGCCACTATCGTTTTGGGGTTATGCATTAGAGACAACTGCATTCACTTTAAATAGGGCACCATCGAAATCCGTTGAGACGACGCCATATGAACTGTGGTTTTGCAAGAAGCCAAAGTTCTTGTTTCTGAAAGTTTGGGATGTGATGCTTATGTCAAAAAGCTTCAGCCTGAAAAGCTGGAACCCAAAGCGGAAAAATGTGTCTTCATAGGATACCCAAAAGAGATAGTTGGGTATACCTTCTATCTCAGATCCGAAGGAAAAGTGTTTGTTCCTAAAAACGGAACATTTCTTGAGAAAGAGTTTCTCTCGAAAGAATTGAGTGGGAGGAAGATAGAACTTGATGAGGTTGTTGAACCTTTGATTCAACCAGAGAGTAGCGCAGCAAAGAAAGATGTTTCTATGGAGCCTATGGCAGTTGAAGAGGAAGTTAATGATTATGATAATGAAGCTTCAGATCAAGTTGCTATTGAACCTCGTAGGTCGACAAGGGCACGTACTGCTCGTGAGTGGTACGGCAACCCTGTCTTAGAGGTCATGTTGTTAGACAATGATGAACCTACGATCTATGGAGAAGCGATGTGGGCCCGGATTCCGAGAAATAGTTAGAGGCCATGAAATTTGAGATGGGATCCATGTATGAAAACAAAGTGTGGACTTTGGAAGTATTACCTGAAGGGCGAAGGGCCATTCAGAACAAATGGATCTTTAAGAGTAAGGCGGACGCAGACGGTATTTTCACCGTCTATAAAGCTCGACTTGTGGCAAAAGGTTTTTTACAAGTTCAAGGAGTTGACTACAAATAGACCTTCTCACTCGTAGCGATGCTTAAGTCTGCTAGAATCATGTTAGCAATAGTTGTATATTTGGGCTATTAAATTTGGCAGATGGATGTCAAAACAGCGTTCCTTAATGGTTTCCTTAAGGAAGAGTTGTATATGATACAACCGGAAGGTTTTGTCGATCCAGAGAATGCTGACAAAGTTTGCAAACTCCAGCGATCCATTTATGGACAGGTGCAAGCATCTCAGAGTTGGAATCTGCACTTTGATGAGGTGATCAAAGCGTTCGGGTTTATACAAGTTTACGGAGAAGCTTGTATTTAAAATAAAGTGAGTGGGAGATCTGTAGTATTTCTAATATTATATGTGGATGACATATTGCTGATTGGAAACAATATAGAAATGCTGGAAAGCGTGAAGGAATATTTGAGCAAGAGTTTTTCAATGAAGGACCTAGGAGAAGTTGCTTTCATATTAGGCATTAAGATCTATAGAGATAGATTGAGACGCTTAATAAGACTTTCACAGAGCACATACCTTGATAAAGTTCTGAAGAAGTTCAAAATGGATCAGTCCAAGAAGGGGTTCTTACCTGTGTGTGAATTTGAATAAGGCTCAATGCCCAGTGACTGCAGAAGATAGAGAAAAGATGAGTGTCATCGCCTATGCTTTAGCCATAGGCTCTATCATGTATGCAATGATGTGCACAAGACCCGATGTCAGCCTTGCCATAAGTATGGCCGGAAGGTTTCATCGTGATCCAGGAATGGAGCACTGGACGACGGTCAAGAATATCCTTAAGTACCTGAAAAGGACTAAAGAAATGTTTCTCGTTTATGGAGGTGATCAAGAGCTCGTTGTAAAGGGTTACGTCGATGCAAGCTTTTACACGGATCCGGGTGACTCTAAGTCGCAAATTGAATACTATTTATTCTCATTGGGGGAGCGGTAAGCTGGTGCAGTTCCAAGCAAAGCATGGTAGCCGATTCTACATACGAAGTGAAGTACATCGCAGCCTCGGAGGCAACGAAGGAAGGTGTCTGGATGAAAGAATTCATAACATATCTTCGAGTAGTGCCCAGTGCACTGAATCCAATGGCTTTGTTCTGTCACAACACTGGTTCCATTGCTCTAGCCAAGGAACCAAGGTTTCACAAGAGGACCAGACACATAAAGCGGCGCTTCAATTCCATCCACGATCACATCAAGGAGGAGGACATAAATATTTGCAAAGTGCACACGGATTGAATATTGCAGACCCGTTGACTAAACCTCTTCCAATGGCTAAACATGATCGACACCAAAACTGCATGGGTGTTCGATTCATTACAATGTAAATTACATAGTGATGTGAGCTAGATTATTGACTCTAGTACAAGTGGGAGAATGTTGGAAATATACCCTAGAGGAAATAAATAAAGTGTTTATTATTATATTTCCTTGTTCATGATAATTTTTTATTGTCCATGCTATAATTGTGTTGGTTGGAAACTAAATACATGCGTGGGCATAAAGACAACACTATGTCCCTAGTATGCCTCTAGCAGACTAGCTCGTTAACCAAAGATGGTTAAGGTTTGCTAGCCATGGACATGAGATGTCATTTGATAACGGGATCACATCATTGGGAGAATGATGTGATGGACAAGACCCAAACTACAAACGTAGCATATGATCGTGTCAGTTTATTGCTATGGTTTTTTGCATGTCAAGTATCTGTTCCTATGACCATGAGATCATGCAACACACTGATGCCGGAGGAGTACCTTGTGTGTATCAAATGTTGCAACATAACTGGGTGACTACAAAGATGCTGTACAGGTATCTCCGAGGGTGTGTGTTGAGTTGGCATGGATCAACACTAGGATTTATTGCTTTGTGTGATGGAGAGGTATCTCAGGGCCCACTCGGTAATACAACATCACAATGAGCCTTGCAAGAAATGTGACTAAGTGTTAGCCACAAGATCTTGTATTAGAAACGAGTAAAAGAGACTTGCCGGTAACGAGACTAAACTAGGTATGAAGATACCGACGATCGAGTCTCGGGCAAGTAACATACAGAAAAACAAAGGGAACAACATACGGGATTGTCTGAATCGTTGACATAGAGGTTCGACCGATAAAGATCTTCGTAGAACATGTAGGAAACAATATGGGCATCCGGGTCCCGCTATTGGTTATCGACCGTAGAGGTGTCTCGGTCTGTCTACATGGTTCTCGAACCCACAGGGTCTGCACACTTAAGGTTCGGTGACATTTCGGTATAGATGAGTTATGTATGTTGGTGACCGAAGGTTGTTCATAGTCCCGGATTAGACCCGAACGTGACGAGTAGCTCCGGAATGGTCCGGAGGTAAAGATTCATATATAGGAAGTTCCATGATGGTCACTGGAAAAGTTTGGGCGTCACCGGTAGCATGTCGGGGGTGTCCGAAGTGTTCCGAGGGTCCACCGGAAGGGGCGTCCTACCCCGGAGGGGCCACATGGGCTGACAGGGGTGCGCACCAGCCCTGGTGGGCTGGGCGTAGCTCCCACCTAGGCCCATGCGGCTAGGGGTTGGTGGGAGGGCCAACCATAGGGTTGGTGCCACCTTGCCTTGGGTGGCAAGCCACCCTAGGGCACCTCCACCCTTGGCCGCCACCCCAAAGGGGAACCCTAGGGGTTGGGTACCTCTCCCCTCCCCCTATATATATGAGAAAGGGAGGAGGGCAGCCACACCTCAAGCCATGGCGCAGCCCGTCCTCCCTCTCCGATAGCCTCTCCTCTAGTAGATTGATTCAGTGACACTTAGCGAAGCTCTATCGGATCAACTGCACCACCACCGTCGTCACGCCGTCGTGCTGCCGGAGAACCCATCTACCTCTCCACTCCCTCTTGCTGAATCAAGAAGACGGAGATCGTCATCAAGCTACACGTGTACTGAATGCGGAGGTGTCGTTCGTTCGGCACTTGATCGGGAGTTCATGGGACGGCTTGCGATTTGGATCGCGGAGACGTACGACTACATCAATCGCGTTCTTTAACGCTGTCGCTTAGCGATCTAAAGGGGTATCTGGATCTAATTTCTCCTCTCGTAGATGCTCATCTCCTAGATTGATTTTGGTGAAGCGAAGGAATTTTTTTGTTTCCCAGGCAACGTTCCCCAACATGTTGGAGATGGCATGGATGGACGCATGGCTCGGAACCATGCGGAAGAATCGTCTTCGTCCTTGGATGAAGAAGAGGAGGAGGAAGATGATGGATGATTTTGCGTATGTGTTGTGTATGAACTTTTATATTTGTCATGATCTTTGTTGGAAAGCTATTAAACTATGACATATTATTAAACTATGCTAAAAGTCGGTCGAATGCATATTTTTTAAACGTTTGAAAAAATATACTGCCTGGTGCTCGCATGTGCCCGCCAGACAAGCGAGCGCTCGTGCTGGCTGCTCGCGCGGCATCGTCACGCCCTTTTTTCTAGCGCCTGCTGAAGTGGGCGCCTTGCTGCGCGCAAAAAATGAATTTCGGTGTTGCAAAAGGCTTTTAATCGTGCCGTGCCATTACGCGTCTGTTGGAGTTGCTCTTAGTTCGTCGCTTCTATACTGCGTGTATTGTGAATTTGTGATGCCCTTTGTTTAAAACAATACGCACGTAACACACACGCACGCACGCAACACACGAACACGATTGATGGCAATTGGTGCGATTTTCATTGCTTTTGATCAATTGATCTGATGACTACAACATGGAGCCATCGGCCATGCATGCATGTACTAATCTAGTACAAGTACATAGTACATGGCCGTGATTAACTCCAACATTCCGAAGACCCTAGCTCTCGAAGATGTCGGTCGACATCTTCTTGATACTCTTCACAGCAATGCGCACAGTTCGAGGGAACTGTCCGTGGTAGATCACTTCAATGTAGCCAGCTTCATCTGCGTCGGAGAAGACGACGGTGCTGCGCCAGAGGACGAGCCTCTTACCCGTCGGCCGCAGGGTCCCTACGCGCGTGCGCACCTTCACGGTCATGCCTGGGATTGTGATTGTAGAGAAGCGAAAGAGGGATTCAATGGCGAGAAATTGTGGTTGTGGAGGGGATGGAGGAACGAAAGATCTAAGCACACAAGCAAGCGATAGATGGAGTCGGGTTAGCTTATATCTACCTTGACACAGCCGAGTTGCTTGCGGAGAGAAAATCATAGGAAGTAAGCACGGAATTGGAACTAGTTGGAGCAATTAGTTTGATGAGTTCATGCAGTCCGCCACCATGGCGGACCGTGATGGTCACGCAAGATCTCCACGCGGCACCAGAAGTCCTCTACGCCGGCGACGCCCGCACTCCGCCTAGAGGCCGACGATGATGCACGCCTGAGACCCTACCTCCTATTTCAGCAACGATGCCGGAAAGACAGAGCAGCATAGCTGTCCTAGAGCACGCATGGATGGCACAGCCTCCCGTTCGCGCCACGATGCGGCACCACCAGCCTCCCGTTCCCATCGGAACTACTTTCTGTTGCGGCCCTCTCGACGACGGCGTCGCCACACCGCGTCGAGACGCCAGCGAGGATGACCGCCGGGAGCGCTCGCGCATGCCATCACGCACGCGGCACCACGAGTCCTCTATGCCGACCACACCAGAACTGCGCATAGAAGCTGGCGACGATGCCCGCCGGAAGCCCGGGCGGAGGGCCACTTGATAGCATCCGCTACCTGCTGTTTCGGTAACCACATTGGAGTAGCACCAGCTCCGCGACACGCCGGGGATGGCCAAGCCAGCCGAGAGCGCGCACGGTCACCTGACGCCCTCTGCCTCCCATTAGCGTCACGATGCGACACCACCAGCCGGAGCGGTCGTCTAGAAATAGTTCCGGCCGCCTGCACCGCCTCACCCCTCTTCGGCCGGCTCAAACTCTTCCGAAAGGGTATCCGCTGCATCCCATTATCCCAGCTCAGCCTGGACGTGGCGAGCGGGCTTTTGGCCCGGCTTGCAGCCCGCTACGGACCGGACCAAACGGTCCTGGCCCATTGACAAAAATGGCCGGTCCAGTCTGCAGAAACAGGCCCGAAATAAGTCGATCTTGTCCTGTTTTTGACCGGGCTTGCTCGGTCGGACCGAGATACTTGCCCAGGCACATAGCCCAGCAGTGTATTCTAGCGATAGCGAGTCGCTACGCTGGGGCAAGCCCCAAGCCCCCACCCTACATTTCCCGATCCCCTTTCCTTCGAGCCGCTGCCTACCTTAGCTGCAGGGAGAGCCGCCTCCGTCGACAGCCGTTACCGTTGTCGACCACCTGTAGCTCCTCCTATTGTCGTCGTCTCGTCGACCACCACCTCCTCGTTTGCATCTACATGCGGGGGAATGGGGAGTGGAGGAGCCGAGGAGAGAGCACCACGGCTATAGGGATGCACCTGCACGCCGACGTCGAGACGTCGACTGTCGTCGTCTCCACCTGCCCATCGCCGACCACCTCCTCCCGCCGGCTGGCCGTTGTTGACCACAAAGCTGGAGGGCGTGGGGGACGTAGCAGCTGCACCCTGCACCTGCACGCCGATGCCATCAGTTGTTAATTCTGCACTTCCTCTGATCTTTCTTCAGTTGGTAATTTTCGAGTTTGCAAACTTGCTTATTTTTTGTCCATTTGAACCTCTTTTGCAACCTAATGATCTATGTGTTCAAATTTACTATCAAAGTGTTCTAAAACAGGTCCCATCTCACTCCCAGGCACGAACTGCAGCCGGTCCATTCGGTCCCATCGGTCCTCACCGAGCTGAGCTGCAGCCGTTCCGGTTCAAAGAAACAGGACCGTAGGTAACCTTGGTCCGGTCTGGGCCGGGCCAGCCGCGGCCGGTCCAAAGCAAGGCTCGGTCAGGGACCGAGCCACACCGGACTGTGTCCACCCTTAGTCCCAACACAACATGGTAGCACCGGCCGGTGCCACACGTGGTCACGAGGAGAAGCGGAGCAGGTCACTTGCTCAGTGTCTGTGGTTCATGTCACATTCGCAAGTGTAGATCATAGATCAACCACGAGAAGGGTCTCACGACTATCATCTTTGGCATTGCCAGAACTACTCCCTCCATCCATCCGCGAATAAGTGTACATTCAGCTTTTGATCTAAGTTAAAGTTTTAAAACATTGACCAACTATATAGAAAAAATTAATAACATATATGACATTCAATTGATATATCATGGTAGTCAAGACTCAAGACTACCGAATTTATGCTTTGCATGCCCTAACTCCAGCGCATCTGGCCCCCGTGTCGCTCCCTCCCCGGGGCAACACGGGCGGTGGCTCGCGCCCCACAGCCTCTCCCCTCCCGCCTTCTTCTCCCCCTCGCCGTCACCGGTGGCCTCCGGCAGGCAAAGCCTGCATGGAGCCGCCGGCGGTGGGGCGCTCGCTAGTTGTCGCTCACTCGTGGGATGGGTATACGGCGTGTGGTCGGCGGCTGACCGGCGCTTGGCTCCGGGGCAGCGTCCTGGCTGGCGGTGGTGGAGGTCTCCGGTGCGTGGCGGGGGATCTGGCTGAGGTGGTGGGTGCACCGCTGCAGGCGAGCGGTCACGGTCGTCGTGCCCGTGCGGACCCGATCTGGACCCTCGCGAGCTGTGGCCGACGCGGACAGTGTTACTAGGATGGAGGGAGGCTCGGCTCCCGGTTGCACGTCCTAGAGGGGCCTTTGTTGTGTTCCTCCAGCTTGGTGCCGTGGTGGTGCCGGCTGGTGGTTCAGCTGACGGATTGCGGATCTGGCAGCTCGTCTGACAAGTTGGGATGGGGTCGCGGCCCGCCCTTCCTTCTAGGGTCCTCGCTGGCTGTGAAGCGGGCGGTCGGCGGTGGTGGTCGTCTCCTCAATCGGAGGTGGTCGGCTTGAGGCTGGATGGTCAGATCTTGAGATCCGCCATCTAGTTTCGGCTGTGAGTAAGGAAGACATAGTTGCCGGTGAAAACCGAGCCGATAGCACGCGATGGCGGCGTTCTGCATTGTTACCTTGATGAAGGCATCGTCATGTAACTACTATCGACACACTTGTGTTGTTCCGGGTGAAACCCTAGGACCTGGTCTTCCATATCGGACGATGGTGGTACTGCGGTGTCATTATCTCTCTTGGGAGCATCGTCTGTGGAGCGGCTTCGTCTTGCATGGAGCTTTTGGTGGAGATGTGAAGTCATGCGTGGCCGACAAGTGCTACGCCGTGTCATGCCTAGTCGGCAAGTGCTACGCATGACAGATCTTCCAGAATCTTCGCATCTGGATGGACAAGCATGGGGCGGTGGCGTCGTTGGGCGCCATGGTGGCATCGACGGATGGTTAGACTGGCAAGGACGATACAGATCTCTCTCCTGAAGATGGGTTAGCGGCCCGATGATGATGGCGGCGTCTAAAACGTGTGCAGTTTGTGTACGCTTTAGGTCTGCTGCATCATCTGTGGGTTTTGATACGTTATGTGGATGGATCGGCGACAACACCGTTTTTAGATATGGGGAGTGAGAGCACTCCACATTATCGAGTTTTGTAGGTGTGAGTGGTGGCTTCGGATGGTTTGATGTATGTTCTTGTTAGACCTATGTTGCATAATTAATAAAGATGGTTGTATGCATCGATTGATGCAGAGGCCGAGGGTTTTAACCTCCTTTTCCAAAAATATTAAATTGATATATCATGAAACTACATTTCAAAATGGTCTACTTGTTGGAAATATGCACTAGATGCAATAATAAAATGGTTATTAATATATTTCCTTGTTCATGATAATTGTCTATTGTTCATGCTATAATTGTATTAACCGGAAATCGTAATACATGTGTGTATACATAAACCACTCCATGTCCCTTGTGAGCATCTAGTTGACTAGCTCGTTGATCAATTGATGGGCATGGTTTCTTGGCCATGGACATTGGATGTCGTTGATAACGGGATCACATCATTAGGAGAATGATGTGATGGACCAGACCCAATCATAAACATAGCACAAGATCGTGTAGTTCGTCTCCTAGAGCTTTTCTAATATCAAGTAGCATTTCCTTAGACCATGAGATTGTGCAACTCCCAGATACCTTTAGAATTCTTTGGTTGTATCAAACGACACAACGTAACTAGGTGACTATAAAGGTGCACTACAGGTGTCTCCGAAATGTTTGTTGGGTTGGCACGAATCGAGACTAGGATTTTTCACTCCGTGTGACAGAGAGGTATCTCTGGGCCCACTCAGTAATACATCATCATAATGAGCTCAATGTGACTAAGGAGTTAGTCACGGGACCATGTGTTACGGAACAAGTAAAGAGACTTGCCGGTAAAGAGATTGAACAGGGTATAGGGATACCGATGATCGAATCTCGGGCAAGTAACATACCGATGGACAAAGGGAATTGTATACGGGATTAATAGAATCCCCGACATCATGGTTCATCTGATGAGATCATCATGGAACATGTGGGAGCCAATATGGGTATCCAGATCCTGCTATTGGTTATTGGCTGGAGAGGTGTCTCGGCCATGACTGCATGGTTCCACAACTTTCGGTGACGCTAGAGTTGTAATGGGAATTGTATGAGGTTACCGAAAGTTGTTTGGAGTCCCGTATGAGATCCCGAACACCACGAGGAGTTCTGCAATGGTCCGCAGGTGAAGATTTATATATGGGAAGTCCAGTTTCAGTCACTGGAAAGGTTTCGGGGTTTATCGGTATTGTAGCGGGACCACCGAAGGGGTTCCGAGGGTCCACCGGGAGGGTCCACCTGCCTCGGAGGACCTAATGGGATGTAGTTGAGGGTGCCTCCCACCTAACTTGGGGGGCAAGTCCCCCCTTGGCCGTCGCCCCACCCTAGATTGGATCTAGGGGACCGGGTGTTGGAAATATGCCCTAGATGCAATAAGAAATTAGTTATTATCATATTTCCTTGTTCATGATAATCGCTTATTATCCATGCTAGAATTGTATTGATCGGAAACTCAGATACATGTGTGGATACATAGACAACACCATGTCCCTAGTATGCCTCTAGTAGACTGGCTCGTTGATCAAACATGGTTAAGGTTTCCTAGCCATGGACATGAGATGTCATTTTATAATGGGATCACATCATTAGGAGAATGATGTGATGGACAAGACCCAAACTATAAAACGTAGCATATGATCGTGTCAATTTATTGCTACTGTTTTGTGCATGTCAAGTATCTGTTCCTATGACCATGAGATCATGCAACTCACTGACAGCGGAGGATTACCTTGTGTGTATCAAACGTTGCAACGTAACTGGGTGACTATAAAGGTACTGTACAGGTATCTCCGAGGGTGTCTTTTGGGTTGGCATGGATCGAGACTGCGATTTGTTACTCCGTGTGACGGAGAGGTATCTCAGGGCCCACTCGGTAATACAACATCACAATAAGCCTTGCAAGCAATGTGACTATGTGTTAGCCACGGGATCTTGTATTACGGAACGAGTAAAGAGACTTGCCGGTAACGAGGATGAACTAGGTATGGAGATACCGACGATCGAATCTCGAGCAAGGAGCATACCGAAGAACAAAGGGAACATCATACGGGATTAACTGAATCCTTGACATAGAGGTTCGACTGATAAAGATCTTCATAGAATATGTGGGAATCAATATGGGCATCCACATCCGCTATTGGTTATTGACCGTAGGGTGTCTCGGTCATGTCTACATAGTTCTCGAACCCGCAGGGTCTGCACACTTAAGGTTCGGTGACGTTTCAGTAGTATAGAGTTATGTATGGTGGTGACCGAAGGTTTTTCGGAGTCCCGGATGAGATCCCACATGTCACGAGGAGCTCCAGAATGTTCCAGAGGTAAATATTGATATATAGGAAGTCCTATTTTGGTCACCGGAAAAGTTTCGGGCTCATCGGTAGTGTACCGCGAGTGCCGATAGTGTATCGGGGGACCATCGGGAGGGGTATTTCGACCCAAGAGGCTACATGGGCTGTGGGAGGATAAATACCATACCTTAGTGGGATGGTGGAAGTACCACAAAGGGCCCATGCGGCCAGGAGGAAAAGCCCAAAGAGAAAAAGATGGAAAAAGGCAAAAAAGGCTAAATAAGGAAGGAGTCCTAGTCCTACTAGGATTGGAGGAGGATTCCTCCTCTCCTCCTTGTGCGCCAAGATCAAAGAGCTGGCCCCTTGTGCGCTAGCCTCCTCGTCATATATATACTAGAGGTTTTAGGGTTTTTGCACAAGATTTTCAGTCCCGTGCTACCCTCTCCTCTAGTGAATAGTTTCTCCTCTAGATCGGTTTTCTGCAATGCTTAGGCGAAGCCCTGCCGGAGTGTAACATTCCAAAATTCCATTTTGGAATGTTATGATTATAGCTATGCATCTAGCAGCATCATTGCTTGAATGTTTGTGTTTGTTGAAATGTCTCTTCTGGATTTCAGAAAGTCCTTTCTACTTTTCCCTAAGTTGCTTTCACCTATTTGAAATTTTGGTTAAAAGTTCAAATAAGAGAGGAGGAACATGACACTCCACACCAGGGACTAATTGGTGATATATTTGAACAATAATAACCAGGGGTTATTTTGAAAATATTTGCAAAAAGGGTTTAAAAACAATTAGGCAATTTCTGAATTTTTTTTTTCAAAGTGTTCAAATGACAGAATAGAAATGTTCATTAAATAGCATTTATTATTCTTTTAATTTTGATATATAATACCCCTATATTTAGAGACGATTTGAATGCTTTAAAAGCTTTTGAATGTCTCTGGAATATTATTAAAAAGAAACGGTAACCGTTTCCGGTATTTAACGGGCCGGCCCACCGGCTTTAAAAGCCGAGACCGTTACCGGTCGGCCGACCGAGCGCATTCACTTCCCTCTCTCTCACTGCAACCGGACCCCACCCAACCGACCGTTGCCCGAAACGGTCGTCTTCTCCTTCCCCGCGCGCGCCGGACCCGACTCGCCGACCGTTTCCCCCTTACCGGATCTCTCCTCTCTCTCCTCCTCCGCACCCCCGAGCACCTATATAAGGGCGCTGCTTCCCCGCATCCATTTCCCCCCAAGCCCCCTCTCTCTCTCGCCGAGGAGACCGCGCAATTGCTCGCCGGACTAGCGCCACCACCGAATCTCGCCGTCGAGCGTAGCCACCGTCTCCGTCCACCGTTCGCCCCACCATTGCCACCAATCGACTCCGGAGAACCGTCGCCGTCGCCCGGACCACTTCCCTGTCTTCCCGGACCACCGGAGCGCCTCGCCGTCGCATTCGCCGCTACCGGACTCGCCGGAGAACCCCGACGCCGGCGACTCTTAACACTGTGAGCATCCCCACTCGTTCGATCTGGAATCGACGTTCCAGATTAGATCGGATTTAATCCGAACCGGTATCCTTTACCGATCGGTCGCCCGCCCGAAATCCTCGAGCACACACCCCCCCTTAGCCAATCGGACAGCGCCACGTAGCCCCCTGACCGTCGCAAATCATTTTCCTTTTTCAGTTTTTGTTTTAATTAACAGAATGTTTTCAAATTTTGTTTTGCTTATAACTTTTAATCTATTTAGTGTTTGAGTTGATTCTTTTTGCAATAGCTCACAATTTTCATGTAGTTTCACCCTGTACTTTTAAATTTCAAATTTGAACTATAAAATTTGAATTTAATCAAATTTGCTTAAAATCTTCAAATCTGACTAACTAGAGTTTGAAAACAGATTTTGACATGAATCTTTTTGCTACTGTTTGGTATTAGTTAGGACTACCTTCATGCTTAGTTTGAAGATATTTAGGATATATTTGATTAATGTTTTAACCAAAAAAGAATCTGCTTAGTATTACAATATAGTTTTATATACTTAATTTTAATTAGTTTGATTTTAGAATTTGGTTTTATTTGTTTATTAGGTTCTGTTAGTAAACATTTAGTGTTTTCACTCACTGATAATAAAAATATAAATTTGCTTAGTTTAATTTTATTTAACATAGGAATCACAACTTCTTTTCAAATAGGCATAATTTGATTAAAACAACTAACTAGTAATAGTTTTGTTTTCAAACAAAGTTTTGTATATTTTAATTCTGTTTTCTAAGACAGATTTAATTGTAAATTATTTTCTGTTAAGAACATGTTTTACAAATAAATAATAAGTTTAGTTTTTCATTCTTTTGTTAATATAACTATAGTTGATTCATATAGTATTTATCACAAACTTGTATAAACTTTACTAAACTTTTCCCAACAAACTTAAATTGATTTTATTCTGTTTATTAATAAAATATTCTATTGTTTCCTTGCTGACAACAATTGTTTTGTTATTACAAAATAGTTTTATTATGATAGTAGTGTTTTATCAATCACCTCCTAGAAAACAAAACTTTGTGTGTTTTCTTACTTGAGATTTGTGCATTGTTTTGTCTTGATTGTTTACTAGTTCTTGGTTGATGTTTGTGAGTTACAATATTTTGTTGTATGCTTATTGAGTGCTTGTCTGCTTCGTTAGATTATCCGGAGTGCGAAGCTTGTTACTTAGAGTCACTCACGTACGAAGATCATCAATCAGGCAAGTCACTTTGACCATGTTTACCCATGTTTTATATGCATTAGTTCTACCATCTCCCCAATTTCATGCAAGATAGGTTAGTTGGAAACTTGGTTACATTGTAGTAGTATCATGTGGTAGGTACCCCCCCCCCTCAACCTCTTGACACATTGGCCCCGGGAAACGTTGTTTTACCTTTTGCTATGCTAATAGTAGACGGGGTTGGTTGTGTGATTCATGAGAGTTGAGAGAGTTAATAATTTCAAGACCTACATAATGATCAAGATTTAAGACTCCGAGTTTTCAACATACCTCTGGGTGGATGATGGTTGAACGGCACCCTGGAGAAACCAGTGGATTTGCCTAGGTGATGCTGGAGATGGCCAATATTCACGCGGAAAGGTCCACCTAGGCACAAAGAGAAGGATGGGTGCTTCAAAACCCAAGGCTTACCTGCACAGCCACAAGTCATTATGGGCTCTGGCTTGGTTGGATATCGTGGTGACCCTGGACAGGCGGTGCTACGAGAGGTAGAAGAACGGTAGGAAAGGATGGGCACCGACAGAGTCGCAGGGAAACCCTTTGGAAGACCATGTTTTGGTCATCCGTTTCTCAAACACTCTGAAGTGCGAGAAATCAAACGGAGGCGACCAAATCTTGTGGGGAACGTGTGCAAAACTCTGCAGAGTACTTAAACCTAATCGATTAGCCATGTCCACGGTCATGGACGACTTGAGCCAAAGGAATTGAAACTTCCGGAACTCTCAACACAATTAATATGATGATGTGGGTATTAACAATTTTGGGTATGAGAATTGGTTGGTGGAACCATCTCATTAATCAACCAACTTAGTAATATTTTGCTTAGCCCCTCTCTTGATGTAGGAAAAACTTGGCTTTACGCAAAAACTTACACCACCACCTGCCATATAAGCATATAGACTAGATGATTATTTTTCACCCCTCTCTTGTGACTTTGCCGGCATATTCCATATGCTGACCTACACGGCTGCAACGTATCATGTTGCAGAGTATTTTTCCGACCAGGAGTGAGGACGCGTTCTATGCTCAGTGAGATGCCCTTGGAGTCAGATGGACTCATCTACCTTCGACGCTTCCGCAAGATTTAGATATTCTCATGAGTTGGCCTTTGGCCACTTTATTGTAATATTTATTGTAATAAAGGACTCGATATGAGATTTCGATTAATATAATGTTGTGTAATTTCCCTTTGATATATACATTGATGTACCGTGTGTGTACCAGCATGATCTTGGGATGGTACGGAAACACCGGAGACTTGACCTTTCAGGTCGGGTCGTTACACGGAGTAAATCCACCACCATCATCGCAACACCGTCGCGCTGCCGAAGAAATCTTCTACCTCTCCACTCCCTCTTGCTGTATCAAGCTGTACGTGTGCGGAGATCGTCATCGAGCTGTACGTGTGCGGAGATCGTCATCGAGCTGTACGCTCCCTCTTCTACCTCTCCATCCCACGAACTCATCACGATCTGTCCCGCGATCTCATCACAACTTGTCTCGCGATCTTGATCATGGTCCTTCCGATCTAAGCGCCAAACAACGACGCCTCCGCGTTCAACACACGTGCAGCCCAGTGACGTCTCCTATGCCTTGATCCAGCAAGGAGGAAGGACAGGTTGAGGGAGAGCTCCGGAAGCACAACGCGTGGTGACGGTGGAGCTGCGTGGTCTTCGGCAGGGCTTCGCCAAGCACAACGGAGAACGAGGAGAGGGAGGAGTAGGGCTGCGCCGTGGGAGAGAGAGATGCGTGTCCTCGGCAGCCCCAAGGGCACCTCGATTTATAGGAGGAGGAGGAGGGAGGGATTCTCCCTAGGGTGGTGCGGCAGCCCCTAGATCCCATATGGCCGGCGGCCACAGAGGAAGAGGGGTGCGGCTGCCCTAGGGTGGGCCTTAGGGCCCATCTACCCTAGGGTTTGCCAACCTCCCACCTTTAGTTGCACCTTGGGCCCTTGTGGGGGAGCACCAGCCCACCTAGGGACTGGTTCCCTCCCACTTGGGTCCCATGCAGCCCTCTGGTGCTGGTGTCCCCACTTGGTGGACCCCCGGAACCCTTCCGGTGGTCCTGGTATGTTACTGGTAATCCCTGAAACACTTCTGGTGACCAAAACCTCAGTTCCTATATATGAATCTTTACCTCCGGACCATTCTGAAGCTCCTCGCGACGTCCAGGAACTCATCCGGGACTCCAAACAACCTTTGGTAACCACGTACACTATTTCCCTATAACCCTAGCGTCATCAAACCTTAAGTGTGTAGACCGTATGGGTTCGGGAGACACGTAGACATGAACGAGACACCTCTCCGGTCAATAACCAACAGCAGGATCTGGATACACATGTTAGCTCCCACATGCTCCATGATGATCTCATTGGATGAACCACGATGTCGGGGATTCAATCAACCCCATATACAATTCCCTTTGTCTACCGGTACGATACTTGCCCGAGATTCGATCATTGGTATCCCTGTACCTTGCTCAATCTCGTTACCAGCAAGTCTCTTTACTCGTTCCGTAACACATCATACTATGGCTAACTCCTTAGTCACATTGAGCTCATTATGATGATGTCTTATCGAGTGGGCCCAGAGATACCTCTCCGTCACACGGAGTGACAAATCCCAATCTCGATTCGTGCCAACCCAACAGACACTTTCAGAGATACCCGTAGTGTACCTTTATATCCACCCAGTTATATTGTGACATTTGACACACCCAAAGTATTCCTATGGTATCCGGGAGTTGCACAATCTCATGGTCTAAGGAAATGATACTTGAAATTAGAGAAGCTTTAGCAGACGAACTACATGAGCTTGTGTTATGCTTAGGATTGGGTCTTGTCCATCACATCATTCTCCTAATGATGTGATCCCGTTATTAGCGACATCCAATTTCCATGGTCATGAAACGAGGACCATCTATTGATCAACGAGCTAGCCAACTAGAGGCTCACTAGGGACATGTTGTGGTCTATGTATTCACACATGTATTACGGTTTTCGGTTAAGACAATTATAGCATGAACAATAGACAATTATCATGAACAAGGAAATACAATAATAACCATTTTATTATTGCCTCTAGGGCATATTTCCAACATTTTCGTAGTAACTCAAGATGTTATGAATGCCAGGGAGTCGCGTAGTAACGATTACTCCCTAGTTCAGTGCGGCATGCTTTACATCTTAGAACTGGGGCTCAAAAAGCGTTCTGAGCAACACGGAGCATATGAGATGTTCCAAGAGATGCGAATGGTTTTCCAAGGTCATGCCCAGGTCGAGAGATACGAAGTCTCCTAAAGTTCTTCAATTGTAAGATGGAGGAAAATAGTTTTGTCAGCGACCACATACTCAAAATCTCTGGGTTGCACAACTGTTTGTCTCGGCTGGGAGTTAATCTTCCGGATGACTCGGTTATTGACAGAATCCTACAGTCGCTTCCCCCTAGATACAAGAGATTTGTGATGAACTATAATATGCAAGGGATGGAGAAGTCAATTCCTGAGTTATATTCGATGCTGAAATCAACGGAGGTGGAAATCAAAAAGGAACATCAAGTGTTGATGATGAATAAGACCACTAGTTTCAAGAAAGGCAAGGGTAAGAAGACCTTCAAGAAGGCCAGCAAAGCAGTTGCCGAGCCGGGTAAATCAGTTGCCAGGAAGACGCCCAAGAATGGAGCCAAGCCTGAGACTGAGTGCTTTTCTTGCAAGGGAACCGGTCGCTGGAAGCGGAACTGCCCCAAGTACTTAGCGGATAAAAAGGCCGGCAACGTCAAAGGTACATATGATATACATGTTATTGATGTGTACCTTACCAGCGCTCGTAGTTGCTCTTGGGTATTTTGTGTTGGAAATATGCCCTAGAGGCAATAATAAAATGGTTATTATTGTATTTTCTTGTTCATGATAATTGTCAATTGTTGATGCTATAATTGTATTAACTGGAAACCAGAATGCATGTGTGAATACATAGACCACAACATGTCCCTAGTGAGCCTCTAGTTGACTAGCTCGTTGATCAACAGATGGTCACGGTTTCATGATCATGGACATTGGAGGTCATTGATAACGGGTCACATCATTAAGAGAATGATGTGATGGACAAGACCCAATCCTAAGCATAGCACAACATCGTGTAGTTCGTCTGCTAAAGCTTTTCAATGTCAAGTATCGTTTCCTTAGACAATGAGATTGTGCAACTCCTGGATACCATAGGAATGATTTGGGTGTGCCAAACATCACAACATAACTGGGTGGCTATAAAGGTGCACTATGGGTATCTCCGAAAGTATCTGTTTGGTTGGCACGAATTGAGACTGGGATTTGTCACTCCGTATGACGGAGAGGTATCTCTGGGCCCACTCGGTAAGACATCATCACAATGAGCTCAATGTGACTAAGGAGTTAGCCACATGATGATGTATTACGGAACAAGTAAAGAGACTTGCCAATAACAAGATTGAACAAGGTATAGGGATACCGACGATCGATACTCGGGCAAGTATCATACCGGTAGACAAAGGGAATTGAATACGGGATTGATTGAATCCCTGACATCGCGGTTCATCCGATGAGATCATCTTGGGGCATGTGGGATCCAACATGGGTATCTAGATCCCGCTGTCGGTTATTGACCGGAGAGGTGTCTCGGTCATGTCTTCGTGTCTCCCGAACCCGTAGGGTCTACACACTTAAGGTTCGATGCCACTAGGGTTATAGGGAAATGGTTTTCGTGATTACCGAAGGGTGTTCAGAGTCCCGGACGAGATCTCGGTCGTCATGAGGAGCTCCGGAATGGTTCGGAGGTAAAGATTGATATATAGGAAGTCCTGTTTTGGTCACCGGAAAGTTTTCGGGCTCATCGGTAGTGTACCGGGAGTGGCGGGAGGGTGCCGGAGGACCCCCGGGAGGGGTATGACCACCAAAAGACCGTATGAGCTGTTAGATAAAGTGTGCCAGCCCTTATTGGGCTGGGCAATACCTTTTCTAAATGCGCATGTGCATGGGGATAAAGAGATAAGGCAAAAGGGGGTTTGAAAGGAGGAGATCCCCACAAGGTGGACTCCTCCCCTAGCTCGACCGAATCTCTCCTCCTTGGAGGAGGGGACAAGGTAGACCTCCCTCTCCCTCCTCCTATATATACTTGAGGTTTTGGCTATTTTGAGACAAGATTTGATCTCTCTCTCCCACGGGGCAGCCCTACCTCTCTTCCTCCTCCTCCGCAGTGCTTAGGCGAAGCCCTACCGGAATACCTTGCTGCTCCACCACCACCACGCCATCGTGCTGCTGTTGGAGCTCTTCCCCAACCTCTCCCTCCTCCTTGCTGGATCAAGGCACAGGAGACGTCACCAGGCTGTACGTGTGTTTAATGCGGAGGCGCCGTTGTTCGGCACTTAGATCGGAATCCACCGCGATCTGAATCGCTGCGAGTATGACTCCACCAACCGCGTTCTTGTAACGCTTCCGCTTAGAGATCTTCAAAGGTATGAAGATGCAATCTCTCCCCACTTGTTGCTGGTTTCTCCATAGATAGATCTTGGTGATCGTTGATTTTTTTTTGATTTACTACTACGTCTCCCAACAGTGGTATCAGAGCTAGGTCTATGCGTAGAATCTATGCATGAGTAGAACACAAAGTTGTTGTGGGCGTCGATCTTGTTAATTTGCTTACCACTACTTGTCTTATCTTTATTCGGCGGTATTATGGGATGAAGCGGCCCGGAGCAACTTTACACGTACGCTTACGTGAGACCGGTTCCACCGCGTGACATGCACTTGTTGCATAAGGTGGCTAGCGGGTGTCTGTCTCTCCCACCTTAGTCGGATTGGATTCGATGAAAAGGGTCCTTATGAAGGGTAAATAGCAATTGGCATATCACGTTGTGGTTTGGCGTAGGTAAGAAACGTTCTTGTTAGAAACCTATAGCAGCCACGTAGAAACTTGCAACTACAAATTAGAGGACGTCTAACTTGTTTTTGCAGCATATGCCTTGTGATGTGACATGGCCAAAAGGATGTGATGTGATGCATTGTGATGTATGAGTTTGATCATGTTCTTGTAATAGGATTCACGACTTGCATGTCGATGAGTATGACAACCGGCAGGAGCCATAGGAGTTGTCTTATTTTATTGTATGACCTGCGTGTCAATCATAAACGCCATGTAATTACTTTACTTTATTGCTAAACATTAGCCATAGTAGTAGAA
Organism: Hordeum marinum; assembly: GCA_022496015.1. Lineage (NCBI taxonomy): Eukaryota > Viridiplantae > Streptophyta > Magnoliopsida > Poales > Poaceae > Hordeum > Hordeum marinum. The sequence goes on from CM039673.1 coordinate 75,122,814, forward strand.
GTAATAGTTGGCGATACAACTTCATGAAGACACGATAATGGAGATCATGATGATGGAGATTATGGTGTCATGCCAGTGATAGTGATGATCATGGTGCCCCGAAGATGGAGATCAAAGGAGCAAGATGATATTGGCCATATCATGTCAATATATTGATTGCATGTGATGTTTATCATGTTTACATCTTATTTGCTCAGAACGACGGTAGTAAATAAGATGATCTCTCAATAAAATTTCAAGAGATGTGTTCACCCTAACTGTGCACCATTGCTAAGGATCGTTGTTCCGAAGCACCACGTGATGATCGGGTGTGATAGGTTCTAACATTCACATACAACGGGTGTAAGCTAGATTTACACACACGAAACACTTAGGTTGACTTGACGAGCCTAGCATATACAGACATGGCCTCAGAACACGGAAGACCGAAAGGTGAAACATGAGTCGTATAGGAGATACGATTAACATGGAGATGTTCACCATGAACGACTAGTCCGTCTCACGTGATGATCGGACACGGGCTAGTTGACGTGGATCATGTGTCACTTGGATGACTAGAGAGATGTCTATCTAAGTGGGAGTTCATTAAATAATTTGATTATGTGAACTTAATTATCATGAACTTAGTCTAAAATTGTCATTACGATCTATATTGTAGATGCAATGGCCAACGCTAATGTCACCCTCAGCTTCAACGCATTCCTAGAGAAAACCAAGCTGAAAGATGATGGAAGCAACTATGCAGACTGGGTCCGTGGTTTGAGGATCATCCTTATAGATTCCAAAAGATTGTATGTTCTTGATGCACCGCTAGGTGACGCACCCATTTTCCCAGCAGATCAAGATGTTATGAATGCTTGGTAGTCATGCTGCGATGATTACTCCCTTGTTTAGTGCGGCACGCTTACAGTTTAGAACCGGGGATCCAAAAGCGTTTTGAGCGACACGGAGCATATGAGATGTTCCAAGAGCCGAAACTGGTTTTCCAAGCTGAAAGATGGAGGAGAATAGTTCTGTCAGTGAGCACATACTCAAAATGTCTGGGTTGCACAACTGATTAACTCAGCTCGGAGTTAATCTCCCGGATGACTCGATCATTGAATAAATCCTCCAGTCGCTTCCACCTAGCTACAAGAGCTTTGTGATGAACTACAACATGCAGGGTATGGAGAAGTCCATTCCTGAGTTGTACTCGATGCTGAAATCAGCGGAGGTCGAGATCAAAAAGCAGCATCAAGTGTTGATGGTAAATAAGACCACTAGTTTCAAGAAAGTCAAGGGTAAGAAGAACTTCAAGAAGGACGTCAAAGTTGTTGTCGCGCCTGGTAAGCAAGTTGCCGGGAAGAAGAACAAGCGTGGACCCAAACCTGAGACTGAGTGCTTTTATTGCAAGGGTACCGGTCACTGGAAGCAGAACTGCCCCAAGTACTTAGCGGATAAGAAGGCCGGCAACATTAAAGGTATATGTGATATACTTGTTATTGATGTGTACCTAACCAGCGCTCGTAGTAGCTCCTGGGTATTTGATACCAGTCCGGTTGCTCACATTTGTAACTCCAAGCAGGTGCTACGGAATAAGCGAAGACTGGCAAAGGACGAGCTGACGATGCGCGTTGGGAATAGTTCCAAGGTCGATGTGACCACCGTCGGCACGCTACCTCTACATCTACCTTCGGTATTAGTTTTAAACCTCAATAATTGTTATTTATTACCAGCTTTGAGCATGAACATTGTATCTGGATCTCGCATGATGCGAAATGGCTACTCATTTAAATCTGAGAATAATGGTTGTTCTATTTATATGAGAGAAATGTTTTATGGTCATGCCCCGCTGGTCAATGGTTTATTTTTTGATGAATCTCGAACGTGACATTACACATGTCCATAGTGTGAGTACCAAAAAGTGTAAGGTTGATAACGATAGTCCCACTTACATGTGGCACTGCCGCCTTGGTCATATTGGTGTCAAACGCATGAAGAAGCTCCATGCTGATGGACTTTTGGAGTCTCTTGATTTCGAATCATTTGACACGTGCGAACCATGCCTCATGGGCTAGATGACCAAGACTCCGTTCTTCGGAACAATGGAGCGAGAAACTGACTTGTTGCAGACAATACATACCGATGTATGCGGTCCAATGAGCGTCGAGGCTCGCGGTGGCTACCGTTATGTTCACACCCTCACTGATGACTTGAGCAGATAAGGGTATGTCTACTTAATGAAACATAAGTCTAAAACCTTTGAAAGGTTCAAGGAATTTCAGAGTGAGGTAGGGAATCAACATGACAGGAAAATAAAGTACCAACGATCTGATCGTGGTGGAGAATATTTAAGTCACGAGTTTGGCACGAACCTAAGGAAATGTGGAATTGTTTCACAACTCACGCCGCCTGGCACACCTCAGCGAAATGGTGTGTCTGAATACCGTAATCGCACTCTATTGGATATGGTGCGATCTATGATGTCTCTTACCGACTTACCGCTATCATTTTGGGGATATGCATTAGAGACTGCCGCATTCACTTTAAATAGGGTACCGTCAAAGTCCGTTGAGACGACACCGTATGAATTATGGTTTGGAAAGAAACCTAAGCTGTCATTCCTAAAAGTTTCGGGCTGCGTTGCTTATGTGAAGAAACTTCAACCTGAAAAAGTTCGAACCCAAAGCGGAAAAGTGCGTCTTCATAGGATATCCCAAAGAGACTATTGGGTATACCTTCTACCTCAGATCCGAAGGCAAAGTCTTTGTTGCCAAGAATGGATCCTTTATCGAGAAAGAGTTTCTCTCGAAAGAAGTAAGTGGGAGATAAATAGAACTTGATGATGTAATCGTACCTCCACTCGAACCGGATAGTAGCACAGCACGGGAAGTTGTTTCCATGGAGCCTACACTGGCTGGAGAGGAAGTTAATGATGATGATCATGAAACTTCAGATCAAGTTACTATTGAACGTCGAAGGTCCACTAGGACACGTTCTGCACCAGAGTGGTACGGCAACCCTGTCCTGGAGATCATGTTGTTGGACAACGGTGAACTTTCAAACTATGAAGAAGCGATGGCGGGCCCCGATTCCAACAAATGGCTAGAGGCCATGAAATCCGAGATAGGATCCATGTATGAGAACAAAGTATGGACTTTGGTGGACTTGCCTGATGATAAGTGAGCCATTGAAAATAAATGGATCTTTAAGAAGAAGACTGACGCGGATGGTAATGTGACCGTCTATAAGGCTTGGCTTGTCGCTAAGGGTTATCGACAAGTTGAAGGAGTTGACTACGATGAGACTTTCTCATCCGTAGCGATGCTGAAGTCTGTCCGAACCATGTTAGCAATTTCCGCATTTTATGATTATGAGATCTGGCAAATGTACGTCAAAACGGCATTCCTTAATGGCTTCCTTAAGGAAGAACTATATATGATGCAGCCGGAAGGTTTTGTCGATCCTAAAGAAGCTAACAAAGTATGCAAGCTCCAGGGCTCCATCTATGGGCTGGTGCAAGCATCTCGGACTTGGAACATTCACTTTAATGAGGTGATTAAAGCATTTGGATTTGTATAGGTTAATGGAGAACCCTGTATTTACAAGAAAGTGAGTGGGAGCTCTATAGCATTTCTCATATTATATGTGGATGACATACTGATAATGGGAAAGGATATAGAACTTTTGGAAAGTGTAGAGGCCTACTTGAATAAATGTTTTTCAATGAAGGACCTTGGAGAAGCTGCTTACATATTAGGCATCAAGATCAATAGAGATAGATCGAGATGCCTCATAGGTCTTTCACAAAGCACATACCTTGACAAGATATTGAAGAAGTTCAATATGGATCAGTCCAAGAAGGGTTTCTTGCTTGTGTTACAGGGTGTGAGATTGAGTATGACTCAATGCACGACCATGGGAAAGGATAGAGAAGAGATGAGTGTCATCCCCTATGCTTCAGCCATAGGCTCTATTATGTATGCCATGTTGTGTACCAGAACTGATGTGAACCTTGCCATATGTATGGTAGTGAGGGACCAAAGTGATCCCGAAGCGGAACACCGGACAGCGGTCAAGAATATCCTGAAGTACCTAAAAAGGACCAAGGAGATGTTTCTCGTATATGGAGGTGCCAAAGAGCTCGTCGTAAAGGGTTACATTGATGCTAGCTTCGACACAGATCCGGACGACTCCAAGTCACAAACCGGATACGTGTATATTTTGAACGGAGGGGCAGTCAGCTGGTGCAGCAGCAAGCAAAGCGTCGTGGCGGCATCTACATGTGAAGCGGAGTACATAGCTTCTTTGGAAGCAGCGAAGGAAGGAGTCTGGATGAAGGAGTTCATCACCGACCTAGGAGTGATTTCCAATGCATCGGGTCCGATGACTCTATTCTGTGACAACACTGGAGCTATTGCCCTTGCGAAGGAGCCCAGGTTTCACAAGAAGACAAGACACATCAAGCGTCGTTTCAACTCCATCCATGATTACATTCAGGAGGGAGATATAGATATTTGTAAAGTACATGCGGATCTGACTATCGCAGATCCGTTAACTAAACCTCTCTCACAAGCAAAACATGATAAACACCAGAATGCTATGGGTGTTCGATTCATCACAATGTAACTAGATTATTGACTCTAGTGCAAGTGGGAGACTGTTGGAATTATGACCTAGAGGCAATAATAAAATGGTTATTATTGTATTTCCTTGTTCATGATAATTGTCTATTGTTCATGCTATCGTTGTATTAACCGGAAACCAGAATGCATGTGTGAATACATAGACCACAACATGTCCCTAGTGAGCCTCTAGTTAACTAGCTCGTTGATCAATAGATGGTCACGGTTTCGTGATCATGGACATTGGATGTCATTGATAACGGGATCACATCATTAAGAGAATGATGTGATGGACAATACCCAATCCTAAGCATAGCACAAGATCGTGTAGTTTGTCTGCTAAAGCTTTTCAATGTCAAGTATCGTTTCCTTAGACCATGATATTGTGCAACTCCCGGGTACCGTAGGAATGCTTTGGGTGTGCCAAACGTCACAACGTAACTGGGTGGCTATAAGGTGCACTACGGGTATCTCCGAAAGTATCTGTTGGGTGTGCACGAATCGAGACTGGGATTTGTCACTCCGTATGACGGAGAGGTATCTCTGGGCCCACTCGATAAGACATCATCATAATGATCTCAATGTGACTAAGGAGTTAGCCACAGGATTATGTGTCATGGAACGAGTAAAGGGACTTGCTGGTAATGAGATTAAACAAGGTATAGGGATACCGACGATCGAATCTCGGGCAAGTATCATACCGGTAGACAAAGGGAATTGAATACAGGATTGATTGAATCCCTGACATCGTGGTTCATCTGATGAGATCATCGTGGAGCATGTGGGAGCCAACATGGGTATCCAGATCGCGCTGTTGGTTATTGACCGGTGAGGTGTCTCGGTCATGTCTACGTGTCTCCCGAACCCGTTGGGACTACACACTTAAGGTTCGATGACGCTAGGGTTATAGGGAAATGGTATACATGATTACCGAAGGTTGTTAGGAGTCCCTTATGATATCCCAGACATTACAAGGAGCTCCGGAATGGTCCGGAGGTAAAGATTGATATATAGGAAGTCCTGTTTTGGTCACCGGAAAGTTTTCGGGCTCATCGGTAGTGTACGGGGAGTGTCGGGAGGGTGCCGGAGGACCCCCGGGAGGGGTGTGACAACCAAAGGACCTTATGAGCTGTTAGATAAAGTGTGCCAGCCCTTATTGGGATGGTAAATACCTTTGCTAAAAGCCCATGCGCATGGGGATAAAGAGATAAGGCAAAAAGGGTTTGAAAGGAGGAGATCGACCTCCCTTGTGGGAGGTGGACTCCTCCCCTAGCTCGGCCGAAGCTCTCCTCCTTGGAGGAGGGGCCAAGGCATCCCTCCCACACCCTCCTCCTATATATAATTGAGGTTTTGTCTATTTTGAGACAAGATTTGATCTCTCTCTCCCATGGCGCAGCCCTACCTCTCTTCTTCCTCCTCCGTAGTGCTTAGGCGAAGCCCTGCCGGAATACCTTGCTGCTCCACCACCACCACGCCGTCGTGCTACTGTTGGAGCTCTTACCCAACCTCTCCCTCCTCCTTGCTGGATCAATGCGTGGGATACGTCACCGGTCTATACGTGTGTTGAACGCGGACGCGCCGTTGTTTGGCACTTAGATCGGAATCCACCGCGATCTGAATCGCTGTGAGTACGACTCCACCAACCACGTTCTTGTAACGCTTCCGTTTAGCGTTCTTCAAAGGTATGAAGATGCAATCTCTCCCCACTCGTTGCTGGTTTCTCCATAGATAGATCCTGGTGATCGTAGGAATTTTTTTGATTTACTACTACGTTTCCCAACATTTTATACCGGTGCATTTGCTCACATTTGTAACTCAAAACAGGACATGAGGAATATGCGGAGACTAGCAAGGACGAGGTGACGATGCGCGTTGGGAATGGTTCCAAGGTCGATGTTGTCGCCGTCGGCATGCTACCTCTACATCTACCTTCGAGATTAGTTTTAAACCTCAATAATTGTTATTTAGTACCAGCTTTGAGCATGAACATTGTATCTGGATCTCGTTCGATGCGATATGGTTACTCATTTAAATCCGAGAATAATGGTTGTTCCATTTATATGAGAGATATGTTTTATGATCATGCCCTGCTAGTCAATGGTTTATTTTTATTGAATCTTGAATGTCATGTTACACATATTCATAGTGTCAATACCAAACGATGTAAGGTTGATAATGATAGTCCCACATACTTGTGGCACTGCCGCCTTGGTCATATTGGTGTAAAACGCATGAAGAAACTCCATGCAGATGGACTTTTGGAGTCTTTTGATTATGAATCGTTTGACACATGTGAACCATCCCTCATGGGCAAGATAACTAAGACTCCATTCTCCGGAACAATGGAGCAAGCAACCAGCCAGTTGGAAATAATAAATACCGATGTATGTGGACCGATGAGCGTTGAGGCTCGCGGTGGATATTGTTATGTTCTCACCCTCACTAATGACTTAAGCAGATATGGGTATGTCTACTTAATGAAATATAAGTCTGAGACCTTTGAAAAGTTCAAGGAATTTTATAGTGAGGTAGAGAAAATAAAGTGCTTACGTTCTCATTGTGGAGGAGAAAATTTGAGTCATGAGTTTGGCACGCACTTAAGGAAATGTGGAATTGTTTCACAACTCACGCCGCCTGGCACACCTCAGCGTAATGGTCTGTCCGAACGTTGTAATCGCACTCTATTGGATATGGTGCGATCTATGATGTCTGTTGCTGATTTACCGTTATCATTTTGGGGATATGCATTAGAGACTGTCGCATTCACTTTAAATAGGGCACCGTCTAAATCCGTCGAGACGACACCGTATGAATTATGGTTTGGGAAGAAACCTAAGTTGTCGTATCTAAAAGTTTGGGGATGTGATGCTTATGTCAAGAAACTTCAACCTAAAAAGCTCAAACCCAAATCGGAAAAGTGTGTCTTCATAGGATACCCTAAGGAAACTATTGGGTATACCTTCTACCTCAGATCCGAAGGCAAGATATTTGTTGCCAAGAATGGATCCTTTCTATAGAAAGAGTTTCTCTCGAAAGAAATAAGTGGGAGGAAAGTAGAAATTGATGAGGTAACTATACCCCCTCTCGAACCGGAAAGTAGCGCAGCGCAGGAGAATGTTTCAGTGGTGCCTGCACCGACTAGAGAGGAAGTTAATGATGATGATCATGAAACTTTTGATGAAGTGACTACTGAACTTCATAGGTCCACGAGGACATGTTCCTCACCAAAGTGGTATGGCAATCCTATCCTGGAAATCATATTGTTAGACAATGGTGAACACTCGAACTATGAAGAAACCATGGCGGGCCCAGATTCCAACAAATGGCTTGAAGCCATGAAATCTGAGATAGGATCCTTGTATGAGAACAAAGTATGGACTTTGGTGGATTTGCCCGACGATCGGCAAGCCATAGGAAATAAATTGATCTTTAAGAATAAGATTGACGCGGATGGTAATGTGACCGTCTATAAGGATCGACTTGTCGCTAAGGGTTATCGACAAGTTCAAGGAGTTGACTACGATGAGACCTTCTCACCTATAGCGATGCTAAAGTCCGTCCGAATCATGTTAGCAGGTGCCGCATTTTATGATTATGAGATCTGGCAAATGGGCGTCAAAACGGCATTCCTTAATGGTTTCCTTAAGGAAGAATTGCATATGATGCAGCCGGAAGGTTTTGTGATCCTAAGATTCTGACAATGTATACAAGCTCCGGCGCTCCATCTATGGGCTGGTGCAAGCATCTCGGAGTTGCAACATTCGCTTGGTGAGGTTATCAAAGCGTTTGAGTTTATACAGACTTATGGACGAGCCTGTATTTACAAGAAAGTGAGTGGGAGCTCTGTAGAATTTCTCATTTTATATGTGGATGACATATTGTTGATGGGAAATGATATAGAACTTTTGGAAAGCATAAAGGCCTACTTGAATAAGTGTTTTTCAATGAAGGACCTTGGAGAAGTTGCTTACATATTAGGCATCAAGATCTATAGAGATAGATCGAGACGCCTCATTGGTATTTTAGAAAGCACATACCTTGACAAGATATGAAGAAGTTCAATATGGATCAGTGCAAGAAGGGGTTCTTGCCTATATTGCAAGGTGTGAGATTGAGCGCAGCTCAATGCCCGACCTTGGCAGAAGATAGAGAAAAGATGAGTGTCATCCCCTATGCCTCAGCCATAGGCTCTAGTATGTATGTCATGCTATGTACCAGACCTGATGCGAATCTTGCCATAAGTTTGGTAGGGAGGTACCAAAGTGATCCCGGAATGGAACACTGGACAATGGTCAAGAATATCCTTAAGTACCTGAAAAGGACTAAGGATATTTTTCTCATTTATGGAGGTGCCGAAGAGCTCGTCATAAAGGGTTACGTCGATGCTAGCTTCGACACGGATCCGGATGACTCCAAGTCACAAACCGGATCCGTGTATATTTTTAATGGTGGGGCAGTCAGCTCGTGCCGTTGCAAGCAAAGCGTCGTGGTGGCATCTACATGTGAAGCGGAGTACATAGCTGCTTCGGAAGGAGTCTGGATGAAGGAGTTCATCACGGACCTAGGAGTGATTCCCAATGCATCGGGCCCGATGACTCTCTTCTGTGACAACACTGGAGCTATTGCCGTTGCCAAGGAGCCCAGGTTACACAAGAAGAACAAGCACATCAAGCGCCGCTTCAACTCCATTCGTGGTTACATTCAGGATGGAGATATAGATATTTGTAAAGTACATACGGATCTGAATGTCGCGGATCTATTGACTAAACCTCTATCACGAGCAAAACATGATCAGCACCAGAACTCTATGGGTGTTCGATTCATCATAATGTAACTAGATTATTGACTCTAATGCAAGTGGGAGACTATTGGAAATATGCCCTAGAGGCAAGAGTCCAAAGTTGTCGTTTCTGAAAGTTTGGGATGTGATGCTTATGTCAAAAAGCTTCAGCCTGAAAAGCTGGAACCCAAAGCGGAAAAATGTGTCTTCATAGGATACCCAAAAGAGATAGGTGGGTATACCTTCTATCTCAGATCCGAAGGAAAAGTGTTTGTTGCTAAAAATAGAAAATTTCTTGAGAAAGAGTTTCTCTCGAAAGAATTGAGTGGGAGGAAGATAGAACTTGATGAGGTTGTTGAACCTTTGATTCAACCAGAGAGTAGCATAGCAAAGAAAGATGTTTCTATGGAGCCTATGGCAGTTGAAGAGGAAGTTAATGATGATGGTCATGAAGCTTTGGATCAAGTTGCTATTGAACCTCGTAGGTCGACAAGGTCACGTACTACTCCTGCGTGGTACGTCAACCCTGTCTTAGAGGTCATGTTGTTAGACAACGATGAACCTACGAGCTATGGAGAAGCGATGATGGGACCGGATTCCGAGAAATGGTTAGAGGCCATGAAATCCGAGATTGGATCCATGTATGAAATAAAGTGTGGACTTTGGAAGTATTACCTGAAGGGCGAAGGGCCATTCAGAACAAATGGATCTTTAAGAGGAAGATGGACACGGACGGTAATGTCACCGTCTATAAAGCTCGACTTGTGGCAAAAGGTTTTTCACAAGTTCAAGGAGTTGACTACGATGAGACCTTCTCACCCGTAGCGATGCTTAAGTCCGTCAGAATCATGTTAGCAATAGTTGTATATTTCGACTATTAAATTTGGCAGATGGATGTCAAAACAACGTTCCTTCATGGTTTCCTTAAGGAAGAGTTTTATATTATACAACCGAAAGGTTTTGTCGATCCAGAGAATGCTGAAAAAGTTTGCAAACTCGAGCGATCCATTTATGGACTGGTGCAAGCATCTCGGAGTTGGAATCTGCACTTTGAAGAGGTGATCAAAGCGTTCGGGTTTATACAAGTTTACAGAGAAGCTTGTATTTACAAGAAAGTGAGTGGGAGCTCTGTAGCATTTCTAATATTATATGTGGATGACATATTGCTGATTGTAAACAATATAGAAATGCTGGAAAGCATGAAGGAATATTTGAACAAGAGTTTTTCAATGAAGGACCTAGGAGAAGCAGCTTTCATATTAGGCATTAAGATCTATAGATATAGATCGAGACGCTTAATAAGACTTTCACAGAGCACATACCATGATAAAGTTTTGAAGAAGTTCAAAATAGATCAGTCCAAGAAGGGGTTCTTGCCTGTGTGTGAAGTTGAGTAAGACTCAATACCTAGTGACTGCAGAAGATAGAGAAAACATGAGTGTCATCCCCTATGCTTCAGCCATAGGCTCTATCATGTATGCAATGATATGCACAAGACCCGATGTCTGCCTTGCCATAAGTATGGCCGGAAGGTTTCAAAGTGATCCAGGAATGGAGCAGTGGACGATGGTCAAGAATATCCTTAAGTACCTGAAAAGGACTAAAGAAATGTTTCTTGTTTATGGAGGTGATCAAGAGCTCGTTGTAAAGGGTTACGTCGATGCAAGCTTTTACACTGATCTGGATGACTCTAAGTCGCAAACCGAATACTATTTATTCTCAATGGGGGAGCTGTAAGCTGGTGCATTTCCAAGCAAAGCATGGTAGCCGATTCTACATACGAAGCAGAGTACATCGCAGCCTCAGAGGCAGCGAAGGAAGGTGTCTCGATGAAAGAGTTCATAACAGATCTTGGAGTAGTGCCCAATGCACTGAATCCAATGGCTTTGTTCTGTGACAACACTGGTGCCATTGCTCTGGCCAAGGAACCAAGGTTTCACAAGAGGACCAGACACATAAAGCAACGCTTCAATTCCATCCACGATCACATCAAGGAGGAGGACACAAATATTTGCAAAGTGCACACGGATCTGAATATTGCAGACCCGTTGACTAAACCTCTTCCAAGGGCTAAACATGATCAACACTAGAACTGCATGGGTGTTCGATTCATGACAACGTAAATTACATAGTGATGTGAGCTAGATTATTGACTCTAGTGCAAGTTGGAGACTGTTGGAAATATACCCTAGAGGCAATAAATAAAGTGTTTATTATTATATTTCCTTGTTCATGATAATCGTTTATTGTCCATGCTATAATTGTGTTGATTGGAAACTAAATACATGCGTGGGCATACACACAACACTATGTCCCTAGTATGCCTCTAGCAGACTAGCTCGTTGACCAAAGATGGTTAAGGTTTCCTAGCCATGGACATGAGATGTCATTTGATAACGGGATCACATCATTGGGAGAATGATGTGATGGACAAGACCCAAACTACAAAAGTAGCATATGATCGTGTCAGTTTATTGCTATGGTTTTTTGCATGTCAAGTATCTGTTCCTATGACCATAAGATCATGCAACTCACTGACACCGGAGGAGTACCTTGTGTGTATCAAACGTTGCAACATAACTGGGTGACTACAAAGATGCTCTACAGGTATCTCCGAGGGTGTCTATTGAGTTGGCATCGATCAACACTGGGATTTGTTGCTCCGTGTGATGGAGAGGTAACTCAGGGCCCACTCGGTAATACAACATCGCAATGAGCCTTGCAAGCAATGTGACTAAGTGTTAGCCACGAGATCTTGTATTATGAAACGAGTAAAAGAGACTTGTCGGTAATGAGACTGAACTAGGTATGAAGATACCGACGATCGAGTCTCGGGCAAGTAACATACCGAAAAACAAAGGGAACAACATACAGGATTGCCTGAATCCTTGACATAGAGATTCGTCCGATAAAGATCTTCGTAGAACATGTAGGAACCAATATGCGTATCCAGGTCCCGCTATTTGTTATTGACTGTAGAGGTGTCTCGGTCATGTCTACATGGTTCTCGAACCCGCAGGGTCTGCACACTTAAGGTTCAATGACATTTCCGTATAGATGAGTTATGTATGTTGATGACCGAAGGTTGTTAGGAGTCCCGAATTAGATCTGGACGTGACGAGGAGCTTCGTAATGGTCCGGAGGTAAAGATTCATATATAGGAAGTTTCATGATGGTCACCGAAAAAAGTTTGGGCATCACCGGTAGCGTGTCGGGGGTGTCCGAAGTGTTCCGGGAGTCCACCGGAAGGGGCCTCCTGCCCTAGAGGGGCCACATGGGCTGACATGGGTGCGCACCACCCCCTAGTGGGCTGGGCGCAGCTCCCACCTAGGCCCATGCAGCTAGGGGTTGGTGGGAGGGCCAACCCTAGGGCTAGTGCCACCTTGCCTTGGGTGGCAAGCCACCCTACGGTGCCTCCACTCTTGGCCGCCGCCCCAAGGGGAACCCTAGGGGTTGGGAACCTCTCCCCTCCCCCTATATATATGAGAGAGAGGGAGGAGGGCAGCCACACCTCAAGCCACGGTGCAACCCTTCCTCCCTCTCTGATAGCCTCTCCTCTAGTAGATTGATTCGGTGACGCTTAGCGAAGCTTTGTCGTATCAACTCCAACACCACCGCCGTCATGCCGTCGTGCTGCTGGAGAACCCATCTATCTCTCCCCTCCCTCTTGCTGGATCAAGAAGATGGAGATCGTCATCGAGCTGCACGTGTGCTGAACGCGGAGGTGTCGTTTGTTTGGCACTTTATCGGGAGTTTGTGGGACGGCTTGCGATTTGGATCGCGGAGACGTACGACTACATCAACCGCGTTCTTTAACGCTTCCGCTTAGCGATCTACAGGGGTATCTGGATCTAATTTCTCCTCTCGTATATGCTCATCTCCTAGATTGATCTTGGTGAAGCGTAGGAATTTTTTTATTTCCCATGCAACGTTCCCTAACACGTTGGAGATGGCATGGATGGACGCATGGCTCGGAACGACGAGGAAGAATCGTCTTCGTCCTCGGGCGAAGAAGAGGAGGAGGAAGATGATGGTTGATTGTGCATATGTGTTGTGTATGAACTTTTATATTTGTCATGATCTTTGTTGGAAAGCTTTTAAACTATGACATACTATTAAACTATGCTAAAAGTTGCTTGAATGCATATTTTTTAATGTTTTAAAAAATATACCGCCTGGTGCTCGCACGTACCCGCCATACAAGCGAGAGCTTGTGCTGGCTGCTCGCACGGCATCGGCACACCCTTTTTTCTAACGCCTGCTGAGTGGGCGCCTTGCTGCGCGCAGAAAAATGAATTTTGGCGTTGCAAAAGGCTTTTAATCGTGTCACGCCGTTACGCGTCTGTGGGAGTTTCTCTTAGTTCGTCGCTTCTATACTGCGTGTATTGTGAATTTGTGATGCCCTTCGTTTAAAACAATATGCACGTACACTAGCTAGCTTGATCGAATCAATCCGGTAACAAACATGCACGCACACAACACACGAACACGATTGATGGCAATTGGTGCAATTCTCATTGCTTTTGATCAATTGATCTGATGACTACAACAGGGAGCCATCGGCCATGCATGGATGTACTAATCTAGTACTAGTACATAGTACATGGCCGTGATTAACTCCAACATTCCGACGACCCTAGCTCTCGGCGATGTCGGTCGGCATCTTCTTGATGTCATCCACGGCAACGCGCACAGTTCGAGGGAACTGTCTGTGGTAGATCACTTCAATGTAGCTAGCTTCATCTGCGTCGGAGAAGACGACAGCGCTGCGCCAGAGGACGAGCCTGTTGCGTGTCGGCATGTAGGAGACGGCCTTGGTGGCAGCTTTGACTACTGTGAGCGGGATGGGCGCGCGTCGGACTCCTTGCTTGGTCGAATCGATGTCGACGGTGGGCGAGATCTTCCCAGATCGGCCCAGCGGCGACGGTAGCACGGAGGATGTCTTTGCAACCCTGCCCTTGGTCACGTTGACGGCCTTCCTACAGCGCCGGAGTTCACGGCGGATTTTGTTGAGGCCTGGTGTTCGCTGCGCCATGAGAGCCGCCATCGTGAGTGCAGAGAAGCGAAAGAGGCATTTGATGGCGAGAAATTGTGGTTGTGGAGGGGATGGAGGAACGAAAGATCAAAGCGCACAAGCAAGCGATAGATGGCGTTGGGTTAGCTTATATCTACCTTGACGCAGCCGAGTTATTTGCGGAGAGAATCGTAGGAAGTAAGCACGGCGTCGGAACCGGGTGGAGCAATTAGTTTGATGAGTTATGAAGTCCGCCACCATGGCGGACCGTGATGGTCACGCAAGATCTCCACGCGGCATCAGAAGTCCTCTATGCCGGCCACGCCCGCATTCCGCCTAGAGTCCGTCGACGATGTACGCCTGAGACCCTACCTCCTGTTTCAACAACGATGCCGGACAGCCGGAGCAGCATAGCTGGCCTGGAGCACGCACAGACGGCGCAGCCTCCCGTTTGCGCCACGACGCGGCACCACCAGCCTCCCGTTCCCACCGGAACTACTTTCTGTTGCGGCCCTCTCGACGACGGCGTCGCCACACCGTGCCGAGACGCCAGCGAGGATGAGCGCCGGGAGCGCTCGCGCATGCCATCACGCACGCGGCACCACAAGTCATCTACGCTGGCCACACCAGAACTGCGCACAGAAGCCGGCAACGATGCCCGCCGGAAGCCCGAGCGGAGGGCCACTTGATAGCATCCGCTACCTGCTGTTTCGGTAACCACGCCGGAGTAGCATCAGCTCCGCGACGTGCCGGGGATGTCCAAGACAGCCGGGAGCGTGCACGGTCACCGGACGCCCTCTGCCTCCCATTAGCGTCACGACGCGACACCACCAGCCGGAGCGGTCGTCAAGAAATCATTTCGGCCGCCTACATCACCTCACCCCTCTTCGGACGGCTCAAACTCTACCCAGAGGGTATCCGCTGGATTTTTTTCAAAAGTAATACTAAATTTGCACCAAATTTGAAATCGGTATTAGCATTTGAAAAAATGACGAAACTAGCACCCCGTCAGCCTCAGTTGGGACGACCGGCCACCCGTCGGCTTAGTGCAGGCCGAAAAGGGCCCATCGGTCGCCGCCAGGCCGAAGTGTTGGGCCGTCGGCCCACGCCAGGCCGAGGAGCTCCCGTCGGCCGCCAGGAGGCCGAAGAGCCCCTGGATAAGGCCGATGCGGCCAAGCTCCTTCTTCTTCCTCCTCCTGCCTCCTTTTCTCGTTGGTCTTAGCCGAAATCCCCCCCCCCCCCCCGATCTCCCTTTTCCTCCACCCATTTTCCATTTCAATCCGATGAATCAATAGATCGTCTTCGTCTCCCCCGCCCTACGGTTTTATTTTTTGAATGTATAATTTTTTTCTGTTAGTTTAGGTTAGTTTACTGTTAGTTTTTTGAATGTACGTAAAATTAGTTTAGGTTATTTTTAGTAGTGTAGTTATTTTAGGTTAATTTTATTAGTGTAGTTATTTTTATTAGTGTAGTTATTTTAGTGTATGTTTTCCGAGCGTAGGTTTAGTTAGTGTAGTCATATTAGTGTCGGTTTATTTTTGTGAAGTTTAGTGTAGGTTTATTTAGAATACGTGGGTATATTTTAGTGTACGTTTTATTTTAGTGTTGATTTATTCATTGCGAATAATTAGAAGCTTGCAATGCCTGACAGGTTAAAATGTCTGAATCCGTAAATTTTATTGTGGTTTACAGCCCTGGTAATGTTTGATATAATGAGTTGGGGGTTGATCTTAGCGAGTTTAAAAGAGGCGAGATGACACTTTCAGACCCGGACAGACTGGACATTAGGCAGTTGAAGCACTGTTTGACAACTAGTTTTGGCCTGGATCCTGAAGTTTGTTCCGTCAGTATTCATGCCATGTGGACCAAATCCTATAAAAATGTGAAGCGGGATTTGATTCCGATAGATAGGACCCAACACTAGTTGTCTCTGTTAAGTCGTTGCAGAGATCGAAGAATCCATCCGTCTGCCCTAGTGCAACTAGTGGCGAAGGAGGAGAATATCGTACCACCCACCGTGGGGTATGAACCAGGCCAGAGTAGTCAAGTGGCTAACGAGATTTATGTATCCGGGTCATAGCCACCGGATGTGAATGCTAGCCAAGCCGAGAAAGAGTCAGATTATGTGCCACACAATGTTAGTGTTCATGCTGCTGGTCAGAGTATTCAGTCATTAGCTGCCTCTGGTGTTGCTGATGGGGATGAGGAAGGCGATGAAATGCAGAGGGTGATGGAGGAAGAGGACGAGGATGGGATTGTAGAGGAACTTGATTCTGAAAATTCCGAGGATGAGGAGGAGGTACCAATTCCTGCTGCATGGGAGCAGGACATATCCGCATGCTTTACTGTCAACGATGGCCATGAGACTCCATGGCAATATAATCTGAACCAAGTCCAGATCGGGGCTATGTTTGACACAAAGAAGAAAATGAAGTATGCGGTGATAAAGTGAGCTATGTCTACCTAGAGGATTTTCCGGACACACATATCTAGTCCAACGAAATATCCCGTGAAGTGTGTTGAATCAGGTTGTCCTGCGAAGGTGCATGCCCACGTGCCAAAGTATAACATCCACTGGGTTGTGACAAATGTTGTCCCGCATAATTGTGTTAGGAAAATCATGTTGGTTCGTCATCCAAACCTTACTTCAACTCTCATAGCGCAACTCATGTATACTGAGATAGTGACGAAGAAAGGTATGGAAGCAAAACACATCCAGACAGCAGTGAAGGTCAGATGGAAGTATGACATTACATATGGGAAGGCTTGGAGGGCTAAGCAGAAGGCTATGGAGGAGAGGTTTGGGACGTTCTTCGACTCCTATAATAATGTTGTTCGTCTCCTTGACGTATTGAAGGAGAGAAGTCCTGGCACTTATGTTAACATTAAACACACGAGGTTGGATAGTATACCAGATTACAAGGTGTTGATGAGTATTCTTCTCTTTCGGTATGTGCATCAAAGATTTCAGGCATTGTCGTCCTGTGATGTTTGTGGATGGTACATTCCTGACTGGTCAGTATAAAGGGCAAATCCTGACTGCTATTGGTGTGAACGGGAACAACCAAATCACCCCACTAGCCATGGCATTTGTGGAGGGTGAGAACTTTCCGAGCTGGGTATGGTTCTTCCAGCAAGTTAAAATTGCGATCGTGAAGGACCGACCAAATGTGTGTCTCATT
This sequence comes from Hordeum marinum, assembly GCA_022496015.1. Lineage (NCBI taxonomy): Eukaryota > Viridiplantae > Streptophyta > Magnoliopsida > Poales > Poaceae > Hordeum > Hordeum marinum. The sequence continues at coordinate 75,140,394 of CM039673.1, forward strand.
CATGACAGACATCCCGATATATTGAAGGTCGTGAAGACATTGAGTAATCCAACTACTGACGAGCCAACACCTTGGAAGGACTTGCAAAGTCGGTGGTGCATGCGCTGTTGGAAATATGCCCTAGAGGCAATAATTAAAGTGTTTATTATTATATTTCCTTGTTCATGATAATCGTTTATTATCCATGCTATAATTGTATTGATTGGAAACACATTACATGTGTGGGTAAATAAACAACACTCTGTCCCTAGTATGCCTCTAGTGAACTAGCTCGTTGATCAAAGATGGTCAAGGTTTCCTAGCCATTGACATGTGATGTCATTTGATGACGGGATCACATTATTAGGAGAATGATGTGATGGACAAGACCCAAATTAAAAACGTAGCATATGATCGTGTCAGTTTATTGCTACTGTTTTCTACATGTCAAGTATATGTTTCTATGACCATGAGATCATGCAACTCACGGACACCGGAAGAGTGCCTTGTGTGTATCAAACATCGCAACGTAACTGGGTGACTATAAAGGTGCTCTACAGGTATCTCCGAGGGTGTTTGTTGGATTGGCATGGATCAAGACTGGGATTTGTTGCTCCGTGTGACGGAGAGGTATCTCAGGGCCCACTCGGTGATACAACATCACAATAAGCCTTGCAAGCAATGTGACTTAGTGTTAGTCACGGGATCTTGTCTTACAGAACGAGTAAAGAGACTTGCCGGTTAGGAGGTTGAACTAGGTATGGAGATACCGACGATCGAATCTCGGGCAAGTAATATACCGAAGAACAAAGGGAACATCATACAGGATTAACTGAATCCTTGACATAGAGGTTCGACCGATAAAGATCTTCGTAGAATATGTAGGAATCAATATGGACATCCAGGTCCCGCTATTGCTTATTGACCATAGAGGTGTCTCGGTCATGTCTACATAGTTCTCAAACCCGCAGGGTCTGCACACTTATGGTTTGGTGACGTTTCGATAGTATAGAGTTATGTATGGTGGTGACCGAAGGTTGTTCGGAGTCCCGGATGAGATCTCGTACATCACGAGGAGGTCCGGAATGGTCCGGAGGTAAAGATTCATATATAGGAAGTCCTGTTTTGGTCGCCGGAAAAGTTTTGGGCTCATCTGTAGTGTACCGGGAGTGCCGATAGTGTACCGGGAGGCCTCCGGGAGGGGTATTTCGACCCAAGAAGCTTCATGGGCTGTGGGAGAGTGAATATCAGCCCTTAGTGAGCTGGTGGAAACTCCCACATAAGGCCCATGTGGCTGGAAAAGAAAACCCAATAGGAAAAGGTGGAAAAAGGCAAAAAAGGAGCAATCCTAGTCCTACTAGGATTGGAGGAGTCCTCCTCTCCTAGTAGGTTCGGCCAAACCATAGGAGCCTTGGCCCTTCTGCCAAGGCTCTCCTCCTATCCTCCTATATATACTGGTGGGTTTCGGGGTTTTGCACTAGACTTTTCAGCCACGTGCTACCCATTCCTCTAGTGCATAGTTTCTCCTCTAGATCGGATTTCTGCAGTGCTTAGGCGAAGCCCTGCCGGAATTGCTCCACCACCATCGCCGGACCGCGTTCACACTGCCGGAGAACTCTTCTACCTCTCCGCTCTCTCTTTATGGATCAAGACGGCAGGGATCATCATCAAGCTGTACGTGTGCTGAACGCGGAGGTGTCGTCCGTTAGACGCTAGATCGGAAGGATCGTGATCATGTTCATGGGACGGATCATGATCAAGTTCATGGGGCATATTGTGATTGGATCGTGGGACAGATCATGATTGGATCATGGGATGGATCGTGATTGGATCGCGGGACGCACGGCGATTTGGATCGCGAAGACGTTCGACTACACCAACCGCGTTTCTTAACGCTTCCCGCTTAGCGATCTACAAGGGTACGTAGATCCACTCTCCCTCTCGTACATGCACATCATCATGGATAGATCTTCGTTTGCGTAGGAAATTTTTTGTTTCCCATGCAACGTTCCCCAACAGTGGCATCATGAGCTAGGTCTATGTGTAGATGAGATCTCGAGTAGAACACAAAATGTTTATGGGCGTTGATCCTTAGATTGCTTCCTCCCTTGGTCGGATTTTAGTTCAGCGGTATTGTGAGATGAAGCGGCCCGGACCAACATTACTTGTACGCTTACGAGAGACTGGTTCCCTCGACCACAACTTTTCGCATAGATGGCTTGCGGGTGCCAGTTTCTCTCACTTTAGTTGGATCAGATTCGACAAAGGCGGTCCTTGAGAAGGTTGAAAAGCAACTAGTGTATCACCGTTGTGGTTTTTGCGTAGATGAGAATTGTTCTTGCTAGATACCCGTAGCAGCCACATAAAACATGCAACAACAATTAGAGGACGTCTAACTTGTTTTTGCAGGGTATGTTGTGATGTGATATGGCCAATTACATGATGTGATATATGTGATGTATGAGATGATCATGTGATGTATAGATTATCACGACTTGCATGTCGATGAGTACGGCAACTGGCAGGAGCCATAGGGTTGTCTTTAATTATTGTATGACCTGCGTGTCAATCATTAAGCGCTATGTAATGCTTTACTTTATCGCTAAATGGTAGCAATAGTAGTAGAAGCATGTTGGGTGCGACAACCCCGATGGCGACACGTTGATGGAGATCCAGATGATGAAGATCGTGGTGTCATGCCGGTGACGATGGAGATCATGCCGGTGCTTTCTATATGGAGATCAAAAGCACAAGTTCATCGCCATATCATGTCACTTATGAATTGCATGTGATGTTAATCCTTTTATGCACCTTGTTTTGCTTCGGATGACGGTAGCATTATAAGGTGATCCCTCACTTAAATTTCAAGATTAATTGTGTTCTCCCCAAGTGTGCACCGTTGCGAAAGTTCATCGTGTTCAGACACCATGTGATGATCGGGTGTGATAGACTCTACGTTCACATACAACGGGTGCAAGCGAGTGTTGCGCGTGCAGAACACTCGGGTTAAACTTGACGAGCCTAGCACGTACAGCCATGGCCTCAGAACACAAGATACCGAAAGGTCGAGCATGAGTCATATAGTAGATATGATCAACATAATGATGTTCACCATTGAAGCCACCTCAACTCACGTGATGATCGGACTTGAGTCGGTGGATTTGGATCATGTGACACTCAAATGACCCGAGGGATGTCAATTTGAGTGGGAGCTTTAGTAATTTGATTAACTAAACTCATTATTTTAAACAATGTTCTAAGTAAACTTTGCATATTTATGTTGTAGATCAATGGCTCGCGCAGTAGCACCCCTGAATTTTAATGCATTCCTAGAGAAAGCTAAGTTGAAAGATGATGGAAGTAACTTTGTTGAATGGGCCCGTAATCTGAGGATTATCCTCACGGCTTCCCAGAAATCATATGTCCTTGATGCACCGCTTGGTGACCAGCGAGAAGACATGACCTCCAAACACGTTAAGAACGCTTGGGAGGCATGTACTAGAGATTACTCAATAGTTCAGTGTGCGATCTTGTATGGCTTAGAACCGGGACTTCAAAGACGTTTTGAACGTCATGGAGCATATGAGATGTTCCAGGAGTTGAAGTTTATCTTTCAGAAGAACGCCCGGATCGAGAGGTATGAAACCTCCGATAAGTTCTATGCTTGCAAGATGGTGGATAACGGGTCTATCAATGAACATATACTCAGAATGTCTGGGTATTCAACTCGTCTAGCGGAGTTGGGAATTGCCCTTCCGCCAGAGGCGATCACTGACAGAGTTCTTCAATCACTGTCACCTAGTTACAAGAGCTTTGTGATAAACTATAACATGCACGGGGTGAACAACTCAATCGCCAAGCTGTTTGCGATGCTAAAAGTCGCTGAGTCTGAAATCCAGAAAGAACATCAAGTGTTGATGGTCAATAAAACCACTAGTTTGAAGAAAAATGGCAAGGTCAAGGGCAAGGGCAAGAAGGGTAAAACCAAGAAGGATGGCAAAGCAGTTGCTACTCCTGTAAAGAAGCCCAAGCATGGACACAAGCCAGAAATTGAGTGCTTTCATTGCAAGGGAACTGGTCACTGGAAGCGGAACTGCCCCAAGTACCTGGTTGACAAGAAGGCGGCCAATGACAAACAAGGTATATATGATATACATGTTATTGATGTGTACCTTACTAGCTCTCGTAGTAGTGCCTGGGTATTTGATACCGCTTCGGTTGCTCACATTTGCAACTCAAAGCAGGAACTACGGAATAAACAAAGGCTGGCAAAGGACGAAGTGATGATATGCGTGGGAAATGGTTCCAAGGTTGATGTGATCGCCATCGGCACGCTCTCTCTTCGATTACCATCTGGATTAGTGATGAACCTAAATAATTGTTTTTTAGTGTGTGCGTTAAGCATGAACATTATATCTGGATCTTGTTTATTGCAAGACGGTTACTCATTTAAATCAGAGAATAAAGGTTGTTCTATTTATATGAGTAATATCTTTTATGGTCATGCACCCAATGTTAGGGGTTTATTCATATTGAATCTTGATAGTGATGACACACATGTTCGTAACATTGATGCCAAAAGATGTAGAGTTGATAATGATAGTACCACTTTCTTGTGGCACTGCCGTTTAGGTCATATTGGTGTAAAACGCATGAAGAAGCTCCATGTTGATCGACTTTTGGAGTCACTTGATTTTGAATCACTTGAAACATGTGAACCGTGCCTCATGGGCAAGATGACTAAAATGCCATTCTTTGGAACAATGGAACGACCAAGTGACTTATTGGAAATCATACATACTGATGTGTGCGGTCCAATGAATGTTACAGCACGTGGTGGATATCGTTATTTTCTCACCTTCACTGATGACTTAAGTAGATATGGGTATATGTACTTAATGAAACACAAGTCTGAAACGTTCGAAAAGTTCAAGCAATTTCAAAGTGAAGTTGAGAATCATCGTAACAAGAAGATTAAATTCCTGCGATCTGATCGAGGAGGTGAATATGTGAGTTATGAGTTTCGCAGTCACTTAAGACAATGTGGAATTGTTTCACTGTTGACACCGCCCGGAACACCACAGCGTAATGGTGTGTTCGAACGTCATAATCGAACCTTATTAGATATGGTGCGTTCTATGATGTCTCTTGCTGATTTGCCACTATCGTTTTGGGGTTATGCATTAGAGATAGGTGCATTCACTTTAAATAGGGCACCATCAAAATCCGTTGAGATGACGCCATATGAACTATGGTTTGGAAAGAGTCCAAAATTTTCATTTCTTAAAGTTTGGGGATGTGATGCTTATGTCAAAAAGCTTCAGCCTGAAAAGCTGGAACCCAAAGCGGAGAAATGCGTCTTCATAGGATACCCAAAAGAGACAGTTGGATATACCTTCTATCTTAGATCCGAAGGCAAAGTGTTTGTCTCTAAGAACGGAACATTTCTTGAGAAAGAGTTTCTCTCGAAAGAATTGAGTGGGAGGAAGATAGAGCTTGATGAGGTTATTGAACCTTTACTTCAACCAGAAAGTAGCACAGCGCAGAAAGATGTTTCTGTGGAATCTACGACGGTAGAAGAGGAAGTTAATGATGATGATCATGAAGCTTCGGATCAAGCTACTATTGAACCTCGTAGGTCGACAAGGGCGCGTACTACTCCTGAGTGGTATGGCAACCCTATCTTAGAAGTCATGTTATTTGACAACAATGAACCTACGAGCTATGGAGGAGAAGTGATGGGCCCAGTTTCCAAGAAATGGTTAGAGGCCATGAAATCTGAGATGGGATCCATGTATGAAAACAAAGTATGGACCTTCGAAGTATTACCTGAAGGGTGAAAAGCCATTCAGAACAAATGGATCTTTAAGAAGAAGACAGAAGCGGACGGTAATGTCACCGTCTATAAAGCTCGACTTGTGGCAAAGGGTTTTTCACAAGCTCAAGGAGTTGACTACGATGAGACTTTCTCACCCGTAGCGATTCTTATGTCTGTCAGAATCATGTTGGCAATAGCTGCTTATTTCGACTATGAAATTTGGCAGATGGATGTCAAAACGGCATTCCTCGACGGTTTCCTTGAGGAAGAGTTGTATATGATGCAACCCAAAGGTTTTGTCGACCCAGAGAATGCTGACAAAGTTTGCAAATTCCAGCGATCCATTTATGGACTTGTTCAAGCATCTCGGAGTTGTAATAAGCGCTTTGATGAGGTGATCAAGGCGTTTGAGTTTATACAAGTTTATGGAGAAGCTTGTATTTACTAGAAAGTGAGTGGGAGTTCTATAGCGTTTCTATTATTATATGTGGATGACATATTGCTGATTGGAAACAATATAGAAATGCCGGAAAGCGTGAAGGAATATTTGAACAAGAGTTTTTCAATGAAGGACCTAGGAGAAGCTGCTTTCATATTAGGTATTAAGATCTATAGAGATATATCGAGACGCTTAATAGCACTTTCACAGAGAACATACCTTGATAAAGTTTTGAAGAAGTTCAAAATGGATCAGTCCAAGAAGGGGTTCTTACCTGTGTTACAAGGTGTGAAGTTGAGTAAGACTCAACGCCCAGTGATTGTAGAAGTGTCACAACCCTAGCAAGTGTCTTAGGTTGTCATGTGCTTGCATCATCATTCATCATCATTGCATTAACTTGAAATGGGGAGAAATAAAAGAAACCCTAAGCATTTAATGAATTAAAGAAATTCAAGTTTAATGAAATTTCAACAAATCCAAAATGCCCATAAAAATGTTCCCTATGTCTGATAATTAAGGACATGGATATACCAGGGGCCATTCTAATTATTTGAACATTTTAAATAATTTAAATTAAAGATTTAAGCCTCTGAAATTGATAACTAAAAACATTATCATTACTACTGTTTTCAAATTAACCTGAAACTTTTTATACAAGTTTGAAATATTGAAACTTGAATATACAAAAGCTTTGGAATATTTGAAAGGTTATTTGGACCTGCAACAGAAATAAACAAATGTTAGAAAAGAAAAAAGAAAACAAAAATAAAAATAAAAGGAAGAAGAGTACCTGGTCAAGTGGGAGGCCCAGCCCAGCCCACCAGGGGTGGGGAGGTCATCTCCCACCTCCCGCCAGTAGGCATCGAGGTGGCGACCGAGCGCTCGTCGGCCTCAACCTCCTACTTGCCATGGAGCAGGCTGCTCCCCTGCTTCCCCTGCGCCTGGAAGACGCGAGGAGCCCTTCCCCGAGCTCATTCCATCTCCTCCCTTCTCCTCTGTCTCTCTCTCTCTCGTTCCCCTACCGAGAGCCGCCATCGCCGACCGTCGATACGCCGCCGTCGCTGCCTCCCCGAGCCCGCTGACCAGCTCCTCAAAAGCACCGTGAGCTCCTCTTCCTCCTCCCCTTGCTTCCCCTCTATCTAGCGCTCCCTAGCTAGCCCGGCCGTCGGACCCGAAGACCTCCCGCCGCCGTCATCGGTCGTCGCCGTGCGTGCAGTCCCCCGAGCTCACGTGCGAGTGCATGGTTGAACTCCTGGAGTTCCCAGGAGCTCGTAGAGCCAATTGTCGAATCTCCCCGTGCCCTGTATCGTGTTTTGGTCCGAGCCTGAGCTCCGACCGCCGCCACGAGTTTGTTTCCGGCGAGCTCCGGCGACCCCTTAGCCTCCTGTGGCCTCCGCTGGATGCGGTCGTGCATGGGCTACGCGCCGGTGGTCTCAGCTCGTTGAATGGACGCATGTGGGCAAAACCCGATGGTCGCCGCCATCTCTGTTGGTCACCGGCGACGAGCCGTTGGCTAAACTCCGGCGGGTTTGACCCTGGTAGGCCCTGGCTTGACTCTATGAGTCAATGACAGGTGGGCCCCGGCCCTGATTAGTTTTAGGTTAATATGTAATTAGTTTAATCATTCTGATTAGTTAAATGTGACACTGACAGTGGGCCCTACTAGGTTAATTAGCCATGATAATTAATTTAAATAAAACTGATTAGTATTGAGTCAATGACAGACGGGCCCCACCGGTCAGATTTGACCTGGAGCGGGTCTGTTGACCAGCTGACATCGGGATGATGTCAGGCTGATGTCATAATCCCATTTTTCTATTTAGAAATAATTCTAGAAATTATTTAAAATTTGAAAAATCATATAAAGTAATCTGTAAGTCAGATGAAAATAATTTGTATATGAAAATTTATCAGAAAAAACGAATGAATCCAATGGTGCTATTCTCATGCATGTTAGAGAAACCTAAATAGGTGAACATGGACATTTATCACTAGCTTAATATATGGAATTTAAAAGGGAGAACAACTTTGAACCTATATTCAAATCTGTTTTAAATTGACATGATCACTAGTTACATTAGCTCACCCATGCATATTACTATGCCATGATCATGCATCATATTGTTGCATTTGCTTGTATTGAATGCTCTTATCTGCGTTGTGGTAGGCTCTAACCCGGAAGATACCACCCCATATCCCGACGAAGGAGAGAACTCCTCCGCAACTCAGCAAGGCAAGAAACCCCATTGATCATTCCGATAACATCCCACTCTCTCGCTCCTGCTCTTGTTTATTGCATTAGGACAAACTATCACATGTCAGTCATACACGATAGATGATCCTATTCTTATGCATGACCTGATTTTGTCACAGTAAATAGCTAAACCTTGCAACCTAGCATACCTGGTAGATGCTTGTGCCATGATGTGCTTAGCTTACTTTGCTTGCTATGCTTGCTATGCTTGGAGTTGTGTCAGGTCTGTTTCATCTGGGTGATGAACTGAGTGAAACAGTGTTGTCCGATGTGATGAGCTCATAATGAATACGATTTGGTAAAGGTAGCGATGGGAGGCTATGTAGGAGTACATAGTGGGTTGTCTCATTGGGACCGTTCTTAGGAACTGGGCTCCGTGTTTGTGATCCAAGACTAGCTATGACCACACATTGGGTTCCGGTAACTCGACCCCTCTCGACTTATTAGTGGCTTAGTCCTTAGTCCAGGAGTTGTAAGTAGTTTCTGGTGTTTATAGCATATTGGAGGCTGTGCGTAGCACTGACCCTCGGGGTGGGTTACGACGCGGTAGGCAGTGGCACGGTGTACCAAGGGTCACCCGAATGGTGGGCTTGGGAACCCTGCGCACATTGTTTGGGACCGTAGCGGAAACTTCGGCCGGACTTCCATGCGGGTTCAGTCTCAAATAGGCGATAGCCTGGACTAGAGGTCTTATGTGATTGATGGTCGTGGCCGACTTCCTCACTGGGCATCCGCTTGAAGGTTGCCGAGGTGCATGGTTTATGGCACACAGCGATAAGTGGCGAGAGCGTGTGTGAAGAAGTACACCCCTGTAGGGTATGAAACTATTCGAATATCCGCGTCCTCGGATATGGACTACTTGGAGAACTTACGCTCTTCATAGATAATCATATGGATACTCCTAAAAATATCAAGACAAGTGTGAGTACCGTGGATGGCACTCTTCCGGAAGGGGAAGGTGAATCCATGGTAGTGTATTGTGATGGACATAGTGGACTTGTGTGCGATAACTAAAATTGTAACAAAGAGTTTAAAACTGAGTAGTGTAGGTTAGCCATGAGTCAAAGCTGGCATTCTGCATGAACTCCACCACCCCCTTTGTTGATACATGAGCATAAATAGACTAGGTCTGTTTTAAAGACTTGCTGAGTACGTTTGTACTCATCCTTGCTTAATTAATGTTGCAGAAGAGAACCAGGACCCATCAGGTGGGTTCTATCTAGACGTTGACGATTCCGAATAGCTGGTGTCCCAGCTACGATCTTGCCCATGTGGTGGGCTGTAGATAGTCAGGCCGTGTGCCTCTTTTATATTTCGTCGTCTGTACTCAGACAACTTAAGTTTCCCCTGGCTTGTATGACTTTGTTTGTATGTCTTGAGTGTCCGGTCATGTGACCCCTATCTGTAAGAACATATTATGCAAGGCTCGTCTGAGCCTCTTAAATAAAAGTCATGTTGTTGTATGGTTATGTTGTGATGCCATCATTGTATCTATGCATATCGGGCATGTCGTGCGTACGTGTGACGTGCAACGGTATGTATGGGATCCGACACCTAGTCGTGTGCCTTTAGTAGTACTCTTTATGGGAAACTGCCTCTTTGTGCTTCCACCGAGCCATGGTAGCTTGCTACTTCTCCAGACACATTGATTGACCGGCATGTATCCTTCTTTGCTGCTGTGTGTGTCCCTTCGGGGAAATGTCTCGCGGTGTAATGGAGTCCCTGTAGCCTGCTACGACTCGTCTACGTGCAGTGATGACATTCGTGTCTCGCGACATAATGGAGTCCTTGTGGCTTGCTATGACTCGTCTACACATGCCTGAGGCCGACACCTACATTGTTGGGTTATGTATGCCTGTTTCCGTACGGATGTGCCACTTGGGTTCTATGACTAGTCATGTCCGCCCGGGTTCTTTGTTGTGTGATTGCCACCGACATGTTCACATACGTGAGCCAAAAGACGCAAACGGTCCCGGACAAGGTAAGGCTGCAGCCGTGGAGTACCGTGCGTGAGGCCGCAAAGTGATGTGACCTGTTATAGTATGGAATCATATGACCTAGGATCGGGGTCCCGACAAGAAGATAGAGAAAAGATTAGTGTCATCCCCTATGCTTCAGCCATAGGCTATATCATGTATGCAATGTTGTGCATAAGACCCAATGTCAGCCTTGCCATAAGTATGGCCAAAAGGTTTCAAAGTGATCCTGGAATAGAGCACTAGGCAGCGGTCAAGAATATCCTTAAGTACCTGAAAAGGACTAAGGAAATGTTTCTCGTTTATGGAGGTGATGAAGAGCTCGCCGTTAAGGGTTACGTCGATGCAAGCTTTGACACTGATCCGGATGACTCTAAGTCGCAAACCCGATACGTATTTATTCTCAACGGGGGAGCGGTAAGCTGGTGCAATTCCAAGCAAAGCGTGGTAGCAAATTCTACGTGCGAAGCGGAGTACATCGCAGCCTCGGAGGCGGCGAAGGAAGTTGTCTGGATGAAGCAGTTCATGACAGATCTGGGAGTAGTGCCCAATGCACTGAATCCAATGAATCTGTTCTGTGACAACACTGGTGCCATTGCTCTGGCCAAGGAACCAAAGTTTCACAAGAGGACCAGACACATAAAGCGACACTTCAACTCCATCCACGATTACATCGAGGAGAAGGACATAAATATTTGCAAAGTGCACACGGATCTGAATGTTGCAGACCCGTTGACTAAACCTCTTCCAAGGGCTAAACATGATCAACACCAGAACTGCATGAGTGTTCGATTCATTACAATGTAAATCACATAGTGATGTGAGCTAGATTATTGACTCTAGTGCAAGTGGGAGACTATTGGAAATATGCCATAGAGGCAATAAATAAAGTGTTTATTATTATATGTCCTTGTTCATGATAATCATTTATTATCCATGCTATAATTGTATTGATTGGAAACATATTACATGTGTGGGTAAATAAACAACACTCTGTCCCTAGCATGCCTCTAGTGAACTAGCTTGTTGATCAAAGATGGTCAAGGTTTCCTAGCGATTGACATGTGATGTCATTTGATGACGGGATCACATCATTAGGAGAATGATGTGATGGACAAGACCCAAACTACAAACGTAGCATATGATCGTGTCAGTTTATTGCTACTGTTTTCTGCATGTCAAGTATATGTTCCTATGACCATGAGATCATGCAACTCACGAACATCGGAGGAGTGCCTTGTGTGTATCAAACGTCGCAATGTAACTGGATTACTATAAAGGTGCTCTATAGGTATCTCCGAGGGTGTCTGTTGAGTTGGCATGGATCAATACTGGGATTTGTTGCTCCGTGTGATGGAGAGGTATCTAAGGGCCCACTCGGTAATACAACATCACAATAAGCCTTGCAAGAAATGTGACTAAGTGTTAGTCACGGGATCTTGTATTACGGAATGAGTAAAGATACTTGCCGGTAACGAGGTTGAACTAGGTATGGAGATACCGACGATCGAATCTCGGGCAAGTAACATACCGAAGAACAAAGGGAACATCATACGGGATTAACTGAATCCTTGACTTAGAGGTTCGACCAATAAAGATCTTTGTAGAATATGTAGGAACCAATATGGACATCCAGGTCCCGCTATTGGTTATTGACCGTAGAGGTGTCTCGGTCATGTCTACATAGTTCTCGAACCCGCAGGGTCTGCACACTTAAGGTTTGGTGACGTTTCGGTAGTATAGAGTTAAGTATGGTGGTGACCGAAGGTTGTTTGGAGTCCCGGATGAGATCCCCTACGTGACTAGGAGCTCTGGAATGGTCCGTAGGTAAAGATTCATATATAGGAAGTCCTGTTTTGGTCGCCGGAAAAGTTTCGGGCTCATCAGTAGTGTACCGAGAGTGCCGATAATGTACCGGGAGGCCTCCGGGAGGGGTATTTCGACCCAAGAGGCTTCATGGGCTGTGGAAGAGTGAATATCATCCCTTAGTGGGCTGGTGGAAACTCCCACACAAGGCCCATGTGGCTGGAAAAGAAAACCCAATAGGAAAAGGTGGAAAAAAGGCAAAAAGGGAGCAATCCTAGTCCTACTAGGATTGGAGGAGGAGTCCTCCTCTCCTAGTAGGTTAGGTCGAACCATGGAAGACTAGGCCCTTGCGCCAAGGCTCTCCTTCTCTCCTCCTATATATACTGGTGGGTTTTGGGGTTTTGCACTAGATTTTTCAGCCACGTGCTACCCGTTCCTCCAGTGCATAGTTTCTCCTCTAGATCGGATTTCTGCAGTGCTTAGGCGAAGCCCTGCCAAAATTGCTCCACCACCATCGCCGGAGCACCATCACGCTGCCAGAGAACTCTTCTACCTCTCCGCTCTCTCTTGCTGGATCAAGACGGTGGAGATCGTCATCAAGCTGTACGTGTGCTGAACGCGAAGGTGTCGTCCGTTCGGCGCTGGATCGGAAGGATCGTGATCAAGTTCGTGGGACGGATCGTGATCAAGTTTGTGGGACGGATCGTGATTGGATCGCGGGACGGATCGTTATTGGATCACGGGACAGATCGTTATTGGATCGCGGGACGCACGGCGATTTGGATCGCGAAGACGTTCGACTACACCAACCGTGTTTCTTAACGCTTCCCGCTTAGCGATCTACAAGGGTACGTAGATCAACTCTCCCTGTCGTAGATGCTCATCACCATGGATAGATCTGCGTGTGCGTATGAAATTTTTTGTTTCCCCATGCAACGTTCCCTAACATGCGCCATCTGGGTGTTAATTTTTTCTCACAGTTCAAGAAGAAACAGTTGATGAACTTGTTCAAGAAGTTATGCAAGCAGAACCAGCGGCGCAAATATGATTTTATTTGGTCAAAACTTCATGAGTTCACTAAGAAGCAGGTCCTTGCTAGGAAGAAAATGGAGAAAGACCAGGTTAAATTAACAACACTCATTGCGGAGCTTGAGGAGCCAGTTGGTCTTTGTGACTTGCCAGCAATTGACCCTCCTAATACGAAGAGAAAGAAGGGCAATAAAGAATTTTTCTAAGTGGACAGAGAAAGAGCCTCCAGTGAATTGGTCTTTGCTGCATGACACCCATGGAGCTAGGTATGGCCACATGACAACCAATCTTGCAGAGATCTATAACTTTGTACTTAGAGGGAATAGAGCATTGCCACTGACAGCTATTGTGGAGGGTGTATTCCATGGCACTGTGAGATATTTCAGAGAAAGGCACGAGTTAGCAAAGAAGCATATTGCAGATAATCAGAACACTCCTTATTGTAGCCGTGTCATGGAGTACATGGCTGAGAAGATAAAGAAAGCAAAAAAGCACACTGTCACACTCATAGGTAATGAGGAAAGGAGGTATGAGATTCAGCTTCCTACTGATGCTTTTGGTTCTGTAAATGAGGTGAAGACACATGAGGTTCCAATTGGAGCAGAATTTTATCCAACTTGTGAGTGTACATGCAACAAACCAAAGTTATTGCACCTGCCTTGCTCACATGTGTTGGTTCCGTGGCTAGATTCAGTTGGACGCTATCTCCTTTGTGTCTATGTATTATTCAAAGGAGGTAGTACTCAATGTCTAGATAGGTGAGATGGCAGGGTTTAGAGTTGTTATGGATTTGTCACGGCAGATGTCCGGGTGAACGGACTTAGGTTCGAGGCGAGACGCAACTACGTGGCGGCTTGAAGGGGTTGATCGGAATCCAGAAGACATGGAGATTTACCCAGGTTCGGCCCCTCCGATGGAGGTAAAAGCCTACGTCCTGCTTGTCTGGTATTGATGATGATGAAGATTTCTCGGTTACAAGGGTGCTAATTGCTACATCTAATCTCTTGTGCCTCTAATTTCTTGTCTTGTCTAAACTTGTAGACTTGTGTCTCTTGAGAACTTGTTCCTCTAGGGGTGCTCTACCCCTCCTTATATAAGTGGAGAGGGTAGGTTTACAAATAGAGTCCTACTAGGAGTAGGATTAGGACTAGTCTCTCACGAATCCTACTCCGGGTCTTATTTCCTTTGAGGGAATCCTTCTCTCTTGTAGGCCTTCTCCTGTGGGCCTTCTCTTGTGAGCTGCCTGGCGCCGGCTCACCCGCCGGGTCTTGGGCTTGGTCATCGTGTGACACACTTGCCGGGCATAAATAAGATGTCATGTCTTTAACGGGTCTCCTGTGAGTTGCCTGGTCGGGTCATTAATAAGATGTCATGTCTTCGGCCGGGTCTCCTGTGAGTCGCCAGGCCGGGTCATACCATGGGGTATATACCCATCATTAGCCCCCAGGTTAGCTTGAATTTATTCATGGTAAGCTCCTGAAATAAGAGTAACAAATATGTTAAGTGGCCGGCTTACTTCTTTGGCCGGCTTATCAAATGGCTTCTCAGAAATCCGGGTCTTTTCTCCATATGAATGAGTCGTCTTGATAATCATCTTGCTTGTCAATGTCTTTTGAAAAATATTGAGAATAGAACACCCATATGCCATTGAGTCGGCTTCCAATACTCTTGGCGGGTCATCTCCGCCGGGTCATAATCATTGATGATGCCAGGTCATTATCATTGGTGACTCTGGGTTAAATAACTAGAATCCTGCTGACTTGATAAATATTGGGCTGAAAATCCATCTGATGTAGAACCGGACTTCCATTGTTGTGAAGCAGGGCGGCTTATATAAACTCTAGCAGGTTATGATCTTTTGATAACACCGGGTCATAAGTGTTGGTGACGCCGGGTCTAACAACTGAACTCCATATTTAATATCTTGAAAATTCTCCTCAAAGTTTTTGATATGTCCATATTACCTGTAGCCCCCAAGCTCCGAGATTATCCATGATAACTTGGTGCTTTGCAAATAACATTTTGGACTGTGTAGCCCCCAAGTGTCGGGTTGTCCTGCCTGCAGCAACCTGGGACTAATAATTGCCTTATATCTTATAAAGCTTCGGTGGGTGTATCCCCCAAGGGCCGACTCATCAGAAAGCTTCGACGGGTGTAGCCCCCAAGGGCCGGCTTATCAGAAAGCTTCGGCGGGTGTAGCCCCCAAGGGCCAGCTCATCAGAATGTGATGCGTCGGGTCTTCAATTGGAATCTCTTAATCTGTTGGAACAGCTGAATACTGTAGCCCCCAAGTGCCGGGTCAGTAAGAATTACTGGGCTGGGACTTTAGAAAAATATAGAAGGGCCGGCTCATCTCCTTGAGATAATATGGTCTTGCTGACAATGTAATGGTTTGAAAACCGGGTTGCATTAGCCCCCAAGTGTCGTGGTGCATGCTTGTAGCGACATGGGACTTGCATAATTGATATAAACTTGGACTTGGATAATGTAGCCCCCAAGTGCCGGGTCGTCTGCCTGCGGCGACTCGGGACTATGTGAGAATAATACGTCTCACCATAATTTGTTGAATGAATCTTTGACCGTGGTCGTAATATAACCCGAAATGAATATAGTGGAATAATTCCTTTGTCTTTGACATGAAATTCTTACTCGTGGTTGCGGTGCAACCCGGCAAATATAAGTTTGAGAAATCCGTGAGTGTTGTAGATTACTACATAGCACAATTAAAGAAATCCAAGAACCGGCCAATTAGATGACATGGCATTATATCTGATAGGGCGGCTCTTGAAAGATAATAATTTCTCCGAGCTGGTTTGAAAAAATCCCAATCATTTATTACTGGTAATGATAAACCATGAAGATCCAGCCATGTTGGCTATTAAAAAATCCATTGGCTTTTGCAGAATACTTTAACAGCGGCTCGTCTTAAGAGATAAAACCTGCAAAAATGAACAAGACAGAATATATTATGTATTGTTGTAAGGGCGGCTTTGACAAAGCACAACCCGGAGATGTTATAACATTGCTCCTTCTTTCATAACCTTGCTCTAACCCAGCTTGATAAGCCGGCATGACATGTGAATATGATGCAATGTATGATGCAATGCAATGTATGATGCAATATGTGATCTAATGCATGATGATCTTGCTTTTCCTCAAAAAACTCATATGATGGTTCTTCTGGGTGGACTCGATGCTTGAACTCAGACCAGTTCAGGGTCTCTTAACGAAATTCACCATCAACTCCTTTGAGCGGTTCAGGGTCTCTAGGCGAGATTAACTGATAAGAGCGCAATGAATCAGAAAGAGACACATCCACCGGTTCTTCTGGGTGGACTCGCTACTTGAAACTCAAAGCAACACTCGGTTTCCAGGCGAGAATTGATGAGCGCAACAAACCAGAAAGAGACACGGATACTGGTTCCGCCGAGAGGACTCGCTGACTTCAAACTCAGAGCAACACTCGTTTTCCAGGCGAGAATTGATAAGCGCAACGTCCCAGCTAGAGACACAGCAGGGCATGAGTATCCCTCGTCGCCGCTTTAACTTTAACCAGTACAGGGTCTCTATCGAGATTGGCCGTCAATTCTTGAACCGGCTTAGGGTCTCTAGGCGAGATTAACTAGTAAGAGTTCAGCGGGTCACCTCAACCTTAGCCGGTACAGGGTCTCTATCGAGATTGGACGTCAATTCCTTTGAACCGGCTCAGGGTCTCTAGGCGAGATTAACCGGTAAGGCAGGCGGGTCACATAGCGGAGTAGCATCAACCTTGTAAGCCGCTATCTTGTATGAAGAAATGACAGAAGCTCCAAGTGTCTTTATGATGATCCAATGATTCGGGCACCCATGTTTGAATGGTGCATCACGACGGTCCGTCCTCTTGGGCAAATTTTAATCATCCGCCAATAATGTAGTAGCCCCCAAGATTGGGTTTTCTCTTGCAAAGACCCGGGGTTCTCATTAAAAACGACAAATTGTGTCTTGCCATGTCTGTAGCCCCCGAGTCTTAAGTTGACTCGAAGAGGCGGCTTGAGAATCTCCATTGAAAGTTGAGGTTGGCCGTGGCGGGTTATAGATGATCCCGCATGATTTGTTTCAATTATCCGGTCGATAGTTCGTCCCGGTTGTTTGTTGAAGTGAACCAAATTGTAGTGGCGGCGACTTGGTAGATCGAACTATGGGTGGCGTCTTGCGCGCATCCGTTGGGTGGCTCATATAGACGAGCCCTGCACTAATATGTTGTAGATTGCATCACAAGGCAGCGATTCAGAACCTTCCGTTGGGCGACCCGTACTAGTGCATGCGGCCCCTGGCGTGTTGATGTAGATGTGGAAATCAGCGGTAGTGTTTGAAGATGGTGTGGTCGCGAGAGACGGCACGGCCGCGAGAGACGGCATGGTCGCGAGAGACGGCTGCGGCGTTGTAAGCCGGTGCCGTCACGGATGTTGAGAGACAATCATGGCATTGTAAGCCGGTGTGCAAGAGACGTCTATGGCATTTGTAAGCCGGCGCGGCCGCGAGAGACCACCGTGCCGTTGTAAGCCGGTGCGGCCGGCAACTCGGCTGTGGCATTGTAAACCGGTGCGCCAATGTAGACCCGACCATATGAACGGCTGGTTGTATGCGTCCATCTAGTAGCTCGTCATGGCGCATGTGCGGACACGGCCTCTGATAAAGGCGTGCGAGAACCATACCGTACTCTGGTCATGAGTTAATCGACCTGTGTACATAATAGCATAGCTCGAAGTAAAACCGTTCGATACTATTTAATTATACAATATAATAGTTAGAAAGATATCACCTGATTTTTTTTCGTTGAATAAAATACGGACTTTTTTACCCCTTTCTTTCTTTATCCTTTCTTAATCTGACCACCAAATCCGGGTCAGGAGGCACGCGGCTCAGTGGTGAGAACCGGCTACAGCGGAGCGACGGGGAGGCGAGGCGAGGCAGCCATGGCGTGGCTGGTACGGCGAGGAGAGCAGGGTCGGGCACAACCAGGCAGCTAGTGGAGCAGAGGCCGCGGTGGCGGAGAGGGCCGACGAGGCAAGGCCAGCAAGCGCGGAGGCAGGCACCGGCGGAGTGTGAGTCTGTGCACGTTCACTTCCGAGTCTTGGTTGATTGGGCGAATCCGCATTAGCGTCCTCCTCCGTCTCTTACCCATTTTGTTTATTTAATTGCTCCGTGACTTTACTTCGGATCCCACCTCTCTTTTTTATTTCTTTGTCTCCTTTCCTTCTAAATGCCAGAGTTGTATCCGAACTGGCAAACTATAGTAGCACTTGATCTCTTATGACTTGTAATCTGATCAGGTAGTACTCAAGTAATACTAGCCCTTTTCCTTTTTCCTTTGGGCTTTACATACTGGAGTGGTGGCCGGTCAAAAATTGCCTTGGGACTTTCCTGGATTGCGCAACTAGTAGATGATTACGCGTACATGTACTTGTTGCCTTCGGTTGTTTGCGACCAAGAAAATCTGGAAACGGACATGGCACCATAACAGGTCACCGCTCAAACTTTTTTTGCCTTGATCGATGAACTCAGAGTTGATGAAGCTTCTTCTGTGCCGGCTCTTGTGGATCCGGCGGGTCATAAGTTTCTCGATCCCTAGAAGAGATCCCTTCAAAAACACAAAACCATCGTGCGCTTGGCCCCACGGTGGGCGCCAACTATCGTGGATTTGTCACGGCAGATGTCCGGGTGAACGGACTTAGGTTCGGGGCGAGACACAACTACATGGCGGCATGAAGGGGTTGATCAGAATCGAGAAGACACGGAGTTTTACCCAGGTTCGGCCCCTCCGATGGAGGTAAAAGCCTAGGTCCTGCTTGTCTGGTATTGATGATGATGAAGATTTCTCGGTTACAAGGGTGCTAATTGCTACCTCTAATCTCTTGTGCCTCTAATTTCTTGTCTTGTCTAAACTTGTAGACTTGTGTCTCTTGAGAACTTGTTCCTCTAGGGGTGCTCTACCCCTCCTTATATAAGTGGAGACGGTAGGTTTACAAATAGAGTCCTACTAGGAGTAGGATTAGGACTAGTCTCTCACGAATCCTACTCCGGGTCTTATTTCCTTTAAGGGAATCCTTCTGTCTTGTAGGCCTTCTCCTGTGGGCCTTCTCTTGTGAGCCGCCTAGCGCCGGCTCACCCGCCGGGTCTTGGGCTTGGTCATCCTGTGACCCGCTTGCCGGGTCATAAATAAGATGTCATGTCTTTAACGGTCTCCTATGAGTTGCTTGGTCAGGTCATTAATAAGATGTCATGTCTTCGGTCGGGTCTCCTGTGAGTCGCCAGGCCGGGTCATACCATGGGGTATATTCCCGTCAAGAATCATCCTGGAGCCTGCAGTATGGCGAACTAGTAGGGGCAGGCGTAAGATAAAGCGCATACGAAATGATATGGACCAATCTGAAGCTGGTGGAGCAACTAGACAATGTTTGCTGTGCACGACTTATGGGCATTGGATGAAATATTGCCCTGACATGAAGAAAGACGATGCTTCCACATCGAGGAGCGCTTCCACATCGACGACTGCAGCAACAGTTGCAAGAGGTGGTCCTGGGAGTCATGGTGGCCGAGGCTCTCGAGGCCGAAGGGGCGGACGAGGAATAAATAACTCTGAGGGTGCATAATATGTCGGACTATGTTTTTATTTCTATATGTCGGACTACGTTTTTATTTGTAATATGTGTGCACTATGTTTTTATGTGTAATATGTGAGACTACGCTTTAATGTGTAATATGTGAGACTAAGTTTTTATTTGTTATATGTGAGACTATGTTTTTATTTGTAATATGCAAACATCTAAGTTTTTATTTGTAATATGTGTGGACTATGTTCTAATTGCAGATATTGCTTCGTATCCGAATCTTAATGGCAATATCAATAGAGGTCACCGAGGCGCGGTTACGGAATCGGGCCCGAACTTAGACGTGTTGATCACTCGCACCCCAAAGTCTAACTGGATGATACACCCTTCATGGGTGGATAGGTATGTGTCGGTATAATCACTTACTATGTTTGACATCGCTTTGATAGAAGCTAATTGTAATCTACATTCTGTTTACTTTGTAGGTTGAATTGGGTTGGACTATTACCCCTGGCACGACTGGTTGAGGGTACATTGGATGAGTGGGTTGATCACCCAGACTTGGATGACGCAGGTGAACCAATGCAGTTGCACAAGAGGCAAGTATCGCGCTACTCTTATGACAGGTCACTCCTTAGCTGCTTGGTAGATAGATGGAGACCAGAGACACATACGTTTCACTTTCCCTGGGGAGAGATGGCTCCTACTTTACAGGATGTGTCCAACTTGTTGGGATTATCTCTGGCCGGTGCTGCCATAGGACCTTTAGAGGTAGAAACTGATTGGCTAGCATCTATGCATTCCCGTTTTCTGGCTGCGGTGCCAACTACCAAGACAGTAGACAACGATCGGCACGGGCCTCTTTTCAGGTGGTTGAGCCAATTTCAGATTGTCGCCTTAGGATAACCCATTTTTCAGTTGTCAGAGGCACATATTGACTGGTCCTTAGAGGCATATATTATGTGGTTGTTTGGCAAGACGATGTTCATAGAGAACCACGTGACCACTGTAGATGCACTACTGATCGGTGTTGCACGAGAGATAGCTAACGCATGTTCCCAAAGGACATTGTGCACAGGAGTTTCAGTTCTGCTGTGTTAGCAGCTACGTATAGAGGCCTGTGCAAAGCTTGCTAGTTGAGGTCAAGGAAATCTGGTCTTCTCGGATGTCCACTATTGTTGCAGCTTTGGTCATATGAGAGATTCCCTATTGGTTGACCCTACGTCAGCATTGACAAACCTTTTGGTAGTGAGGACATGGCTGGACATTACGTGCCTTCTATCGGTGACTTGCCTACTATGGGATCTGTTTGGGCACGGAGAGAGGTATTTTCATTATTAACAATATGAATTAGTAATGTTTATTTCTCGCCATTCAATATTACGTACTAATGTTTGTTGTCATGCACATAGACAGTTTACGCCTAGCCAGGTGAGGGGCTGCTACCCCTCCTTCACGGTGCAGTTTGATAGTCTGGACGAGGATTAGGTTATATGGGAACCATACACCCGTAATGCTATTTCAGAAAGGTACCCAGGTGGGATTTCTGGATTCTGCACTAGAGATCACCATTATTGGATGACCAAGGCCAAGTTGGTGTTCGACGTGACGGTTGAGGAGATGGCTATTAATAGGGTGATGAGACAGTTCGGTCTGTGCCAAGAGCCTGACATTCCAGTTATTTCACAATTACCAGATCACGTGCACAAGTAAGTAATACTACTTTGGTTCTCAGCTCTGAATTAATAGGTTGTTGAGACAGTTCGGTCTACTTATAGCTATTCATGTTACGTGCATTTCAATATCAGGTACAGTCGCGTAGGAGGAAACAAGTCCTAGGCTTCTTGGTTTCGCGACATCAGTCCTTACATCGAGGAATGGACTACTGCCCCGACACATATCTGGGATGAAGTTCGTGTCTTCGACTGGGACAAGTTTGGGTTGTATCTGAAGAGTTACAGACAAAGCACGAGGATCTACTTGGTTCCATCATCTTCTCCGGATCATATCCCATTTCCTCTCGCCAGCGATCTGTTCCCAACTTCCTCAGTTGTGGGAACCAGACACCATGCGGTATGTCCTTAGTTTTTCTCACATGCTATGTTTTCCCTATACATGAACATGTACAATTGGTTAACTTTCTGTGTACAGGCGCTAGAGGAGGTTACCACTTTGGTGGACCGTGTTGACAGAGGAGAAAATATAACACAGCGAGAGCAAGCAACAAGGTTGAAGAGTCTTCAAGCAAAGTTACACGGGATCGTCACAGCTGTTACATGTAGACGATCTTCCGATGTTGTTCACACTCGTGCAGCACATCGTCCGTCACGCCCCTCTATGCAGTGTTCAGAACCTCGACCTTCATAGCCAGGGAGCTCCTTCTGGCAGCAGGAACCTCCTTTGCAGCCAGGGAGCTCCTCCTGGCAGCAGGCACCTCCTTCACAGCCAGGGAGCACCTCCTGGCAGCAGGCATCTCCTTCATAGCCAGGGAGCTCCTCCTGGCAGCAGGCACCTCCTTCACAGCCAGGGAGCTCCTCTTGGCAACAGGCACCTCCGTCATAGCCCGAGGGTTATTTCTACCAGCGCCCACCTCCTTCACAGCCCGGGGGCTATTTCTACCAGCAGCCACCTCCTTCACAGCCCGGGGACTCTTCCTGGCTTCAGCAAATGGACCTAGGTAACTTAACTTTGTACATTCTTTTACAAAATTTACCCTCGTAAGTCATTCTTTACATGTTTTAATTTACCAGCAGGCGGCAACCAGTCGCAACCGTTCATGACTTCAGTTCAGTCACCTCTGTTTACTGGTCCTGGTTCGTACATGCCTGGCGATGGCGAGGACGATGACCGTGGTGCATGCACCTATGGTATCTCGGAAATAGTTCTTGCCACTCCACCACCACCATCGATGCACGAGACTCAAACACCGACTGACGAGGTGTTCTATGGTCGTGGTCATGGTGACACTCATCCACCACCTCAGCGCTTATCGCCTTCCGTTCCACATCCGAGGAATCCCAAGATTCGTCGCAAACCCCAACATTGATATGGTCATCTACGTACGAGACATGACTATCTATTTATGTTTGAGACATATGTAGCCTTTATGTATCGGACATATTCATGTATACGACATATTTATGGTTGAGGCTTATTTGGTTTGGAGAGAGAACAACACCAATGCCACTACAGAATTAAACGTCCAAATGAATTATATAGTACAACTAAATTAAACGTCCAAATGAATTAGAAAGTACAACTGAATTATACGGTCAAACTGAATTAAAATGCACATGAAAAACTTCATACCCAACCAATCCGAAAAATCCGTCACCTCCTTGACCTTGCAGAGATCCCCGCACCAGCAACGAACTGCTTCCACCCCTTGAGGCAACTTCGCACTCTTCCATTTGCTAGGCCTAATGCTTTGATCCGAACAAGGCAAACTCATAATAACTGCTGTGCTGGTTTTTTCGAGTGTTGGTGGCCAATGGAGGAAGGCAGATACAATGCCTCCTTTTATAGGGAGATGACAACAACAATGGCGGGAAATCGGGCGGGAAAATTTGGCGGGAATACTTGGCGGGAGAAAATAGCGGGAAAGAATGGTGGGAGAGAAAGGCGAGAGAGAATGGCGGGAGAGAATGGCGGGTAGGAAAGTGGCGGCAGAGAATGGTGGAAAAAGGTGGTGGCACAGTATGGTAGAAAATAATAAGGGGAATAGTATGGCTTGCTGAAATTAATATACATCTTCCTGAAATTAAGATACAACTTGCTGATATTAAGATACAACTTGCTGAAATTAAGATACAAGAATATAAATCTACTGAGTACAACGTGGATATTTTCTGCTGCTGGGCTGCAAGAGCCCTTTCTTTCTTTCTCACTGTGGCAGATAGCTGAAAACAACAGCTAGCTCCTGTTCATGTTGTTTGAATGTTACGAGCACCAAATTGTTGCCTTCAATAGACGATGCCAGCAGAAAATTACTGAAACCTTCCTTCTTCAACACCATTCGATCACCCAAGCCAATGAAGTAGGAACAAGGAATGCTCACAAATATATCATCATCTTCTGAATCCAAAGTAATTTCAAGAGTTAAAGAACCAGTCCTAGGAATAGCCACAAATTCCATCAAACTCCTGACAACCATGGTAGGAATAACCTGACAAAAACAAGCAAGTTATATGATCCGTCCTATGAACTAGCAAAGAACAATCAAATAATAAAACCTGAAACTAAAGCTTACCATGTGTTGAGAAATAACATTCATGTGATCCATCCTATGAACAAAAGGAGTACACAGTATGTAGTTATCATCAAAGAGCTGCCGCGACATGATATACATTTGATGATAATTCAGAGTGACACCACAACTATAAAAACAGCTGTCAACAAGTTCCCTCTGAGTTTCACTAAGATCCTCAAGAACTACAAAAAAATGATTTCACTAACTCAGATGAACAGCAAAACGTATAAGCTGAAACAGATGTGAAAATTAGTCAAAAACAAATATCTTACCAACATGGGGTAAAGGAAACAACATAACACCATCCCGATGAAATTTGACACTAATATAAGTTCCATAGTGCTCAAGCATAATAGTCATCATGTCACTATGGCGGAGACCATAATCAGTCACAAGTTCCTCCCATGAAGGACCATGGAATTTAATGCTCATCCTACCATGTGTAAATATAACATGGTATAAGTTACCCTCACTGTTGTGCAGAGCAAGATCAATATCTGTGTCACCTCTTCGAATAGCTAAAGCTTTGCACACCTCAATGTACCGAGCAAGATGTGATCTAACACTGCACGGAACATACTACAACAAGAATGGAAGCAAACATCATAATCATATAAACAAAGGCATTCAAATATGCCACAGACAGAGAATCAAGACAGAGAATCTTACAACATGTCTTGAACAGCGATGATCCAACACCATAGTAAATACAGACGCACCGGAATCAACGGCAACACAAGGGCCACCTGGAGCTCGGCAAAATGGGCAAGCCATTTACCTGCAGACGGACGGTGACCAATAAGAACTAAATCCACTACTGACTTCAGAGTTTTCATTTGATTGAGTTCGAAGCCAAAAAAATACCGTAGGCCAGTAGAGAGCTCCCTGATCTATTGTTTACGCGGGTACGATAACAACATGGGTGGTCGAGTAAAGAGATCGGCGAGGCGGTGAGAGGTGAAGAGGGGCAGGTTACTAGACGGGGGAGGGTGAAACGAGTGGCCAGAGGAGGAACAAAAGAAGCACTCGGCCTTATCTAGGGGCCCATCGGCCTCCCTCTGGACGACAGGTGGCCCTTTGGCCGCCCTCTAGCCGACAGGGGGCTCTTCGGCCGGGTGCTGGCCGACAAGCACCACTTCGGCCTGGTGCTAGCCGACGGGCCCCTATTCGGCCTGCTGCTAGCCGATAGGGTACTAATTTCGAAAAAAATCAACTGCTCTAGCTGTTTTCAAATTTGGTACAAAATCTGTACTAGTTTTGAACAAAATTCTATCCGCCGCATCCCACAGTCCTAGCTCAGCCTGGACGTGGCGAGCGGGCTTTTGGCCCTCCTTGCGGCCCGCTACGGACCGGACCGAACGGTCATGGCCCGCTGATAAAAATGGCGGGTCTAGTATGCAGAAACAGGCCCGAAAATAAGTTGGTCATGTCCTGTTTTTGACTGGGCCGACTCAGTCGGACCGAGATACTTGCCCAGGCGCGCAGCCCAGCAGTGTATTCTAGTGATAGTGAGTCGCTACGCTGGGGGAAGCCCCAAGCCCCCACCCTACATTCCCCGATCCCCTTTCCTTCGAGCCGTTGCCTGCCTTAGCTATAGGGAGAGCCGCCTTCGTTGACAGCTATTGCCGTTGTCGAGCACCTGTAGCTCCTCCTATTGCCGTCGTCTCGTCGACCACCACCTCCTTGTTTGCACCTGCACGCGGGGGAATGGGGAGTGGAGGAGCCAAGGAGAGAGCACCGTGGCTGCAGGGATGCACGTGCACGTCGACATCGAGACGTCGACCGTCGTCATCTCCACCTGCCCATTG
The DNA here is from genome assembly GCA_022496015.1 of Hordeum marinum. Classification (NCBI taxonomy): domain Eukaryota; kingdom Viridiplantae; phylum Streptophyta; class Magnoliopsida; order Poales; family Poaceae; genus Hordeum; species Hordeum marinum. The sequence continues at coordinate 75,166,342 of CM039673.1, forward strand.
TCGACCACCTCCTCCCGCTGGCTGGCCGCCATTGACCACAAAGCTGGAGGGCGTGGGGGACGTAGCAGCTGCACCCTGCACCTGCACGCTGACACCGTCAGTTGTTAATTCTACACTTCCTCTGATCTTTCTTCAGTTGGTAATTTTCGAGTTTGCAAAGTTGCTTATTTTTTGTCCATTTGAACCTATTTTGCAACCTAATGATCTGTGTGTTCAAATTTACTATCAAGGTGTTCTGAAACACGTCCCATCTCACTCCGAGGCACGAACTGCAGCCGGTCCATTCAGTCCCGTCGGTCCTCACCGAGCTTAGCTGCAGCTGGTCCAGTTCATAGAAAGAGGACCCCAGGTAACCTTGGTCCGGTACGGTCCGGGCCACCCACGGCCGGTCCAAAGCAAGGCTCGGTCAGGCACCGAACCGGACCGGCCCGTGTCCACCCTGAGTCCCAGCACAGCACGATAGCACCGGACGGTGCCACACGTGGTCACGAGGAGAAGCGGAGCAGGTCACTTGCTCAGTGTCCGTGATTCATATCACATTCGCAAGTGTAGATCATAGATCAACCATGAGAAGGGTCTCACAACTATCGTCTTTGCCATTGCTAGAACTACTCCCTCCATCCATCCGCGAATAAGTGTACGTTCAGATTATGATCTAAGTTAAAGTTTCAAAACTTTGACCAAATATATAGAAAAAATTAATAACATATATGACATTAAATTGATATATCATGGTAGTCAAGACTCAGGACTACCGAATTTATGCTTTGCACGCCCTAACTCTAGTGCATATGGCCCCCGCACCGCTCCCTCCCCGGGGCAACACGGGCGGCGGTTCCTGACCCACAGCCTCTCCCCTCCGGCCTTCTTCTCCCCATCGTCGTCGCCGGTGGCCTCCGGTAGGCAAAGCCTACGCAGAGCCGCCGGCGGCGGGGCGCTCTCTGGCTGTCGCTCGCTCGTGGGATGGGGATACGGCGTGTGGTCGGCGGCTGACCAGCGCTTGGCTCCGGGGCGACGCTCTGGCTGGCAGTGGAGGAGGTCTCTGATGCGTGGCGCGGGATCTGGCTACGGCGGTGGCCGCGCCGCTGCAAGCGAGCGGTCGTGGTCGTGGCGCCCGTGCGGACCCGATCTAGACCCTCGCGAGCTGCGGCCAATGCGGATGGTCGTGCTGGGATGAAGGGAGGCTCGGTTCCCTATTGCACGTCCCGGAGGGGCCTTTGTTGCGTTCCTCATGCTTGGTGCCATGGTGGTGCCGGCTGGTGGTTCGGTTGACGGGTTGCGGATCTGGCAGCTCATCCGGCGAGTTGGGATGGGGTGGCGGCCCGCCCTCCCTGCTAGGGTCCTCTCTGGCTATGAAGTGGGTGGCCAGCAGTGGTGGTCGTCTCCTCCGTCAGAGGTGGTCGTCCTGAGGCTGGATGGTCAGACCTCGAGATCCGCCATCTAGTTTCGGCTGTGAGTCGGGAAGACATAGTTGCTGGTTAAAACCGAGCCGGTGGCATGCGATGGCGGCGTTCTGCGTCGTTACCTTGATGAAGGCATCATCATGTAACTACTATCGACACACTCGTGTTGTTCCGTGTGAAACCCTAGGACCTGATCTTCCAGATTGGACGATGGTGGTACCGCGGTGTCGTTTTCTCTCTTGGGAGCATCGCCTATGGAGCAGAGCTAGAAGATAGAGGCATGAGGTGGAGCGGCTTCGTCTTGCATGGAGCTTTTGCTGGAGATGTGAAGTCACGCCTGGGCAACAGGTGCTACGCTGTGTCATGCCTGGTCGGCAGGTGCTACGCACGATAGATCTTCCAGAATCTTCGCATCTGGACGGATGAGCACGGGGTGATGGCATCGTTGGGCACTGTGGTGGCGTCGACGGATGGAAAGACTGGCAAGGACGATACAGATCTCTCTCCTAAAGATGGGTCAGTGGCCCGATGATGATGGCGGCATCTAAAATGTGTGCATTTGGTGTATGCTTTAGGTCTGCTGCACCGGCTGTGGGTTCCGATACGTTATGTGGATGGATCGGTGACGGCACCGGTTTTAGATATGGGGAGTGAGAGCACTCCACATTATCGAGTTTTGTAGGTGTGAGTGGTGGCTTTGGATGGTTTCATGTATGTTCTTGTTAGACCTATGTTGCATAATTAATAAAGATGGCCGTATGCATCGATTCATGCAGAGGCTGGGGGTTTTAACCTCCTTTTCCCAAAATATTAAATTGATATATCATGAAAGTACATTTAAAAATGAATCTACTTGTTGGAAATATTCCCTAGAGGCAATAATAAAATGGTTATTATTATATCTCCTTGTTCATGATAATTGTCTATAGTTGATGCTATAATTGTATTAACCAGAAACCGTAATACATGTGTGTATACATAGACCACACCATGTCCCTAGTGAGAATCTAGTTGACTAGCTCGTTGATCAATAGATGGGCATGGTTTCCTGGGCATGGAAATTGGATGTCGTTGATAACGGGATCAGATCATTAGGAGAATGATGTGATGGACAAGACCCAATCCTAAACATAGCACAAGATCGTGTAGTTCGTCTGCTAGAGCTTTTCTAATGTCAAATATAGTTTCCTTAGACCATGAGATTGTGCAACTCCCGGATACCATAGGAATGCTTTGGTTGTATCAAACGTCACAATGTAACTGGATGACTATAAAGGTGCACTACAGGTGTCTCCGAAAGTGTCTGTTGGGTTGGCATGAATCGAGACTATGATTTTTCACTCCGTGTGACAGAGAGGTATCTCGAGGCCCACTCAGTAATACATCATCATAATGAGCTCAATGTGACTACGGAGTTAGTCACGGGATCATGTGTTACGGAACGAGTAAAGAGACTTGCCGGTAACAAGATTGAACAATGTATAGGGATACCGATGATCGAATCTCGGGCAAGTAACATACCGATAAACAAAGGGAATTGTATATGGGATTAATAGAATCCCCGACATCGTGGTTCATCCGATGAGATCATCGTGGAACATCTGGGAGACAATGTGGGTATCTAGATCCCTCTATTGGTTATTTGCCGGAGAGGTGTCTCGGCCATGATTGCATGGTTCCCGAACCCGTAGGGTCTACACACTTAAGATTCGATGACGCTAGAGTTGTAATGGGAATTGTATGACTCCATCAACCGCGTTCTTTGTACCGCTTCCGCTTAGCGATCTTCAAGGGTATGAAGATGCACTCCCTCTCTCTCGTTGCTAGTATCTCCTATATTGATCTTGGTGACACGTAGGAAAATTTTGAATTATCACTACGTTCCAAAAGTGGCATCGTGAGCTAGGTTTATGCGTAGATTCTATGCACGAGTAGAACACAAGTAGTTGTGGGAGATGATTTGGTCAATTTGCTTGCCGTTACTAGTCCTATCTTGATTCGGCGGTATTGTGGGATGAAGCGGCCCGGACCGACTTTACACGTACGCTTACGTGAGACGGGTTCCACCACCTGACATACACTTGTTGCATAAGGTGGCTAGCGGGTGTCTGTCTCTCCCACTTTAGTCGGATCGGATTCGATGAAGAGGGTCCATATGTAGGCTAAATAGCAATTGGCATACCACCGTTGTGCCTTTTGCGTAGGTAAGAAACGTTCTTGCTACAAACCCATAGCAGCCACATAAAACTTGCAACAACAATTAGAGGACGGCTAACTTGTTTTTGCAGGGTATGCTATGTGATGTGATATGGCCAAAAGGATGTAATGAAATATATGTGATGTATGAGATTGATCATGTTCTTGTAATAGAAATCACGACTTGCATGTCGATGACTATGAAAACCGGAAGGAGCCACATGAGTTGTCTTAATTTATTGTATGACCTGCGTGTCAATCAAAAACGTCATGTAATTACTTTACTTCATTGCTAACCGTCAGCCATAGTAGTAGAAGTAATTGTCGGCAAGACAACTTCATGAAGACACGAGGATGGAAATCATGATGATGGAGATCATGGTGTCACGCCAGTGACGATGGTGATCATGCCGCGCCCCGAAGATGGAGATCAAAGGCGCAAGATGATATTGGCCATATCATGTCACTTTACGATTTGCATGTGATGTTTATCATGTTCTTACATCTTATTTTCTTAGAACGACGGTAGTATAAATAAGATGACCCGTCATTAAAATTTCAAGAAATGAGTTCCCACTAAGTGTGCACCGTTGCGAAGGATCGTTGTTTCGAACCACCACGTGATGATCGGGTGTGACATATTCTAACGTTCACATACAATGGGTGTAAGCCCGATTTACACACATGAAACATTTAGGTTGACTTGACGAGCCTAGAATATATAGACATGGCCTCGAAACATGAGAGATCGAAAGGTCGAACATGAGTCGTATAGTAGATGCGATCAACATGGAGATTTTCACCATTGATGACTAGTCCGTCTCACGTGATGATTGGACACGGCCTAGTCGATGTGGATCATGTATCTCTCCCACTTTAGTTGGATTGGATTTGATGAAAAGGGTCCTTATGAAGGGTAAATAGCAATTGGCATATCACCGTTGTGGCTTTTGCGTAGGTAAGAAATGTTCTTGCTAGAAACCCATAGCAGCCACGTAAAACTTGCAACAACAATTAGAGGATGTCTAACTTGTTATTTCTCGGTATGCTATGTGATGTGATATGGCCAAAAAGGATGTGATGAAATGTATGTGATGTATGAGATTGATCATGTTCTTGTAATAGGAATCACGACTTGCATGTCGATGAGTATGACAACCGGCAGGAGCCATAGGAGTTGTCTTATTTTATTGTATGACATGTGTGTCACTCAAAAATGCCATGTAATTACTTTACTTTATTGCTAAGCGTTAGCCATAGTAGTAGAAGTAATAGTTGGTGAGCCAACTTCATGAAGACACGATGATGGAGATCATGGTGTCGTGCCGGTGACGATGGTGATCATGCCGCGCCCCGAAGATGGAGATCAAAGGAGCAAGATGATATTGGAGATATCATGTCACTTTATGATTTGCATGTGATGTTTATCATATCCTTACATCTTATTTGCATAGAACGACTGTAGAGTAAACAAGATGATCCCTCACTAAAATTGCAAGAAATGTGTTCCCCCTAAGTGTGGACCGTTGCGAAGGATCGTTGTTTCGAAGCACCATGTGATGATCGGGTGTGATAGATTCTAATGTTCGCATACAACGGGTGTAAGCTAGATTTACACACACGAAACACTTAGGTTGACTTGACGATCCTAGCATGTACAGACATGGCCTCGGAACACGAGAGACCGAAAGGTCGAACATTAGTCGTATAGTAGATGCGATCAACATGGAGATTTTCACCATTGATGACTAGTCCGTCTCACGTGATGATCGGACACGGCCTAGTCGATGTGGATCATGTATCACTTAGATGACTAGAGGGATGTTTATCTGAGTGGGAGTTCATTAAATAATTTGATTAGATGAACTTAATTGTCATGAAATTAGTCTAAAATTGTCTTTACAATCTCTCTTGTAGATCCAATGGCCCACGCTAATTTTGCCCTCAACTTCAACGTGTTCCTGGAGAAAACCAAGCTGAAAGACGATGGAAGCAACTATACGGACTGGGTCCATAACTTGAGGATCATAGCTTCCAAGAAATTATATGTCCTTGATGCATTGCTAGGTGACGCACCTGTTTTCCTAGTAACTCAAGACGTTATGAACGCCTGGCAGTCGCATAGTGATGATTACTCCCTGGTTCAGTGCGGCATGCTTTACAGCTTAGAACTGGGGCTCCAAAAGCGTTTTGAGCAACACGGAGCATATGAGATGTTCCAAGAGATGAGAATGGTTTTCCAGGCTCATGCCCGGGTAGAGAGATATGAAGTCTCCTACAAATTCTTTAGTTGTAAGATGGAGGAAAATAGTTCTGTCAGCGACCACATACTCAAAATGTTTGGGTTGCACAACCGCTTGTCTCGGCTGGGAGTTAATCTTCCGGATGACTCGGTTATTGATAGAATCCTCCAGTCGCTTCCCCCTAGCTACAAGAGCTTTGTGATGAACTATAATATGCAAGGGATGGAGAAGTCCATTCCCGGCTTATATTCGATGCTGAAATCAGTGAAGGTGGAAATCAAAAAGGAACATCAAGTGTTGATGATGAATAAGACCACTAGTTTCAAGAAAGGCACGGGTAAGAAGAACTTCAAGAAGGACGGTAAAACAGTTGCCGAGCCCGGTAAATACGTTACCGGGAAGATGCCCAAGAATGGACCCAAGCCTGAGACTGAGTGCTTTTATTGCAAGGGAACCGGTCACTGGAAGCGGAACTGCCCCAAGTACTTAGCGGATAAGAAGGCCGAGAATGTCAAAGGTATATATGATATACATATTATTGATGTGTACCTTGCCAGCGCTCGTAGTAGCTCCTGGGTATTTTATACCGGTGTGGTTGCTCACATTTGTAACTCAAAACAGGACATGCGGAATAAGCGGAGACTGGCAAGGTCGAGGTGATGATGCGCGTCGGGAATGGTTCCAAGGTCGATGTGATCGCCATCGGCATGCTACCTCTACATCTACCTTCGAGATTAGTTTTAAACCTCAATAATTGTTATTTGGTACCAGCTTTGAGCATGAACATTGTATCTGGATCTCGTTTTCTGCGATATGGCTACTCATTTAAATCCGAGAATAATGGTTGTTCCATTTATATGAGAGATATGTTTTATGGTCATGCCTGCTGGTCAATGGTTTATTTTTATTGAATCTCGAACGTGATGTTACACATATTCATAGTGTCAATACCAAATATTGTAAGGTTGATAATCATAGTCCCACATACTTGTGGCAGTGCCGCCTTGGTCATATTGGTGTCAAACGCATGAAGAAACTCCATGCAGATGGACTTTTGGAGTCTCTTGATTATGAATCATTTGACACGTGCGAACCATGCCTCTTGGACAAGATGACTAAGACTCCGTTCTCCGGAACAATGGAGCGAGCAACCAACTTGTTGAAAATAATAAATACCGATGTATGTGGACCGATGAGCGTTGAGGGCCGTGCACCTGTGCTTCACCTCTCCCATGGGCACGTAGGAGATGCCCCTGGTGGCAGCTTTGACTACCGTGAGCGGGATGGGCGCATGTCGGACTCCTTGCTTGGTCGAATCGATGTCGACGGTGGGCGAGATCTTCCCGGATCGGCCCAGCAGCGACGGCAGCACGGAGGATGTCTTTGCCACCCTGCCCTTGGTCACATTGACGGCCTTCCTGCGGCGCTGGAGCTCATGGTGGATTTTGTTGAGGCCCGGCGTTCGCTGCGCCATGAGAGCCGCCATCGTGATTGCAGGGAATCAAAAGAAGGATTCAATGGCGAGAAGTTGTGATTGTGGAGGTGGGTGGAGATGGAGGAACTAAAATCGAACCACACAAGCAAGCGATAGATGGCATTGGGTTAGCTTATATCTACCTTGACGCAGCCGAGTTGTTTGCGGAGAGAAAATCATAGGAAGTAAGCACGGTGTCGGAACCGGTTGGAGCAATTAGTTTGATGAGTTCATCCAGTCCGCCACCATGGCGGACCGTGATGGTCACGCAAGATCTCCACACGGCACCAGAAGTCCTCTACGCCAGCCACGCCTACACTCCGCCTAGAGGCCGGCGACGATGCACGCCAACGGGACACCCTACCTCCTGTTTTAGCAACGATGCCGGATAGCCGGAGCAGCATAGCTGGCCTGGAGCACGCACGGACGGTGCAGCCTCCCGTTCGCGCCACAACGCTGCACCACCAGCCTCTCGTTCCTACTGGAACTACTTTCTGTTGTGGCCCTCTCGACGACGGTGTCGCCACACCGCGCTGACACGGCAGCGAGGATGAGTGCCGGGAGCGCTCGCGCATGCCATCACACACGTGGCACCACAAGTCCTCTATGCCGGCCACAACAGAACTGTGCACAGAAGCCGACGACAATGCCCGCCGGAAGCCCGGGCGGAGGGCCACTTGATAGCGTTTGCTACCTGCTGTTTCGGCAACCATGCCGGAGTAGCACCAGCTCCGCGACGCGCCGGGGATGGCCAAGCCAGCCGGGAGTGTGCACGGTCACCTGGCGCCCTATACCTCCCGTTGGCGTCACGACGCGGCACCACCAGCCGGAGCGGTCGTCAAGAAATCGTTCGGGCCGCTTGCACCGCCTCACCCCTCGCCGGCCGGCTCAAACTCGATGCAGAAGGTATCCGCTGCATCCCATAGTGCCAGCACAGCACGGTAGCACCGGCCAGTGCCACACGTGGTCACGAGGAGAAGCGGAGCAGGTCACAGTGTACGTGGTTCACGTCACATTCGCTACGAGTTAATTGCAGAAAATCACCATAGGTTTACAGAAAACACTCATTTATAAATTCTTTACAAAAAACACAGCAGAGGTACCGCCTTGTTCTATGTGATTTTGGTTTAACCACCTGGAGTTTTAGTTATGTCGACTGCAGGTATGATCAAGGTTTCCGCAGGATGTCCTATCTTCGATGGGACGGACTATCCCTACTGGAAGAACAAGATGCGCATGCATCTTGAGGCAATTGACAACGATCTCTGGTACGTTGTGGAAAATGGTGTTCCCTCTGTTACTCCCATGATCAACGATGCTGATGTGAAGAGATTCAAGCAACTCGATTCTCAAGCAAAGAATATCATCTGTGTCCATCTGAGCAAAGGTCAGTATGGCAGAGTGAGTGCTTTCGAGTCTGCTAAGCTTATCTAGCATAGGTTGTCCAAAGTTAACGAAGGTGTTTCCACTCAACGTGACTCTTGTGTTGATGTTCTTCACAATCTCTTCAACTGCTTCAAAAGACTTGACAATGAAAATGTTTAGCAAACTTTTGATCGTCTCACTGATATCTCCAATGAGCTTCAAGCACTAGGTGCTACTGATATCACCGACCACAAGGTGGTGAAGAAACTGCTAAGATCTCTTGATTCCTCATTCGATACTCTAGCTTTGATGATTCAAGAGCATGGAGACTACAAGTCACTTGATCCTGCTGATATTCTTGAGAGACTCAATACTCATGAATTCCAACAAGCTGAGAAGAGAGACCTCTACGGGCCAAGCTATGGAAGATCTCGTGCTTTGAAGGCAAAAGCAATTTCCTCATCCAAAGGCGAAGATTCTGATAGTAGCCTTGGTGATCCTGAAGAACTGAGTCAGGAGTTGGCAATGCTCGTGAGGAAATTTCAGAAGTTCTCAAGGAGAGATGGATTTGGAAAGTCATCAAAAAGTGGTTTGAGGAAATCAGATTCCTCATATGAGTACAAGAATAGAACTTGTCACAAATGGAAGAAATCTGATCACTTCATCTCTGATTGTCCTCTGTGGGAAAAAGAATCAAAGAAGAAGAAGAAGTACAAGGACGATAGTTCTGATGACTCGAAGAAAAAGAAGAAATCTTCAAAGTCCCCATCTACAAAGTCCTCATCTTCAAAGTCCTTGATGTACAAGAAGAATGGTTCCAGAAAGGCTCAGGCTTTCATTGTCAAGGAAATGGACTCTAAAGAGGAGTCTAAAGTATATGAAGAAGAGGAAGAATCTGAGGTGGAATCTGAATCTGGTGTCGCTAGCCTTGCTCTCGCTACTGCCTTTGTCGGCAAGTCCATCTTATACGATGAAGAAAATGACTACTCCAATGACTCTGGTGGAGTCAATGATGACTATGCTCCTACTTACATTTCATGTCAAAAGGCATCAAGTCAGTCACGGAATGTCCCAATCTTGATGACATTGAATATCCTAGGTGGAAGGTTCTGATAAAGAAGCATCTCATGTCTATGAACAATGAGGTATGGACTATTACAGAACTTGGATTGACTGAACTTTGCAAGATTGCAAATGCTGAGGAAATTTGTAAGTACACTCAACTTGATGCTCAGGCAAGGAACATCATCTGCTCAAGCCTATCAAGCGTCATGTTCAAAGGCGTCTGTCATCTTCAAAATGCCAAGCTCATCTGGTATAGAATCTTGGACATCAATGAAGGCTATCGCACTCGTCAAGACCCCATGTTCATCAAACTCAAGAAAATCCTCAAAACCCAGGAATCATATCCCGGTTCATCTTCCTCACTTTGTCTTATGGCAAAAGGTTCCAAGGTAAATAAGCATCACTCCTCCTTTGAATCAAGTGATTGTGAATCTGATGAATATGTGAAACCTAGTTATGCCAAACTTTCTAATATTGCCACTAGGCAACAAAGTGCACTTGAAAAGCTTCAGAAAATGCTAGACAAAAGTGATAATCTATTGAATGAGGAAGTCGATCGGACTCAAACTCTGTCTCAAGATCTCAACAGTCTTCAAACAAAGTATGATAACCTTCAGAGTCATCATAATTCTCTCTTAGACGATCATGAGAAGCTTTCTTATGAATTTCTTCAAAGAAAGCAAGATCTTGATAAACTAAGGGTGTGTCATGAGGATCTCCAAAGAGGGAACGATTCCTTACTGGCTCAACAGATCAGTACCTCTCAGTAAGAATTAGTTCCACCTTGCTTGAAATGCATCGAACATGAAACTGCTAATTCTTCACCTGAATGTTCAAATGCTTCCATTGCTGCAAATTCTTCAACTATTCGAGTGGTAAAAAATTCGTCATCTAAGGATACCACATGTATTACTAACAAAAATGCAGGGTTGAAGGAATTCTATGTGACAGGCATGTACAAAAGTCTCAAAGGGCATCAAACCCTTTGCGATGTCCTCAAAAAGCAGATTCTGAACAGGAACCCTAGGAAAGAGGGTATTGCATTTGAGAGGAAATTTAATGCTGATGGATCCTACTGGACTCCTGAGTAGTACCCCAAAACCTCATGGGTTGCTACGAAAGGACCTCTTGTAGATCCATCCACTTTATCTGGCTTTACTTGTGAAACTTCATATTCCTACGATGAGTCACTTGAGTACAACTACAATTTCTTCAAAATTCATAAAGGTGAAGTGTTTGCCAGATTTCTTGGAACTAAGTGCCGGAACGGTTCACCTATGAACAAAATCTAGGTTCCCAAGAGCTACTTACAGAATGTTCAAGTGAATGTCCTCACGACACCACTCATGAAGAACAAGAACCCCAGATCAAATTCCTCATGTGGACCAAAGTCTTCACTCGGACCAAACTCCTCAAATGGTCAAAAATATCATTCTCGTGCTAATGCCGTTGTTTCGCAGGGAAAATCTAAGAGTTCTGAATATGTGCATTATTCTTCGAATCATTATGTTCATAAGTCCTCGAAGAATTTCTCTGCTTATTCATATGAGTACTCTAACCCTCGCCTTGTGAAACGAAGCGCACTAGCTTCGATGCCTCCCTTGAACATCTGATGAATTTGCTGGAGACCTGAGGAAATGCTTGAAAGGACATAAGCTAACCATGTAGAAATGAATTAGCTTGTCGTTACTATTCTTATCTTGATTCGGCGGCATTGTAGGATGAAGCGGCCCGGACCGACTTTACACGTACGCTTATGTGAGACTAGTTGCACCTCTTGACATGTACTTGTTGCATAAGGTGGCTAGTGGGTGTCTATCTCTCCCACTTTAGTTGGATTGGATTTGATGAAAAGGGTCCTTATGAAGGGTAAATAGCAATTGGCATATCACCGTTGTGGCTTTTGCGTAGGTAAGAAATGTTCTTGCTAGAAACCCATAGAAGCCACGTAAAACTTGCAACAACAATTAGAGGATGTCTAACTTGTTCTTTCTCGGTATGCTATGTGATGTGATATGGCCAAAAAGGATGTGATGAAATGTATGTGATGTATGAGATTGATCATGTTCTTGTAATAGGAATCACGACTTGCATGTCGATGAGTATGACAACCGGCAGGAGCCATAGGAGTTGTCTTATTTTATTGTATGACATGTGTGTCACTCAAAAATGCCATGTAATTACTTTACTTTATTGCTAAGCGTTAGCCATAGTAGTAGAAGTAATAGTTGGTGAGCCAACTTCATGAAGACACGATGATGGAGATCATGGTGTCGTGCCGGTGGCGATGGTGATCATGCCGCGCCCCGAAGATGGAGATCAAAGGAGCAAGATGATATTGGAGATATCATGTCACTTTATGATTTGCATGTGATGTTTATCATATCCTTACATCTTATTTGCATAGAACGACTGTAGAGTAAACAAGATGATCCCTCACTAAAATTGCAAGAAATGTGTTCCCCCTAAGTGTGGACCGTTGCGAAGGATCGTTGTTTCGAAGCACCATGTGATGATAGGGTGTGATAGATTCTAATGTTCGCATACAACGGGTGTAAGCTAGATGTACACACGCGAAACACTTAGGTTGACTTGACGATCCTAGCATGTACAGACATGGACTCGGAACACGAGAGACCAAAAGGTCGAACATTAGTCGTATAGTAGATGCGATCAACATGGATATTTTCACCATTGATGACTAGTCCGTCTCACGTGATGATCGGACACGGCCTAGTCGATGTGGATCATGTATCACTTAGATGACTAGAGGGATGTTTATCTGAGTGGGAGTTCATTAAATAATTTGATTAGATGAACTTAATTGTCATGAAATTAGTCTAAAATTGTCTTTACAATCTCTCTTGTAGATCCAATGGCCCACGCTAATTTTGCCCTCAACTTCAACGTGTTCCTGGAGAAAACCAAGCTGAAAGACGATGGAAGCAACTATACGGACTGGGTCCATAACTTGAGGATCATAGCTTCCAAGAAATTATATGTCCTTGATGCATCGCTAGGTGACGCACCTGTTTTCCTAGTAACTCAAGACGTTATGAACGCCTGGCAGTCGCATAGTGATGATTACTCCCTGGTTCAGTGCGGCATGCTTTACAGCTTAGAACTGGGGCTCCAAAAGCGTTTTGAGCAACACGGAGCATATGAGATGTTCCAAGAGATGAGAATGGTTTTCCAGGCTCATGCCCGGGTAGAGAGATATGAAGTCTCCTACAAATTCTTTAGTTGTAAGATGGAGGAAAATAGTTCTGTCAGCGACCACATACTCAAAATGTTTGGGTTGCACAACTGCTTGTCTCGGCTGGGAGTTAATCTTCCGGATGACTCGGTTATTGATAGAATCCTCCAGTCGCTTCCCCCTAGCTACAAGAGCTTTGTGACGAACTATAATATGCAAGGGATGGAGAAGTCCATTCCCGGCTTATATTCGATGCTGAAATCAGTGAAGGTGGAAATCAAAAAGGAACATCAAGTGTTGATGATGAATAAGACCACTAGTTTCAAGAAAGGCACGGGTAAGAAGAACTTCAAGAAGGACGGTAAAACAGTTGTCGAGCCCGGTAAATACGTTACCGGGAAGATGCCCAAGAATGGACCCAAGCCTGAGACTGAGTGCTTTTATTGCAAGGGAACCGGTCACTGGAAGCGGAACTGCCCCAAGTACTTAGCGGATAAGAAGGCCGAGAATGTCAAAGGTATATATGATATACATATTATTGATGTGTACCTTGCCAGCGCTCGTAGTAGCTCCTGGGTATTTTATACCGGTGTGGTTGCTCACATTTGTAACTCAAAACAGGACATGCGGAATAAGCGGAGACTGGCAAGGTCGAGGTGATGATGCGCGTCGGGAATGGTTCCAAGGTCGATGTGATCACCATCGGCATGCTACCTCTACATCTACCTTCGAGATTAGTTTTAAACCTCAATAATTGTTATTTGGTACCAGCTTTGAGCATGAACATTGTATCTGGATCTCGTTTTCTGCGATATGGCTACTCATTTAAATCCGAGAATAATGGTTGTTCCATTTATATGAGAGATATGTTTTATGGTCATGCCCGCTAGTCAATGGTTTATTTTTATTGAATCTCGAACGTGATGTTACACATATTCATAGTGTCAATACCAAATACTGTAAGGTTGATAATCATAGTCCCACATACTTGTGGCAGTGCCGCCTTGGTCATATTGGTGTCAAACGCATGAAGAAACTCCATGCAGATGGACTTTTGGAGTCTCTTGATTATGAATCATTTGACACGTGCGAACCATGCCTCTTGGAAAAGATGACTAAGACTCCGTTCTCCGGAACAATGGAGCGAGCAACCAACTTGTTGAAAATAATAAATACCGATGTATGTGGACCGATGAGCGTTGAGGGCCGTGCACCTGTGCTTCACCTCTCCCATGGGCACGTAGGAGATGCCCCTGGTGGCAGCTTTGACTACCATGAGCGGGATGGGTGCATGTCGGACTCCTTGCTTGGTCGAATCGATGTCGACGGTGGGCGAGATCTTCCCGGATCGGCCCAGCAGCGACGGTAGCACGGAGGATGTCTTTGCCACCCTGCCCTTGGTCACATTGACGGCCTTCCTGCGGCGCTGGAGCTCATGGTGGATTTTGTTGAGGCCCGGCGTTCGCTGCGCCATGAGAGCCGCCATCGTGATTGCAGGGAATCAAAAGAAGGATTCAATGGCGAGAAGTTGTGATTGTGGAGGTGGATAGAGATGGAGGAACTAAAATCGAACCACACAAGCAAGCGATAGATGGCATTGGGTTAGCTTATATCTACCTTGACGTAGCCGAGTTGTTTGCGGAGAGAAAATCATAGGAAGTAAGCACGGCGTCGGAACCGGTTGGAGCAATTAGTTTGATGAGTTCATGCAGTCCGCCACCATGGCGGACCGTGATGGTCACGCAAGATCTCCACACGGCACCAGAAGTCCTCTACGCCAGCCACGCCTACACTCCGCCTGGTGATCCAATGTCCCATGCTAATGTTGCCCTCAACTTCAACGCGTTCCTAGACAAAACCAAGCTGAAAGGCGATGGTAGCAACTATACGGACTGGGTCCGAAAGTTGAGGATCATCCTCGTATCTTCCAAGAAATTATATGTCCTTGATGCACCGCTAGGTGACGCACTCATTTTCCCAGCAACTCAAGACGTTATGAACGCCTAGCAGTGCGTAGTGATGAGTACTCCCTGGTTCAGTACAGCATGCTTTATAGCTTAGAACCGGGGCTCCAAAAGAGTTTTGAGTAACATGGAGCATAGGAGATATTCCAAGATTTGAGAATGGTTTTCCAAGCTCCTGCCCGGGTCGAGAGATATGAAGTATGCGACAATTTCTTCACTTGTAAGATGGAGGAAAACAGCTCTGTCAGCGAGCACATACGTCAATGGTATATATGATATACATGTTATTGATGTGTACCTTACCAGCACTCGTAGTAGCTCCTGGGTATTTGATACCGGTGCGGTTGCTCACATTTGTAACTCAAAACCAAGAGCTGCGGAATAATCGAAGACTGGCAAAGGACGAGGTGACGATGCGCGTCGGGAATGGTTCCAAGGTCCATGTGATCGCCATCGGCACGCTACCTCTACATCTACCTTCAGGATTAGTTTTAAACCTCAATAATTGTTATTTAGTGCCAGCTTTGAGCATGAACACTGTATCTGGGTCTCGTTTGATGCGAGATGCCTACTCATATAAATCCGAGAATAATGGTTGTTCTATTTATATGAAAGATATGTTTTATGGTCATGCCCCGCTGGTCAATGGTTTATTTTTATTGAATCTCGAATGTGATGTTACACATATTCATAGTCTGAATACCAAACAATGTAAGGTGGATAATGATAGTCCCACATACTTGTGGCACTACCACCTTGGTCATATTGGTGTCAAATGCACAAAGAAACTCCATGCAGATGGACTTTTGGGGTCTCTTGATTATGAATCATTTGACACGTGTGAACCATGCCTCATGGGCAAGATGACTAAGTATACATTCTCCAGAAAAATGGAGCTAGCAACCAGCTTGTTGGAAATAATACATACGAATGTATGTGGACCGATGAGCGTTGAGGCTCGCGGTGGCTATCGTTATGTTCTCACCCTCACTGATGACTTAAGAAGATATGGGTATGTCTACTTGATGAAACACAAGTCTGAGACCTTTGAAAAGTTCAAGGAATTTCAGAGTGAGGTAGAGAATCAACGTGAAAAGAAAATAAAGTTCTTACGATATGATCGTGGAGGAGAATATTTGAGTCACGAGTTTGGCACGCACTTAAGGAAATGTGGATATGGTGTGTCCAAACATCGTAATCGCACTCTATTGGATATGGTGTGATCTATGATGTCTCTTACTGACTTACCTCTATCATTTTGGGGATATGCATTAGAGACTGTCGCGCTCACTTTAAATAGGGCACCATGTAAATCCATTGAGACGATACCGTATGAATTATGGTTTGGGAAGAAACCTACGCTGTCATTTCTAAAAGTTTGGGGATGCGATGCTTATGTCAAGAAACATCAACCAGAAAAGCTCAAACCCAAATCGGAAAAGTGTGTCTTCATATGATACCCTAAGGAAACTATTGGGTATACCTTGTACCTCAGATCCGAAGGCAAAAACTTTATTGCCAAGAATGGATCCTTTCTAGAGAAAGAGTTTCTCTCGAAAGAAGTAAGTGGGAGGAAAGTACAACTTGATGAGCTAATTGTACCCCCTCTCAAACTGGAAATTAGCGCAGCGCAGGAGATTGTTTCTGTGGTGCCTGCATTGACTAGAGAGGAAGTTAATGATGATGATCATGAAACTTCTGATCAAGTTACTACGGAACTTCATAGGTCCACGAGGACACGTTCCGCACCAGAGTGGTATGGCAACCCTGTCCTGGAAATCATGTTGTTAGACAACGGTGAACCCACGAACTATGAAGAAGCCATGGCGGGCCCAGATTCCTACAAATGTCTTGAAGCCATGAAATCCAAGATAGGATCCATGTATAAGAACAAAGTATGGACTTTAGTGGACTTGCCCGATGATCGGCAAGCCATAGAAAATAAATGGATCTTTAAGAAGAAGGCTGACGCGGATGGTAATGTGACCATCTATAAGGCTTGGCTTGTCGCTAAGGGTTATCGACAAGTTCAAGGAGTTGACTACGATGAGACCTTCTCACCCGCAGCGATGGTAAAGTCCGTACGAATTATGCTAGTAGTTGCCGCATTTTATGATTATGAGATCTGGCAAATGGACGTCAAACGGCATTCCTTAACGGTTTCCTTATGGAAGAATTTTATATGATGCAGCCGGAAGGTTTTGTCGATCCTAAGAATGTTGACAAGGTATGCAAGCTCCAGCGCTCCGTCTATGGGCTGGAGCAAGCATCTCAAAGTTGGAACATTCACTTTGATGAGGTGATCAAAGCGTTTGGGTTTATACAGACTTATGGAGAAGCCTGTATTTACAAGAAAGTGAGTGGGAGCTCTATAGCATTTCTCACTTTATATGTGGATGACATATTGTAGATGGGAAATGATATAGAACCTTTGGAAACTGTAAAGGCCTACTTGAATAAGTGTTTTTCAATGAAGGACCTTGGAGAAGCTACTTATACATTAGGCATCAAGATCTATAGAGATAGATCAAGACACCTCATTGGTCTTTCACAAAGCACATACCTTGACAAGATATTGAAGAAGTTCAATATGGATCAGTCCAAGAAGGGGTTGTTGCATGTATTTCAAGGTGTGAGATTGAGCACAGCCCAATGCCCGACCTCGGCAGAAGATAGAGAAAAGATGAGTGTCATCCCCTATGCCTTAGCTATAGGCTCTATTATGTATGCCATGTTGTGTGCCAGACCTGATGTGAACCTTGCCATAATTTTGGTAGGGAGGTACCAAAGTGATCCTAGAATGGAACACTGGACAGCAATCAAGAATATCCTTAAGTACCTGAAAAGGACTAAGGATATGTTTCTCGTTTATTCAGGTGCCGAAGAGCTCATCGTAAAGGGTTACGCTGATGCTAGCTTCGACACAGATCCGGATGACTCCAAGTCACAAACCGGATATGTGTATATTTTGAATGGTGGGGCAGTCAGCTAGTGCAGTTGCAAGCAAAGCATCGTGGTGGCATCTACATGTAAAGCGGAGTACATAGCTGCTTCGGAAGCAGCATCGGAAGGAGTCTGGATGAAGGAGTTCATCACCGACCTAGGAGTGCTTCCCAATGCGTCGGGCCCGATGACTCTTTTCTGTCACAACACTAGAGCTATTACCATTGCCAAGGAGCCCAGGTTTCACAAGAAGACCAAGCACATCAAGTGCTGCTTCTACTCCATTCATGGTTACATTCAGGATGGAGATATAGATATTTGTAAAGTACATACGGATCTGAATGTCGCAGATCCATTGACTAAACCTCTTTCACGAGCGAAACATGATCAGCACCAAAACTCTATGGGTGTTCGACTCATCACAACGTAACTAGATTATTGACTCTAGTGCAAGTGGGAGACTGTCGTAAATATGCCCTAGAGGCAATAATAAAATGGTTATTATTATATTTCCTTGTTCATGATAATTGTCTATTGTTCATGCTATAATTGTATTAACCGGAAACCGTAATACATGTGTGAAAACATAGACCACACAATGTCCCTAGTGGGCCTCTAGTTGACTAGCTCGTTGATCAATAGATGGTCATGGTTTCCTGGCCATGGACATTGGATGTCATTGATAACAGGATCACATCATTAGGAGAATGATGTGATGGACAAGATCCAATCCTAAGCATAGCACAAGATCGTGTAGTTCGTCTGCTTGGGCTTTTCTAATGTGAAGTATCATTTCCTTAAGACCATGAGATTTTGCAACTCCCGGATACCGTAGGAATGCTTTGGGTGTATCAAACGTCACAACGTAACTGGGTGACTATAAAGGTGCACTACAGGTGTTTCTGAATGTGTATGTTGGGTTGGCACGAATCGAGACTGGGATTTGTCACTCCGTGTGACGGAGAGGTATCTCTAGGCCCACTCGGTAGTACATCATCATAATGAGCTCAATGCCACTAAGGAGTTAGTCATGGGATCATGTGTTACAGAACGAGTAAAGAGACTTGTCGGTATTGAGATTGAACAAGGTATGGGGATACCGACGATCGAATCTCAGGCAAGTAACATACCAATGGACAAAGGGAATTGTATACGAGATTAACTGAATCCCCGACTTCGTGGTTCATCCAATGAGATCATCATGGAACATGTGGGAGCCTATATGGGTATCCAGCTCCCGCTATTGGTTATTGTCCGGAGAGGTCTCTTGGTCTTGACTACATGGTTCCCGAAACCGTAGGGTCTACACACTTAAGGTTCGGTGACGCTAGAGTTGTAATGGGTATTGTATGTGGTTACTGAAAGTTGTTCGGAGTCCCGGGTGAGATCCCGAACATCACGAGGATTTCTGGAATGGTCCAGAGGTGAAGATTTATATATGGGAAGTCCAATTTCAGTCACCAGAAAGGTTTCGGGGTTTATCGGTATTGTACCGAGACCACCGAAGGGGTTCTAGGGGTCCACCGGGAGGGTCCACCTGCCCCGGAGGACCTAATGGGCAGAAGTTACGTGGGAACCAACCCCTTAGTGGTCTGGTGCACCCCACCCACCTCCCAAGGGCCCATGGCGCCTAGGGTTGGAAACCCTAGGGGGTGGGGGTGCCTCCCACCTAACTTGGGAGGCAAGTTCCCCCCTGGCCGTCGCCCCCCTCTAGATGGATCTAGGGGCGCAACCACCTCTCCCCTTCCCCCTATAAATAGTGGGGGTGGGAAAGCAGCCGCACCCTTCCCCCTGGTGCAGCCCTCCCCCTTCCTACACCTCCTCCTCCTCCTCCTCCGTAGCGCTTAGCGAAGCCCTGTCGAAGAACCATGAGCTCCACCGCCACCATGTCATCGTGTTGTCATTGCTCTCCCTCAACTTCTCCTCCCCCCTTGCTGGATCAAGAAGGAGGAGACGTCCCTGGGCTGTACTTGTGTTGAATGCGGAGGCGTTGTCCATTCGGCGCTTGGATCGGATCTTCCACGATTTGTATCGCCGCGAGTACGACACCATCAACCATGTTCTTTGTAACGCTTCTGCTTAGCGATCTTCACGGGTATGAAGATGCACTCCCTCTCTATCATTGCTAGCAACTCCTAGATTGATCTTGGTGACACGTAGGAAAATTTTCAATTATTACTACATTCCCCAACAAGCTCATGGAGCTTTTGTTTACCTATTTGCACTCATGAACTTTCTTTTTGCTCCGAATTTGATGGATATATATGTATGCACTTGGTGGAGGTATCTATTAAATGTTGAATATATATCTATGCACTTGGTGGAGATATCTATTAAATGTTGAATATATTGTTGGATATGTATTCAAATTGATGGAGATATCTATGCATGCATGTTTGATCTATCTAGATGAAAAAACAGAAGAAACGGAACAGTGGCATGACCTTAGTTTCAGTTCAAGCGACCCCTTTACCGGGAGCCGCTCACGGCAATATGCCGTTTCCGAGGGTTGCTCTCGTAAATGTGTCACTTTTACCGAGAGCCAGATCAGACAGGAAACAGAAGAGTAATAAAGTGCTCAGCTGACTCCTTTTCCGAGAGCCATACTTGGAAAAGGAGTGCCACAACCGTAGTTTCAGCTCAGGTGACCCCTTTCCCGGGAGCTGCTCTTGGAAATATGTATTTTTCCGACTGTAGCTTTCGTAAGTGTGTCACATTACTTCTGTTTTTAAGCTATTTCTTATCTGATCCCTGCAACTGAAAACAACTACAGGGAAATTTTTGTATATATATATGCAGTGCAGAAAATGTTATCATAACAAATGAATGTGGGAGCTCCTAGCTCCCTAGAAGTTCATCGAGTAACACATCACACATAGGCATAATTTAAAGTAGTCCACATATATAGCCGAATGTTTCATACTAGGACACATGACACACAAGTTCGCTACTTGTGAAAGTTCACTACTTGCAAAACACATGCACATCACATAGAGGTTCACAAAACCATCTTGAGGAAGATTAGGGGCATCATTTCCATCTGTTTAAGCTCCTGGAGGAGGAGGAGGAGGCGGAGGAGGGGCATGATTTCCAATGCCTTGAGATTGCATTAGAGCCTATGATAGTACAGTCCTGTTAGCAGTGTTCGTCGCTGAATAATGAATGGGGCAAAATTTAGAGAATGTTCTACCTCTAGTTTTTTCTCGAGAAGCTTGAACCTTTCATCCATTTATGCGTTCTCCTTATCTCTTTTCGCCTCCTCAGTCTGGTGCCTTTGCTCCTCAACCTGTCGCCTTTGCTCCTCTTCAGCAGCCTGTTGTTCCAATAATTCCTATAATATGCATTATGGTCATAGGTTGCAAGGGTGGTATTTCGACTTTTTAAGGCATGGGCATAAATGAACGGTTATGATGCTAACCTGGAGACGCATGATCTCACGTGACGCGGCGGTCGGGCGACTCCGTATGGACGAAGTTGAGCTTGTGCTCGACGTGCGTATCTCGTGGAGCTTGCGATGCGAGGAGGTGGCGATCGTCCCGTTGCAAAGGAGGTGGCGGACATGTCCCTTCCCCTCACCAACAATGATAAGCAGCTATGGATCAAGTGGCTTGGACGTGGGTTCGGGGTCCTGCCTGTGCACCTCCTGGAAGACCTCTCTAAAGGTCTCGTACCTCTCCTACACCGACTGGCTGCAGAATTCGGTGCCATCCTTCCCCTTGTGGCCTTCTTTCCAGGCCTCCAAGATGTGGACCGAGCGACCAAGCTCCGACTCTTGCAAAAGTAACCATCAACCTTAATGAACGGAGATGCACCGTGCGGAAAAGTTAACATCTCATTCCACATACCACGTGTTGCCTCAGAGTGGTTAGGTTCAAGCTCCCCTAGACATGTGACGGGCTGGAATTTTGGCGCATTCGCTACCCTTCTCCACATGTTGCGCCTGCCATGCCGGGTCACACCACATGTTAGCCAGGGCCTCCCAAAAATCTTGATTCATCTAGTTTTCTCTTGGCTAGTCAGACAAAAATGAATCATTGACTCATGCATCAAACAAGTGGCGGATGACTCAAAGTACTAACAACCAATAGTGTCACTTACAACCGACAAGTATTCTTCTTTCTCCAAATTCGTTTGGCAAGTAGTTTTCCTCGTCATCTTCTCACCCTTGTCATAGAGCGGCCGACACTGCATCATGGCCTTGTACCGCAGCGTGTGCTTGACGTAGGAGAGTATCTTCTAGGCTGATTTCACGAGGGCCTTTGTTTCCTTGTATTTCTCACCATCCACACAAGAAAATTCTTCCTACAAGAAAGCATATGGTAGTTAATTGCAATAATTTGGATATGGAACAATGAAGTGGCAAAGATGCTTACATGAAAACTGTCGATGCCCCAGGCGGCCATGGTGACATCTTGCTCATCCTTGGTGTGCTGGTAGTGCTCCTAGGTGAAACCTGGCGATGGCGGGTCATCATCATTTGGCTTGGCTAACCCGGGGAAGTACTTCCTCACGAGGGAGCCGATGACGTGGTTCGGCAATCGCGCCTTTGGAGGCTTGGTAGGGACAAATTTCCATTGACTGCATGATGAAACAGACAAGCATATGTGAGTGGAAAAGTTGTAATATTCAAAATAATTTGCAACTCAAATGCTTACCAATCTCCCGTGGGACTTGTGAGAGGACGATCGGTGGGAGCCATTGGTTCTGGGACCTTCCCCGGACCACGCCCGGACTTCTTCCTCTTGGAAGTGTTGCTCGACGTAGACACCGAGCCATTCGAGGGAACCATGTCGCCAGAATCGATAGCGAGTGGATCATCTCCTTGAAAGGACCCTCCGACATCGTCAACAGATGACGGGTGCTCATCGGCAGTGAGCTGGTGGGAGCCGGACGACTCGGTCGTACCAGAGTTGCTAGTGTGGGTCAACCTATGGCTCATGACTCTCCGATACTAAACGCCAGAGCTCCCCTCCGAATCTGAAAACAAAATAAATTATGTTAGTCAAGCAGCAACAAGAACCTTGTATGCAGGCGCGGAGCTGGAGCCGGAGTAGACCTTTTAGAACAAAGTAGGCAGTTATCACCTCCCTCAACAATGTACTATGAACTACATACAGAACTACATACGAAGCTAAAGTAGACCTTTTAGAGATTGTACTATGAATTACATACGGAACTACAAACGGAGCTAAAGTAGGGAGTAACACGAATATGATGATGTTCTACTCTAAAGTTTTCTAAACCAAGTGTGGAATCAGCAACACTTGTTGGGGAACGCCGCATGGGAAACAAAAAAATTCCTATGTTCACGCAAGACCTATCCATGGTGATGAGCATCTACGAGAGGGAGAGTGGATCTACATACCCTTGTAGATCGCTAAGAGGGAAGCATTAATAAACGCAGTTGGTGTAGTCGAATGTCTTTGCGATCCAAATCGCCGAGCGTCCCGCGATCCAATCACGATCCGTCGCGATCAAGCACCGAACGGACGACACCTCCGCGTTCAGCACATGTGCAGCTTGATGATGATCTCCGCCTTCTTGGTCCAGCAAGAGGGAGCAGAGAGGTAGATGAGTTCTGCAGCAGCGTGACGGCGCCACGGCGATGGTGGTGGAGCAATTCCGGCAGGGCTTCGCCTAAGCACTTCAGAAAACCGATCTAGAGGAGAAACTATGCACTAAAGGAACGGGTAGAACGTGGCTGAAAAACTAGTCCCAAAAACCCTAAAATCTCTAGTATATATACGAGGACGAGAGGAGGAGGCTTGGCCCTCAAGGGACCAGCCCTTGGTTTGGCTGAATCAAGGAGGAGAGAAGGACTCCTCCTCCAATCCTAGTAGGACTAGGATTCCTCCCTATTTTGCCTTTTTCCACCTTTTTCTCTTTGGATTTTCTCTCCTAGACTCATGGGCCTTGTGTGGGACTTCCACCAGACCACTAAGGGCTGGTATTCACTCTCCCACAGCCCATGTAACCTCTTGGGTCGAAATACCCCTCCCGATGTTCTCCCGGTACACTACCGGCACTCCCAGACCACTAAACGCTTTGATCACCTCATCAAAGCGCTTATTCCAACTCCGATATGCTTGCACCAGCCCATAAATGGATCGCTAGAGTTTGCAAACTTTGTCAGCATTCTCTGTATCGACAAAACCTTCTGGTTACATCATATACAACTCTTCCTCAAGGAAACCGTTGAGGAACGCTTTTTTGACATCCATCTACCAAATTTCATAGTCGAAATAAGCAGCTATTGCCAACATGATTCTGAGAAACTTAAGCATCGCTACGGGTGAGAAGTCTCATCGTAGTCAACTCCTTGAACTTGTCAAAAACCCTTTGCCACAAGTCGAGCTTTATAGATGGTGACATTACTGTCCGCGTCTGTCTTCTTCATAAAGATCCATTTGTTCTGAATGGCCTTTCGCCCTTCAGGTAATACTTCCAAAGTCCATAGTTTGTTTTCATACATGGATCCCATCTCGGATTTCATGGCCTCTAACCATTTCTCGGAATCCGGGCCCATCACCGCTCCTCCCTAGCTCGTAGGTTCATTGTTGTCCAACAACATGACCTCCAAGATAGGGTTGTTGTACCACTCAGGAGTTGTACGCGCCCTTGTCGACCTATGAGGTTCAACAACAGCTTGACCCGAAGCTTCATGATCATCATCATTAACTTCCTCTTCAACCGTCGTAGGTTCCATAGAAACATCTTTCTGCGCTGCGCTACTTTCTGGTTGAAGTAAAGGTTTAATAACCTCATCAAGCTCTATTTTCCTCCCACTCAATTCTTTCGAGAGAAACTCTTTCTCAAGAATTGTTCCGTTCTTAGCGACAAACACTTTGCCTTCGGATCTGAGATAGAAGATATACCCGACAGTCTCTTTTGGGTATCCTATGAAGACACATTTCTTCTCTTTGGGTTCCAGCTTTTTAGGTTGAAGCTTTTTGACTTAAGCATCACATCCCCAAACTTTAAGAAATGACAACTTTGGCCACTTGCCAAACCATAGTTCATATGGCGTCGTCTCAACGGATTTCGATGGTGACCTATTTAAAGTGAATGCAGCTGTCTCAAATGCATAACCCCAAAACGATAGTGGAAAATCAGCAAGATACATCATAGAACGCACCATATCTAATAAGGTTTGATTTCGACGTTCGGACACACCATTACGCTGTGGTGTTCCAGGCGGTGTCAACTGTGAAACAATTCCGCACTGTATTAAGTGACTGCCAAATTCATAACTCAGATATTCACCTCTTCGATCAGATCACAGGAATTTAATCTTCTTGTTATGATGATTCTCAACTTTACTCTGAAATTGCTTGAACTTTTCAAACATTTCAGACTTGTGTTCCATTAAGTAAATATACCCATATCTACTTAATTCATTAGTGAAGGTGAGAAAATAACGATATCCACCACGCACTGTAACATTCATTGGACCGCACACATCAGTATGTATGATTTCCAATAAGTTACTTGCCTGTTCCATTGTTCCAGAGAACGGCGTTTTAGTCATATTGCCCATGAGGCATGGTTCACATGTGTCAAGTGATTCAAAATCAAGTGACTCCAAAAGTCCATCAGCATGGAGCTTCGTCATGCGTTTCACACCAATATGACCCAAACGACAGTGCCACAAGAAATTGGTACTATCATTATCAACTCTACATCTTTTGGCATCAATGTTATGAACATGTGTATCATCACTATCAAGATTCAATATGAATAAACCCCTCACATTGGGTGCATGACCATAAAAGATATTACTCATAGAATAGAACAACCTTTATTCTCTTATTTAAATGAGTAACCGTCTCGCAATAAACAAGATCCAGATATAATGTTCATGCTTAACGCAGGCACTAAATAAGAATTATTTAGGTTCATCACTAATCCCAATGGTAATCGAAGAGAGAGCGTGCCGACGGCGATCACATCAACCTTGGAACCATTTCCCACGCACATCGTCACTTCATCCTTTGCCAGCCTTCGTCTATTCCGTAGTTGTTGTTTTGAGTTGCAAATGTGAGCAACTGAACCGATATCAAATACCCAGGCACTACAACGAGAGCTAGTAAGGTACACATAAATAACATGTATATCATATATACCTTGTTTGTCATTGGCCGCCTTCTTGTCAGCCAGGTACTTGGGGCAGTTCCGCTTCCAGTGACCAGTTCCCTTGCAATGAAAGCACTTAGTTTCTGGCTTGGGTCCATGCCTGGGCTTCTTTATAGGAGTAGCAACTGTTTTGCCATCCTTCTTGGTTTTACCCTCCTTGCCCATGCCCTCGTCATTCTTCTTGAAACTAGTGGTTTTATTGACCATCAACACTTGATGTTCTTTTTGGATTTCAGACTCAGCGACTTTTAGCATCGCAAACAGCTCGCGACTAACTTGTTCATCGCGTGCATGTTATAGTTCATCACAAAGCTCTTGTAACTAGGTGGCAGTGATTGAAGAACCCTGTCAGTGATCGCCTCTGGCGGAAGGGCAATTCTCAACTCCGCTAGACGAGTCGAATACCCAGACATTCTGAGTATATGTTCACTAATAGACCCGTTCTCGTCCATCTTGCAAGCATAGAACTTATCGGAGGTCTCATACCTCTCGATTCGGGCATTCTTCTGAAAGATAAACTTCAACTCCTGGAACATCTCATATGCTCCATGACGTTCAAAACGTCTTTGAAGTCCCGGTTCTAAGCCGTACAATATTGCACACTGAACT